>JAKSZT010053819.1:10761734-11049331 GCA_026826555.1 Tolypeutes matacus
TTTTTTTTTTTTTTTTTTTTTTTTTTTGAGGTACTGGGGTCTGGGGATTGAACCTGGGACCTCATGTGTGGGAAGCTGGTGCTTAGCCACTGAGCCACATCTGCTCCCCTGAGTTGGTTTTTTCATTTGTTTGTTTTTTGTTGTTTTTAGGAGGCACCAGGAACTGAACCTGGGACCTCCCATGTGGGAAGCAGGCGCTCATCCACTTGAGCCACATCCATTCCCTGATTGTATCTTTTTTTTTTTTTTTTTTGGAAGATTTTATTTACTTATTCATTTATCACCCCCTTGCTGCTTGTGCTCACTGGGTCAGCTAACCACGCTGTGCGGGCGGGCTTGCCTTCACCAGGAGGCCCTGGGAACCGAACCCGGGGCCTCCCATATGGTAAACGGGAGCCCTACTGATTGAGCCACAGCCACTTCCCCCTGATTGTATCTTGATTCCTTCTTTGGTTAATGTACATTTCAGGTTTTCTATCACTTCCTGACTAAAATTTGTTCATTTTTATTTTTACCTAGATTTTTAGATTTATTGTCTATAAGTATATGTAAGTATTATGAATTTTTAAAAGTCTCCATTCTATATACAATTATTGTTCTTTCTTAAATTCTGATATCATTTGTGTCTTCTATCCATTTTGGGGGATTTGGTTTTATTTTCTGCTTTTTTCAACATTGATAATCTTCACTTTCTTTGGTAGAAGCATATAGATGGTATTCATATTTTCTAAAATGTGCACTTCAGGCTGCAAATTTTCTTTGATTCCTTCTTTAGGTTGAGCCCCATTTTGAGCATACTCCATAAGTGGTATTTTCATTTTAATTTCCTGTCTAACTCAGGAGATATTTAAAATGGAATTTAAAATGTCAAAGTGAAAAGTGTTTTGTCAATTTTTGTTTGCTTTTTTTAAATTTAAACTTAATAATTTAAGGTTTTAGAATGTGGACTATATTAAACCTTTGTGAAATTCATTAAGACTTTATTACAAAATAGTCACTTTGTATGGATTGAAAAGAATATTCTCTGTTGTATATACAGACACACATGTATATCTGATATTCAAATCCTCTATATCCTTACTTGTTCTTTTGATTACATGAAATGACCATTTCTAAGAGAGTTGTGTTAAAGCCTCTCACTATTATTATTCATTTGTCAATTTTCTTTGTATTTTCTTCTGTTTTCGCTTTATACATTCTGAAGTTCTGATATTAGGCACATGGAGTTAATTTGCCAATAGTCTCTGGAAGATTTCATCTTCCAACACACTAATTTGCTGTTTAGTTGGGACCTCTTAGCTATTCAGTCAATCTATTGAGTTTTCTGTTTCATTGATAACATTTTTAATTTCCAGCATCACTTTTTTTGTGATATGTCCAATTTTTCTCATGGTTGCAATATTTTCTTGGAATTATTCTGAAATAATTACTATATTCATTTTAAAGTTTGTTTCTAGTTATGAGATTAATTGTTTACTGAGGCATCAGGCTTTTTTTTTTTTAGTTTCGGTTAGTTAAGATTTATGCCCCCCCTTTTTGTGATTTTTTAGTTAAGATTTATGCCTCTTTTTTATTGTGTAAGCTTTCTTCAAATATTTGGCATTTTACAGCTGTCTGCTCATGCTTGTACAGCCTGTTCTGCTACTACACATATTTGGAGTGGTAGCTTATGCAGTTTTCTCCCAGCACGCCATTTTGAAGTGATCAGAGGTAGAGTTACATAGGTTTTGAGTGGCCTGCCCCAACCCTATCTTCCTATTTTTCCACTTGCCCTATTATTTTGCAGTGAAATGTTTTACAGCATTCGTGGTTCTCCTTAAAGCAACTGGGTGAAATGCACTGCAAGTAGGAATGCACTAGCACCTTAGTGTCTGGGAGGGTGGTTCCCCTCCCTCTCAATCAGTCAGGAGCTGCTGGACCTGCTCTGCTTCACTGTCCCTGGACTACCCTGGCTGCTTGTCTGTGGGTGAACCCTTAGCATCTTAGTACAGCTTGTGGAAAGCCTGACCAGCTTTGCCGTGCTTTCCCTGACCAGTGCTCCAGACAACCTCTCCACCTTTTTGAATCCTTTGACTTTGGAGTCGCAACTCTATGGAAACTCTTCTTTAGGCATCAGTTGATCAGTTGTGTTTTCTGTTCTTTTTTTTTTTCACACTTGTGACCTCTCCAGTTGTATTTTTCTGTACATCTGATTCTGTCTTCTGTCTTTCAGAATTTCCTCCAATTTTCTGGTCTTACTCTCTCTCTCTTTTTCTTCCTGTACTAATGTGTTCTATTAAAAAACATAAGCACCAATGCTTTAAGGAATTTGTTCAGAAGAGAGTGTAGATGCTTGTCATTTTGGCCCAACTTTTTTCAGATACAAATATAATCATATCTTTCCCTTGCTTAAAACTCTTGGATGAATTGTGATTTCTCTTAAACTTCTAAATCCATTCTGTGGCCTACAAGGTCTTGTAGCATTTGGGCCTGCGGTCTCCACATTGACCCCTCCTGGTCCCCCTGCCTCATGCTCCAGCTTCAGACACTGAGCCCTTGCCCATCTCCATCCTCTGCGCAGTTGTTTCCTGGGCCTAGAATGCGCTTTGCTGCCTTTTCCCCTATTCAGTTCTATCCCTCCTTCGTCCTCTGCTTAACCCCTACTCAACTTTCAGTCTTGACTCAGATGTATTTCCTCAGGAATGTCTTCCCTGACTACTGGGAATAGGTTAGGCATCCCTGATACAGGGTCATTTTGCTTGCTCTGTGTCTAGCTCCACTATTGGTCTATGTTAAACGCTAGTGTAAATAAGGATGGTCTGAGATGGTTTTTTTTAAATTGAAGATTTCAGGACAGCACCCCATACTTTTTGATTTAGCAGCTATGAGGGGAGAGTGAGAAAGCTGCATTGTAAAAATACTCCTAAATAATTTTGGCTCATATTATACAGAGCCATACTGTTGAAAAACATTGCACTAGATGATACTTCTTTTTTCTTTCCTTTTTTTTTTTTTTTTTGTTTCCGTTTTAAGGTTTTTAATTTTTAATTAAAAAATTTTTTTTGAATGACACTTCTTAATTGCATAACTTCTGTCTCATGCCTGGTCTCCCCACTAGAGTATAGGCCTATGAAGTGGCCATGTTTATCTTGTTCATTGCTGTATCCTCAGTGAATGTCTGATAATATTGGAGATGCTGAAATTAACATTTGTTGAATGCATAAAAGTTGCATGAAAAAAATTATTTACTTAGGTATAAATCAGATATATTTTCTATTCAACTCCTAAGAAAATCCAGGAAAGAAACGAAAGATTTCTGTGTAAATATAGTATAAGTCATATTTCAGTGGAGGAGGCTTGTGTCTATTAACACAACAGGGTTTGCCTTTGGGAGAAACTGCATTTGGAGAAGAGCTCAGCAGCAGAGCTGCTCATTGCCTAGAGCAGAGATTCTTATCTTGGAATCCACCAATCAATGAGAAGTTCATTAACCTTACCAAAATCATGTATGTGTGTATGCATGTATGTAATAATTATATTTATAAATGTGTTCTATCGGTATGTTCAACAATTTCTTAAGCACTCCCTATGTCTGTCATTTTTCTGGGTATTGGAGCTACAATAGATAACAAAGACCTGCCTTATGTAGTTTATCTTCTTATGGGGGAGAAAGAAAATATATAAAATAAATCAGTAAAATATGTAAAATCATAATAGTGCTATGGAGAAAAATAAGGTAGGGAAGGGGAATAGGAAGTGGAGGACAGGGGAGATGGGGGCTACAGTTCTAAACAGACTGGTCAGAGAAGGGTTTACTGTGATGGTGACATTTAAGCAAAAACCTGAAGAAGGTGACAGAGTGAGCCATGGGCTACCTGGCAGAAGAGCATCCAGACAGAGGGCACAGCAGCTGCAAAGGCCCTGAGGTAGGAATATGTCTGGAATGTTTGAATAACAGCAGGGAGGCCAGTGTGGCTAGAGCAGATTGAGCTGGTGGAGATCAGATCAGATGTAATGCAAATACAAATCACGGAGGACCTTATAACCCACTGTAAGAATCTGTTTTTTAATCTGAATGAGATGAGAAGAGATAGGAGAGTTTTGAACAAAAGAAACGACAATTTTATATCTCTATGGCTGTACGTGCATGTGCGTGAATAGATATATACAGGCAGGTGGGTACATTTTTCTGGAGAGAGATTCCACAGGCATCTATGAGGTTTCCTTGAGAAGCTTCTCCATAATGGACTTTTTCTCTGAACCTAATGCTTCCTCTCTGCTTTTTTACCTTGCTCACCCCACCTCCAGAGAGGCCGGGTGCTGCTGGGGTTGGGTTGTTTTCTAGGCAGAATCTTAGCAAATGTACCTGTGATGGAGCACACATTCTTTTTCCCCTCTTGTGCACTGTTCTTTTCATGGGGTTGGAGATGTGAGATGGGTCTGGGGGCTTCTTTCATTTGTGAAAAGACGCTCTCACCCCATCTATCTCCATTGAAATCTAAATGAGAAAGAGAGAAGTCAAGCGGAAAGAGTCCATTTAGACTTCTTGGCTCCAAAAGTGTGTCCCGGAGGAGTAGCAAGAGGAGAGTGAGCTAGAGGAGCAGCCCTGGGAACAGCAGGGCTGTGGGAAAGGTCACGGTCATGGCGGCCACAGCAGGTCAGACGGCCCATTGTGCTGAAGGCACCCTCTCGTTTAATCCCCACAGTTTGGTCCTTAGGTAATTTTGCTGAATAATTTTATGAATTCAAAATGATTTACCTTTGACTTGTGAAACAGATTTCTTGGTATAGGTTTGCTAGGATCTGCATGATAAAAATTATCTGTGAGTGGAATAGCAATTCCCATATTAGATGGAGGCCTGTAGTTTATCTGCAATTGAATCAAATGAAGAAAATATGCAATTCATTATTACTTACTCAATCTTTAATTTAAACATCTTGATTTTCCAGAAAAGCATTCAAAGCAGATATTTCATGTTTAGCTGCAGGTATTTAAGTGTCTCTTCACCCAACACCCCCCACCTCCTAGTTTCTGGAATCACAGCAACTCAATCCATTGTAATATAAATTGGAATTTGTAAATAAGTGAAAAACACATTTAGTACCTAAAATAGCTGCCATAAAGCTAGGGCAATAAAGTTTAAACACTTTATAAAAGAGAATTAATGACATACTTAATAAATAATTCTTCAAGTTTATTTGTCACAAAGAAAATCTTAACTTATTTTTAAAAGAGTAATACCTTATATTTAAAAAATGGTATAAATTCTAAAAAGGCAGAAATTAAATTTATTACACTGAAATGGAACAAGCAAAATATATCAGCCTAGGGCAAGTCAATGCAAGGGCAAATAGCTGTATATATCACAAAAGCCCAAGATTAAACCACCATAAGATAGCATAACATGATGATGAGACTAAATTACCAAGAAAAATCATTATTTTATAAAGTTTTTACTGTTTAGAAAAAAAAATATTCATCACACATCACAACTTCAAAATGACATGAGGAATAAAAGTAATTGTGAAGTGTTTTAAGCATCTAAAAGAAAAAAAGCTAAAATGGAATGGCCAGCCAACAACATGAGTACTATATTTAAAATAACAATCTACTTCGATTTTTTTTTTTTTTACCGGCAAAGTTTTGATCAGATTAAAACCGTGATTGTCTTTGTGAACTCCCTTAATCCAGTCTTCCAATGGGATAACTTTACTAGGAATATGATGCATAGATCTGAGGTAACTACAGCTGCTTTTCAGTGTTGACACAATGGTTGTAACAAAGCACTCAGTTGCTGCTTCCCAGACAATAAATGCCAGTGATGTTAAACCCTGGAAATGACCCAATATATAAAGGTTTTTTAAAAAAAGTAACCAACAAAAGAGAGGAAGTTTCAATAGAAAAAGAGTGATGTTTAAAAGTGTGATGTTTGAGAGAAAAGATATGCCCGAGAATAACTTATAACAGAAAACATTCTTTTCTAGGAAGAAATACATTCCAGTCTAATTGGTTGTAGGAAACATTTGTAAATGAGCAAGGATCAAGAAGGCCTTATTTAGTAAAAGCCATTATCATATCCCACTCAGATGGGTGAGGCTTCCCTCATTCACTGAAAAGCACCCGGACATTTGTTTTGACTATATAAGTAAAATAATTTCCATTGGCACAAGTTTTTGGAAAAAAAAAAAAAAAAAAAAAAAGACATTCACTTAGCAATTACTATATTTCATTAAAGTATATTGTTGGTAGGAGTTTATACTTAGTATATATACTTGATCCTTGAACAATATTAAACTATCAACAAAATTTGATAAATTCTGTTTAAGTTTTAAAGAATTTTTGGAGTTTTAAAAAATGTAGACATACTAGTAACCGCAGTGGTACAGTAGACTCTGGTAGTGATAGTTTTGCCCCAGTCGCCACACTCCGTAACTATTAAAACCATGCACCTTCTGTGATGTGCCAAAACATCTCGAACCCGAATCCAAGCAAAGCTCAACTATTAAAAGCTATTTGTTGGGGGAACTTTGGTACAATAATTCATTATATCTTAGTCATAGTGTTTGAGGAAATAAAAGGCGATAGTTTTGTCTGAATGTAAAAAAAAAAAAAAAAAAAAGCTATATGGGTGAACAGAGGCACAAGTTAAGTAAGACACAGAGGAGGCAAACAAAAAAACCCATAATGTTGGACGTTCTGTGGAACAACTGACTAAATTTCTGCAATAATTCAATGGCAGGGAAAGAAAATGGAGTGGGCACTGCCTTGGACTAAAAGAAACTTAAGAGATAAACCAATCAGATGAATCTTGTTTGGATTCAATTCAAACGAACTGATTGTGAAAAAATCTTAAGAAAATTGAGGAATTTGATTTTGGATTGGATTTTATATGATCCTAAAGAACTATTTTTACAAGTTTTGCATGCTGATGGCCTTGTGGTTATGTGAGAGAGAATACATTTCAGAGAGGTGTAGGGAAGCATTTGGAGTGTGTTATATAACCGAACCAACAATGGCCTCGGTATAGTGGCCCAGTATGTTGTTTACTTGGTCACAACAGCCTGGATCCATTAGAAAAACCTATTGGTATCAAACTCAAACTCTCACACACCCAATTCTTTAACTATTGGTCCAAATAAGCAATTTCTGGGCATTTAGAGTTAACTTGCTTTGCCTACATCGTGAAGCTGAGCCCCACATCTGCCGCTGTTGACAAGAGAAGACACAGCACAAGTGAGCCCAATGCCGCGTCAGCTCCTTGGGGGTCTCTGGCCCAGAGGCTTCCCACCATACTGACTCTAAGCCATTGCCTAGACATTTAAGTAACACCCCAACCCCCATACACCCATTTTCCTTCCTTCTCTCCCCGAAGAGTTTGGCAGTTTCCCCCCATCTCCCTTCCTCTGGTGTCTTCCTCCCACTGCTGGCCTCTGGAAAGTTTCCTCCTATGAGGGCCTTCTGCCTCCCACTGTCAAAGCAGTGTCCCCCCACCCCCAATAGCTTGTGTGCTACTGTCATCTAGTGGTCAAATCTCTCATGGTCGACTTCGAAATCCTCAAATTCAAACACTACAAAGTAAAATGACATGATGTGTGGCAATTTGTTTTAAAATATGTCAGAATATAAACAAAAGGGGGAAAAAAATTAAAGAAGGCTGATAAAACAAAAGTAGCACAATCTTGCCTACTATTTAATCTGGGTGAAGGGTATATGGAAGTTCTACTTCTATCTATATCTGAAAGTTTTCAAGACAAAAGAAAGTCTAGAGTATGTAGAAAAAGATTTATTGGCTTGAAAGGATCAAAACACTTAGTTAAGTGAAAAGAGTAAAGTTTTAAGTATATGTAAAATGCTCTCCCATTTTGAGAAAAGAGAAACGGTAAGTTAATAGCTACTGGGCACTTTCATTGTTCCAGGTGTCCACCTTGAATTACCACATTAATTCTCAAAACAGGCCTTTGAGGTAGATACCATTCTCATCATCTCCACTTGGCCACAGTAAAGTAACTTTCCCTAGTCACAGAGACAGCACCAGGAGTGAGATCCTGACCCAGGGCATTGCTCCAGAGCTCACTCTTTGAAACACTATTCCCTGCTCCTTCCCTGCCATTTTCAAACACCCAAATGTTATTGGCGCTTGGTCATCCTTGATAGCTAGGATTATGTGTAATTTTTCTTCTTCTTTTTCTATAATTAATAGATTTTTGGGTAATTAAAGAAAATCTTACTTGACGTAAATCTTTGCTAGCCACAGAAATTTCCATTAGATAACTATCAGTATTATCAAAAGAGCCTTCGGCTCTGACGTCCAGCAAAGTTGGGTTTCCAACTAATACTTTTAGTAACGGCACCGCAAGTGTTCGAGCACCTATGGAAACAAGGTCGACAGTCGATATTAAATAATAAAAGATTTTAACTCAGTTTAATAATGATTGGCCAATGAGGATTTTAGAACTTCTGCAGAATCTGTTATGACGGCGCCATAATGACTACAAATAAAGTTAGCAATTTCTCTGTAGTCAACTTTAAAAGTTCGTAGAAAACTCTAAGTTCACAAATACTTTCTCCTATTTATTCACATAACTATTGCTCTCCTCCTCCCCTCATGCCTCAGCCAGGTGTAAAGGTAAGCACAGTAAGGTAAGTTGGACAATACTGGCCACACCGAGGTGGGTAACCATTAGAAAACCTAAGCGTTCATGTCCAGTTGAAGGGCTGGCAGTCAATTGTTGCCAAACAATATGTTATCAGGCCAATTTCTGTCTGCAGGCCTCCCGTTTGCAAACTCTCCATGCTGAGAGCTTCAGTGGAAAAAGGGATTTGAAATGTTATGTGAAGTCTAACTTCCATCCTTACTAATCAGTAAACCAGAGCTGAGGAGGAGTAAACGACTTAACCGGAGATCTCACTTGTGGCTGTTTCCTTTAAACAAAAGTGATCTGGCCAGGGCTTTCCCAACTTCAGCTGGGGCTTTTGGTAAAACAAAGATTCTGATTCAGCAGGTCTGGAACGGGACCTAAGATTCTGCCTTTTTAACACACACCCAGGCAGCACTGACCGTGGTGGTCCAGGGACCACTTCTTGAGTAGCAAGGACCAGGCTTTTCTTCTCAAAGAGGCAATGCATTGGTTTGCTGATTACTAGTGCACCCATGAAACTGAATGAGTAAAACTGACTGGACCCTTTGAAGTAATTTGGTATATTTTAAAGCTAAAATGCTTAGAATATTGTAGATTGGTGACAGAATGTGGAGAGAGAACAATGGAACAGAATAAAAAGTCCAGAAACGGTCAAAATAATAGGTAAACTGCACACTAAGATAAAATCATCTTTTGAAATCAGTGAAGAAAATAAATAAGTGATGTTGGAACAACTAGCTAATCACCGACAATACACCCAAACAACATCTAGATAGATTAAAGAATTAAATGGAAAGTTAAAACCATAAAATTAATGCTCTAAAATCACTTGAAGGAAATATGGACAATTGGTCTTACAACCAATGGGAAAGGTTTTCTAAGGGTTTAAGACGAAAGTTTGTCAGGATATTTAATCCACAATATTGATGGCAATAGATGTCTTCCAATTTTTTTCAAAGCCTCTAATTTTGATTTATATAAGTTGTATTTGGTTCTGTTTTTTTTCAAATAAGCCTTTAAAAATGATTGTTTTGCTCTTTCATTATGGTTCACATATTTTCTTTTACCTATTTAAGAGTTTTACACTTACTTATTTTATAGTATGTGATTTTTCTCTTATCTGAAGATATGTCATAAGTTTCTTATGACTGTTGATTCTCCTTTATGTTGGATCATTTCCTTACAGAGTTTTAAAATTCATGTTCAGTGGAGACCAAAGTTTTCACGGAAGCCCGTATTACCTGGGTTGAGAAAGTATTCCTGTGGAGGGTTTTTGTGCACGTCTATGCTGGAATCCAGCGTTTATCATTATTTCTCGGCTTGGGATTCCTGCATCTGGTGGGTAGTCTCTGGTGTGATATGGTCTTGGAGTTTCTTTTTATTTTTTTAAATAGGGGATTCTTTTTCCCTGCTTTGAGCCCAATAGCAACGATAATCCCCCTGGCTGCTTCTTTGGGCTGGTGGGTAGAGTTTTCCTAATCCCTCCTTCACAATTTGATGGCTCCAGCTTTCCTTAATGGAATCAGTTCCAACTCCCTACTGCAAAGTAGGAAGGTCCAAAGCATGATCTTCTTGGGTATTAAAACCCAGTCCTCCATGGCCTATATCTGAGCCTGGTCTCCTTCAGGGAGCCATTTAGCTAATTTTTTTTGGCTTTGAGTTCCCTCTCTGTATTAGTTTGCTGGAGCATCTATGACAACACAATGTGCTGGCTTAAACAAGAGGAATTTATTGTCTCATGGTTTTGGAGGCTAGAAATCCAAAATCAAGGTTTCAGCAGGGCATGTTTTCTCCTGGACTCTGGAGCATTCGGGTGCTGGCTGGCTTGGGGTTCCTTGGCGTGCATCTCTGCCTCCATCACATGGAGATGGGCCTCATACTTTGGCTTTTTCTGGCTTCTGACTTCTACTTCCATGCTTAATTTCCTTTGCTTGTAAGGACTTCAGCCATATTGGATCAAGGCCCACCCTCATCAGTTTTGCCACACCTTAACTCATAATAGCATCTTCAGAGGCCCTGTTTGCAAATGTGTTCAGGCATTAAGGAACGTGGATTAAAACTTGTCTTTTGTAGGGGATATGGTTCAATTCTCAACTCTCTTCATTTATGGTGTCAGGATTTTCTTCCCTCTAACTCCTTCCTTTCCTTCCAATCTTTCTAGTTCAGTTATTTATTAATTTTTTTTTATATTTTTTTCTAGTATGACATTTTCCCAGCATTCTTAATAAGTTTGTATTACTTTAATAATCAAACCAAATGTGTGGAAAAATGGAAGAAGCATAGAATCCTATTAAAAGCCATTTTTGGCTTAAATAAATACTTGAAATAGATGCAAGAATACTAAAGTAATTAAAAGATTTTTTTTTTTTTTTTTTTTTTGTCATTAGACAGGAAAATCTAAACTAGAATCTTACATAAACTTGAGCTGTTAACCTCATTGTTTTTCATTTGTAAAATGAGGATTATAATCTAGCATTTTATGGTTGTTATAGGCATTAAATAAATGTATAAAAATACTTAATATAGAATGTAGCATATACTAAGTGCTCAATACTTAGAAGCAAATACTGTTATTAGTAGACTGCCAACTACAATGGAAAACAAAGATAAAGGAAATCTCAAAGAATATATTTCACATTCAAGAAAAGCAACATCTCCTCTTGATGTTTCTCAATAAAAACAAACTTACCTTGCATATTAGGTATGACCTTAACTTTTAAAATATGGTATTTCCCCAGATCAATGTATTTCAGGGCACTGAGGGAATCATCATGTTGTTGAAACCAATAATTACAATGTCTTGAATATATAGTCCACATTCGTCCATTCCTCTGCCCAAAGTTGTATAAGAGCCAGGAGCCTTTTTGAAAGGTCACATTCAATGGTACTCTATTAGGCATGGTAGCAATAGCTAAAGCATTCTTCTCATCTATAATATTTAGGATCAAGAAGCTGCTATAACCAGGAATCACCACAGTCTTCTCTCTATCCGAATCTTGAAATGAGGAATGAACATCTGGATCTAAAAAAGAAAAGATTTGATATAAAACTGCCCATGTTGAACAAGCATACTTGTGGACGTAATTGATGAATACGCTATTTTGGTTTTAAACTATGGTCTTAACCAGAGAACATTTGCCAGATTTCAGATTATAATAAAATTATTTTATACAACGTTTGTTATTGCTACCTCAAGCACAAACCTATGCTGTAACGTTTACTATGAAACTAGTTCTGTGAAATTCTCAGGTAAAAAAAATGTTTTAGGGCTAAATAATTATGAGAATTACCTTACTACAGAAATGCTAAGATCTTTTAATAGTCTGGAATATTTATAGTGATTCTACAAGAGAAGGATAATATAGCCAGTCTTTCCCCGGTGCCTAAAGAAGTGCCTATTACATAAAAGGTGCTCAATGAGTATTTGTTGAATAGGTGAATAATTGTTCAAGAAAAGCATGAAGGGGGGCGGATGTGGCTCCAATGGTTGGGTGTCCATCTCCCATATGGAGGGACCTGGGTTCGATCCCCGGGACCTCCCGGTAAAAAAAAAAAAAAAAGAAAAGCATGAAGGTTTAGAAAAAGGGCTCTAGAGCAGGACTTTAAGAACACCATCATTTAAGGGGCAGAGAGGGGAGAAGACCCCACAAAGGAAACAAAGAAGAAATGATTAGAGAAAACCGAAACCCATCAGAGTGGATATCAGGAAAGCTGAAGGAAGATGGTGTTTCGTGGAAAGCGAGGTCATCAATGTCAAATGTTTTTGATAAGTCATGAAACAAATCAACAACAACACTGCCGTTCTCACTCTGGGGAAAAAGAAAAGAAAAAGAATCGGTTCAGCAAACCAAGAAAAATCCCTTCCAACATTCTCTCCAACTGCCACATGAGTTCTCTCCTCCCCTTAATAGCAAAACTCTCTGAAAGAATTACCTTTACTTACTGTCATCAATTCCTCTCCCGTGAAAACTTTTTATACCAAATCCAATCAAACTTTTGTCTGTAATACTCCACCCAAAAGCTTGCACCAAATTTACCAATACCTTTCACACAGATCCAGTGACCAGTTTTCAGTCCTCATTTTTACATGACCTATTAGTAGCATGTAACACAGAAGCCTTCCCTTAGTGATAAGCCTTCTGCACTGGACTTCTGAGACAGATCTCGATTAGTTCTCTTGACCTGCCTATCCCAATCTCCTTTACTGATTCTTCCCCATCTCCCTAACCAATAAATATTGGAATACTAGGGATTAGACCTTGAACCTCTTCCTTTCTATATCTATACTAATTTTCCAGGTATATGCTGACAACCCCCAAATTTATATCTCTAGTCCGGATCTCTTCCCTGAACTCCATACTTAGATTTTTAAAAAATGTCCATCTTATTTCTTCACTTAGGTAACAGACATCTTAAATTTAATATGATCTCTCACCTGATAATTGCAATAGCCTCCTGATTTCTCTGTTTCCAAAGCTGACCCTATACATCACTTAACTGGTCTATTCTCAGCACAGAAGCCAGTGATCTTGTTAAAACATGTCATATAATGTCACTTTCTGCTCAAAACCCTCTAATAGCTTCCCATTTACTCAAAGTAAAACCCAAACCCTTACAATAAAATATACTGATGTATGCTATGTACCTATCATATGATCCTTTGAAGGAGAAATATCCTATACAACAGTGGTTTCAAATTAATTTATTCTATAGGACAAAATCCCCACGAACTATTTATTTTCTCTCACTTCTCTGGGGCACTTAAAGAAAATAGCCTCATAGGAATAAATGATAGCCACTACTCTTGATGAAACATTAGTGAATTTATAGCTAGATTCTATTATTTTAGAAACAAATAACACCTACAGGAGCCAAGGTATATGTAGACTACTTTAGACTATACATTGGATTAACATTTGAAATCTGTTAATAAATCTCTATAAATGAGCATAATTGTCTTCCCCCAAAATAGTGTTTCATTTATTTTTAGGCACCGGAGATATATTATATTATTACACTTACTTTTAAGAGTAAGTTTATAGAAGAAATCACTATTTTCATGAATGGAAAGGGAACTAGACAAACAAGAGCTCTCATTCACTTCTTCTAATCCAAAAGGCTCTAAAATTTCTGCAATAACTGAGGACAAAAATCCTTTAGGAGTTGTATGTTGAAATATCTTTTTTATGTAAGCTGTTCCAGTTTTCCTAAAAAACAAACCAGCAAACACTAAGTAATTTGAATAAAATAGTGGCTTATGAGCAAGTTTGCAAACAGATAATTTCTAAACAAAATATACTAAAATGGCTAGCAAATGACCATTTGATCAACATTTGTTCACCTCATTAGTGATCAATGAAATTCCAATTGCAGCAATGGTATACCAGTTTTTACCTATGAAATTAGCAAAGATTTTTAAATAACAAGGTTCAGTAGTGGTGAGAATTCAGCGGAGATAGGCACTCATCTATTGTGCTGGGATTGTAAATTGGTACATGTTTCCTAGAAAGCAATTTGACAGTATGTATTAAAATTTCTAATATTAGTTTTCCTCCTATTTCATAAGTCTACTATTAGGACTCTATCCTAAGAAAATAACTTGAAACACAGGAAATAAAAAGCTTTCTACACAATGATGTTCATTACCTTATTAAGTAAATGATTAAATGATCTACTTATAAAAATGCAACTATTAAAATGACATTTACAAAGAAAAATGATCATATTATAATGTCCAAGTTGAAAGATGTTAAAATGCATGTAAGAAGACTAATCAGTCATTCATCAGTGTTAACAGTCATTATTTCAATTTTCTTCTTTATATTTGTCTTTTAGGAAATTTCTATAATGAGCATATCTTAATTTTATACTCAAGAAAAAAATTTATTTATAAATGTTTACCTCTTTGCATCTCAAGTCAATAACCTGTCAAAGTCAGGCAGCTACCTTAATTACCAAAGCTGTCTCCCCTTTTCTCCTACCACTGAAGAAGTCAATGAATCTTGTGTTCAAATGTCTAGGATTGGGTCGGATGTAGCTCAAGTGGTTGGGCGTCCATCTCCCATATGGAGGGACCCAGGTTCGATCCGCGGGACCTCCCGGTAAAATAAATAAATAAATAAATAAATAAATAAATGTATGTCTAGGATTGCTCTTAGAGGTGATCAACCCCTACTTTTCCAGGAGAGGAGAGAAATCAGCTTTTAAAGGA
Organism: Tolypeutes matacus; assembly: GCA_026826555.1. NCBI lineage: Eukaryota > Metazoa > Chordata > Mammalia > Cingulata > Chlamyphoridae > Tolypeutes > Tolypeutes matacus. The sequence continues at coordinate 10,776,565 of JAKSZT010053819.1, forward strand.
GGAGGGAAGAAAATCTGGTCAATGAAGGATGGGGAAACATTAAATACAAAAGAGGTTTTCCGGGTAAGAGGTTTCAAAGTGAGTTGGGAGGTCATTCCAGAGGTTACACTTACACGTGTCTCAGGAGGATCTCACTAATTGCCACAGTAAACAAAGCCTCAAACAGGGGTGCTCCCCAGGGCTCTAGAGACATCTGGACACTATAGGCAAGGCACACAACGCCATGAAATCAACACTCCATCGGTGGGCCTTACCTTGGAATATATGATAACCTAGTTCCCCAATATAACAGAATTAGACTCATTTCTAATTTCCCTACACATGATTCTTCTACCACTTTTATTTGATTTATATATGGAATTGGCACTATACCCATTAAATATATGTCCCAGAGACCTAAATCTTCAGTCTGTTCATATGCCGATTGAACCCTGAATTTCAGCAGAATTGTGGCCAACACCTACTCTCCTGTTCATTGGACTCACCCAGGACAACTAACAAAATGATGATGATGGACAACGCTTATCCCAAAAAGGAAAAAGTATCGACAACTGCAAGTAAAACGGTTCCTTCCATCTGCCCCACAAGATCTAAGCTCCCTCTCAATCTGAAGCAGAGTAGGATCACCATCCCCAAATCCTCAAGATTGAAGAATGTACAAACATAAGGGGGGAATGCAACCATGGACTAAAGTAGACTCATTATTATTGTAGTAATGGAAGAACTTGTAACATTGATATAAAGACAGTAGTCACCAGAGGTGCTGAGGGGAGAGGGTGGGAAGAGCAGGTGGAACAGAGGGCATTTTTAGGGCATTGGAATTGTTCTGCATGGTGTTGCAATGGCAGATACGGGGCATTATACATTTTGTCAAAACCTTTAAAATTGTATGGTGCAAAGTGTAAACCATAATGTAAACTATAGACTGTGCTTAGTAATTAATAGCAATGCTTCAATATTTGTTCATCAATTGTAACAAATGTACCACACTAATGAAAGATGTTATTAATAGGGGAAAATGTGAGAGGGGTTGAGTGGGATATATGGGAATCCCTTATATTTTCGATGTAACTTTTCTATAATCTAAAACTTCTTTAAAAAAAAAAAAAAAAAGTCAGTGGGTTCCTGAGGTAAAGAGGAGAAATTGTTGAGTGGGGAAAAGACTGCAAAAGACAAACATCAGCAAACTTAACTACCTGTACATTCTAGGTTCCCATTCCAATGTCAATGCTGTTTCCCAACCTCCACCCTCACTCCCCAATGCCAATGAAACTGCGTTCATCAAGGCTACTACATCTCCAAACGTCACTTCTTTGTCCTTATTTTACTCAGTCACAGCAGCATTCATCATAGTTGACTCCATACTTCCCAAAATACCCTCTGCTTTTGGCTTATATGGCCCCACACTTTCCTGGTTTTCCTCCTATCTCGCTGACTGCTCCTTCTCAACCTTCTTTATTGGGCCCCCCTCCTCTGTGTTATCTATTAGTGGTGTGTTCCTGGGATTTCATACACCTTCCCCAGCAGGTAAAGTCATTCATTTATACCCAAACAACTGCTAAATGCAGAGCCACTGCCCTGACTTTTCTGAGTTATGAATTAATATATCAACTACCAACTTCACTTCTTCATTTGGATATGTAATAGAAATTTAAAACTTAAAATTTCTAGTATGGAACTCTCAATTACCCTGCCTAAAATCTATCTTCTTAATCTCAGAAAATGAGAACACCATCCACCTAACTGCAAACCAAAACCTAGATAATTCTTAATTTCTTCTTCTTTTTTTTTTTTTTTTTTAAGATTTTATTTATTTATTTATTTATTTATCTCCCCTTGCTGCTTGTGCTCGCTGTGTCCATTTGCTGTGCATTTTTTCTTAATTTCTTCTTGATCACATCTCCAACGTCCAGTCCATCATGAAGTCCTGTCTGCTTGCTTGAGAGCATCACTTCAGCTACCATCGTCTTTCATCTAATTACTTCAATTGCCTTCTAAGGCACCTGACAGCTTCCACCCTCACTCTGTCCTACATTTTTCACAGCAGTCAGAATGATCTTTCAAAAATATAAATTAGATCATTTTACTCTCTTATGCAGAACTCTTCAATGGCTTCCCCTGGCACCAAAAATAAAATTTCAACTCCTTATTCGTCTAAAATATCTTAGATGACCTGGCACTTGCCTATCTCCTTGCTGACTCTTCCACCCATACCATCCACTATGCATCACCCGCATTGGCCTCCTTCTCGTTTATAAAATACACCAAAACTTTTTCTTGCACTGCATTTGTACTTTCAATACCTTTTTCCTGGAAAGCTCTTCCCTTGCCTCTGTGCTTGTCTTACCCTTCTAGCTCTCAGCCACTATCACATCACTGTTTTTACTTCCTTCATAGTTGTTGAATGATACCTTCACTTGGAATAGACATTCCTTTTGGCAGTTATTTTCTCTCAGCACATTGAAGATAAAATTTCACTGGCTTCTAGCTTCCATTAGATCTGTATCTAATTAGCATTCCTTTGAGTAATTTTTTTTTTTTTAATTTAGATTTTTTCCCCAGTTTTTGCCTTGTTGATCTATAGTTTCACTATATTGCATTTATGTGTGGATTTCTTTATACTTATCCTGCCTGGGATTTACTGATTTTCTTGAATCTGAAATTAGTATCTTTCACCACTACTGGAAAATTCTTGGCCATTATCTTTTTGAATATTGCCTCTGCCATATTCTCTATATCATCTCCTTTCCAATTTAGAATGAAGGTTTATTAGATCTTTTTACTCTGTCTTCCAGGTCACTTAACTCTCGTTCATATTTCCCACCTCTGTCTTTATGAGCTGGACCATCTGGAAAATGAGGGATCTGCTTTCCAGGGGCAGAACACACTCCACTGAGCTTGGCATTACAGCGGCCAGAGGGCTATTCCTACTACAGCCCATAGGGGGGCAGTAAAGAAAAGAAGAACTGCTGGAAAGGTGAAGGGAAACTAATGGACCAGTGGACGTCCAGAGGTCTAGACGCAAGGGGGGTAGTTATAACTCGCTGGAAGAGTTGCATTGCTATACAAGGACTCGGGAAGTCTTCATTGCTTGCCCCTTTACCTCACCTCCATTCTTTCACCCAAACTCTGGAAGGGCTAGAAACCATAAGCTATGATGCAGAGAGGATATGAGCTACAAAGTAGTGAGAAAGAGTGAGAAACACTCTGCTTTCCCACACTCAAGACTTCTCAGTGTGAGTCAGGCTCAAATGAAGGGTTGGGAAACAAATTTAAATTGGATAAGAGTTTGAAATTTCTTAAAAACACTGGACAGGAATGGAGTCATGTGACTATTAGACTGGCTTAGACTCTTTAAAAGTAAGGAAATATGTGTTTATTGTTTAAGAGAAAAACTGTGGGACTTGCCTGATGTTTCATCTAGAGGTAGAAAAGGAAATAAATCCACAGAATGGATTTGAAGCGACTGTAGGAGAAAAAATAAAGTTGGTCCATCCACCAACTTTATATTTTCAGTAAACAAATTACACATAAATCAATCCAGTTATTCACCTACTAAAAAGCCTACAAGGTTTCCCCAGCTATGGGAATAACATCCAAATTTTTCAAGGGGACTCAAAAGATCCTACCTGACCTGACTCCACTCTCTTAAATGACTTTTATCCTTTGTTCACTACACTGAAGTCACTCTGCTTTTCTTTTGGTTTCTCAAATACAACCTGGTCCTTCTAGCCTGTGGGACTTTGTACATGCTGTTCTCTCAGCTAGAACTTTACCCCAACAACCCCGTCCAATATTCTCATTCTTAAGCCCCACTTTCCTCCGAGAAACATTCCAAGATCCTCCAAAAGAGGATTTAGGATTTAAAATCCATCTTTATGCAAATGATTGCCAAATTCGAATCTCCCACTAGGATTGTCTTCCTGAATTCCAGGAAAATACTCTCTTACTGCTCTATACTCCCCTCCTGTAAATTTGTTTCAATTGTAATTATTTAGCTGTCTGCTTTCTGTGCTAGATTATCCATGTGAGGAGTGCAGGGGCTTGAATGTCTGTTCGTTGCTCTCTCACGGTGCCTACATAGTGCCTTGAATGTGGTAAGTGTAAGATAACTATTTGTGGAATAATGAATGAATAGTTCTGCCTGCTCAACCACCTGACTACTAGTTATCTGCCTTTGGCCTACTGATGACCTCTTAACTTTGGGCTGCCAAACGTTGACTTGCCCACTTGAAGTCTCACTTTTCACCAGTTCTCTGTTCCAGGCTCTTTGCTCATATTTTTTGAATTGGAGCTACCCATTCCCTAGTTACTGTGCAAACAGAGCAAAGTTTCTGTTATGGGAATCTGATTCTAGGATGTGCTCTTCTAGTTTTCAAATATCCTAATCCTTAAGACAATGAGCATATCCTTTAAAAAATAATTCGAATATGAGAAATTAATCTTACACCGACATGATATTAATCCTATATTAAACTTTTAAAACATGATTCTATGAGTTTTCTACAAGGACATATCTATATAAATACAAACTAAGTGACCTGGAGTATCACATATATAAAAGCCACCTATAACATAAAATAATTCCAGAGATCACGGATACTTTTATTAGTGACAGAAAGTTCTACAATCTTTGCGAAAGAAAATATTGCCAGCACTTGTTAGATTATGTCTGATTCCCATCTTTCTCTCCACGTTTGAGTGAGCTGCCCCATGATGCATGGAGCTGTTAGTTATGGGACAAGATACGAATTGACAACCTAATACTTACAAGATATACAGATTTCAGCCCACTGGAAGAATAGAGCTCACCACTCTTGGGACAGGTGAGTTTTTTGTAACCTGAAATCATTCCCTTTTCTGGTTGTTAAGTTTTTGGTGTTGTAGGATTCATACTGTCCTTAAAATAAAGCTTATAGACCTGAGGTAGCTTTAAGGATTATTAGCTCTTGCTGATCTCTCTAGAAGTAAGTGTTCCTGAGGATTCTGCATCCCCTGTCATGCAGTATTTCACACAAGGTGCTGCCCATAACATTAAATGTGCTCCTCCCTAGGACATACAAGACTTGCTGTATGAGTGAATACTGTGGATGAGCAGTGTCCATCTTGGCCCAGGACATTTCTGATCTCTAAGCTGGCAAACACATATTTCTATAGCTTGGCGCCTAATGGTGCTGATGTATTAATAAATGGCCACATATTTCTAAATGTGGGGCATCATGCAAGACAACTTGGAGTCTATAAATGTATTTGTCCTTGCGGGGTGTGAAAGAAAAAAAAAAAAAAAAAGACTTACTTGATTTGACCAAGAAAATACTCAGAAAAGTAGGGTCAAAATTTGGAATCTAGAAATCAGCATGCAATCTAAATAAACTTGAGACACATCATTACCTGGAGTGTATCATTTTTCCAAAGTGAATATTGTTGAATGTCTTGTTGTGTATACTTTCCTTAGGCTCAGTCACAGGTACATATGCAAAAAAGATCATTTCATTTAAGGAGATATACTGTGGGGCAAGTGCAGTCTCAAAGCCCATATCAGGAGGCTAGGATAGGAAAGGAGGAAGTATTGTATTTCAACTATTATATATTTCGATTATAACATACTGTAAATTGCAGATTTGTTTACAGTTCACATCAAAACAACACATTTTGCTTATCAGTTGGAGAAATATTTCAACATATTCTGTTCAAATATCCACATGTACACAAAGGAAAATGTATTTTTCTGTTGAGGAGAAAAGAAATTCTAATGATTCTAACGCAGGCTAAGCGTCCTGTGTCCAAAAGCTGAAGTGGAGGGGTATGGAAACTCAAGTTCCACTGTGCTGAGGGGAAGAGTTTGGAGGTTCAGACCTGGGTTCTTACTTGGCGTTTTAGTCAGGAAAGAGGCTGTGAAGTACCTCGCCCCACTTGAAAGCTGGTGCTCCTGGTCTCATTCTAGTGGCCTGCACAGCTGCTGCCTGGCGCCCCCGATTCGGGTGGCACAGGTCTTTCTCATCCCCTCCAATTCACAAGGTTTTCCCTTGCAGTGAACACAGGAACGTTTGACCTAGTTTCTGATCCCTAGATCTTCTTTTTAAGATGCCCTCCTCCAGTCTCAATCCTGTCTAGCTTTGGGAACTTTCAGTTGTGAGAAGAGATGTGGAGACCAGCCCCATAGGGCATGTTGGGGTTAATCTTGCTGCTCTGAAATGAGGACTGGGTGGTAGACAGCGCAGGCTGCTTGGGAGCACACCCATCAGACAACACCTCCAAGACTCATTTTTTGTCATGTCTTTTTTCCTAGTCTCTTAAGTTTGGGAACCCACTGAGAAGGGGAGTTAGTGGGAAAGAGATGCAAGGAGAGTAAACATGGGACAGACAGATTTGAGGACTCTTGGAAATTACTGGAAAGGTTGAAAATTATTTAGAATTTGGTATGACATTCTAGCCTTGGAGTGGCAGGAACATCTCCTGAAAAGTATTCTCCAGTTCAGTGACAGGCAGTGTCGTGGCAAAAAGCACAGGCCTGCAGCGAGTTGCCTGGGATAAATGCCTGGTTCCCTGACTTCCTACTTGTGTAATTTTGAGTAATCTATTCAGCCTCTCTGTGCCACACTTTCCTCATAAGTAAAGTGGGAATAAAGAGCTGTTATAAAGATTAAGAATTCACAACAGTAACGGGCACATAGTAAGGGCCAAATAACTATTTTTTCCCCCAGAGGATGCATGCATGGTTTGTTTGGGGAGGGGTGGATGAGATTGTTGACTGTGAGTTCCTCAAACTCATGCTGCGTATAAAAATCCCTATAGACTTTTGATTTCAATAATTTAAACTTTCCACACGAGAGAGCTAAGACATTTTCTACAAATGTGAAGTAGTAAAAAACCGAGTTGCTGCTTTTTGGTTTAGTTCTACCATCCCTCTCCCCTAGCTCACTTTGTGCATTCGCACCTATTCATAAAACAAGGCAAACTGTTCCAATGCATTATATCACTGACCTTTCCAAAAATGCCTTTAGAATTTCCAAGGGATGAAAGTGACCCATCAGCTGCAAAATAATCTGGAGCCAGTTTATGTATGAATCCCAAATGATCGTAGTATAATGTAAAAATTTTATCAGCAACAGATCCAATTTCTCTGTATCTTATTAATCCTATTAGGAAATAAACAGAAGTCTCTTGATATTGATTTTCTATAACTAGAATACTTTCACTACTCTACCAAGTAAACAGTCCTTCATTTAGACTAAGGGGTGCACGTGGGGCTCTGAGAACCCTGAATTAGTAAAATATGTGTTAGTTTTTGTCAAGCCCCTGGAAACTCTTTTCCAGGCTCCATTTCACTACAGATCCTCTTCATTAAAGTAGGTGAAAAACAGAACAGAGTGAGGAGATGTTTACTAAAGGAGTCTAGAGGAAAAGCGGTTAGCTCTTCCTGGTAGTGGTTTCTCTTCCTACTACTAGCAAATCAGATTCTTGACTAGGAAGAAGGCAGTGAGAAAACAGCTTTCAGGATGGCCAGTAGAGACCACTGTCTATACTGAATAGTATACTGAATTACACTGTTTTTGGCTGAATGGTTATACTAGGAGTAATATGTTGAACCAAACTTGGTGTCCTCTGGCTCTTTCATGCCTTAGATGTGACAGGTTAAAAGGTACTTTCAGTAATTTCATAGCACAGCAGCGTTTCATTTATCCAAACAGACCCTGATCCAGAGAAAGAGAGAGTCCCCTCTCCTGGATGGAGCTAGAGTGGAAGCTCCTGTCTCAGGATGAAAAAGGCTAATTTACACACACCACCTCCCCATCCCAACACCTCAACCCCACCCATTTAGTCCAGGCACTCCTGCTTCATTCTCCCTTCCCTGACCCCTAAATTCTGGAGTGCCCGAGAACTCAATTCTTAGACCTCTTTTCTCACTGTCTGGAGATTTTATCCAGTTTTAGGATTTAAAATCCATCTTTATGCAGATGATTCCCAAATTCAAACCCGCCACTAGGATCACCTCCCTGAATTCCAGACTACATATCTAACTGCTTATCAACAAAGCCAGGTGAATGTCAAAATTAGGCATGTCAAAACGCACTCAGCCCAGACTGAACTGCTGATCTTCACACAACCCTCCTCCATCCCCAGCCTTCCTCACCTCCCTTAAGAGCAACCGCTATTCCTGTTGCTCATTCCAAAACCTTGGTGCCATTTCTAATTCCTCTCTCTCTCACACCTGACATCTAATCATCAGCGAATCCCATTGACTATACTCCCAAAATTTGTACATAATCCAACCACTTCTTTCCACTGCCACCACTATCTCCCCATGCAAGCCACCACCATATCTCTTGCCTCTTGGCATCTAGCTAGTCTTCCTGATTCTACCCATATCCCTCTTCAGGTTCTTCTCAAAGGGCTGTAAAACTAATCCTTCAAAAATGTAAATCTCTTTATTTACAACCCTGATCAAAATTCCCAAAGGGTAAAAGCCAAAGTCCTTAGCAGCCTGCAAGGGCCAATATGATCTACTCTGGTTACCTCTCTGACCTTATCCTCTATTACTTTCGGCTCTGCTCACTCTGCTCCAGCCACACTGGTCTCCTTGTAATTCCCCAAAGGCACATTTTCTCTGAGGGTCTCTGTACTGTTCCCTCTACCTCAAAAGTTCTTCCTCAAGGCTAATTTCATAACCCCCTCCAGTCTTTGCTCATGAGACACTTTCTCAGTAAGGCTCTCCCTGGCTACCTTATCCAAATCGCACCCCTCTCATATATTCCCTATTCCTCTTCCTTTTAGAACTTATAACCATCTGATATAATGTTCATTTTACTATTTTACTTGCTTAGTGTCTTTCTCATGCCTTGTGAGAAATTGTTAAATGCTCAGCCTGGATAAAAGGCAATCATTTCCCAATGACAATTCAATTCTACGGAAGGTAACATAAACAGCTGGTTTTTAGCTGGCTGGCTCTACCAGTGTTCAATTTCACTTTTTCTACACAGACACCAATGAACACTATACTGCTGTGTAGTACCATCTTGGGCATGCATCCAGTGCCCACAAACGAATGAGTCTGTTTCTGAATACTCTGTTCTGTTCCATTAGTCAATGTGTCAAGTTCTGCATACATACCATGCTGTGTGTTAATTACTACGCCTCTATAAGATGACTTGATATCTAGTAGAGGAAGTTATTTTACTTATTTATTCCATCATGTCAATTTTAAATTCCACAAAACAAACAAATTTTAGGATTTTAATTGGGATTAACTCTATATTTCAATTTAAATTTAGAGAAAATTGATATCTGTACAATATTGAGTCTTCCAATCTATGAATGTGACATAACTCTTCATTTATTTGTCTTTAATGTTTCTCAAATTTTATAACCTTCCCCATAGAAGTCTTGCACACCTTTTGTTAGAAATAATCTAGGTGTTTGATATTTTAATGCTATTTTAAATAGCATATATTTTTAAATTTTCATTTTTAACCATTTGATTTATTAAAATACATTTTTATGTTGATTTGTATCTTCAACATTGCTAAACTAATAATTTGTAGATTTATTTAAATTATTTATGTACACAACCATATCATTTGTCACAATGACAGTTTTATTTTTTCCTTTCCAACCTTATACTATTTATATATTTTTCTAGCCTTTCTGCATTTACTTGGACCTCTGGTACAATGCTGAATAGAAGTGATAGCATGCATCTGTGTCTTGTCCCTGATTATAAAGCAAAAGCTTTTAATGTGTTATCATTAAATGTGATTGGATATTTGTTAGAGTTTTTTTCCCCCTAGATACACGTAATCAAGAGGTTACCTGCAATTCCTGGTTTGCTAAAGTTTTGGTCTCTTTTCAAATCATGAATGGACATTGAATTTTATCAACTGCTTTTTCTATTCCTATTGAGATGATCATACGATTTTTCTCCTGTAAGCTATAATAGTATTTTACAGGTTGGTTTTCTAATGCTGAAACAACATGGGATCCTGGTATAAATCAAACAAGATCATGATATAATATCCTTTTATATATAACTGGATTTAGTTAGCTAATACTTTCTTTAGGATTTTGCATCAACGTTAAGAGGGGTTTCTATGCTTGTTCTATCAATTACTGAAACAGGTATATTAAACTCTTCTACCATGATTGTGATTTGTATATTTCTCCTTACAGTTGTATCAATTTTTGCTCTATATTTATTGAGACTATTTTGTTAGGTGCATACAAATTTAGAGTTATATCTTCCAATAAATTGAAACTTTAATCAGGATGTTCTATACTTCTTTATGTTTAGTAATCTTATTTGCCTTAAAGTCTATTTTGTCTGATAGTAATTTAGTTATGCCAGATTTTTTTTTGTTAGTAGCATGATATATCTTTTTATATTCCTTTACTCTAAATATTTCTTTATCATTACAATTTAGTTCTAATAAATGGATTTTTTTTTTCTCCTCTAGTCTGACAATCTTGGTCTTTGAACTGGAACATTTAGTCTAATTACATGTCACTAAATTATTGCTATTTGGGAGTTTAATTCTAACATTTTATGTTGTGCTTTCTCTTTGTTCCACTTTTTATATTTCTTTTTTCTTTCCTTGTTGTTGTATTAAGTAATTTTAAAAATTATTCCATTCTTTTCCTCTACTAGTTTGGAATGCATACATTCCACTTCTGTTCTTTTACTGTTTTCCCTAGGAAATAAAATATATTTAATTCTTTTATCAACGTTAAGACTAAGTTAATTCCTGCTTCTCCTCCCAGATGATCTTAGAATATTTTAACTCCAATTAATACCTTTCGACTAATAACATAGTTTGTATAATTTACATGTATCTAATGCTTTTTAAACAAATTTATTTGCTTTTATCCATTTTTTTACACACACTCCCAGCCCCGTTTTTGCTGTTTCTGTGTCCATTCACTGGGCAACTCTGTGTCCATTTCCTGCCCTCTCTTCTCATCCTTCTCCTCCTGTCTTCACCGGGATTCAATCCTGGGAACCTCCTATGTGGGAGAGAGGCATCCTATCACCTGTGCCACCTTAGTTCCTGTTGTGTCACTCTCCTGTTACGTCATCATCTTGCCGCGTGGCTCAGCGGGGCCTGGCGGTGTACCTGCACACAGGGCCTGGGTGGCCCACGTGCCTTCTATATTTTTCTTTATTTTTTACCAGGAAGTCCCAGAAATCGAACCCAGCTCCTTTCATATGGGAGACAGACGCCCAGCCATTTGAGCCACATCTGCCCCCCTATCTAATACTTTTTAATTAATAGTAATTATAAGAAATAATTACTATTGTTATTATATGAAGCCTCTGCCCGTCATTCCTTCTTATATCCCAGGTTTTCTATCTTGGATCACTTTCTTTGTTGCCTGAAGAACATCCTTCATGGCTCTGCATGAAGCAAATTCTCTCAGATTCCCCTATTCTACAAAGATATTTTTGCTTTTAATAGAATTCTAGATTAGCAGTTATTTTCTTACATCTCATGGAAGAAATTAGTCTCCTGTCTTCTAGTTTCCATTGCTTTGTTGGAAAGCTATCAGCCTAACTATTTCTCTTTGAAGACACTGATTTTTTTCATCTTCTTTTGTTATTTTCTTCATTGTCTTTAGTGTTTTACAGTTTAACTTTGATGTGGCTAGGAATTTCTCTTTATTTATCCTGCTTGGAATTTCTTAAACTTCTGAATTTAAAAAATGATGTCTCTCATCAATTCTGGAAAAGTATTAGCCAATATTTCTTTAAAAAAATGGTCTCTGCTCAATTCTTTATCTTTTCTCCATCTGGAATTCTGGTTAAACTTACTTGGACTTCGTCATTCTAAATTCATGCCTCTTCTATCTTATTTTTAAAATATTTTATTGTTTGCTTCATTTTGTTTTTGTTTTTGCCTCTCTGTGCTAGAATTTGGATTATTTTGTCAGACACATCTTATTTACTAATTCTCTCTTCAGCTGTGTCTAATCTATTGTTGAACTCTTTGATTCATGATTTGGATTTGGTATTGTGTTTTTCATTACCAGAAGCTTTATTTCATATTTTTAACTTAATATATCACTTTCACACTTTTCTGTTCCCTGCAGATATTTTCAATCTTGCCTTTTATTTTATTAGACACAGTAAATCTTGTTTTTTTTTTTTTTTTTAACTTTTGTCTAATAATTCCAACAAACAATTTTATAAAATTTTGTCTGATTTTCCTGATGATTATTACTGTGATATCTCACTCATGGTGCTCTGTTTCCTTTTATATTGGTTGCCTTTTACTGTGTACTGGAAATTGCCTTTGAAAATATTTGGAGCATTCTATGAAGCTTTGGGTGATGTCTTCCTTGGGTGAGGATTTTCATTTGCTTTTTCCAGGTGCCTGGGGATACTACCACAAACAAAGTCACACCTTGAGATTCACTTTCAGATAATGAAAACCAGGGCCACAAATCTTTCTGAGGGCCTTCTCATGGCCATAACCTCCCAGAGACATTTTCCCCCCTTTTCTCCCCTCCCCCACTTACTTAACAAGATAACTGAAGATGTTGTAGAAATAGCAAAAAAATTAGAATTAGAAGTAGAGTCTGAAGATGTGACTGAATGGCTGAAATCTCATGATAAAACTTGAATGGATGAGGACTTGCTTCTGATGGATGATCAAAGAAAGTGATTTTTTGAGATGGAACCTACTCTTGGTGAAGATGCTGTAAACAGTGTTGAAATGACAACAAAGGATTTAGAATATTACATCAAATTAGTTGTAAAGCAGCAGCAGAATTTGAGAGGATTGGCTCCAGTTTTGAAAGCAGTTCTACTGTAGGTAAAATTCTATCAAAGAGCATCGCATGCTACAGAGAAATCTTTTGTGAAAGGAAGAGTCCATTGATGCGGCCCACTTCCTTGTTGTCTTAGTTCAAGAAATTGCTACAGCCACCCCAACCTTCAGCAGCCACCACCCTGATCACTCAGCAGCCAGCAACATCGAGGCAAGACCCTCCACCAACAAAAAGATTACAACTTGCTGAGGCTTAGTTGATGGTAAGCATTTTTCAGCATAAATAATTTTAAATTAAGGTATAACACTGTTTTTTAGACATAATGCATGTGGCATGCCAGGCAGGTTCTTGGAGGCTGGATGGAGTTCATGGAAAACCTTGATGGCTGAAAACGGCTGGTTCCATCCTGCTCCGAGGCTGCTTGTCGTGACACCTCTTACCCCTTGATCTTTGTTTGGAGAACAACCTTGCGCACATACTCGCCCTGTTCTTTATAAAGGTGTTATAATCAATGTTCTGATAAACAATGCACAATGTAGCCACAATCGAACCCTAAAGGATTAGAGAGTAACCTTGAGATGGTTTTAGAGATGATCACTAAATCACAGGGCATGGGATAAAAAAGAAGCTCAGCAAAGAACAAAGGACACTAGCTTTAGCATCCAAAGACGATCTGTCTTCTTTCCATGCGCCTTTGTCTTGCAGGACAAGACAGAATCCCACTCGTGAATTTCCACATGTGGTGCCTGAACAGGGACCTGACGCAGCAGTGAGGAGAAGGAGCATCTTGACCAGCCTCATTCCTGGTAAGGGGAAGCAGGACATTTCACGTCCACGACTCACTGTACTTTCTAAATAATGGGAACTCAGCTTTCTAAGGAACAATTGAAGTTTCTTAAAGTATTGCTTCAGCTTCTTAAGGCTTCAGGATGTAAAGTTGAGGAGGAAAAATTATTTTCTTTGTTTGATGCTCTATTCTGGTATTGCCCTTGGTTCCTCAAAGAGGGAAGCTTAGATCTTAAGGATTGGAAACAGGGAGGAGAAAAGTTAAAGCCTCATCAAGAAGCAGGTGGCTCTGTAACGCTCGGTCATTCAGCCCTGTGGGGTTTGACTCAGGCGGCTTCAGAACCTATTCAGATAGACTCTGATGTTGATCCACCTCCTTCTACAGCCCTTCCCACAGCCCAGGACCTGGCACCTTCAACGGCTCCTAAAGCTTATGGAGTCAGTCAAGATGACACTGAAACTGGTCATAACTTCATCCCTCAGATGCAACGGTGTTTACAAGAAGGATTAAAAGAGGGTGACCTTGCTGCTTCCTTATTCCCTGTTGTTTTAAATCCTCAACAACAGCCGGTTCATGAGTCTCTCCCCTATAGTGTCTTTAAGGAATTAAAGCGTAGCATAAAAGATCATGGTATTCACTCCCCTTATACCGAAGGATTGCTGGGGCGCTAGCCACACCGTATGCCACGATCCCTGCTGACTGGGAAGTTTAGTACAGACTTTAACCACTTTAACCACCGCCGCTCAGTATGGCATTTGGGTAACAATATCGAGAGAGAACAGAGCAACAGCATTTTAGCAACATTAATCACCAAATGCCATAACCCTTGGAGCCCCCCTGGGCATTGGGCAATTTACTAACCCCCAAATTCAGGCTCAAGCTGATCAACGATTGTTTACGCAGTGCTCTGAATTGGCTCACAGAGCCTGGAAGGCCGTCCCTGAAGGAAAAACTCCTCGGAAATCCTTTGCATCTATCCAGCAAGGGGCACATGAACCATATATGGATTTTATTGATGGACTTAAAGAAGCTATAGATCAGCAAATAGAAACAACCAGGCCGCCGAAACACTGTTAGTGCAGCTGGCCTATGAAAATGCTAACGTAGATTGTCAACAAGCTATTCTACCTGTTAAATCTACGGCTGTCACTATTGGAGACTTTTTAAAAGTCTGTCAGAATGTCGGTACTGAAACTCACAAAGCAAAAGTTTTAGCTTGCCGTTATGACTTCTGATGCCACTTGCTTTAAATGTGGAAAAAAGGGGCATCTACAAAAAAATTGTACCTCTCGTTCTGGAGGACCAGGGCGGTCCCCTAATCAAATATGCCCTCGCTGTAAAAAAGGCAAATATTGGGCAAATCAATGTAACTCTTGCTTTGATGATCAAGGACGCCTTTTGTTGGAAACTTCTAGCACTCCAAAAACATCCCAGAACAAACCACAAGTCTTTTGGGAAATGCCCGACTTACAGTCACTGACCTTAAAGCAGCCACCACTGGCAGCGCAGGGCTCGACCTCTGGCATTGCCCAAGAAATAACTCTTAAGGAGCAAAATAAAATATAACTAGCTTCTACTGGAGTTTGGGGTCCTCTCCCCGCCAACACTTTTGGCCTCCTCCTGGGACATTCCAGTACTACCCACTCCGGGGTTGCTGTTCACCCAGGAGTTATTAATAATGATTACGCTGGAGAAATACAAATTATGCTCAGCTCTCCCTCATTCCAAGTTATACCTAAGGGATAGAAAATAGCTCAGCTATTACTCTTACCTCAACCCAAATTAACATCTGCTACAAAACTATGGTAAGGAAGTTTTGGCGGCACTAACTCTGGTGTTGGACCCACTCTTTACAAAGTCATAAACCTATGTTATCTATTTCTATTAATGGAAAAATTTTTACTGGATTGGTAGACACTGGAGCTGATGTCTCGGTAATTTCTGAAGATTCCTGGCCATCTTCTTGGGTGAGACCTTCTCTCACAATGGGATGCTCAGGTTATCATTCTACAATTTTAGGAATGGCCAGTGGCAGATTAACTCCTCTGCCCTTAACCTGGACTTCTAATAAGCCAATTTGGGTTGACCAGTGGCCCTTATCAGAGGAGAAACTCCATCATGCTTATCTTTTAGTTCAAGAACAATTGTCCAATGGTAAATTTGAAGTTTCTCATAGTCCATGGAATACCCCTATATTTGTTATTCCTAAAAAGTCTGGAAAATGGAGACTTATACATGATCTCTGACAAATTAATAAAAGAATCCAAACTATGGGAGCCCTCCAACCTGGTCTCCCTAATCCTGCCATGCTCCCTAAAGAATGGCCTCTTATAATTATAGATTTAAAGGACTGCTTTTTCACCATACCTTTAGCTGTACAAGATAAGCCTCAATTTGCCTTTTCCCTTCCTTCTATTAATTATAATGCTCCAATGCAGCGCTATCAATGAACAGTCCTCCACAGGGGATGGTTAATAGCCACACAATTTGTCAGTACCTTATTCATCAAATCTTGCAACCAATTTGAAATAAATATCCCAAGATTATCTTATATCAGTACATGGATAGTATCCTTCTCTCAGCCCCTACAGAGGATTTTTTACAAAATTTATTGCAAGAAATTTTAGAAGTTATCCAGGACAATGGACTATTAATTGCTCAGGAAAAAATCCAAAAAGTGGAACCATAGCAATATTTGGGGTATATCCTTGCAAACCGCACTGTATGACCTCAACATTTGCAATTAACCTTGCCCTCTACTCTGTTACTTTAAATGATTTATAACATTTATTAGGTGTTATTAACTGGATTTGCCCAGCCTTAGGCATTCCTACTTATCAGCTACAGCATCTTTTTAATACCCTTCGAGGGGACTCTCGGCTAACTTCAGTTAGAACCCTCACTCCTGAGGCCAAAACAGAGTTCTCTCTCATTTCAACTGCCATATCTAAAAAATATCTTCATAGATATGATCCTGATTACCCTATTCATCTTTTCTGTTTATTTACTCCACATTCTCCTACAGGTATAATTGGACAGCTCACCCCTTCTGTGTGTATTCTTGAATGGGTATTCTTAGCTCATACGCCAAAAAAGTCTCTAACTCCTAACTTTCAATCCCTTTCTTTTCTAGTCTCCAAAGGGCAACAACGCTGTTTACAAATCACTGGAAAAGATCCAGTTTATATTTTTATTCCAATTACCAGAGGGCAGTTTAACACCCTTTTGTCTACTTCCTTAGATTTCCAATTGGCTATGCTTGATTTTTATGGTGAAGTAAAATTCACCCTACTGTCAGATAAATTATTATAACTATTCCATTTGTTACTCTTCATTTTACCACACATTGTCTCACATCAACCCATTCCATGAGCACCTATTGTTTTTGTAGATGGATCTGGACACAGCGGCAAAGCAGCTATCACCTGGAAAACACCTGATGGATGGAAATCCTTTGTGCTGTCTCGCCAAACAACCACACAAAAGGCTGAGCTGGCTGCTGTTGTTGCAACTTTGCAACAGTTTCCTAATCAACCTTTAAATATTATTAGTGATTCTGCTTACACAGTCTAGGTTGTTCGTACTAGTCAAACCGCTTTGATTGTTTTCTAATGATAAAGTTTTACACCCCCTTTTCCTTACTCTCCAACCCCTGCTTGACCAACGTTCTGAGCCCACTTATATTGTGCATATCCGTTCACATACTTCTTCACCAGGTCCACTTACTGAAGGAAATGACTGTGCTGACTGCCTTGCAATGGGGTCAACCCTTGCCTTTCAACAAGCTCAAGCGTCTCATGATTTCTTCCACCAAAACGCCAAAGCCTTAGTAAAACAATTTCACCTTTCCCATTCCCATGCTAAACAAATTATTAAGGGATGTGCTGATTGTCAAGCAATTACTTCTCCCCTTCCAGTTATAGGTGTCAATCCTCACGGACTCCAGCCAAATGAACTTTGGCAAATGGATGTTACTCATTTTCCTTCTTTTGGTAAACTAAAATATACACATGTTAGTATTGATACTTTTTCTCATTGCATATTTGCCTCCCTTCATACTTCCCATGTTTGTTCTCATCTCTTACAGGCATTTGCTACTTTGGGCCATCAACGAAGTCTCAAAACTGACAACGGTCCTGCTTACACTTCTCATAGTTTCCATCTTTTCCTACAGGATTGGGGTATTCAACACGTTACCGGTATTCCTCATAATCCTCAGGGCCACCCCATTGTTGAATGTTCACATCACCTTAAAACTTATTTAAAAAAAACAAAAAAGGGGGAATAAGGATCTATACCTCCCAGTGATGAATTGCAAAAGGTTTCATATACTTAAAACTTTTTAAACAGGGATGCACACTCTCACTTGGCTACTGAAAGACATTTTTCAATAAAACCACAACATCATGAACATCCTTTGGTTGTACAGAGACCCAGAAGCTGGGCCAGCCTGGCAAGGGCCTGCCTCATTGACAACTTGGGGGCATGGTTATGCATGTGTTTCTACCTCTACAGGTGTTCGGTGGTTGCCTGCAAGAAATATCAAACCTTATCATGGATCCATGCGAGAAGGGTCTCCAACAACCCACCTTCCAGCTGAACAGGACCTTGACCCTGGATGAGTTGGCTGTGCCGTTAAAGCGTATAAAAATTCAAAACTCACCATCCTTTTCTTTCTTTCCCTTTTTAATCTTGGGACAAATGCAGAGATATATTGGGCTCATATTATCTTAGCTGTCTAACACATCACAATGTTAGTATTTTAAATTTAACTACTCTGTTTGTTTTAAAAAGACAAGCTCAACCATTAATATGACTGGAGAATGGCAACCTCCTTCAGGATTCTCCATCCTCGCTGAAGCTCTTGAAAAGTCACGTGTGACGCGCTTCCTTGGAGCTCTCTTAGCTGCAGTCGTCTCTATTGAGGCTCTTGCCGCCCTCGCAGCTAGTGCTGCCACTGCTTTAGTGACAGCCATTCAGGCTGCTGAGCAAGGTGATTCTTTCATGGAAAATGTTACCAATGAATTGTTAATTCAAACCAGTATAGAGAGTGAAACCGTGTCTAGATTAGATGCTCTAGAGGCCGCTGCCCTTTGGATTGGACAACGGCAAGAAGCTTTCAATACTAGGTTAAAATTATTTGTGATTTTAATTTTTCACATATCTGTGTTACCCCTTTACCTATGATATAGGGAAGGATTCCTGGCAAATAACTCAACAAAAATTAACTAACGCCTTTCACACCAATTTAGCTAAGGAATTGCTTTCCCTCCAAAAATATTTGCATAAGAAACATCATATTAGCAACCTGAAATATTCCGCCACTACTGCATGTGTTCTTAGTGATTTAAAACCCTCTCAATGACTCCCACATCTTAATATTCATGATTGGATTCAATCAATAGTTATTATATGTGTTATTATTCTTTTAATTTGTGTGTGCTGCAAGATAGAAACCCTCAAACGTAAAGATGATATCTTCTTTACTTTCATTCATTTAAAAAATAAAAAGGGGGAATGTGGCGTGTCAGGCAGGATCTCGGAGGCTGGATGGAGTTCATGGAAAACCTTGAACATTGACGGCTGAAAACGGCTGGCACCATCCCTCCCCGAGGCCGCTTGTCGTGACACCTCTTACCCCTTGATCTTTGTTTGGAGAACAGCCTTGCGCACACACTCGTCCTGTTCTTTATAAACGTGTTATAATCAATGTTCTGATAAACAATGCACAATGTAGTCACAATCGAACCCTAAAGGATTAGAGAGTAACCTTGAGATGGTTTTAGAGATGATCACTAAATCACAGGGAATGGGATAAAAAAGAAACTCAGCAAAGAACAAAGGACACACTTGCTTTAACATCCAAAGAGGGTCTGTTTTCTTTCCATGCGCCTTTGTCTTGCAGGACAAGACAGAATCCCACTCATGAATTTCCACAATTGCACACTTAATAGACGACAGTAATCATAATTTTTATACACACTGGGAAACAAAAAAAATTCCTGTGACTTGTTTTATTGCAATGTTTGCTTTAGTGCAGTGGTCTGGAACAAAACATGCAATATCTCTGAGGTATGCTTGTATATGTAAATATTCTGAAGTTTATTATAAGAATTTGCTCATGTGACCATGCCGATTGGCAAGTCCAAACTCCACAGGGCAGGCTGCAAGTTCAGAATGTCAATAGAGGTTTCAGTGAATTCCCCAGGAGAAGCTAACTGAAGTGGAGACAGAAATTCTTTCCAACTGCCAAAATCATCAGTTCTCAAACCTTGGAAGCCTTCAACTGATTGGATGAGGCTTCTCTCACTGTTGAAAGCCATTTCCCCCTTCTTGATTGTAGATGTAATCAGCCATAGATGCAATCAATTGACCAATGATTTAAATCCACAAAATACCCTCACAGTAACAATCAGACAAGTGCTTGCTTGAAAAACAACTGGACACCATAACCTAGCCAAGCAGATAAATGAACTTAACCATCATAATCTCATGGTCATAAGGTTGATTGAAAAAAGTCAATCAGAAAAGAGTATACACTGTGTAATTCCATTTAAATGATGTTCAAAACCAGGTGAAACTCATATATGGTATAAAAAATCAGAATAATGATTACCCTTAGACAGTGTACTAACAGGAAGGTGGCATGAAGGAGCTTTCTGGAGTTCTGGAAATGTTATATCTCTTGACCTGCCTTCTAATCTCTTCTAATAATAGTTGCCCCATTTTTGTTTGCTTTATAATCATATGATGCCTGATCACCAGTCTTAAATGCTACTGCACAGCTGCTGTTCCAACAAATTATTTAGACAAATAAACCAGAAGGATTAACCTTGGTCCCAACATAAATTGAACAAAAGGTTTATTGGCAGAATAAAGGATAAATAAACGCAACGGTAAAGACACAAGGAAATAGAATCTGAATGTTGTAGTCTCTCCTTATCCTTGAATAAGGAAGGATCAAAAGAGGAGATTGTATAACTATAAAATTTCCTCTGCTGATGAGCATCCAAGACACAACATTGAGGCCTAAGTCACATGCTATGTGAAGTCATACCATAAACATTTAGAAAGGCTGTTGTTTGAAAGTAACAGGCTTTAAAGGATTTACAAGAACAGAAGAAAATGTTTGTAAGCTAGACAGCCAAGAATGCTACTAATGTTAAAAACAAACAAACAAACAAAAATAACAGCTTCACTCTTGTCTTGGAGACTATCAGTATTTTTCTCACTCCTGTTAGACCTAATCAGAAATCTCCAAGCGTATGTAAATCTCCAAGCTTACCCAATAATCTATAAAAGTCCTACTTGAGTTCCATAATACTATATTTCTTAAGGTAGATCTCCCTTGCCTGGTAAGTTATTAATTTCAGCTTCACTTTTACAGAATTGGTAGTTTCATTATCTTATGAACACCTTACAAAATAAACCAACAAAAATAATAAAATATGTAAGAAAATGACAAAATTCTTAGAATAAATATAGTAGTAAATCTTCATGTCTTTGGACTAGGCAATGGTTTCTTAGAAATGACACCAAAAGCAGAAGCAACAAAAGAAAATATAGATAAATTGGACTTAAAATTTTTTAAAATTATACTTCAAAGGAAACCATCAAGAAAGTGAAAAAAGGGAAGTAGCTGTGGCTCAACTGGGTGGGCTCCCGTTTACCATGTGGGAGGACCCAGGTTCGATCCCCAGGGCCTCCTGGTGAAGAGTTCCCTCGCAGCGTGGTGAGCTCTAGGGCCCATGTGGCGTGGTGAGTTGGCGCAGCAAGATGATGCAACAGAGGGAGACAGGCAGACACAGAAAAGGCGCACAGCAGATGGACACAACGAGCACAAGCAGCAAGGAGGGGATAAATAAGTAAAAATAATAAACAAAAATAAATAAATCTTTAAAAGAAAATGAAAAGATAATCTTCAGGTAGGAGAAAATATTTGCAAATCATATGTCTATTAAGGTTCTTGTATTCAGAATACATAAAATATTCTTACAACTCAACAATAAACAGACAATTAACCCAATTTAAAAATGGGCAAGGGATTTGAATAGACATTTCCGTGAAAAAGATATACAAATGGCCAATAAACATATGGATAGATGGACAACATCATCAGGGAAATGGAAATCAAAACTACAATATTGTATCATTTTCACCCACTAGGATGGCTGTAATAATAATAATTAAAAAAAAAATAATAAAAGATGGACAATAACAAGTGTTGGTGAAGATAAATTGCAATCCATATTCACTCCTGGCAGGAATGTAAAATGGTGCGGCTGCAATTTGACAGTTCCTCAAAATGTTAAACAGAGGTTAACATTATATATGGCCTAGAAATTCCACACCTAGGTATATACCGAAGAGAACTGAAAACATATGTCCACACAATGTTCTTAGCAGTATTATTAATAATAACCAAAAAGTGTAAAAACCCAAATTCCATCACTTGACAAATGGATAAACACACTGTGCTATATCCATACAATGGGCTATTATTCAGGCATAATAAGGAATGAAGTAGTGATACATGATACGGCATGGATGAACCTAGAAAACAATATGCTAAGTGAAAGAAGCCAGTCACAAAAGACCAAATATTGTATGATTCCATTTATATGAAATATCCAGAATAGGCAAATCCATAGAGATAGAATATAGATTAGTGATTTCCAGCAGCTGGGGAGGAGAGAGGTGAATGGGGAGTGACTGCTGGTGAGTATGATGTTTCTTTTTGGAGAGATGAAAATGTTCTAAAATTAAATATTGGTAATGGCTGTCTGATTATGTGAATATACTAAACCCACTGAATTGTACTTTTTTTTTTTTTTTTTTTTTTGTGGTACTGGGGCTGGGAATTGAACCCAGGACCTTGCATGTGGGACGCCAGCATTCAACCACTGAGCCACAACAACTCCCCTGAGTCGTTTTTTTTCATTTGTTTTCTTGTTGTTTGTTTTTTGTTTGTTTTTTAGGAGGCACAAGGAACTGAACCTGGGACCTCCTATATGGGAAGCAGGCACTTAACTGCTTGAGCCACATCCGTTCCCCTGAATTTTATGTTTTTAAAATGGTGAATTGTATGGTATGCAAATTTTTTCTCAATAAAGCTATTATAAAATAATAAGAAAATAATTATAATAAAACTATAATGACACAATTATAAACACCAGCAGCAATCAAAAAACGGAAAAGGAACAATGTTATAGCAAGATGTAGAAAAGAGTTAAGGAAAGAAAGAGAAAATTCCTGTGTAACAGGTCACACTACTCACATCCAGCCTTTTGACACAATATTGAATAAAAGGAAGGTAAATCAACACAATCCTTAGTACCCTCAATAATACCCTCCTAACAAAAGAGAACTCAACAGTGGAGGAAAAGGTGTCCAAAGGAAAAATCAAGCCCCCTTTAGTGAAGCCAGGTTTGCCACTTTACAAGACAGAGTACTGAGTTGACAAAATGAATCCAAGGTCTATCTAGTTGAGGATAGTAATATCCTCTCAGTAATAATTTATGTGCACTATATGAGAGCAAATAAAGAGCTGACCAGTGCAGCACACTTTAATGATGAACTACATGAAAAGAAGAGGAGGGATAAAAAGGGGGAAAAAGGTGAGGAAGGAAAAGAGGTAAAGGAGGGAATGAGGAGACTGGGGAGGAGAGAGGGGAAGGAAAGTCAGGGAAGGGACTAACAGCATGCAAATATATAAAGAATCCAAGAGCATATGCCAAGATAGGAGGTTAATTTTCCTCCATGTTTTGCAACAAAAGACCTAAAGTTAATAAATTCAACAAAACAATATTTCGAAGACTCAATGATAGAATGACAGAATATTTTGGGTAATCTAAGCACCTCTTAAAATATATGTATACATATATATAAATAACATTTTTATAAGCAAATACACATATATGCATATATATTTATATATCATTTTGCAAATGTTTGTATGTATTGTGAGAATTTTGATTTTTACCCATAATAAAAAAAAAAAAAGAAATAAATAGAAAAACATGCCCCTTTATCATTCTAGGCTCTTACACTGGTTAGCAAAATTCAACTGAGTTTTTGAAAGGTGGGCACCTGCCCATAATTTCAGTCTGACCTAATTTTGTTTCTTTTGACATGTAAACTGATACAAGCTATGTGGAGTTGATCATTGAAGTCACAAGATTTACCAAATCAAGTAGATGGAAAGTCATATATCATGTACACAACTCCATCTCTTACTAGTTGTATGGCCTTAGTTGTATTATTTAATCTGTAAAAGTAAGTTAATATTACCTTTTTCAGCAGGATGTTGTGAATACTAAATGAGATGATATTTGTAAAATGCTGAGTACAATAGTAACTCAGTAATTGGCAGGTATTAGTGCATGATTTACAGAAAGTAAAACATCACTGGAATTATAAATGAGAGCATAACATGATAATCCAGGCTCCTCCTTCTTCAGGGTTGTTAATATGATCCCATCTCTGTAGATTCTACAAATCCATCGCCCATAAGAGGATTAAGACTTTAGAACCAGTTGATTAATAAGGCCGATTTTTTCATGTATTTTCTAATCCCTGGCCCACATTTACTGTTTAGACCAATAAAAGTCTGAATTCCTTACCTGCCTTTGTCAAGTAAACCTTTCCACTTTGGGAAACAAAAGCAATATCTGATGTATAAAAACTATGATAAGACTTCCTTATGACATCACCATGAAAGTCAGCAATTAATTCAAAAGTGTTGCCGCCATCCACTGAAAGCCAAACCTAGAGGGATAAAAAGATAATACCTCACTCAAGAGCTGCTATGTAGCAGTCAGCAATTACCTCCTAGCTTGATCTTCCTACATAAGAAAAGTCATGTAGTACATACGGTCTTTCCAATACCCCATCTTTCTCTCGCTCTCTCTGTCTCTCTCATACACACACACACACACACACGCATAGAGACACGATGCACACACAAATATAAGCACAAACACTCCTTACCTACTTGAAGTCCACTCTCTGTTTCCATCCTAGAGTTTGTATGACAGTATACGTGGTAGAGTGTTAGGTCTAACAGGACATATGGTGGATGTGTAAAAGAAGAGTTATTTCCATCGTCTTCAAATAGGACCCTCTTATTCAGAAAAGGATGGAGTGCTAGGTGTATTTGGATTGGGGGAGAGAGTTTACACCCACACTGACATGAAATTTCACTTTCTAGGCATCTCACAACTGTGGATATAAACATGTTTCATGTAGAAGAGCCCCTTGATATCAGCAAGGAGTGTCCCCTGAGACCTTAGCAAATCCCAAATTACAAACTCAACAATTGCAAATATGTTTCTCTATTTCCTCATCTTTACACAAGTGTTGTTTGAGGATAAATCAGACAAGGTATTGGATAAATTCTGCTTGCAGTGTGTGGCAGATATTATTTATGAATTCCCAAAATAAATATTGATTATGTTTGTAAACTGGTCTGGTTCCTCTGGGTGTGATATCCTTTGACTGTATTAGATTCAGTTGAGATGTCTTTGATCAACTTATGTAAGCATCATTAGGGCATGCAGGGTTGCGTCCCCACCCCCTTGGTGGGGATAAAAACAGACTCTCACAGAGAAGTAGATACACAGAGGATCCTGTGGCCCTGGAAAGAAAGATGAGCCTGATAGTTTACAGCTGACCTTGTGGAGAGACCAGAGCAGCTGAGCCCAGAAAGAAATGAGCCTCAGGGAGAGAGGGGAGCCTTATGCCAGCCTACACCTTATATTAGAAGAAGCTGGGACCACAGAGCATTAAGAGGGAAGGAGAAGGCTGAACCCTCGCAGACATCACCCTCCATCTTGCTTCAGTATGTGGCAAATGATTTTGGGTAAGAAAGTACCTCTTACCAAATACCTTGAGTTGGACTCTTTAGGACCTTGTGACTGTAAGCTTCTACCCCAAATAAATACCGTTTATAAAAGCCAACAGAGTTCTGGTACTTTGCATTGTCACCCCTTTGGCTGACTGCTACGTTACCTATTGTAATATCCTAAGTAGCACTAAAATGATGAGTTCTGTTGTTCAAATATTTAAAGTTAATTTTAATAAGTAATACCTGGATATATCACACTTGAGACATTCTACACTCCCACTGATGGAAATTTAAAAATTGCATCAAAATGCTCACTGTAATAAAAAATACTGCAGTGAACATGCATTTACCTGCCTCTACATACTAATGTTCAAGTGTATCTCTAGAGCAAAACTGAAAAAATTACGTTGTTGAGTCACAAGCTATGCAGTTTTACAATTTTAATAGATATTGTCAAAAAAATAGATACTGTCAAAATACTCTTCAATTTGACTGAACCACTAGTAGTGTATAAGAATATCTCATTCCCTAAACGTCACTAATCCTTGATATTATCAAAAATTTACTTTTAACTACTTATTACCTGAATTTAAAAATATGGCATCTCATTGCATTTTTCTACATTTTCGTCATTCTTTTACTCATTTTTTATTTTATATTTTTTATTATAGAAATTGAAGGATTACAGAAAAAGCATGCAGAAAATAGAGTTCTCATATACCTCCCCAACTCCATTATTAACACCTTGCATTAGTGGGGTGCTTTGTTATAATTGATGAAAGAATATTATTATGATTACCCATCAACTTAGGCCATAGCTTACGTTAGAGCTCTCTGTTTTGTATAGTCCAATGGTATTTTAAAACATTTTTATCCATGGAACATATTTGCAACCTAAAATTTACCCTTTAACCACAGCAAAATATATAATTCAGTGCTGTTAATTACATTCACAACGTTGTGCCACCATCACCACCATCAACTACCAAAACATTTCCATCACCCCAACCAGAAATTCTGTACCAATTACACATTAACTCCACATTTCCTATCCCCACCCCATAACCTGGAAACCTGTGCTCTAGTTTCTGACTCTATGAATTTGCTTATTCTAATTATTTCCATCAGAGAGATCATACAATATCTGTCCTTTTGTGTCTGGCTTATTTCATGCAACATGATGTCTTCAAGGTTCATCCATTTTGTCACATATATTAGAACTTCATTCCTTTTCATGTATGAATAATATTTTTGCATATATATATATGTAAATGCCACATTTTATTTATCCATTCATCTGTTGATGGACATTGGGTTGCTTCCATCTTTTGGCAATTGTGAGTAATGCCACCATTCTTTGAGATATATACCTAGAAGTGGGATTATTGAGTCATATGGTTATTCTATACTTAATTTTCTGAGGAACTGCTAAAATGTTTTCCACAGTGGCTGCACTATTTTACATTCCCACCAACAATGAATGAGTGTTCCTATTTCTCCACATGCTCTCCAACACTTGTAATTTTTCATTTTTTAATAGTAGCCATTATAGTGGGTGTGAAATGGTATCTTGTGGATTTAATTTGCATTTCTCTAATGGCTAATGATGATAAGCATCTTTTCATATGTTTTTTGGCCATCTGTAATATCTTCGAAGAAATGTCTATTCAAGTCTTTTGCCTATTTTTAAATTGGGTTATTTGTCTTTTTGTTGTTGAGTTGTAGGATTTCTTTATATATTCTAGATATTAAACCCTTATCGGAGATGTGGTTTCCAAATATTTTTTCTCATCCTGTAGGTAGACTTTTTACTTTCATGATGAAGTCCTTAGATGCACAAGAGTTTTTAATTTTGATGAAGTCCCATTTATCAATTTTTTTCTTTTGCTACCCATGCGTTTGGTTTCAAGTCTAAAAACGTATTGTCTAACAAAGATCCTAAAGATGTTTCCCTGTGTTTCTTCTGGGACTATAAAACTCCCAGCATGGGTAACAAAAGAAAAAAAAAAAGATAAATGGGACTTCATCTAATCTTTTTCAAGATGGTTTGGCTGCTTAGCCTTCCTATAAATTTGATAATTGGCTTTTCCATTTCCACAAAGAAGGTTTTGGAATTTTGATTGGGATTGCATTGAATCTGTAATTGCTTTGGGTGGAATTAGCATCTTATCAATACATAGTCTTCCCATCCATGAATATAGAATGTCATTCCATTTATTCAGGTCTTCTTTGATTTCATTTAGGAGTGTTTTGCAGTTTTCCATGTCCTAGACCTTTACATCCTTGGTAAAATTTATACCTAGATATTTTATTCTTTCAGTTGCTATTGTAAATGGAATTTTTTTCTTGACTTTTATTTAGATTGTCCATGACTAGTTTATAGACACATTACTGATTTTGTGTGATTATCTTGTACTGCAAAACTTTGCTGAATTTATTTATTAGCTCTAGTAGCTTTGTGTGGTTTTTGCAAGGTTTTCTTTATGTAGGAAGATGTCAGTTGAAAATTGAGAAAGCTTTACTTCTTCCTTTTCAGTATAGATGCCTTTCATTTATTTTTGCGCCTAATTGTTCTGACTATAACTTCTAGTACAGTGTTGAAAACAGTGGTGATGTGGGCATCCTTGTCTTATTCCTTATCTCAGAGAGAAAGCTTTCAGTCTTTCACCATTAAGTATGTTAGCCGAGGGTTTTTCATATATGCCCTTTACCATGTTGAGGAAGTTTCCTTCTATTCCTAAATTTCTAAGTGGGTTTTTTTTTTTTTAATCAAGAAAGAAGGGGTGCTGTACCGAGGGATTATTACCAAGCACCAACCAGCAATGCATTTGCAAAAATACCTTCACCAAAATGGGGAAATATTAAATACAAATGAGTTTTTATGGCTAAGAGATTTCTAAGTGAGTTGGGAGGTCATTCCAGAGGTTACGCTTATGCAAGTCTCAGGAGGATCTCACTGACTGCCACAGTAAACAGTGCCTCAAGCAGGGGTCTCCTGAGGACTCTAGAGACATCTAGACACTTTAGGCAGGGCAGACAATCCCAGGAATTTGGCACCCCATCAGTGGGCCTTACCTTGGAATATATGATAACCTATTCCTCCAATGTACTGGAGTTAAGACTCATTTATAATTTTCATGCACATGGCTCTTACACCCCTGTTATTTGAACATATAATTAGCACTATACTCATTCAACATGTGTCCCAGAGACTTAAATCTTTCTGCTGTTTATATGCCGGTTGAACCCTGAATCTCAGCAGATTTGCAGCCAATACCTACTCTCCACTTCGTAGGACTCACCCACGACAACTAACAAACGGATGATGATGGGCAATGCCCATTCCAAAACACAGATAGTATTTACAACTGCAGGCAAGACCATCTGCCCCACGGGATCTAAGCCCCCTCTCAATCTGAAGGAGAGTGATTATCAGCATCCCCAAATCCTCAAGATTGAGGAATGAATAAACATAAAGGGGGAATGCAACTACGGACTAAAGCAGACATTATTATTGCAGTAATGGAAGAATATGTAACATTGATATAAAGATAATGGTTACCAGAGGTGCTGAGGGGAGAGAGAGGGAAGAATAGGTGTAACATGGGGCATTTTTGGGACATTAGAATTGTTCTGCATGACAATTGCAATGATGGATACAGGCCATTATACATTTTGTCAAAACCCATAAAATTGTGCAGTGCAAAGTGTAAACCATAATGTAAACTACAGACCATGGTTAGTAGCAGTGCTGCAATATTTGTTCATCAATTGTAACAAATGTACCACACTAATAAAAGATGTTATTAATAGGGGGAAATTTGAGAAGGGGAGGGGGTGGGGTATATGAGGATCCTCTATATTTTCGTTGTAACATTCATGTAATTGAAAACTTCTTTAATAATAATAATAATTAAAAGAAAGGGTGCTGTATTTTGTAAAATGCCTTTTATTCGTCAATTGAGATGATCATGTGGGGTTTTTTCTTGTGTTCTATTAATGTGGTAATAATTAAATTACATTAACTGATTTTCTCATGTTGAACCATCCTTGAATACCTGGAATAAATCCCACTTGCTCATGGTATATAATTGCTTTAATGTGTTATTGATTTGGCTTGCTAGCATTTTGTTGATCTTTTTGCATCTATATTCATAAGGGATATTGGCCTGTAATTTTCGTTTTTTGTGGTATCTTTATCCAGTTTTGGTATTAGAGTGATGTTGGCCACAGAATGATTGAGGGAGTGTTCCCTCCTTTTCAATTTTTTAGCAGAGTCTGAACAGGATTAGTGTTAATTCTTCTTAGAAAGTTTGGTAAAATTCCCCATGAAGCCTTCTGGTCCTGGGCTTTTCTTTGTTGGGAGGTTGTTGATGACTGTTTCTTTACTTGTTATGGGTCTGTTGAGTTCTTCTATTTCTCCTTGAGTCAGTATAGACAGTTTGTGTGTTTCTAGGAATGTATTAGTCAAAAGAGGTACCAGAAATCTGTAGGCTTTTATAAAGGGTATTTATTTGGAGTGGAAGCTTATAGTACAAGGCCCTAAAGACTCAAACTGAAAGTTACTTCCTCACCAAACTCTGTTGCCATGCATTGAAGCAAGATGGCAGGTAATGTCTGCAAGGGTTCAGCCTTCCTTCTTCCTCTTTAGGCTCCATGGTTCCAGCTTCTTCTGATCTCAGCTGTAGGCTGGCATAAGACTCACCTCTCAGGGCTTCTCAGCTGCTCTGTTCTCTTCAACTGCAAACTAGCAGGCTCATCTCTCTTCCTGGGGCCTATGCCATGTCTATGGAGCTGTCTCTCTTCCTCTGTGTTCTTCTTCTCTGTGTATCTACTTCTAATCTGTGTATTTACCTTTGTGTTCTTGATTGAACGTCCATTTATATAGCCCATCAAGAAGGTGGGGACTCAACCCTGCACGCACTAATGATGTGGTCGAATCAAAGCCCTAATCTTGAGTTAATCAAGTAAAACATAAAGCCTTTGAATTTAATACAAAGGGTGTCATGCCTAGAGAAAGAGACCAGTTTACAAACATAATCAATATCTCTTTTGAGAATTCATAAATAATATCAAACTGCCACATGGAATTTATCCATTTCATCTAGGTTTTCTAATTTTTTGGTGTACAGTTGTTCATAATATCCTCTTATACTTCTTTTTATTTCTATGGGGTCATTGGTAATGTCATCTGTTTCATTTCTGATTTTAGTTATTTATGTCCTCTCTCTTTTTTCTGTCTTTAGCTAAAGGTTTGTCAATATTATAGATCTTGTTGAAGAACCAACTTTTGGTTTTGTTGATTTTCTCTATTGCTTTTTAATTCTCTATTTCTTTTATTTCCACTCTAATCTTTGTAATATCCTTCATTCTGCTTGTTTTGTGATTAGTTTGCTTTTTCTAGATCCTCCAGTTTTAAGGTTAGCTCTCTCATTTGAGATCTCTTTTTTTTTTTAAGATTTATTTTATTTATCTCTCCCCCCACCCTCATTGTTTTGCACTCAGTGTCTGCTCTCTGTGTGTTCATCTGTGTCTGCTTGTGTTCTCTTTAGGTGGCACTGGGAACCAATCCTGGGACCCTCCGGATGGGCAAGAGGTGCTCAATCTCTTGTGCCACCTCAGCTCCCTGGTCTGCTGCATCTCTCATTGTCTCTCCTCTGTGTCTCTTTTTGTTGCATCATCTTGCTGTGCCAGCCCTCTGTGTGGGCCAGCACTCCTGTGTGGGCCAGCACTCCTGCACAAGCTAGCTCTCTGCTTGGGCCAGCTCGCTGCACAGGTCAGCTTGCCTTTCACCAGGAAGCCCTGGGAATCAAACCCTGGACCTCCAGTATGGTAGAGGGGAGCCCAATCACTTGAGCCACATCCATTTCTCCTTTCTTCTTTTATAAGGTAAGGATTTAGAGCTATTAATTTCTTTCTCAGCACTGCCTTTGCTGTATCCCATAAGTTTTGGTATGTTATATTTTCATTTTCATTGGCCTGAAGATATTTCATCATTTCTTCACGGTTGTCACCTAGTTCTATTGAAGATGTTGCCTATGATTTTGATGTTTTGTTCTGTTTTGTTTTCCTGTACGAATTGCTCTATTTTTGAAGGTAGATTCATGAAGAATAAAAGATCTATTATATTGCCACTTCTGCCTCTATATTAGGTTATTCCAATGATTATGCTTTCAATGTCCAGGAGTTGCATTTGTTTTCTTTTTATTAAATCTGAGTTTTCATTCCTGTTGTATTGGCATCCCTATAATTGCATCTATAACCTCTTTAATAATTTCATACAAAACTATACTGAACTCTGCCTCCTGCAGGGTTTTGATTCAGTGTGAAAGTCTCAGACTCAGCTTCTACTCCTGCTTGCTGTTCTAAGGATCAACGGGCTGCAGTAGTATTCTGGCCTCAGAGCCACTTTACCCCACTGCCTGATGGTCTAAGCCAGTTACTTGGTGCTCAGACACCCAGTTGCTGCGGCCCTGGCTTTCTACATTAGGCCAGTCTACCAGGTAGTGCTGTATGTTCTTGCTTTGGTCCTTGGATCCTGAAGCCTTGCTCTTGGCCACCTAGTACCTGCACCTCTGTGACACTGGCATCATTTTGTTGGTTTATCTGCTTGTTTGCTTTCGGGAAGGATTTCTAGAGTCCTTTCCTACTTCTTATAAGATCAGTAATGCTTTCAAGTGTAGATGATATCTTGAATCTAGTCATTATGGAGCTGGAAGCTCCATCAAAAGTGTCAATTACTTGTGATCCTGGCAGCAGAAATCTTGCTGCTTAAATTTGTATTTCCATGACTATTAAAGGCATTGAGCTACCTTTCATATGTCCACAGGATATTATTTTTCATTTTCTCTGAATGACTCATTCATATGCTTTGCCCATTATTTTTCTATTGTGTTTGCACTGTTCTTATTAATTTGTAATCATTTATATATTTAGGATATTAATCCACAGTCTATTATAAACATCGCAAATATTTTCTGTCAGTCTGTTGCTTATATTTTATCCTTACTTAGGCTGATTTTTATATATAGATGATTTAAATATTGATGCTAGCTCTTATATTTTCTAATAGATTAAAGTTGTTATTCCTGTTGGGGATTTAAAATCATCTGATATTTATTTTTATGAATAATGTAGGTTCAGGTTTAACTTAATTTTTAAAAAATAATTTTATCAAGATATATTCACATATACAATCCATATAAAGTGTACATTCAGTGGCTTTTGGTATAATCACAGAATTGTGCATTCATCATTGCAATCGATTTTAGTGCATTTTCATTACTCCAGAAATAAAAACCCCTACCACTTAGCAATCACTTCTCAATCCCTTTCTTATTTCCAAATGAATAATAAGTTTTTCTCCCTCAAATGTATTAAGGAGTCTGCTGTTTTTCTATTAGTTAGAGATTCCCACTTTACTATATGTCCAATAGTTAGAGCTATAATATAAAAATAGAATTATGTTATAATTAATTTCTATTAGTTTAGAATTATTATTTATAAATATTTGTTGCTATACTATCTATTTCTTATAATTGATTATATTAAATCTAACCTGGACTTGCACTGTCTTTTAAAATTTGTAATTTCTTTCAATCTATTTTTCTATTTATTTCTATTTATTTTACAATTTTACAATAAAGGTTAAAAAAAGCCATTTATTATACATATGGTATATGAATATATCTCAATAAATTGCTTAATAAGTTGTGCAAGAATAGCCAGAAATAGCAGCTATGTACAGCAGGGGAAAGAGAGATTGAGATGGGAGGGATTTCCTTGTTTGTTTGTCTGTTTATCATTATTATTGAAATTAAAATGCTTTAATAATGATTGAAGTGATGAATGCACAACTATGTGATTATACCAAATACCATCAGTATAAATGGTACTTTGGATAAATTGTATGCTTTATTAATATGTATCAATAAAATTGATTTGTTTAAAAAAATAGGGTGGGTTTGGGAAAAAGTACACCAAACATAAGATAGAGACTACAGTTAATAGTAATATTTTCATGATGCTCTTGTGTAGTTTGTAATAAATATATCACAAAAATGCAAGGTGCTGGTGGAGGGGTGAAGTATGGGACCCCTGTATCATGTTATGCATGTTTATTTTGTAAGTTCACAACTTTTATTATATATTGTTTATGTATGTTCATGTATGAATGATATACTTCAATAAAATATATTTAAAATTGTTTTATATCATGGATATGACAAATTTTGTATGATATCATGGGTATAAAATAATCAGAATAAGCAAATTCACAGAATCAGAACTAGAATATAGGTTACCAGGGTAGGGGTAGGGACTGAGGAGTTAGGGCTTAATTCGTACAGAATTTCTATTTGGGATGATGGAAAAGTTTTAGTATTAGATGGTGTGATGGTAGCACAACATTGAGAATGTAATTAACATCACTGAGTTATATATTTGAATTAAAAGGGGGAAATTTTAGGTTGTATATATATTACTAGAATAAAAAAACCACATAGGACTGTCTAACACAGTGAATCCTATTGTAAATGATGAACTATAGTTAAGAGTACAAGTATAAAAATGTTCTTTCATGAATTTTAACAAATGTCCCACACTAATGCAAGGTGTTAAAAATTGGGTAGTATAAGGGAGCTCTGTACTTTATGCATGATTTTCCTGTAACTCCTCTAATTTAAAAAAAAATCACAAAAACAAAAAGAAAACACAACATATGGGGAAGCAGATGTGACTCAAGCAGTTGGGTGCCTACCTACCACATGGGAGGTCCCAGGTTTCGGTTCTGGTGCCTCCTAAAGAAGATGAGCTCGCTAGCTGACGCGATGGACTGGCGCAGCGAGATAATGCAACAAGATGATGCAACAAAATGACGCAAAGAAATGATACAATGAAGAGACAACAAGAAAACACAATGAGAGACACAACAAGCAGGGAGCAGAGGTGGTTCAAAAGATTGGGCACCTCTCTCCCACATGGGTGTCCTGTGTTCGGTTTCCAGTGCTTCCTAAAAGGAAGACAAGCACACAGCGAACAGACACTGAGAGCAGACAGTGAGTGCAAACAAGAGGGGGTAGGGGGAGAAATAAATAAATAATAAATCTCTTAAAAAAATAGGAAGTTATTTTATGTAGATCCATCAGATTCTAGATTCTTTTTTCTTCCTATTCTATTCCTACATCATTACACTATATGGCTTAATGGATATTTTGTGGAATATATAGACCTATTTGGAGATATCTGACATTTTCACAATATTGAATCTTACCATGCATGGACTTAGAATATCTCTTGACATATACAGGTCTCCATATAAATACTTGCATAACATTTTATATTTCCCCCCAAAAGACCTCGTATACTTTTTGTTTGGTTTATTCCTAGGTAGTTCTAACAATCTTTCTTCAACATCATGTGCTCACTTCTTCTTTAAAGCTAATATTCCATGGTCAATCCTTATCACCATTTCTTTACATGTACATTCTTAATTCTTACCAATGTGTTGGTAAAATTTCACCTGTGATTAAATAAAACTCTCTGCCTTCTTCACTGTGTGCCCCCACAGGTGAATGTGGAGAAAATATTCAGTAGTACTGTATGTCATACTTTGAATCCATGAACACAAAGCTCAAGCAATCATACTGCTTTCCCTTAGTCAATTAATTCTCATATTCTCCTAGACAACTATTTTATTCTGCTCCCTCTTTCCTCAAACCCTCAACACCCCTCTATCTTCACTGACAAATAATTTTAGTTCCTATTTTGTTGAGAAAACAGAAGATAAAATTCTGCAACCTCCTATTATCACATCTATTCACCTGCCAGCTTTTAAACCCCAAAACTCTTCCTTCCCTCCTGTTACCTAGAAAAGCTTATCTGGGCTCTTATCTAAGGCCAACCTCCCCACTAGTACACAGATACCATCTCCTGTCACCCATTTAAGAGCATCAATCCAGCAATTTCTCCTCTCTGCTGCATCAATTTTTCTTTCTTTAGTGAATGATTTCCATTGACACACAGTATAATTCCTCCAATCTTTAAGAAAAAAACTTCCACTCTTGAATGACTTCTCTTGTCCCTTCAAACTTTGTCCCATTTCATTGCTCCACTTTTCAGCAAAACACTAGAAAAGATTTGCTTGTATTCAGTTTCTAACTCCTCTCCTCTCATCCTCTCTTCACCATGCTTTCACCACTATCACTCCTTGAAATAGCTATTTTCAATGTCAACAAAGCTCACACGGGGTTTTGTTAACAAATAACAGCAGACAGATGCCTATACTTCACAATGTTGGTCAGAACCCATCACAGCATCCAAAGAGTCATAATTAAAGGGTGCACCTACTATATTAAAAAGGCTATTTGTAAGTCTCAACGGATAAAGTCCATACATATCTATTCCTCCTATGCCACGATGTAGCCCCTCTAGGCCACTTTCAAAAATTCAGTGTGAGCACTAACAGAAGGTATGCAGGTTTCAGGAAGACCTAGGAACAGGGCGTATCATCACTATAAATATCCAAAATTTTAATAGAACAGGGGTGTTTGAGAAACACCATTGGGAAAGGGAGTTGGTTGCCTTCATTGGAAGTCACTGCAGGGCTTTCTTGGTTCTGAAGTTTACTTAATGTTTCAAATATTGTGCCCTTTACTCTTTTTTCCTGCCTTTATTGCAGTATTACAAAATACTTTCCATTTTGGCAATATTTTACAACACATTCAGCTTCAAAGGTTGGGAAGGAGAAGGTTGGAAACTAAAAGGGGAAATTTCAATGGACATTTCTAAGAGAAAAACTGTCCCAGCCCTCCTACCCAAATAAAAGTCTAAATGTCACTTACTATTACTACTCAAGAAGAGGTCACCAGGAAAGCAGGAGGCAAAACTCTGACAATTTCACTATGGATCATGTCAGAGAAAAAGGAACATTCAAAACAGTCATCAGTATGGTTGGCTGCGCTGATCATTTCCTGCAGTCGTTTATTCCTCCCATTTTGCCTCCATAGCCACCACCTTGGACTCCTCCATAGCCGCCCCCACTTCTGTCTCTGCCGTAGCCACCTTGGTCTCCACTTCTGTCCCCATGACCTCTGCAGTCCCTCTCTCCACAGTAGCCTCTTCTCTGGAAATCTCCTCCTGAGGAATGAGAGTCCTTTGGTCTGGGCTCATTGCACTAATTGCAGGAATTTCTTCAAGCAAAGCTCATATTTCCACATGACGGATTAGGGGAAACCTGGTCCCCACTTCTGGGTTCTCCACCTCTTCCCTGAACGCCTCCACAGCTTCTCTATCCTCCACGGTCTCACTGCCTACCACCCCTTCCACCTCCTCTCATGAATTCTGGTCATCTCGAGGCAAAGGACACTTTAATGGTGTGCTATGGAATTCTTTTCCATCAAATCAATCAATGGCTGCCTTAGCTGAAGGAGGGTCAACAAATGACACTGCCGCCTCCCTTTTTGGTTTCCCTGTGTCCTTGTCTGTGTAAAGGTTTATCATCGGTTTTCCAGTCTTCTGGTTTGTCTTGATAATTCCTATTTGCTTAAAGAACTCCCCCACTTGATTGGCGGACACACCCTCTCCAAGTCCTTGCCCAGAGATTGTGTTGTTATCTGAATTATCAGATTCTGAATCAGCATCTGGTCTGGGCCCATAACCCCTGTGGCCACCAAACATTTTGAAGCCACTTGGTCACCACGACTCAACCCTGTCATAGGACCTCTTCCATCTTTGTCACATCCCCCACACCCTCTAGCTCCTCCCTGTGACCCGCCATATCCTTTCCATACCTACTCACTTCACGGCAGTCACCTTGTGTGGTGGCTGTAATCTTCCTTTGTGAATGGTAGGACTGCTGGTTTTGATCATAGGCGTCACGCAGCTGGTCCTAATTGGCCTGCTCATCATATAAGCCTTGATGTTGCACATAGCCTGACCGCTGGTCACATGACTCTTGCTGACCACAGTCTGACTGGTCATATGAAGGCGCTCTTGTGCCTTGGCCTCCTGACGATTCTGTGTTTTGTGGTCCCTGGTTATTATAAGATTGTTGGCTTTTGATTCTCATAACCACCATAGGCCTGTGAATAGCCTGACAGGCTTAGTCCAGTACTGGAGTAGCCACCACGGTTTTGTCCATATGAGAAGTTAGTTGTTTGCCCACAGCCAGAGGAGCTTTGTGGTATTTGTCCATAGCCTTGGTTGCCTTGAATTCCATAGGAAGAATAACTTTGCTGCTCACTCCCAGGCTGACATAACTTCCAGAATCCAACACGACAAACAGCTGCGGCACAAAGCCCCCAAAGCCCGCCGAGAACGAGGAATCTGAAGGCCTGATGCCCCGTGATGGTTTACCCACTCATCAGCCATGCTTTCAGACTACTGATACAGAATGAAATGACTGAAGGTGGGGCCAGGGGATGGAGAATTCCACCAGAAGGATGTTAAAAAACCAAAAGTGCCAGAGAGCCAAGCTTAGACAAAGTCAAAGAGGAAAAGGCAAACGTTGAAGGCTAGAAACACCAGACATAAACACTTTTAATGGCAAAATCCAGGTCTTCCGGAGTCAGAAAAGGATGTAGTCAAATTGGCAAAATTCAAGGTAACTGTGGTGAACCTGTTGCTCATCTTTATTAGCTAGTGAACTAACTGAAAAGGCAAAATTAGGCAGGCACTAAGGTTAGCACACAATAAATTGGCAATAAATATCCATTGTCTTCACTTCCACTTCCACTTCTCTGATAATCAAAGAGGCTCTTTTTTTAAAATTTTATTTATGCACAACCATTCATCATAGAGAAAGTGAATGATTTACACCTACTTATACTAGAATGTGAAATTCTACATGTACACACCTGATTGCCGTAAGCATACAGAAAATGACTTCGCGGATGGAATACCATTCCAACAGGAACAGAGAACGATAAAGGAAATATAAAAACTGGAAATTTGTGCTGTAAATTTTGTTGATTTTTTTTTAGGATGCTTACAGAGGCCCAGGTTTTTTTCTACAAATAGATAAACAAAACAAAAGTGTTATTAGTGGTAGTATTAGTAGCGCATGTTCAACCTTAGTAATTGAGCTTTGTTTAAGACAGGGACGTACCCAACACCGAGCTGGAGGGATGAGCAATCACTGATACCTCTTTACTCCACACCCTTTCCCACACGCGTTCATTTTATAGAAGGTGAAAATGAAGTTCAGGAGACTAAATAATTTGTCCAAAGTTCCATGGTAAACGGCAAAGGGAGATTTATTATAGAGTCATTATTGGACTCAACAGACAGACTCCAGTGCTGAGTAACTATCCTGCCAAACTACTATTTTAAAT
The DNA here is from genome assembly GCA_026826555.1 of Tolypeutes matacus. Taxonomy (NCBI): domain Eukaryota; kingdom Metazoa; phylum Chordata; class Mammalia; order Cingulata; family Chlamyphoridae; genus Tolypeutes; species Tolypeutes matacus. Next base: position 10,815,290 of record JAKSZT010053819.1, read on the forward strand.
GTGGATACCTGGGCCTCACCCCAACCCTATTGGATCATGATTTTGAGGGTAATTCCTGCATTTCTGTTTTTTAATGGCTCTAAGAATAATTCTCATTCACAGTTAGGGTTAAGAACCTTTGGAATAGAAAATATAGATCTGTGGCAATTTGCTCTATTTTTTTGTTCACTTAAGCTAACCATTTCATTGACCCTTAAACCAAACTCAGTTCATATTCTCCTGGAGAATTAGCAAGGGAGAATCACTATGCAAACAACACCATATTCTCCATTTTTATCACACTGAATGATAATCACAGGCAAGAAACTCCTCAAGTCTTAACCTAAATTATTAACAAATCATTTTGTAGTAGCTAGTTCTATCAGTTTCTATTGCCAAAGACAATTAGAACTTGAAAATAACTTTCGCCAAGGTAAATTTTCATTGTTGTAGGATTTAGTGTCCAGGACAACCACCTCTAGGATATAAGGCCTACCTTGTCATGGAGAAGGCAGATTCCAGTATCATGCTCCTGGTCAATAAGAAATGTTATCACACCTTGAGGAACATTTTTCAGTTTTAAAATGCGAGGTAAGCAAGGTAACCATTCAGAGAATGGTTCTTTACTATAAAAACAAGAGCTTGCCTTCAAAAAGAAAAAGGAAAAGTTAATGCTATTTTTGAAATATAAGCCTTAATTAGTGGTTTTAGGCAAACAAACTAATGACTGATTGTGTTGTCCTGATTGATCACAAATCATATTTTTAAATCTCTAATAGCTGTGCCTCTCTCCTGGGATAGATGAGTTCAGAAAGCACTTCAAAGCATCTCTTTCTGGTACGGATTGCTTTTCTGGCATCACTGTGTAGGTCCAGATTTAAAATAGCTAGGTAACTACCACTAAACCCAAGCGGAGATGCCATTGGAAGCAAAGAGTGATTGTTAAGTCTTTCAGTCTACAGATGACATTTTTTTAGACTAATAACTATCCATGAAATTTTTTAGACTAATAACTATCCACAAAATTCCTTACCTTTTAAAATATTCAATACCATACCTCACTTAGGGTCTTGTTTCTATCAAATGTGATAGTAACGTAATCAACTATAAAAAAACATAAAGGTACAGAAATTACAAGCAGCATCTATACTACTAAAACTAGACATGTTAGTGTTGTAAAATAGTCTTCATAAATCAAAATACTGAAAGTTATGTACCATCAATTAATATACCCTTGAACACAATTTCCTTGCCATTATAGCAGGGTGTGCCTATTTCTGATTTAAATTAAAACTTTTTAAGTTTTAGGCCATTAATTTATATACAACAAAGTTATTTTTATATTTTATTCTATTTTAATTTTATATAAATTTATTTAATCTATATATATTACCTATGTTGAAAAAAGCCTATCAATATATCTTTAATTAAAATTTACCTTCGGGGGAGTGGATGTGGCCCAAGCAGTTGGGCACCCACCTCCCACATGGGAGGTCCCGGGTTTGGTTCCCAGTGCCTCCTAAAGAAGATGAGCAGATACAACAAGCAGACAACGAGCAGATAGAACATGCAGACACAATGAGCAGACACAAGGAGCAGACAACAAGAAGGCACAACAAGCAGGGAGTGGTTGTGGCTCAAGTGGTTGGGCAACTGTCTCCCATGTGGGAGGTCCTGGGTTTGGTTCCTGGTGCCTCCTAAGGAAGACGAGCAGACGAGTGGACACAATGAGAAGACAGTTAGCGGAAACAATGAGCAGACAGATGAGGGAGGCATCTCGGGGGTGGGGGGGAATTTACCTTCAAAGTGTTCTCTGTTAGCAAAACATTTTTCATTATACCACAATTTTCCTTTGATATAGTCAACCTATGTAAATAAATAAAAATATCTATTAGGCAATATGTAGACTTAAGATATAAAACAGAAAAAAACTTATTGAAAAATTTTAAAGTTTGCTACTTCAAGAATATGAGGCAAATAAAGAAAGACAAATTATATGCAAATAAAATAAAAGTTTGTAGAGTGAGGACAAGAAGTAAGAATACAAATTTTGAACAATACACAAGAAGGAAATAAAAGAAAATAAGTCATATTAATTCACATATGTTAATAAATATACCCCTACCTATGAACCTTCTTTCTAAAGCTACCAGGAGCTCTTCGCCTTTCATCACAGCTACAATGGGTTACATGTTTACCTTTTATTCCTCATTAGCTGCAACTAAGCATGAGAAGCCTTCACAGAACCCAAACAGCAGCAAGGAGCAACAGGATTATTGTATTTTGTGCATGTTTTTCCATATTTGAACATCTTTTCAGTTGGGATGTGTCAGAGTTTTTATTTGATAATTTTTCTTCTTTCTTAGTACCATAAAGCCTCTTAAAATCAATGGCATATTAAGTTGATGAAATATGGTATCACGAGGGTGCAACCAATTCAATGTCCCAAACAAAGCAAAAGCTCCTAAAGGGAACACTCTCATCTCTCTTCACTTCCTGTTTCCTGATTTGTAATCCGGAACAACAGTTACGGAGAAGGTAGAATGAGATAATGGACCTGTTTAGCAAAGTACTTGGCAAAGATAGAGTGATCTCTTATTAAATAATATTATATAATAACTTCTGTTATTATTATTATTACTTAGCTATGTGTTTCCAAAAGAGTAAATCTTCCAAAATGTGTTTTAATGAGCATTGTCTCTGGAGAGATCTTCTTGATCCAGCCTCAGTAGAACCATAGAAGTGTCTCTTTCATTTTCAGGATCTCTCGATTCCCAAGATAGTCCAAGAGTCCAAGACAGATTAATCTGGGATATACCCCTTCTACCCTGGACTTCTCTGAAGAGATTTAGAATCTAGGAACCAAGGAAACTATTTCTAGACCATAGAAGATTTTCTAGAATAGCTATGGACTTTACAACCATACTTCTCATATGCAAAGAAGGTTCAGAAACCATAACACCATCTAAACCGAGGATACAGGTTATTGATGCTAACTATAAGTATGGAAAAAGCCACACAAATGCAGGGTTTGAAAGTTGGAGTTACAAGAGAGAAACTTCAAAGAAGGTGAGATTGTAAATGTTGGATATTAAATAATATGCAAGAGTTTGAGACAGTCTTTTCATAGGAAGAGTCAGACTTTCAAATTTTGGGGAGACACAAGGGAGACCTTTTTGCATTTTTATAGACCAGTAATAAAAATCTGTATAATCTGTGCATAAAAATCTTTTTAAGTCTGGTCGATTGAGATGGTGGTGTTTTGCCACAGCTTATCATTTCCCCATAGGGTGCCATTTCCCCACAGAATCTTCGAATAACTAGCAAAAACTGGCAGAGCCATTTTCCTCAAAACTCCAGAAACTAGTTAAAGGGTTGCAGTAACTGGGCAAGTGTTAAATCACAAAAATGTAGCTTTAAAGATAATGGGAGAAGTTCATGGTGATCTTGCTGGTCTCTCCCTTGCTCCCTTCCCAGTGTGGTATAGGGCCAGCCTGCATTCCCACTGTGGGTCCCTAACCCTGTTCTGGAAGGAGCAGACTAACCCCTATGAGCATATGGGTGCCTGTACATTAGTGCCTATCTATCAGGTGGAAGCCTAAAAGGCTGAACGAGGAACGTCTCTGGTTTGCTCTCCTAGGACTTGTCCTATAGACAGAAGCAACTTGGGGGATACCTAGAGGAGTACGAAACAATTAAGTCAGAGTAACCAGGAGCAAAAGATTAGCTGCTTTAGGAAATACAACAGAACATGGGGGGGGGGGGGGAGGCAAGAAGAGGGGATATATTTCATAGAGAGTAGAGGGGTTATTGGAATTCCTATAAATGGGGGGATTCCTAAGGCCAGGAGCAAGCACAAGCTCAGGACAAGATATAGGCTCAGAAAAGACAGGCTTCTTCTTGATAGGAGGGCATGATAAGGCTGCAGAGGTAAAGAAGGCTTTAACCATGAAGGATTTTGCATGTCTCCTAAGACTTTGAATTTTAACCTTAAGGAAGGGACCATAGTCCCTGCTATTTCCACTAAACAGATTTTGGTGAATGACTCACAGACTTTGCCTCATGCCAAGTGCCCACTTCAGGGTGTTTGTATTTACTATTCCCTCTGTCTGAACATGCTGTGTTGAAACCATTCCTTCAAGATATTCAAGTTTCTGCTCAAATTTCACTTCCTTGGAGAGACTTGCTATAATCACCCTATCTAAAATAGAATACTAGCTTCACTTTACTCTTTATTTCCCTTACCCCACTTTAATTTCAACAGCATTTATTACTATCTAAAATCATATTATGTATTTTTAAATTCCTTGTTTATAGTCTATCTCCCCACTAGAATCTTAAACTACATGAGGGTAGGGACTTTATTTACCTTGTTCATTATGGAATTCTTACTGTCTGAGTAAGCAAGGCATATAGGAAGTGCTCAACAGATATTTGTTGAATGAATGAATGAGTCATCAAGTGTTAACTCCTTTAACCACCCACTCAAAACAGGCACATATATCTCTGGGTTATCTTAATAGGGAATCTCTTGGCTACTAATAGGATTCTTGAAATTTGGTCCTTTTGTCTTAATAAATGTTCTTTCACTGTTTTCTAGCTTCTACTGTTGTAGAAGTGAAATTGAGTATCAGTGAAGTGTATTTTGCTTTTGTTCTTTTGTTTGGAAGCTTGTAATAGTTAATAGTTTCCCTTTAATCTCCTGAATTTTTCTTAATTTCAGTTTAATTTTCTTCTATTATTTGTGTTTTTATTGCCTCACTTCTGTTTCTTTTTCACTCCTTGTGTAAATTCTATCATTTACCTCTTAGACATTCTGGATCTCTCCTTAAATGCTCATTTTTGCTCTCTTGATTTCTACCTATTTTTTACTGGATACATTGAAAAGTTTCTTCCTCTTGACCTTTTGTTTACTAATCTGAATCTAAACAGTAGCTATTCTGTCCTTCAGTTAATCTATCATATAATTGCAATTTTTAGTATTTAGCCCCAGAATATTTATATACTGTACTTGAAATTCCTTACAGGCATTGACTATCCTCTTTTCTATCAATAACAACATAGTAGGTGCTTATTTACTATTTGTTAAATGATTGAATTAGTTACATTTTGTTATTCTTGCTCAGTTGTTGCCTTCTCCACCAGCAGCTCTAGAATATGTACTGACTAATGATGTCTTTCTCTTAGGATACTGGGCTGCTAAGATATGTTTTGGAGACCGGGCTTGGGTATGTTTTTTCGGAATATCAGACTGTGGCAACACTGGAGTAGTAGAAGGCAAAGTGGCCTCTACCCCGCTGGGCTGCCATTCTCTTACTTAGAGAGAATGTTTCCAGGTCCCCTTCAACCTGCCCACCTCAGGAAGACAAAGGGAGAATGCATCATTCCTAGTAAGTAAGGCTTCTCTAGAATTTTGATTCCATCCAATTATTCAAGATAAAATTTATAACTGTCACTATTTATGCCACGTCCATTCTTACAACAAATATTTACTAAGTGCCCACCTTGTGTCAGCACCATCCTAGGCACTGGGATTCAGTAGTGAAAGTGAACAGCACACACAAGATTCCTGCTGTCATACAGCTTAGGACTTACATTCTAGTCGTCGTTGTTTCTGGCGTCCCACCCCTTCACGGGTCTGTGGGTAGTAAACTCTCTTAATCTCTGTATACGTGAACATTTCTTTTCTTTTCCCTCATTCTTGAATGATATAGTTCAGCTAGCTTTGGAATTCCACTTTGGCATTATCTTCCTCTATTCTTTCTAATGTAAATCAATTTTGCCTATATACCTTCCCAATTCCCTGCATCATTTTCCCTCTAATTAGTACAATTCAGTTCTGTTTGCTTTCTGAGAAATAAATGGTCCCTTGTCTTAGAAGGTATGAATGTGTGTGTGTATTTGCACACACACATGTGCACACAGGCATTTATCAAGATGGAATGGGGAGAGGACACAGCAAAAATATGGGATTACTCATAAGCTTACTGTTGTTTTCACAATGAAGCCTGCTTGTATGTTGATAGAAATGCCCTTGTTGCATCAGAAAACTTGACTTTGTAACAGAGAGAGGAGATAAGCAATGGAACAAAATACCCAAAAGGGTCAGGAGCAGGTATGTTAAATTAGGTGGCACTTTTATGCAAATTAGGAAAAAAGCATCCCTTCTTGCAGTGAAGCAAAGACCTACACCAGTGTCCACGCTGTGGAGTAGAGTTACCCAGGCTTCACCCACTCTCTTCAACCGGGTGCTCTTGTGCAGGATACAACCTGAACAACCACAGCAATCCTGGACAGAAGGCACCGGGCCCAGAGCCTAGGAGGAAGGGGTGGGAATTGCTTCTGAGTCAAGGAGCAGCACTCTGCTTATTGACACAGAAGAGATTGTTTAATGGTTGCTGGAAACGAATTCTTTTTTCCTTAGTTCAAAATTTAACTGATATTATCGTAACAGGAATAATCTATACTGTGAATTATTGTCTTGCATCTCATCTCTTAAGTCAACAAGTAAGCACCTACCTTCTAACCAACCCTTTGAAATTTAAAGTTTCTTACCCTTTCAAAACCGCAAAAGTCTGCCCTCGAAAACTAGAAGAAAATAAAGAAAATTTAAATTTTCCTTGCATATCAGAAGGAGTAATAAAACAACAATTCCTATCATACAAAGGAAATTGTGTTTTTATATCACAGCAGTTAGAATTGTCAAACACAAAATAGTTAACACATATCCTGTTATTTGTCCCTCAGGCTTTGCCTTGTTTCATCACATTTTATTTATTTATACCTTAACTTTATTCCAGAAAGGATTTGAGATCAAAACCACACCTTTAATGATTCAATAGGGGAGTTACAGGAGTATTCAGTAAGCTACTAAGTCTGCTGCCCACTTTTCCTTTGTCATTTTGTTTCTTCCGCCCAACCCAGTAACATCAGAGATCAAGACCTCATGTGGTACAACCTGTGTCCATTTCCCTGTGCTTTTAAATGTAAGTCAGTATAACCTTGCTGGTTTCTTCACCTCTCTGCTTTAGAAATTACGTGATGAGCAAAACAAAAGACCAGATACATTTGAGCAACACATGGTACTTTCTCAGAAAGGGTGAGGGAGGAGGGAAGGCTCTGGATACTCATATACTTGAAGAAAGGTGCTAATTACCATGTATAAGAAATATCTGTCTCTCAACCTATGCGATTGCCCCTTCTCTACCTCTTCTCTCTTTTCTCCTGATGCTTCTAAATCCCTGTTACTGGTTTTATTTCTATTATGGCAATTTTTTGAGATATAATTATTAACATGTTTAATAACTTCATTGTGTATTCTCACCTAAACCTATATTCCCCTTGTCTCAATCCCAACACTTATTTTTATCTTTTGTCATTTTGTAATATTCTATTTATCTTTGTAAACTACCTTAAAATATTTTTGGGAACATGCAGAGCTATACATAAATACATACATACATGCATAAATATTTTCTACAAGTATGTATTTTTAAATGTATTATAAATTTGTGTAGCAAATTTCCAAATTATATCTATTATATAACTTCCAAATTAGCTATATTAATACAACTCTATAACTTCCAAATTATGTTTATTAATACAACTCTATAAAGCAAAAACAAGAGTTGTATTATGCCTTTACATTTTTTAAGAGGAAGAAGCATTTCAATTCTACACACATAACTCAAATATCAAATATTTCTTCCAGATATCACAGAAAAATGTTTAAGGTTAATAATTAGTTCTAAAAAATTTCACATACCCTTAAGTTTGAAGCTGATGGATAACGAAGATCTCCACTTACAAAAAGACCCAAAGTGGTGAGGATAACTAAGAAATGATTTGTTAAAACCAGATCCACCACTGAAAGCCCTCTTTGTTCTAAAGGGAAAAGAAATCATACCATGGGTTAAAAAGTAAGAAAAAACTGAGCTTCTCAACAAAGTAAAGATATTTTGTAAATATTTATCAAATAATTAAGTGAAATGCTGAAGTTGAAGACACAGTTAGAGGAATTACCTTCTTCAAGTTGAGAATAGATGTTGTCTGTCATGTCATACCATATTGTATCAGAATATTTCCAAAATCCAGAAGAACTTAGACCTAGGTAAACACCTAACACGAAAGAAAAGGACAATTAAAGCTAATTGATTTACAAAGTTATTAATTCAGCTCTATGGCATTAGGTCTGTAGGGGCACAAGCCTGCTTCTGCTCCACCTTTCAGCCTAGGCATTGCCGCTCCCAGCTCCCCGCCCCCGGCCCGACAGTCTGACTTTCACGTCTTCAAGCATTGGAGAGATGAAGCAAGTCTGGGCTACAACACAGGATCTTAACCAACCATCTAACTGACTCCTTAGAAAAATATGGGAATAATATATCCTTAGAATAAATTCTCTTTAATGTATTAGTTTATCCTGTCTATTAAAGAATCTTCCAAACTGTATTTAATTATTAAAGTAATTTGCTTTATATCTTTCTAAGCATAAAGATGTTATTTAAAAAATCCAAAGAAGAAAATTAACTGTAAAGTCCAAGAGGGAAGAAACTATGCTTAACTTACAATAATATTAGTGATTTTTAAAAAATAGAAAAAAAATTTCCCATAGCCTCATTAGACTCTTAAAAGAGGACTGTCCATATTGGAAATATTGAAAGGGTTTTGTTCCCTGATCCCACATTTCTGTGGCCATAACTAGGAATATTGAGAGTCTTTTGTTAAATATGCAATATCAACCTGAACTCTTGCCAGCTGGTTATAACTATTGCCCCTGAAAAGGTAGCAAACTGGGTGGGCTGGAAGACAGCCATATTGTGAAGTATATTTTTAACTCCCAGCCCTTTTCTGTGTAGGGAAAATGTAGAAGGAAATGTTATTATTGTCTACTTCTTCTAGGAAGAGGAAACTCAAGACAAGCTTTGTCTCTCTTTGCAGTAAGTCTAGTTCTACAGATGACAGTATTCTAAATGGGAATGATTATAGCTGCCGAACATAATATCACCTGACCAGATCTTTCCAAAGTTTAGAAATATTTCATGCAGAAGTAAGCAGTACATAAGTGCTTTATTTTGTTTAATATTTTTAGATTAAAACTAAGTAACAAACCACTTTCTATGGACAACTGACCTCAGTTGTATCCTAGGGTTACAGAAGCTGATGAACAATTTTAAGACAAAGGATCTATTTTGTAATTTTAGAAATAAAGGTGCATTTACTATCGCTAGATGGTAAGGCCACTTTTATTAATGTATGACAGTTTCTGATTCTGCTTTTCAAAATTTAATAATATACTGCATGTGTGAACGCAAGAGTAGTGAAGTGTCTAAAAAGCTTTCTTTCACCTTTTAAAAATTTTTTATTTATTTTTTTTATGATACTGGGGCCTGGGATTGAACTCAGGACCTTGTATGTGGGAGGCACTCAACCACTGAGCCACATAAGCCTTCAGGACCCACTTGAACCCTATCTCATATATACCATTTCCACTTTATGACGGAGTGCTGCTATGCTCACCCAACTTTATGGTTTCATGGGTCAGACAATACCCAGCTCATGATAGGCAACTCAGGTCTCATGGAAACTTGGTGGCCTGTGGTTAAGTGTTTAGTCTCTACTAAAGCCCAGTAGCAGGCCAAAAGCTGTTTCTCAAAAGAAGAGTAGTTATCTGCAGAGGATGGCAGGGCTTTGCTCCAAAATCCTAAAAGTTTGTGTTGTGTTTCTCCTATAGACACCTGCCAAAGGCTCCAGACAGCATCTCTATTTGCCACTGAAACTTCCAGCGCCATTGATCTGCTGGATCATATGGTCCGTGTGGTAGTGCAGCTTGCACAGCAGCCTGGATCTGTCGCAGGGCCTCCTCTGGTTCCAGTCCCCATTCAAAACTAGCAGCTTTTCTGGTCACTCGGTAAAAGGGCCACAACCAAAGGAGGAATGTGTTGTCTCCAAAATCAGAAAAGACCAACTAAGTGTTGTGCCTTTTTCTTGGTCATAGGAGGGGCCAGATGCAACAGCCTATCCTTCACTTTAGAAGGGATAGCTTAACATGCCCCACACCATCAGACACCTAGAAAGTCTGGGGTGGAAGGCCCCTGTATTTTTGTTGGATTTATCTCTCATCCTCTCTCACGCAAATGCCTACCAATAAGTCTAAAGTCTGCTACTTCTTGCTCGCTAGGTCCTATCAACATCATATCATCAATATAATGGACTAGTGTGATATCCTTTGGGAGGGAGAGATGATCAAGTTCCCTGTGGACAATATTATGACCTAGGACTGGAGAGTTGATATACCCCCAACGCAGGACAGTGAAGATATATTGCTGGCCTTACATGCTGAAAACAAACTGTTTCTGGTAGTCCTTACTAACAACAATCGAGAACAAAGCATTTGCCAGATCAACAGCTGCATACCATGTACCAGAGGAAGTGTTGATTTGCTCAATGATACCACATCTGGAACAACAGCTGCAATTGGCATCACCACCTAATTAAGTTTACAATAATCTACTGTCATCCTCCAAGATCCATCTGTTTTCTGCACAGGCCAAATAGGAGAGTTGAATAGGGAGGTTCAAATTCTTGATGGTGCATCCTTCAAATTCTTGATGGTGGCACTGATCTCAGGAATCGGGATTGCTTTTTTTTTTTTTTTTTAAAGATTTTATTTATTTATTAATCCATCCCCCCCTTGCTGTCCGCGCTCGCTGGGTCAGCCAACCACGCCGTGCGGGCGGGCCCGCCCCCACCAGGAGGCCCCGGGAACCGAACCCGGGGCCTCCCATATGGTAAACGGGAGCCCCACTGATTGAGCCACAGCCGCTTCCCTCGAGATTGCTTTTGATTTATTATTTTGCTAGGTAGGGGCAGCTCAGGTGGCTTCCACTTGACCTTTACTACCATAATAGCCCTCAACTTCACAAGTCATGGATGCAGTGTGAGGACTCTGCCAGTTACCGAGTATGTCTATTCTAATGCATTCCAGAACTGGGGAAAGAACCACAGAATGGATCAGGGACCCGCTGGACCCAATGTTAGATGGACCAAAGCTAAAACTCCATCAATTACCTGACCTCTATAAGCCCCTACTTTGACTGGTGGACCACAGTGACATTTTGGGTTTCCTGGAATTAATGTCACATCTGAGCTATAGTCTAATAGTCCCCAAAATGTCTTGTCATTTCCTTTTCCCCAATGCACAGTTACCCTGGTAAAAGGCTGTAGGTCTCTTTGGAGAAGGCTGGGAGGAAGGTCAACTGTATAAATATTTGGCAGTATAATAGGATCCTTCCTCAAAGGGACCTGGCCTTCCCCTCATTCAAGGGGCTCTGGGTCTGTAAACTGTCTCAAGTCTTGGAATTGATTAAGAAGGCTGTGACTCTCTGTTTCCATAATTCAAGTTAGGGTGTTGTTCACTTGGCCTTGAACTCTTCTGCTTATACAGATCAAGTAGGAATTTAGTAGACTGCCCATGTATTTCACTTCAAGGCATCCCATGATCCATTAGCCAATGCCATAGGTCTATGAGAGTCAGAATCTTTTGATTGCTGCTTTGAATCTGTCTTTCATTATGGTAGCCATGCCCACCTTGTCTTTGGTGATTACGTGCCGCTACTAGGCTTCTACCAGCCTGGGATCCAATCATCCCCATAGTGTTTAAGGATTCTAGTTCCATGACAGCAGTTTTCACAGTAATATCTGACCTACAGAAAGGAGTAACCACAGAGTTCTTCAGGGAAGATGGAATTAGTCTCACAAATTTATTCCTCACAGTCCTGGTAATAGGTGTGTCCTCTGACTTCCTGGGGTGGGCAGGCAAGTCTTAAATGGTGAATCCATTCTAGCAGTCCAATCTCTCTAAGTATTTGGATCCCTTCATCTACAGTATACTAGGGTAAAATGGACATTTCAACCTCAGGCATTGTAGGCCATCTTGTGGTCCATGTTTCAGCCAGCCACCCAAACAAATTGTTAAACCCCTTTCTAACACTTTGAGCTACAACACTGAATGCAGAAACTCTTCTTAGTGAGCCCATATCAATAAATTCAGATTGATCCAACTTTATATTTCTTCCACCATTATCCCATACCCTTACTATCCATTCCCACACATATTCCCCCAATTTCTGTCTATATAAATTGGAAAACCCATGAAGTTCTTTTAGAGTATAGTGTATTAGTCAGCCAAAGGGGTGCTGATGCAAAATAACAGAAGTCGGTTGGTTTTTATAAAGGGTATTTATTTGGGGGCGAATCTTACAGTTACTGGGCCATAAAGCATAAGTTTCTTCCCTCACCAAAGTCTGTTGCTACATGTTGGAGCAAGGCAGCTGCCTACGTTTGCCAGGGTTTAGGCTTCTCTCTTCCCAGGGCTGTGTTTCTCTACGGGCTTAGCTCTTCTGTTTCCTCCACAAGGTCAGCTGTAGACTATGAGATTCTCTAGGCTTTGCCTTTCTCCACAAGACCAACTGTGAACTGTCAGGTGAATGGCTCATCTCTTTTCCCGGAGCCTTCTCTCCTTCCTCACTACCAAGGTCCTCTGTGTGCTTACACCCCTGGGCTCCAGTATTAACACTGCAACATCAAAACTACTACAACTCTGTCCTTTGCCTTGTCTTTTATCTTTGAGACCCCACCCACCAAGGGGCAGGGCTCAACACCCTACTGACGTGGCCCAATCAAATTCCTAATCATAACTTAATCATGCCCAGATGAACAGACCAGTTTACAAGCATAATCCAATATCTATTTTTGGAATTCATAACTATATCAAACTGCCAAACTGCTACATGTAGTGTACTTCCTCATCAGTCACACTTTGTACTTCACCTTTGGGGGCTTGTTGTGACTTTAGTCTAGTTATAGATCTGGAAAATAAGAGAGTAGGTGGGGGGTGAATAAGGAGAAGAATTAGAAGTGTCTTGCAAGCCAGTTACCTCAGGGCATTCCCTTACAGTTTCATCTGGTGAGACAGGATTAATCTCTATAGCTGGGGGATGGATGACAGAATCCTCAAGGCAGGAAGGAGGTCGGGTGATGGTTTCCTCAGGGCAGAGAGGAGGTCAGGACTCCTTGGGACAGGCTGGTGATTGGGTAGTGCAGGCTTGAGGTTGGGTGGCACCCATCTCAGGGCAGAGAGGAGGTCCGGACTCCTTGGGAGTAGGCTGGAAGTTGGGTGATATAAACTTGACATTGGGTGGTCTCCTCAGGGCAGACCATTACAGCTTTATCTGGCAAAGTCTCAGCAGAAGTTAAAATTTCAATTTCCCACTGATATCATCATCATCCCATATGTCTCTATCCCATTCCTTAGGGTTCCACTCCTTTCCAATCAATGCCCTCACTTTAGCAGCAGACACCTGCAAGGTTGAGATTTTAGTTTCCATTATAACTCTGCTACTTATAGAATGAGACTCTGAGTCTGGTTTTCAGAGATCTCAAGTCTGCAGCTGCACAAAACAAGATTTTCTTTCAGAGCACACATAGAAACTTTCACATCATACTTGCGGTGCTTAGGTTGCAAACTTGAAGCCTTCAACTCATCCCTTTCTTTTGTAACTGTATCCAGCATATTTAGGAACAGCCAGCCAACATCACTGTAACTTTGAACACCACAAAACTCTGTTAAGGTGTTAAAAACACTCTCACCCAGATCTTTGCCTCTTATAAGCATGGAGGTAGTCATATCCACCGGTGATATTTTGTGTATCTCTAATGCCAACTCATGCCATGGACTGTCAGTTGCCTCTTAATTATTGGAAACTGAGTCACTAGTGCCCTTGAATGTAATAAGATCAGAAAGCAATCGGAAAAGTCCCCAAAACAATTCAGAAATTCCTTATTTAAGATTCCTTTTCTCAAGATCCCTCTTGGTATCAAGGTGTGTTAGTCAGTGTTCTCTATGGAAACAGAATCGACAGGAGATATCTGTAAATAGTATGAGATTTTATAAAATTGTCTCTGTGACTGTGGGGATGCACAAGTCCAAATTCCAAAGGGCAGGCTGCAAACCAGGGACTCTGACGAAGGTCCTTGATGAGTTCCCCAGGAGACATTGGCTGTCTGAAGTAGAGATGGGGATTTTTCTCTCTGAAATCATTTTCCCCTTTTAAGGCCTTCAACTGATTGGATGAGATGTCACTCATTGCTTATGCCAGTCTCCTCAGTTGATTGTAGATATAACCAGCCATCTATCTATGCAGTCAACTCTGATGATTAAAGTCCATGAAATGTTTTTGTATTCAGTTAGCCCAGTGTTTGCTTGACCAAACAACTGGGCACCATTACCTGGCTGAGTTGATACATGAGCCAAACTATTACAGGGAAAAAACTGAATTGTTACTTCTAGAGATAGGGAATCTGATCATGGTGAAAAGTTACAAAGAAACAGCAGGGAGTTATATTTTGCTCTGTTTTGTTGATGTTAATCTGAGTTGGTTGGTAGGGAGAAATCCAAATAAAGATTTACAAATACTGTATTTTGTGGTACTCAGATGAAGTTAAGAGTTCTGTGGGTGTCAAATTTAAATATTTAATAAAGAGAACAAAATATATTAGGAAAGAGGCTGGGGCCATTATGATGAGCATGCCATGACAGGGTTTATTCAGAAGACAGGCTATAGTTAAATCATCAAACCAGGAGAATAAGTTTAGGAAAAACGTCAACAAACTATGGCACACACTACATTTTCTTTAATAACATAGGTCTTTTAAAAAAGTTAGGAGCATTTTATTGTATCCTAGCTTAGCAGTTATTCTATTCAGAGGGTAGAATTGATAGCAATATTTTTAATTATTCATTTAATTAATCCATTTACTATTATTATTAAAATCATTTTTAAAAGAATAAGGACTTCATACTTAAAAAAAAAAAAAGATGTATGCTCTTTACAAGACTCCAATAAATACAGGTAAATACAAAAAGGGAAATAAAACAAATCACCCATACCCCACAATCCAGAAATAAGCATTATTAACATTTGATGAACACCAATCCATATATCTCTTTATGCATATATAGAGTTAGAAAAGTAAGCAGATAGACAGATTTCTCCTTCCTTCCTCCCTCCCTCCCTCCCTTCCTTCCTTCCTTCCTTCCTCCCTCCCTTCCTTCTTTCCTTCTTTCCTTCCTTCTTCCTTCCCTCCCTCCCTTCCTTCATTCCATAATATTTACTAAGTGTCTATATTTTGTCATTGTGCTGAGTACTGGGGGAAAAAATGGTAAGGAAAAAAAGGCAAGTTTCCTGTACTCTTGGAGTTTAGAGTTTTAAATATAAAACTCATTATAAACAAATATAAAATTTCAACTCTAACAGGTGCTACTAACTAAAGGTACATGGAGTTATGACAGTCCATAAGAGAGCAATTCACCCTAGTCAGATAGGCTAGAAAACGTTTCTTTAAGGAAAAACCACCTAATCTGAAATATGGAGGTGAATAAGAATTACTAAGAAAATCAGGGAGAAAGAAGAACATTCCAGGCAGAGGAAACGGCAAGTGCAAAGAACCTGTTGTGGGTAGGAATATGGCACAGACTAGGGACTAAATGAAGGCCAATGGGGTCAGAACACAGAAAGCCAGAGTATGATGGGGGATGCAGACATGGGCCACGTCATGCAGAACCGTGAGGACCATGTTAAGGAGTCTTTATCCTAACAGCAATAAGAAGCTACTTAAAGGTTTGTTTTTTTTTTAACAGGGGGATACTTGACTTAGGATGGTTAAGGACGTCCTCTCCAAAAAGGTGACATTTAAGCTTAGATATAAATGATGAGAAGGAGACACCCATATAAAGATTGGGGGTCAAGACAGAAAGAACAAAATACAAAATCCTTGTGGGAATGTGTTTGGCATGTGCAAAGAAATGAAAGATCAGGAAGAGCTGAAGTACAGCGAACAAAGGGTAGAATATTAGAATAAGAGGTCAAAGAAATAAGATCCTATAGGGTTCTGCAGACCTTTGTAAGGAGTTTGAGTTTTATTCTAATGGTCAAGGGATGTCACCGGACTGTTTGAAGCAAGGAAGTGATAATGATGTGATTTATACTTGAGAGGATTACTCTGGTGCTACATGGAGGGTGGTACTAGAGCAAGAATAGAAACAAAGAGACCTCTTAAGAGACTGTGACTTGCTCCAGTATAAAAACAATGTTGATATAAGGTGTGACAGAGGAGAGAAGTGGTCACATTAAGGATAGAAGGTAGCACTATCCTGAAATGCTGCGAGAGTAAAAGCAGTCACAAGTGTGTTTCAGATTTTAGTTTTGAGCAGTTGGATACTAAGTAGGATGAGGAATAAAAGGGAGGAACAGATTTTAGAGGAAGAATTAAAATTTCTGGATTAGACTTGTTAAATTTGAAATGCTCATTAGATATCAAAAGGAAATGTAAAATAGACCAATGAATATAGGAGTTTGTTTTATCTCAAAGGAGAGGTAAGCATCAAAAACGTAGATTTGGAAATCATCAGCTCAAAGATGGCATTACCACCATGAGGCTATATTAAGTCTGCCAGAGAGAATGTGGTTAGACAAAGAAAGAAAGTCAGGGACAAAACCTTGGATTCATCAACATTTAAGTGTCCCACAGAAAAGGAGCCAGACTAGAAAACTACGGAATGACCAATGGGGTAAGAGAAAAGCAATAGAAGGCAGTGTCAAGAAAGCCAAGAGAAAAAAGTATTTTAAGGAGAGTAGTCAGCTGTGTCAAATATTGCTGAAAGGGAAAGTAAAGTGAAAATTAAAAATTGGCTGATGGAATTGGCACTATGAAGATCATGGGTAATCTTGAAAACTGTTGCAGTGGAGTGGTAGAACAAAAGTTTGATTTTAGTGAAATGAAGATAAAATAGAAGGTGAAAAAGTAGCACCATCAACAAAAAAATTCTTTCTGTAAATTTTGTTTTGAAGGGGAAGAAAGAAATGGAGGATGGAAGTAAAGTGAGATTAATTGAGGTTTTGCTTAAGACGGGGGATATTTGGGTATGTTGGTATGCTAATGGGTATGATCCAGTAAGGAGGTGGAGGGTAATGAGGCAGGAGAGAATGGCGAGAATTGTAGGAAAAGTGGTAGGAAGGAATGGGATTCAGAGCACAAGGGTTAGGGTGTCCTCTGATAGCAGCAGAGACAGTGCTTACACTGCAACAGGCAAAAAAGCAAAGTATGCAAGTACATATGAAGGTAGGATGGTAAATTTGAAGGTTGAAAAAATGAGGAAGTTTATTGTGATCAATCTTATTTTCTTCTTGAATTATTAGACAAAGGCACTGCTGAGAGTGAGAAGGGAGAAAAGGTGATATGGAGTGTTTGAAGAGTGGGAAGAGGTGTAATAAAGTCATTTTAGAGTGAAAGAATAAACATAAGTGGGAAGAGTGATAGGATTTCTGGGCAGTGCTGAGTGCCCAGTCAAGATTTCTGATAAGGAATTTAAAGTGAGACTAGTCAGTGTAATTTCAAAGTGATATGCATTTGCAATGTTTTTCCTAGCAATATTCTTTCCTTCAGGGCAGGAATGGAAGGGGTTTTAACTAGGGTTGGAGTTGTACAGACAAGGCAGGGAGAGAAGGACAAGGAAGTTACAGAATTATTTATAACAATGGGCTATGAAAATTATGGTGAGAATAGAAGGAATAAGGTTGTTGCATAGCAAAAAAAAAAAAAAAGTGGTAGGGACAATAAATTGAAGAAATTTTGGAGCGTGAGTATTAAAGTAGACTGAAAGAATAGGAGGTGGTTGACAGAGTATGAAGTACTTATAGTAGAGATTTTGGAGATAACACTATTAATAGAGATGATGAGGTCAAGAATATGACCATAGATGTAAGATGGGAAAATGATAATTGAAGGAGAGCAGTCCTTGAAACTGAGAAAGCCAGGGTATTAGATGGGTCATCCATATGGATGCTGAAGTCATAAAAGATAGTGACAAAAAAAAAAGTGGAGAGGAAGGAAGGAATCCAGAGGCTAACTTCATCAAAGATGAGTATAAGTGACAGAGAAGTCATTATATGCCGGCAACCAAGAAGAGGCAGCGAGAGGTAAAGTGTGAATTCAAAGGTTTCTGGGGATGACTGATAAAGCTGGAATGACAGACATGAGGGGATATGTCTTAAACGTGTCCTGGAGGAAGAAGGTAGGTAATAATTCCAAACTGGAACACACGGGGCTACAGGATAACTGTATCCACCACCAGCTCCATGTGGTACAAAGGTGAGAGGCAAGGAACAAGAACCTCCTCAAGGGAACTACTAGCTTGGCAACTGCAGCTTGATACTGTATGACCTTCTTTTTTGTTTCAGTACTGTGGTGGCCAGCTAGGTAAAAGGTGGTTTCATCTAAATAATGGGTTGCTTAAGCTGTTTCTATTTTTGAATGGTTGAGGTGGTTTGGTGAGTGTGATCCCAATTTGCTGAGACGGGACCACTCTTTTGACTTTCAGTTGTGTGGCAGAACCCAGCATGAAGACCTGAGAATGGTTCTACTTCTGGGGTCCAAGGATCCAACTGGTGGTTGGATAAAGGGAAGGAGGGTAGGGTCCTAGCCACGATCCATTGAACAAAGCAAGAAAATGAGCTAAGTTTCCATCTGGGTTGACACAGTGTAGTACAGGGAGAGCAGAGAGGGGAAGGAGAAACATTTATAACTAAACTAATTCATCAAAAGCAGTTCTCGAAACTAGATGTAACCATGAGACTGTAAGCTACTCAGAAATTCAAAGAAATTTAGGGCAAGTTGATTTGTTTATCTCTATAACAATGCACAATTTTAATCTATTTACTTTACAATAAGTCATGGTACATGGTACAAGTTCCATTTGTTTTTATTCTAATTTAAAATTATGTTGACTATTCATGGTATTTACTCTTTCATACGAATTTTGGCATTGGCTTGTTGATTTTCACACACAAAAATACACTGCTCTAATTTTTCCTGGAATTGCATTGAATTGATTGATAAATTGGATAAATTTGGAGGGAATTAATATTTTTTATACTAGAAATGAACATGAAATATCTTACCATTTATTTGGGTCTTATTTATGGCCTTCACGAGAGTTTTATCATTTCTCCGCAACAGGCTTTGCAATTTTTTTCTTCTTGGTTTATTCCTAGTCTTTTGGGCTTGTTACTTTATGACTAGGATTTTTAAATTTATAATTTTAAATTAGTTTTCAAATAACATATTTTTATTAGGACTCACAAACTTGTAGAACTCCCTTATTTGTTCTGATAGTTCTCCTGTAGATGCTTTTGAATTTTTATATAGATTATAAGTAGTAAAATTTTGCTTTTTTTTTTAAATCCTTTTACTTCTTTTTTTCATTTGGATACTAGGACATCATCAACGATTAGAATAATACTACTAGTAGCTGAAACGTAATAATACAATAAGCATTTACAACAGAAATGGAAAAATTCATTAATAATAAAATAACTGTCATATATGAGGAATAACAATACCTATTTACACATAGCAGGAATGGCAGATGGGTTAGAACACAATGAATAATCTCTAGGGGGAAGTACCATGTTAACAAGAGAGCAGATAATAAAGGAAGCTAGGAGAGATATTAAAATTACTATTAACATTGCAAGAAGTTACAGGAAAAAACACAGCACACTTGCAAGTACACAAGGTGAAGTAACAACGAGTAAATTCTTAGGTGTTTTTAGGAACTATTCAGATTCCACTGTGAATATTCATTTAATTTGTACTGCTTTTAAGTATTATTATTATTATAAATTACAAAACACCTTTTCCAACAATCAATAAAATCATAAACTTACCATCAAATGTTGTATTCAAAATGAAAGCAAGTAATCCTACATCATTGGCACAGGGGCATTTTGCCACCTTGAGATCTATCACATGTGGATATAGTTTACTAATAGCCTTTTTTTGCATTATAATCCCAAGATTCCACTGAAGAATAGGTTCTGTGGAAATCAAGTTTAGGTGTTTAAATTGTGGCAGCATTCTTGAAAATGGAATATTATTACTTCCTTTTGAAAATTTAAAAGAACTATTCTATAATTCAAATTGATGAGAGTATTACTTTACTTTTTATCAGTTAGAAATAGATGATTCTTATTTTCCAGAGTAGAAATAATGAAGTCTAATTCCCTTGATGGGGGACTGTTCACTGCCTTAGTACCTCTGTACCTTCTCAAGAAGTATAAGTCAAATTGTAATGTGGTGCCTAAAATTCTGAATACATCTCAATATGTACTCAATCAGTATGATTCATATTTCACATTTTTTAAAAGAAGTGAAATAACAGTTTTCCAATGGTATTTTGGTACTTAAAAACACAGAACATCAAAATAATAGAATTCCCTTATTCAGTATTGCATTTACAATTGAAAACTTGACTCAATATTTTTTTAAGTTTGAAACTTTGAAAAAAATAGGGAAGTACAAACACTTTTAAAAATTTCATTCATTTTTGTTTCAGATATTTTAATTTTGGTTAAAGAAATAAAACAATACAGATAGAATTGACGGCCCCCTGTTCCCCATTGCTAGCCCCATTCCCAAATTCTCCCCAAGTACAACTACTATTATGAACTGCTGAGTTTATATCTAGCCCATGTTTTTATGTTTTACTAAATATATAAATATATGTATTCATGAACAGTATATAGAATTGCTCTATGTGTTTTCTAAATTTTATATAAATGCTAGCTGACTCTATTCCGCAACTTGATTTTTTCACTCAATGATAAGGCATATAGCTTTATTTCCTTCATTTTTAACAGAAAATACAAACATTTATTTCCCCTATTCATGGACATTTAGGTTGTCCAGTTTTTTATTATAAATAATGCTGATTAAATAGAATTGCATATGCTTCCTGGGGATAGGGCAGTTCTCTCTCCTCACCGTACATCAATATCTGGGGAGATTTTTTAAACTATGCAGGCTTGGGCCCACCTAGAGAGCTGATTTTAATTGGTGTGTGGTGGAGTCTGACAGCATTACTTTTTAAAGTTCCCCAGATGATTCTTTCCTTAAACTGTAATATTTATTCACTTTTACTCTGCATTCTATATAGCATAATATCAAGGTGGGATGACAGAATAAAAATTAAAAGGATGGTGAGGAAATCAGCACAGGGTCTGGCATATAGTAGGTGTCAAAGTTTTTAAAAGAATATATGAATTCCATTTTACTTTCATCTATTGACTTTTACCTCGAACACTATCCAATAAGGTTCCTTCAGTAGTATAAATATTTAATCCATGATGTAAAGTGATCCTTACTAACCATTCTTCTACAGATGCAATATCTGTTTTAAAACAAAAGGCAAATAATCAGCTATTTTTTCATGTGTCATGTTGGTAAAATTTAAGGCAGTATGAACATTACCAACAACAATTACCTTCATTTTCCAACCATTTAGCCTGCACTTATACGTAAGGTTTTCCACATTTTTCCTACAAACATTTTTCTGATAAAATAATGAAGAAGGAATTATGAAGTGCTTTTACTACCATGACAATGAATCCAGATATTAATATTTTGAATCATAATTTTTCTACTAGAGCTGTTGTGACTTGATAAAAAAGTAAATTATGACAGTTCATATGAAGTGGTATACTATTCTGTGAAAGCAGACCATGATTAATTAAATGTAAACCCTAGGATGACTGCTAAATTTTTTTATAGGTATAAATAAAACTAATATGGAGGTGATTTGAGTGAAGATAGAGAAAGAAGAAAAAAGTAAAGCATAAGATATGGAACAGGACCACCAGGAAAATGGCGCTTAAGTAGGTAGGCAGAGTCAGACCCTCTAACAAAAAAAAGTAGAGAGAAGGCAGGGATCTATCTAAAGGAGCTGCTTTGGATATGTGAAATGGAAAGGTGCTCTGAGTCATCTAGGAGGGTACTGGAAGATAAAGAAGCCAAAGGAAAAGCCGTGAGTTGCTGGGTCTGACAGAGGGTGAAGAGTGGTTTCTTCACAGTGAATTTACCCAGTTGAGCCCCTTTGAATCTCGGAAGGGAACCTGACCCAACTGGGAGAGGGGAGGGGTATCTGCTCAGGCAGGCTGTCACGCCCAGCTCCGGGGAGAGAAAGGAACTAGATTAGAGAGGGGGCGAGACAGGCACCTAATCAGCAGGGCTCTAGCAAACAGTACTCTAAAATACCCGAGGGAAAGGGGGTAGATAGCTTTCTGAAGCCTATTCAACCTAAGTAGACAATTCAGCTTAGTGGAGGAATTCCCACTTTGCGTATAGGAGGCCCCTGATTCGATTCCCTGGTCTCCTTAGAGAAATGAAGAAGTGATCCATCAGTTTATCAGGAATCTAGCTGCTACCTTATGACAAGGAACATACAGACATTTTTTTATTGTAGGTTTTCTTGGATCTGGTTTTTTTTTTTTTTTAAGGTTCCTTTTTTTTTTCTTCTTTCCTTATTTTACTTGCTAAAACCTGACACATTACAGAGGGCAGGCTGCAGGGTGATTGATTGATGAACACTGGCAGCCTGAGAAGCAACTTAGGGGCTCCTTAGAGGGAAGGCTGTTTTTCCTTGGTTGCTTTTTTTTTTTTTTTTAATTTGCCGCTGCTTTGTTTCTTGTTTGTTGTGTTTCCCCTTTCTTTGTCCCCCCGCCCTTTTTTCTTTTACCGATTTTTTCTATCCATATTGTTTCTTTTCTTTCCTTCATTTTTCTATCTTCTGTTTTCTGTTGTTTTTCTTTCATTCCATGTCTTTCTGTTTGGTCTTCATTTTTTGTTTCTACTTCTCTCTCTCTTTTTCTGTTTTCTTTCTTTTTTTGTTTTCTTTTTCTTCCTTTCTTTTTTCTTTTCCTCTCTTCTAATCATTCCAGACTTTTAATTCATTTTATATAATTTTCTCTATTTTGTTTCTCATTTCATCTTTTCTATTCCACTTTTTAATTCTTATTCCTCTGTACTTCTTATCATTTTTTACATGTGTTAATTATTTATTTTCCTAGGTCTTGTATGGTTCCTCTTCTAACCTTTTAAAAATTATTACTATTATTATTTTTCTCTTCTTATATCTATCTTTTTCTCTGGTCCTAATTCTTTTTTTTTTCCCAAGGGAACATAGACAACAGCAAGGAAATAGAATAAGAGGAATGAAGTGTCAGGTGAAGCCTTATCACACACATAAAAACAACAAAATAAAATCCTAGAGTAGAAAGAGAAGCTAACCAACCGAATAAACCCATCAAGACAGATGCCTGGACACCAAAAAAAAAAAAAAAAAATTACAAGCCATACTAAGAAACAAGAAGACATGGCCCAGTTCAACAAACAAACTAAAAAACAGGAGGTGATGCAGACATGAAAGAACTAATCAGAAATGTCCAAACAAATATCATGAATCAACTTAATGAAGTGAAGGAAGAGGTTAAGGCTATTAAGAAGACACTGGGAGAACATACCAAAGAAACTGTAAATATACATAAAAAGATAACAGATATGATGGTGATGAATGGCACAATGCAAGAAATCGAAAATATACTGGAAGCATGTAACAGCAGATTTGATCAAGCAGAGGAAAGAATTAGTGATGTGGAAGACAGTACACCTGAAACCAGACAGAAAATAGAATAGATAGATTTTTAAAAGTTGGAAAAAATCCAGCAGGGACTTAGGGGCTTGAATGACAACATGAAATGCACAAACATACACATTATAGGCATCCCAGAAGAAGAAGAGAAGGGGAAGGGGGCAGAAGGAGTGTTGGAGGAAATAATGGCTGAAAATTTCCCAACTCTACTGAGGTACATGGATGTACATGTCCAGGAAGTGCAGCGCACCCCAAACAGTATAAATCCTAACAGGCCTACCCCAAGACATATACTTGTCAAATTGTCCAATGCTCAAGACAAAGAGAGAATACTGAAAGCAGCAAGAGAAAAGAGAGCCATCACAGACAAGGGAAGCTTGATAAGATTAAGTGCTGATTTCTCATCTGAAACCATGGAGGCAAGAAGGCAGTGGTATGACATAGTTAAGGTGCTAAAAGAAAAAAAAAAAAAAAAAACTTCCAGCTAAGAATTCTCTATTCAGCAAAGCTGGCATTCAAAAATGAGGGAGAGATCAAAATATTCACAGATAAATAGAAATTAAGAGCGTTTGTCTCTAAGAAATCTGCCCTTCAAGAAATACTAAAGGTACTCCACCTCCATGCCCTGCACGGGGACCTGAAGGAGGTCCTGGACCTCTACTTCGCCTCCATGCCCTGCACGGGGACCTGAAGGAGGTCCTGGACTCTACTCCACCTCCACATGCAGTGGAAGGAATGACACATACAAATTATTTTACTGGCAGAGGAAACTGAATGCACAAGTACAAATATCTCTATTCCACTGACCATTTGTTCAATGTCTTTGCCCCTGGGCAGTAGCCACTGGATTCCTTTCAGAATGTAGGTACTTTGAATGCTTTTGAATCCAACAGAAAAGGATGCAGTTTGAGTTAACCAAACCCGCAGGTGCTACTGCTCCAAAGCGTGAGCGTGTGGTTTTGTGACTGTAGAGCCTATGTAGCAGAATATATGGGATTTTTTATTGGGGTGATGGTAGTGGAGATGGAGGGTATTTCCACAGCAAATCTAGAAAAATTAAACTGAAATTAGTTCAAGTTATCCCTCCCCCCTGCCACCACAGGCATTGCTATTAAGAGTCGGGGGAGGGAACTCCTTGTCAGGGGGTCTCCAATTTTCTGCAATCTTGAAAAAGGAGGAGGAAGAGAAATATGCTTTAATTTGAAAAAATAAACATCTACAGGGTCTTAAATGCCAGTTAAAAGGGAACCATCGAGTAGTGTTTTGTGGTCCTCCCTACCCTGACATACCCTGTATCAGATATTTTGTAGGATCTTATAGCACTAGACTGTTTTGGAAAAGTTTCTGTCCAATAACATCTAACTCTAGTTTGTATCTCTCCAGGTCACTGTTACCCTGTGGTTAAAAAGTTCCTGTCATTTCATTGCTTGACCTTATCTAGTTTCCTCCTTTCTCCTTTCTAGAAAATCCAGAAATAATTATATTCAGGGCATGACATAGCAAAATAGCTGGGATGTGAAATTACACAATAAATTTTTGTTTTTCCAATGAAAATAGAAAAAAGGACAAGGAAAGGAATTTGTTAGAATAACGAAGTTTTGTCTTTGAATAAAACTTCAGTGCTAAAAAAAAAAAAGAAATACTAAAGGGAGTTCTGCAGGTCGAAAGGAAAAAAACAGGAGAGAGAGTTGGAAGAGAGTGTAAGAACAACTAAAAGGATAAAAAGATAAATAAAAACAACATATGGCATGCATAAACCTAAAGAAAATATGGCTAATGTAAGTAATTCCTTGACAGTAATAACATTAAATGTTAATGGATTAAACTCGCCAATCAAGAGACACAGATTGGCAGAATGGATAAGGAAATATGACCCATCTATATGTTGTCTGCAAGAAACTCACTTTAGACCCAGGGATGCAAGGACGCTGAAAGTGAATGGTTGGAAAACCATTTTACATGCAAACAATAACCAAAAAAGGGCGGGAGTAGCTATACTAATATTGGACAAAATAGACTTTAAATGCAAACTATTGTAAGAGACAAAGAAGCCACTATATATTAATAAAAGGGGAATCTATCAAGAAGAAAGAACAATCATAAACATTTATGCACATAACCAGGGTGCCTCAAAATACATGAGGCAAACATTGGAAGGTATGGAACAAATAGAAAACAACTTGCAAGATGGTAGATTTCATACAACTATATAAATAATTACATTAAATGTAAATTATCTAAAAACACTAATTAAAAAACAGAGATTTGAGATTAGATGTAAAAGTCAAGACCCATATTAGAGGTTTTTAAATATAAATATTTACAATTACAGTAATTACATCATATATTTAAAATATTAAATTTTAAATATAAAGACATAGATGAGTTAAAATAAAAAGTTAAAAGATGGGGCTCTATCCTCTGAGGTAGGAGGGATTTGAGGAAGCTAGGGGCTGTTGCAGTGGCACCAAGGCTGAGGATAAGGCTGGGGTATGTGCCTGGTGAACACGCCTAATTCATTCATCCCATCTGTGCCAGCCCTCATAGCCACATAGGAATATCAATAGGTCCACACAGTACCCTAGCAAGGAGATGCAGCTATTCCAGTGGCTGCTGAAGCAGCCAATGCCCAGCAGGTCAAGTGCTACTCAAGCTTCTCACTATCACTACTCTCCATCAAGCTGTTCTAGATTTTGGGAGAGATAATTTGTATGGGAAAACATAATATGTTTCTATGAAAAGAGCTTCCAGGGTGACTGGCAAACAGAATGAGAGATGTCAATCTTCTGCTGGATAATTTGCTTAATTGGCCTTTGGTGGGATTGGTTCAAGGTTGGTATCCATAAAGCTTTCTTGAACTCTGAATATGAAAATCGCCCTGAGGATCCATAGGTCTTGGTTAACTTCCTATGAGTCCTGTTAGAAATAGACATATTGATGTAATTTCTATAATTGTACAAGGAGTGATTGAATATAAGGGAAAGTATGGGTTTGATCCTTTCATTAGCAGTAACATCCAATATATTCTGGGTTGGTTTTATACCAACCACATCTCTTTCTACAAGCTTATTAACCAGTACAAACTGCTGTTGGTGGTGACACTAATCCTGCTCACCTTAAGCACATAGGAAGTATTGATCCCCCTGTAAAGTGGCTGATATAGGGAAAGATACATATGAAACAGCCAAGACGCTGTGTGAACAGTATTATCTGGTAGCTTCAAAGCTGGAAGTTGAAGAGTTCAATGCCAAAGCTCCAGATAAACCTATTTAGGTAACTCACATGCCCTCATGTATTTCACAAGCTATTTGAGTTTTTCAAGAGCTCAATGAGAGAAATAGTAGAAATACATTAATATAAAAAAGAAGGCTATCCAACTGTTAAAACTCCGGTACTTTGATAAAGAATACTTCTCCATTAAGGTAAGTGACCAAGATG
Source organism: Tolypeutes matacus (assembly GCA_026826555.1). Classification (NCBI taxonomy): domain Eukaryota; kingdom Metazoa; phylum Chordata; class Mammalia; order Cingulata; family Chlamyphoridae; genus Tolypeutes; species Tolypeutes matacus. The sequence continues at coordinate 10,842,249 of JAKSZT010053819.1, forward strand.
GTGATGTCCCCCTTCGAAAATTAAGTCATCTTTTTAATTATATGCATTCAATTGCTCCTAGACCTAGCCCAAAGCCTATAAAAGCAGTCCCTTTGGCTGGAGATTTGGTTATGAGCTGCCACTTTCTCATCTACATACTAGATGTTTTCAAGGAGATCTAAACTCTGTTCCACAGAAGGAGTGGGTGCTGATGCTGCCATTTACTTGAAAGCTCTTTCAAGTGGATCATTAAGACACTTCAGTTTTTAATAAGCCAGCGCCATTACAAAACCACACCTGAAGCTGATGATTGGAGTAATCTTAGTAGTGAACCCAGACATGCTTCAAAACACTATGCTAAACAGGACAAGAGCAAGTACTTTCTAAAAAGGAGAAATAAGCAAACCCACAATTATAGCTGGATATTTCAAAACTCCTCTCTCAGTAATTGACAGAAAATCAGTAAAGATATAGAAAGGCTGAATGATTATCAACCACCTTAACCTAATTAACATTTAGAGAACACACCAGCTAACAATAGTGGAATACATGTGTTTTTTTTTCAAGTGTACATAGAACATTCACTAAATAGACCATGAAACACTCTTAACAAATCTAAGAGAATTGCTATCATACAAAACATGTTCTCCGAACATAATGGAATTAAACTAGAAAAAATCAGTAAAAGAAAGATAGCTGGAAAATCTCCAAATATTTGGACATTACAAAACACTTCCAAATAAACACAGGTCAAAGAGAAAGTAACCTGGTAAATTAGAAAACATTTTGAATTAAAGAAAAGAAAACACAGCATGCCAAAATTGATGGAGCACAGATAAAGCAGTGCTTAGAGATAAATATATAGCAGTAAATACTTATTTTAGAAAAATAGGAAGATCTAAAATCAATTATCTAACACAAGGGTTGGCCGACTTGTCCTTTAAAAAGTCAGACAGTAAATATTTTGGATTTTGTGGCCGTATGGTCTCTGTCACATCATGTCAACTCTACCTTTAACACAAAAGCAGCCACAGAAAACACATAATGAATGTGGCTGTGTTCCAATAAAACTTTATTTACAAAAACAGGCAGCAGGACAGATTTGGCCTGTAAGCTATACTTTGATGATCCCTGGTCTAAAGTTTCCCAACTTAAGAAACTAGAAAAAAAGAGCAAATTAAACCCAAAGCAAGCAGAAGGATAAGATATAGAGTGGAATGAAATGAAGAACAGAAAAGCAATATACAAATCAATAGAACCAAAAGATGTTTCTTTGAAATGATCAATAAAATTGATGAACCTCTACCTAGACTAATTAATAAGAAAAAATATACAAATAACTAATATCACAGATGAAATAGGGGACATAATGACAGATCCTACAGATATTAAAAGGAAAATAAGGAAATATCACAAACAACTCTAGGCCCACAAACTTGGTAATTTAGATGACATGGACAAATTCATTAAAAGACACAAATTGCCAAAGCTCACTCAAGAAGAAATAGGAAACTATATCTATTAAAGAAATTGAATTTGTAGTTAAAAATCTTTCCCACAATGAAAACTCCAGGCCCAAATATCATCATTGGTGAATTCCATTAAATATTTAAGAAATAAATGTTAGCAATTCTACAGAAACTTACAGACTATAGAAAAGAAGGGAACTCTTCCAAACTGCTTTTATTATTATAGCACTACCCAGATACCATAATGATATTAAAGCATTTAAAGAAAATAAAACTTCACAGACTGACAATCTCAACAACATCCTAGTAAAATGAATCCAGCAATACATAAAAAGAATAATGCATCTTGAACGAGTGTTGTTTATCCTAGGACCACATCACTGGTTCAGTATTTTTAAAAATGAATCAATGTAATTTATCATATCAACAGATTAAAGAAAATCCTTTTAATCCTCTAAATAGATGCAGAAAGAGCAGCTAACAAAAACTCAATACCGGGAGGCGAATGTGGCTCAAATGGTTGGGTGGTCGTCTCCTACATGGAGGGACCTAGGTTTAATCCCCGAGACCTCCCAATAAAATAAAAAAGAAAAACATAGATGGCACATGGGCCGCCAGGCCCCACAAGCTGGTGCGCCATCAGGCCCCACGAGCGGGTGAGGCCCCAGGCCCCGCGTGCAGGCATGCCAGGCCCCGCTGAGCCATGCAGCAAGATGATGATGTAATAGGAGAGTGACACAAAGGGAGAGCCAAGATGAGACGTGCCAAAAAACCAGGAACTAAGACGGCACAGGTGGCAGAACACCTCTATCCCACATTGGAGGTTCCCAGGCTCGAATCCCGGTGAAGACAGGAGGAGAAGGATGAGAAGAGAGGGCGAGAAACAGACACAGAGAATTGCCCAGAGAATGGACAAAAAAAAAAAACCCAGCAAAAATGGGGGGGAGGGGGTTGTTAAAAATGGCTAAAAGTAAAATAAATAAATAAATCTTTGCCAAAAAAATTCAATACCAATTCATAGGAAAAATCAAGTAAACTAGGATTAGAAAGGAACTTCCTCAATCTGAGAAAGAGCATGTATAAAATACCTACAGATAATATCATAGCTAATGGTGAAAGACTGAATAAAATCAGTAACAAGGCAAAGATGTCCTCTTCTACCATTCTATTCAACATCATACTGAAGGTCCTAGCCATTGCAAAAAAGAAAAAAGAAATAAAATGAATATATACTGGAAAGGAAAAAATAGAATTGTCTCTATTCCAAGACACATGATTATCCATATAGAAAATCCCAAAGAATCTACAAAATACAACTAGAAGTAATAAGTGAAGTTAGCAAGGTTGCAGGGTACAAAGTTGGTATCAATCAATCATTATTTCTATATACTAGCAATGAACAATTGAAATTAAAATATTAAAAAAATCATTTACAATAACACCCAAAACATGAAATACTTAGGTATAAATTTAACAAAATATGTGCAAGATCTTTATGCTGAAAGCTATAAAGCCCTGATGAAATAAATCAAAGAAGACATAAATAAATGGATAGATACACTGAGTTAGTGAATTGGAAGTGTCAATCAATATTGTTCAAATGTTAATCTCCCTAAACTGATCTACAGATTCATTCCAATTCAAATTTTAAAAATCATAGCAGGATTTTTAAAAACAGAACTAAACAAGTTGATCCTAAAATTTACATGGAAAAACAAAGGAACTTGAACAACCAAAACCATTTTGAAAAAGGAAACAAAGTTGAAGGACTAACATTACTTATTATAATATTTATAAAGCTACAGTAATCAAGATATTATGCTATTGGCGAAAGGATGGTTTCCAGAAATAGCAATTCAATGGGGAAAAAAGTTTTTACAACAAATGGTGTGGAATATGCATAAGTAAAAAAAATTAACCCTTGGTACACATAACATGTAAAAAAAACAAAAACAAAATGAGTCGTAGACCTAAATACAAAACTTAGAACTATAAACCTCTAGAGAATATATAGTAGAAAATCTTTTTGGACTTGGTTAAGTAAAGATCTTTAGATATAGCACCAAAAGCACAATCCATAAAAGAAAAAAACTGATAAATTAGACTTCACCAAAATTTAAAACTCTGATCTTCAAAAAACATTCTTAAGAGAATGAAAAGGCAAACTACAGGCTGGGAGAAAATATTTGTAAATGATTTATCTGATAAAGGACTTGTATCCAGAGCATATTATGAACTTCAGAATCTTAAAAAGCAAACAACTCAATAATAAAGTGGGCAAAACATTTGAACAGACATGTCACCAAATGGTAAATAAGCATAAAACAGCATGCTCAACATAATTAGTTATTAGGTAAATTAAAACTAAAACCACAATTAGATACCACTATGTTTGAAGTTTGATATCATATAACTGTCAAAGTAAATACCTCCTTGACTTATTCTTCATAATTTGCTCTTTTTTTTTTTTCCTTTAAAAATAAGGTACAATTTACATTTGGTAAAATATATGCTTTTAAGCATACAGTTTAATGAAATCTGCATTGCACAAATGCAGACAATGTGTAATCACTATAATCAAAATATAGAACAGTTCTATCACCCACAAAAAAATTACCCCATGTGTAGTTGACTCATTTCCTCCCTGGCTCTAGTATCCGCTGATTTGCTCTCTGTTCCTATTGTTTTGCCTATTCCAAAGTCATAAAAATGGAATCATACAATATGTAGCCTTTTGGGTCTGTCTTCTTTCACTTAGCATAATCCACCTGAGACTCATCTATGTTGTTGTAGTTTCTTCCATTTTCTTACCAAGTAATATTCCATTGTATGGATGTACACAGTAGCATATAAAGCTAGGGTGACACATAACACTTAACCAGTAGATTCCATAGTAAAATAATCCAGTATATATTATAAACTATAAAATTTTAAGATCAATGACTCAGTTTTAGTAAAATCAACTAGTACCCTAAGTTCTCAATACAATTTCAAAATTCTATAAAATGGGTTTAATTTAAATAACGGATAATATAAATATTACATATATATCAAAACAATCTACCTGTAAAAGGATTATCAGATAAAATATAGGTTGTCTAATTAAAGTTTAGTTTCAGGTAAACAAAAAATATTGTAATATAAATATGTTCCAAATAGTATATTGGACATGTGCATGGCAAAACAATATTACATGTACTACAAATAATTTTTAATATAATTATTTTTTAATTGCTAAATCTGAAAATCCAGATCTATAGCTAAAATAACTAATTCAAATCACTCTTACCTGTACTTTTTGTGATGTTTTCTCTAGGTATATCAATCAACCAGTAAACCCGATCACTGAACTTGAATAAAGACATCAGAAAACAATGCTTTACAAATACTAATAGCAATACTTGTTTTTGCATATTTTACACTATCTTTTTAAAAAGAAAATTAAACAAAAACATCCAGTTATTATGCAGCATACCCTGGAAAAGCCTGCTTTCTTTTAAGACTATTTACTGATTATTTTTTTCATATAGCCCTACATTATTCCAGAAAGCCTTAAGACATCTTACAAAGATACATATGATATAAGATCATGACAAATTTTAAACAGCCCGGGAGAAATGCAGAAAAACAAATTAATGTGAAAGAAAATGAAGCAGGTAGGAAGTTGTTATCAAAATGCATGCTAGAGGGAGGCGGCTGTGGCTCAATCAGTGGGACTCCCGTTTGCCATGTGGGGGGCCCCGGGTTCAGTTCCCGGGGCCTCCTGGTGGGGGCAGGCCCGCCCGCATGGCGTGGTTGGCTGACCCGGCGGGCACAGGCAGCAGGGGGGATAAATGAATAAATAAATAAAATCTTAAAAAAAAAAAAAATGCATGCTAGAACATGTATATACAAACAAGAGATTAGGGAACCATTTCCTGGAATTTACTAGGACGCCCTTCCTGATGAAGAAAAATGTGAATGCTCACTTCAATGATGTTTTGTAATGTTGTGAATGGTAAGAAGGTTTTAATATTTTGGTAAACTGGCAAAATCCTAGCATGTTCTGATCCTAATCTAATAAACTGGCATCTCTGGGTTTGGATAATTGAATAAATCATGATGGAAAAAGTCTAGAGCCATATGGTAGATTAAATTATGTGCCTCAGAAAGCATGTTCTTAAAATTAATCCATCTGGGTGGGTGTGAACCCATTGTAAACAGGACCTTTTGAAGATGTTATTTTTAGTTATGATGTGGCCATTTAAATCAGAATGGGTCTTACTCATATAACCAGAAACTTTACAGTGAAGGCCACAGAGAGAAAGCCATGGGAAGAAGCCAGAAATTAATGGAATGCAGAAGAGAAAGAAGAGGACATTTCCCTGTGCATTGCCATGTGACAGAAAAGCCAAGGAGCCAAGGATCACTGGCAACCAACCCCAGAATGCCACAGTCTTTGGAGAAAAAGCATCATCTTGCTGACATCTCAAATTTGGACTACTCCTAGCCTCAAAACCATGAGCCATTAAATTTCTGTTGTTTAAGCCAACCCATTGTATGGCATTTATGTTAGCAGCTGGGAAACTAAGACAAACCATATGAAAAAATGTCAGATCTCTACCTCATCTTACACCAAAATAAATTCCAAGTGGATTGAAAATATAAGAATAAATTAAAACAATAAAACTGTCAAAAGAATATATGGGAGTATTTCAAAATCGAATCTTGATATGGGAAAGGCCCCTCTAACTATTATACTAAGTCCAGAGTTGCATTAATTTGACTTAATTTTAAAATTATGCATGAAAAAATTGCCACATACAAAGTTAAAATATAAATAATGAACCAGAAAAAATATTTTAACACATCACAAAGAGCTAATTTCCTTGATATTTTAACACTACCTTAAAAAAAATCATGGTAGAAAGTTGAACAAAAGCATACAGTTCAAAAGAAAGGAAATATAAATATGTCTTAAACATATGAAATGATGCTAATCTCTCTAGTCATAAGAGAAATGAAAAGTAAAGTACCATATGACACTCTTTTCCAGCCTCTATATTGACAAAGTTTAAAAAATTATAATATATTTGCTTGGTTAAGTGTGAGGGCCATAGGCACTCACACATTATTGGTATGAGTGTAAATTGAAATAGAGGCCAATTTGGAAGTATCTGTCAAAATTTTAAGTGCATATACCTTTTACCCAGAAACTTCACGTAGTAATTTATCCAATATTATACATATGGGAAATAAAACATTCTTACATAACTGTTTATAATAGCAGAAGGTTGTAAACATCTAAAATGTTCATCAGTTATATATAATAATATAGCCACATAATGGAATTCTATTCAGCCAAGGCCAGGTAGCAGAAAGCTGAAGCATTACTGGCCTGATTTGTCAGAAAAAGAAATTGGGGTTGACAAAAGATTTGTAAATTTAAGGGGAAAATCCCAGAACCAAGGGAACTATAAGAAGGATGAACATTAAAATCTAAATACAAACTCTGTTTAAATCCTTGAGTAATCCAGGAGCAGAAGAGACCCTCACCCCCACCCTAGACAGCCAGGTCTTAAACAAATCAGCAATGAAAGCTGAAAGAACTGAGCAGAAATATCAGCTGCAAAACCACAGGTAAGCAAGTTTGAAGTTTGAGCTAAGGCAAATTATCTGCCTTTTAGAACAAAACTACAAATATTCAAAAGAACATAACAGAATCCAGAGTTGCTACAGCTTATTTTCAACCAAAAAATCCCAAAACATGAAAAGAAATAGGGAAGTGTAACCTATGCTCATGAAAAAAGGTAGACAATAAACTGACTCATAATGAGTTTAGATAGCAGACAAAGACTTCAAAGCAGATATGTACAAAGATTTAAGGAAAATGTTGTCTTAGTGAGTTTATGGATAGGAGAAATCCCAATGTAGAAATGAAGAATATAAAAACAAAACCAAATGGAAACAATAACACTTAAAAGTATAATAAAAAATGAAAATTCACTAAATAGCTAAATAGCAGGTGAGATATGCCAGAGAAAAGAATAAGTGAACCTGAAGACATAGCAATTGAAATGATCTGAACTGATAAATGAGGAAAAGAATGAAGAAAAATGAACAGAGCCTTAGAGACCTGTGTCACAACATTACTTGTTCCAACATGTATATAATTGGTGTCCCAGTAATTTAAAAAAAGACACAGAAGGAAGCAGAAAATTTCTTTGAAATAATGGCTGAAGACTTTCCAAATTTGCTAGAGTGATAATTCAAGAATCCCAGCTAACCCAAATGAGAAGACTTAACAGTTGCAGCACAATTTCCTAATTTCAAAACTTCCTACAAGGCAACAGTAAATCAGGACAGTGTGGTATTGGTACAGGGATAGGCATATTGATCAATACAATAAAATTAAAAACCCAGAAATAAATAAATCATATTTATGGTCAATTAATTTTCAACAAGGGTGCTAAAACTATTCAATGGGGGAAAGAATAATGTTTTCAACAAATAATGCTAGTTAGAACCTACCTCTCACTGTATTTAAAAATTAATTCAAAATGGATCAAAGACCTAAATTTAGGAGTTAAAACTATAAACTCCTAGAAGAAAATATAAGAATAAACCTTTGTTACATTGGATTAGGCAATGGTTTCCTAGTTATGGCACCCAAAGCACAAGTAACAAAGGGAAAAAACAGATATAATGCACTGCACCAAAAATTTATAACTTTCGTGTTTCAAAGGATACTATCAAGAAAGTGAAAAGACAACCCACAGACTAAGAGAAAATATTTGCAAATCTGAAACGGGACCTGTATCTGGGATATATAAAGAACTTTTAAACTCAATTACAAAAACCTAAATAATCCAATTTAAAAATGGGAAATCTGAATAGACAATTTTCTAAGGAAAATATACAGTGGCAAATAAGTACATAAAAAGATCCTCAAAAATATTAGTCACCAGGGAAATGAAAACCAAAATAATGAGATACCACTTCATACCCACTAGGATGGCAATGGTCAAGAAGCCAGATTTAGAAAAAAAAAAAAAAAAAAAAAAATCCAGATAATCGTAAGTATAGGTGAGGATGTGGAGAAATTGGAGTGCACATACACAGCTGACTGGAATGTAAAATGGTGCAGCCACTTGGGAAAACAATCTGGCAGTTCCTCAAAGTGTTAAGCATTTAACATATGACAAAGCAATTGTACTCCTAGGTATATATTCAAGAGAAATGAAAATGTAGATACACAAAAGCTTGCACAGGAATGTTCAGAGCAGCATTATTCATAAAAGTCAAATATGTGGAAACAACCCAACTGCCAATCTAGATGAATGAATAAACAAAATGTGGTATGTACATACAAAGGAATATTTTTTGGCCATAAAAAGAAATGAAGTACTGATACATGCAACAATTTGGATGAACTTTGAAAACATTAACACTAAGTAAAAGAAGCCAGTCACAAAAGCCTATATAGTATAGGATTCCATTCATTTATATGAAATGTCCAGAATAAACAATATGTTGAGAGATAGAAAGTAGAGTAGTGGTTGCCAAGGGCTGGGAGGAGAGAGGAATGGGAGGATTCAGGAATGATAATTAACAGGTACAGTTTCTTTAAGGTGTTAGAAAGTGTTCTAAATTAATTGTAGCAATGACTGCACAACTCTGTGACTATACCAAAAATCATTGACTTGTACACTTTAAATGAGTGAATTGTATGGTATGTGGATTATTCTTAATAGAGCTGTTAAAAAACGAAGGTGTAATAAAGACATTTTCAGGGGTGAAAAAGAAACAGAGAATTCATTGCCTACAGTTCTATACTATAAGAAATGCCAAAAGAAATTCTTCAGGCTGAAGGAAAATGACACCAGATGGTAACCTGTATCTACAGAAAGGAATGAAGAGCAGTGGAAATGGTAAATATGTAGGTAAAAAGTAAAAAATCATATGTATATTTTTCTTTTCTCTTAATTCCTTTAAAAGATATATGACTTTAAAGCAAAACACTGTTGGGTTTTAAACATATATAGGTATGATATTACTGAAATAGCTATTTAAAAAACACATCCTAAAAAGGGGAGTATGCTTCTTGTTAATATATCACAGAATAAAATAAAATGTAATTACCAAAGTTAAATTAAAGTGGAAGATACCAGTGTATGTACTATTTATGATCCCCAAACTGGGAGCAAGTCCTCCTGATGTGAATACGCTGAGAATTTCTTTTGAAGTAGTCTCACTTTCAGTTTGGAAAAAACACTGGATTTTCTTTAGGAGAGAGGGGGAAAAAAACAAATACTGACAATTAATTTAGTGGAGAGAAAGATATTACATCAATCTAAAACTGAGGAGAAATCGTGAAACTTAGAAACTGCTAAAGACTGATATTTTTAGTACTACCAGTTTATAGCTTGGGAAAAAATCTAGTTTTAAAAGTATATATTCAGAACTCAGTAACCCATTATGCTGGTGTTATAATGGCTTTCAATTCAATCATTATAATAATCTTTTCTGTCAAAGAAACAGGAACAAAATTATTTTTAATAAACATAAAATCAAAACCATGTACTATCACATGTAGAAATTCCCATTTTATTGAAATTACATTGGCTCTAAGTAAAAAAGGAAGCAGTTGTATAAAGCAAAACTCATTTTACTGCATACTTATTTACTGGAGGTTTTCCAGTTTTGAGAAATTATGTGAAGATGCAATAATCATAAATGGTGGTCTTTACTGAAAACCAACATGAGACAGATATAAGTGCTTTATCTCACTTACCACTCCTAGTGGTGAAGATCACTCTGGGCAAGTTATCTATCTGAGCTTCAGTTTCCCTATCTATAAAATGGAGAAACACATTCATTCTAAAAATATTTACTTACAATGAATAAGGCAGCATCATAGGTGCTAGGGATACAGACGTGAACCAAGCAGACAGAAATCCATCACCCTCACGGAACTTATATTCTTAAGAGGGTTGGCAGGGAGACAGACTGGATGGTTGGATTGGTGGGGGGGGGTGGATGGATGGATGGATACACAAAATAAGTAAAATAAATAAATTATAAGAATAAAGTAAGAAAGGGAGATTGGGAATACAGGAGTTTGAGAAGGTAATTATGATTTTAATAGGGTTGTTAGGGGAAAATAATAGTACTTATCTCACAAAATATTAAATGTGAAGATTAAATGTTATAATGAACATAAAACACTTTGAACAATACCTGATATATAAACCTAATAAATGTTAGCTGTTATTACTATTAATACCATTACTAGAATTACTACACCACAGCTATGTAAAAATTAAGTTTTTGTTCCCTTTTAAGGGGATAAAACTGAAGGTCAGAGATATTAGGTAACCTGCCCCAGGAACACAGATCATAAATGGCAGGACCAAGATTTGATCCCAAATGTATAGGTCTGTCTTCCTCCAAAGCCCATTCTTTCCCCATAATATATATAGTATATAGTCAGAAAAATTGATTAGGATTAAAAGGGCATACATGTCACAACAGTAAATTAAAAAATAAATATATGTTTGACATATTAAGAAGGGACTTGGGACTAAGTCAAAGCAGACTTTGGGTAAATATATTTGTCCTTGCAGGGTGTTTTCTTTGTTTTTATTATATTTTGTCTATGTTTTTAGAAATGCTATGCGTTTTTATTTACTTTTGTTTTTGTTAGCATTCACTGCATGGCTATCTCAATAGGACTTTTAATTTTATTTTGTTGGTGTGTTTTCTTTTAAAGGTCCCATAATTTGAGTCAAAGGAATCAAATCATCCCTTACCCAAAGTGACGATTTCCATGTGGTGCTAGTTATAAAAGGAAAATATTCTTTCTCGAGGTCATGTAAGGTAACTTTCTTTCTCTAACAAGCTACATCTGTCAAACTTCAAAAGGACAAATCAGTTCCTTTAAAAAAAGAGAGATGGTTTTTTAAAAATGTGGGAAAAGGGAAGCATGATATAAGAAAAAAAAAAAAAGCAAAACCACCCAGGATGCTCAATGGCTAAATGAAGTATTGCACTTGATCTTAGTGGACATGGACTAGAAAAGACAGAAAATATTATTTACATAGACTTTCTCCTCCCCAGGTCTGAAAACAGTAGAAGGAATTTGAAAAGAGTATTGCTCTACAGGTTTTTACATAGGGTCTTAAAAGGAATGTAAAGGGTAAATAATACATACTATTATTGGACCTTACCAAGTTATCTGAGGAAAGGTACAGCTTGATTATTTCATTCTTTTGGGGGGCCCCTTGGCTAGAACAAGCAAAGAATGACTCCATAGCACCTAAATAATACAAACATATATATTTTTTAGGTCACCAATAGAAGAATTTCCATTAGAAGTCCCATATTTTAAAAGCCGACAAAAATTTTTTAAAAGAATAATTATTATAATTTAAATTCACTTTATTCTAGATAAAATTCAAATCTTTTACTTTTTGTCTTTTTAAAGATACAATATCAGGACACTAAAAAGGAAGGTTTAACTGAAGCACTAAGATAAAATATACCACATGCTAGACCATGATGTCAAATTTTCAGAAGTGGCCAAAAACCAGTTCAGGTCTCTGAAACTCCTCACCCTCAGTGAAGGTCCAGAGTTGGAGAATGGAGAGAGAACGTATGTTTTGATAGAGAGCTACTGATATGAAGGTAACTCCTCCCCTCAAAAAAGTTGGGGGTGGGGCAATCACTTCTCCTTATCCGAGTCTTAGGAAAGAGGCTTTTTGGGACCACTAAGAAATATAACCTGTATCCCCTTCAGTTTTGGGCACAAACTCATACTCCTGCTTGGAATATCTACAGAGTGAGAGAGGGTGTGGTGGAGAACACAGGAGATGTGTTGATGGGAAGGAGCTGGATATGTTGTTAGACCTGCACAACCAAAGTTTGCTTGGGCAAAACATGCATGGATGCTTCCTGTCATCCAATTGTGAACCACTTGTGAGGGAAAAAACTAGCATAGGGTCATCTAGCATCTTGTCTGCAAAGTTCTCTACAAACGGCATCTAGATCTCAGCAGAAAGAATTTGAAGGCATAGCTGGATTTTCAAAAGCTGAGGCAGGAATAAATGACAAGGGGGAATAGAGAAGCTTTTACTGTTATTAGAACTACCGATGTGTGATCTCCAGCAATACAATGGGAGGAGGAAGGGTCTTTGAAGGACTCGTGCAAGTGCCCAGGAGAGTGAGAGTCAGCTTCACACATCTGCTGAATCCAGATAGTGGATAAGCCATCCCCCTACTTCTCTCTCTCAGCTACAAGCTTGGAGCCAGAAGGGTCAAAACCCACAGTTAGCAGGGTGACAAGAAGGAACCTAAGCACTAGGTGAGGAAGAAGGAAAAGCTGATATTAACCTTCTTCCCTAAATGCAGGCTTCCCACATACCCAAAAAAAGGAAGTAGGGAAGAAGCTTCAATTACAAAACAAGAGTTCAGTTTTGACTGTTCTATGGGCTTGAACAATTTAATTACAATTAAAATGTGAGGCGGTGCTTTATAATCTGAAATGACGGTAACTGAATCACCTAACTGTAACCAAAAAAGTCATAGGGTTTGCCTAAATTATTCATCCAGGAACAGAGGAAGAACTAACCCCACAGAGTATATTTAAATGGGAAAATTTACTTTATAATCACACATTATACATGCTGTTTGTATAACATAACAGTTTCAATGCTGTTCTTAAAATACTAAAAGTAAACATATCTGTATCACATATATGATTTAAAACATGTCTCTAGAGGTTATAATGTTAAAGTTTTCCAAGTATTTTCAACCCACATGTTCACTTTGTCCATACCTGAAAATGCTATCAGACCTATTTTTAAAGCTATAATTTGATTAAATTCCAAATCATTTCTTTGCTTAAAAGTCTTCACTGACATTCCTTTGTCTATGAATAAACTCCTTAAATGGGAAAGAAGCTAAGCAGAAGGAAATGAACTCTTTCTTTAAAAGGTTGTACCAGGGATTGAACCCAGGTGAAAGGCATTTTTAATAGTCAATTAAAGTCAAATAGAAAAATAAGTTGAATTTAGAACCAGATATTCAAATCTCTACAACACAATGTTTGAATTCAAAATTTTAAAAAATATATGTTTAATCACATTTTTTCACAAAAAATCTTATAACAATTTTAAAACAACAAAGAGTTTTGTAATGTTAATAAGTACACGTTACAATCCTTTAAAAATATTAATTCATTCTTTTAAATCTCTTCTTAACTCCTATTTCTTGTGTAGGTTTATAAGGTACACAATATATTAGTATAAATATTGGGGAGTAAGTTCAATAATTTTTTATTGATGGGGTACATGACCAAAAAAGATTGGAGACCTGATGTAAAGTACCGTGATGGTCTTCCACTTGTTCTCTCTGCCTACCATCTCCTCCCTACCCCCATGCAATTCATTTTAAACAATGCTGCCATATTAATCTTAAACTATTGCTATGATATGTCACTCTCTTAGCCCAACAATCTTCAATGTCTTCCCAATGCTTATAGACTAAAGCCCCAAATTCCTTAGCCTGACATTCAAGGACCTCTATGTATGCCCCAGTCTATCTCTCCAAAACATTTACTTCTGCCCTTCCCTTATTCTAGTCATACTGAAAAATTTACTGCTCCTCTCATACACTCTGTGATTTTCTACACCCATAACTTTGTTCATCCTTCAGGATATTATGTCTTCATAGAATACTTCTCCCCATATTTGAATATCCAAATGTTAACCATCTTTGGGGACCTAGATTAATTGCTATTTTCCTAATCCCCCAGCTAGAAGAAACCTCTTTCTTCTATGAAATCTCAAGTTTGTCTTTGCCACTCCCATCTAAGATTATATCCATGTAGGTGTCATATATTATCTGGTAGAATATAAGCACTGGAACTGGCGTCATCCCAAAACTCATCCAATTCTGCAACATACCAGTGAATAGAAGATAGCCTGAATCTATCTCTCCTCTCATTCAGTTTACAATTTTTTATTGAGCATCTACTATGTTCTAGGATACAGAACAGTATGCTCTAGAACCTAAACAATCTACACAATTGGATTTAGATTTGTCTATTTCCTTTTACAAAGTTTTTTCACCATAAAGTTTTATGGACTAATCCAATACTTGTATTGCTTTCAGAAAAGTCTCTTCAAACTCAATCTACTAGCTTTGTAAGTCAGTTTATAAATCATATTACATGGAACCATACATGGAGGAAAATTTTAAAAAGATATGTTCTAATGAATTAAAGTTTACAATATTAAATGCTCCTTTTTAACTTTAAATATTCTATCACTTATAAGTGATGAAATACCATAACAAGAGAAAAGTTTCTATGTATAAGATTGAATAACAATAGGTTACCGATGTTATTAGAAACCTTTGAGCCACTGTATAGTAGATAGTTCCTGAGGGCAAAAATGGAAAGTAAGGTAAAGACGAGTTCTGATATAAATCAGAACTCCTGAAAAGGAAAAAGAGTCTAAGAGAACCTGAAACTTACCTTTATTATATATTATTCCTGATGAAAAATCAAACATGTTCAAAAGCAAAATCACAACATACAAAAGTAGCAGTTCCATCTGTTAGAAGAAATAAGAATTATTTCCATTCAATTACTCTGAACATATTTTTAAGGTCTTTTGCTATAAACAAGTACAAAGTATTAAAGAAGTCATCTCTTCAAGTTCAACTATTGACAAAAGCAGATAGCATAGTAGTTGACTTAGCTCTATATTTACTCCCTACTTGGTATTAAAGATATTTATAAATACAATCATTGCAAACTAGAAAAAGAGCTGCGACTTGGGTTTTTCCTCAGTGGAAATAACTGTTGGAGAGGTATGATTTATTGTATAAGCTGCATAACACAGAGCTTGACTTGATAAAGACTCTGAGGATGGTACAGTTATAACTAGATCTAATATTTCACTGCATTGCTTTTGGGGAAGACAATCCACATGCAGCCTGAGCACCACTTCACACCCTTGCTGTGTATGCCAAGAATGCAAGGCTCTGATTAATCTTTATCTATGCCTTTTATCAGGATTTCATTTGCTGTGAACCACCTTGAGGGATAAAGAAACGTCCCCACTGGACAAGAGTAGGCTTGTTTCCATGGTGAATTTCCCAAGTTCAGTGCTCTTCTCCTGTAAATGGAGCCGCAACATGTTTAGGCATCCATAATGTGTGTCATCTCCATTTACTTGGAGGGCATACGGAATTGGACTGAGCATCGTGCTGACACTCTGCCTATTGTTTTTTTGTGAGTAATTAAGTCCTTTGTCTCTAATCAGGAGTCTTATGTCCTTGGCCAGCATCCAACAAACAGCAACAGACTAACTTTCTAGCTTGTAAGTGGAATAAAATCTCAGATCCCGTGTGGTTCTTGACAATCATCTTGTAAATTAAATTTAACAGATTTTTCTCCACCCTCAAAAATGGCTTGCTAGGAATAGGAACATTCATTCATTATTGTTAGGAATGTAAAATGGTGCAGCTGCTATGGAAGACAGTTTGGCAGTTGCTCAGAAAATTAAATATAGAATTATCATATGACCTAGCAAGCCCACTTCGAGGCATGTACCCAAAAGAACTGAAAGTATGGAGTCAAACAGATTTTGCACACCAATGATCAAAACAGCATTATTCATAATTACCAATAGATAAAAGCAACCCAAGGGTCCATCAGTCGATGAATAGATAAATCAAACATGGTGTACACATAAAATGGAATATAATTCAGCCATAAAAAGGAATGGAATTCTCACACATGCAACAACACAGATAAACATTGAGACATCATGAGTGAAATAAGTCAGACACTGATATGAAATAATTAGAATAGGCAAGTTCATAAGTCAGAACCTAGAATATAGGTTACAAGGGCCAGAGTGGGTGTAGGGAATTGAGGCTTAATTATTAAATTGTTCAGAGTTTCTATTTAGGTTGATGGAAAAATTTTGGTAACAGTGGTGAAGGAACCACCACATGGTGAATGTAAATAACAGCACTGTATTATATATATATGAATGTGGTTAAAAGGGGAAATTTTAGGTTGTTTACATGTTTCTAGAACAAAAATTTTTAAAGAAAAAGAACACAGGACTCTACAACACAAACAGTGAACCTTATTGTAAATGATGAACTATAGTTAAAGCTACAATTATAAATATGTTCTTTCATGAATTGTAACAAATGTACCACACTAATGGAAGATGTTAATAATGGGGTGGTATATGAGAACTGTGTATTTTATGCATGATTGTTCTGTAAACCCACAACTTCTCTAATGAAAAATTTTAATGGCCTGATAAGTTAAATATATTCAATTTACATTGAAAGTGCAAAGATTTGATGGATTTAAAAATTCATCATCTTCATCACATTGTCAAAGGATATCTTTATTTTTTCAAGTGCATTTTTTAGCAATCTGAGAAAAAATTGTTTTCATAAGATATGAGAAAATAAATAGCATATAAAGTTATATAATCATGATGTTATACTAAATTATATATATATTTAATTTATTTTTAGAGAAGCTTTAGATTACATAAATGATATATCAAAAATATAAGGGGATTCCCATATACCCCACCTCCTCTACCTCCCACACTTTTCCCCATTAATAAGCAATTATATTTTTAATATAAGAATGAATTTAGCATTAAATGGAAAATTATCAAAAATTAAAAGAACTTTCCATGTTTCTCAAATTCATTTATAAAAAAGTAAATGAACTCTCAAGAGAAACTAAAAAAATATTTTGAACTAAATGAAAATGAAAATACAACTTATCAAAATTTGCGAGATGCAGCAAAAGCAGTGCTTAGACGGAAATTTATAGCATATATATATATATGAATATATATCATATTATATATTAGAAAAGAGTGTATATATATATATATATCATATATTAGAAAAGAGGAAAGAGTTCAAATCAATTATCTAAGCCTCTACCTTAGGGAACTAGAAAAAGGAGAGCAAATTAAAGACAAATTAAGCAGAAGAAAAGAAATAATGAAAATTAGAGCAGAAGTCAGTGAAATTTACAGTAGAAAGACAATAGAGTAAATCAATGAAACCAATAAATAAACTGCTAAAACATACCTTCACTTAAAAAAGCACAGTACCTTTATTTACTCTTTATTACTGACATAAGGAAACTTCAAATTCTAACTCTAAAAGTTGGTCAGAACTCAGAATTGCTTCTTTAAAAACAATCCTAGGGAAAAGGCCCATAATGTTTATATCCACAGCATAACAATTCTCAAGGCTTGTAAACAACCTCATGTTTTATTTCATCTTTTCATTACCTAAACCATCTAATTATCTACAATCTTTTCCATATAATAGAAGCAGAGAACACTTCCTAACCCATTTTATGATGCCAGCCTTACCTTAATACCAAAACTGGACAAAAACATTACAAGAAAGAAAAATTACAGTCCAGTGTCTCTCATGAACACAGATGTAAAAATCCTGAACAAAATATTAACAAATTAAATCCAACAATGTATAAAAGAATTATATGTTATGATCCAGTGGGATTTATTACATGTATACAAGACTGGCTCAACATTCAAGTATCAATTAATAAAATCCATCACATTAAAAGGCTAAAAAAAAAAAAGAAAAAAAAAGAAATGATCATATAAATAGATGCAGAAAAAGCATTTGACAAAATTCAATAGCCATTCATGATTTAAAATCATGAAACAAAACAAAACAATAAATCCCTCTCAGCACACTAGGAATAAAGAGGAACTTTTTCAACTTGATAAGAGAACATCTACAAAAACCCTACAACAAGCATCATACACAATGGTCAGAAACTAGATGCTTTCTTCCTAAGACTGGGAAAAAGACAAGGATGTCCCCTATCACCACTCCTATTCGACATCATACTGAGAGTCCTAGCTAATGCAATTAAGAAAAGGAAATAAAAAATATATAGATTGGAAAGGAAGAAATAAAACAGCTTTTGTTTTCAGATGATATGATTGTCTACTTATAAAATCCCCAGGAATTAAAAACAACAAACAAACAAACAAACAAAAAAAAAACACCTCCTGGAACTAATAAAGAGATTATAGCAAGGTTGCAAGATAACAATGTTAATATACTAAAGTTGATTGCTTTCTTATAGATGCTCAATAAACAACTGGAATTTGAAATTATAAACATACCATTTACATTAGTACCAAAAACCGAAATACTTAGATATAAATCTAACAAAGTATGTACAGATTTATATGAGGTAAAACTATAAAACTCAGATGCAAGAAATCAAAATTGATCTAAAAAATGTAGAGCTATTCCATGTTCATGGTAGGAAGGTTCAATATTGTTAAGATGTCAATTCTTCCCATCTTGACGTATAAATTCAACATAATCTCAATCAAAATCACAGCTAGTTATTTTGTGAATATCAACAAATAACAGCAAATCAATAACAGCTAGTTATTTTTTTAGATATTAACAAATTGGTTC
Source organism: Tolypeutes matacus (assembly GCA_026826555.1). NCBI lineage: Eukaryota > Metazoa > Chordata > Mammalia > Cingulata > Chlamyphoridae > Tolypeutes > Tolypeutes matacus. The sequence goes on from JAKSZT010053819.1 coordinate 10,861,205, forward strand.
TAAAGTTTATATGGAAAGGCAAAAGACCCAGAATAGCCAATACAATACTGAAGAAGAACAAAGTAGGAGGACTGACACTACCCAACTTCAAAACTTACAATAAAACTATAGTGATCAAGATAGTATGGTACTGGTAAAAGAAAAGACAAAGTGATCCATGGAATAGAATAGAGAGCCCAGAAATAGAACCACACAAATACAGTCACCTGATCTTTGACAAAAAGCAAAGGTAATTTAATGAAGGAACAACAATCTTTTCAACAAATGGTGCTGGAACACCATTCATTGGTTGATGGACACCTGAGTTGTTTCCATATTTTGGCAATTGTGAATTACGTGACTATGAACACTGGTGTGCAGATGTCTGTTCGTGTCACTGCTCTCAGTACTTCTGGGTATATACCTAGTGGAGGTATTGCCAGGTCACATGGCAAGTCTATATTCAAATTCTTTAGGAACTGCCAAACAGTCCACCACAGTGGCTGTACCATTCTGCATTCCCACTAACATTGAATAAGCATTACTATCTCTACACATCCTCTCCAACACTTGCAGTTTTCTGACTTTTTAATAGTTACCATTCTAGTAGGTGTGAAATGATATCACACTGTAGATTTGATTTGCATGTCCCTAATCACTAGTGATGTTGAATATTTTTTCATGTGTTTTTTTCGCCATTTGTATTTCTTATGTGGACAATTGTCTTTTCAAGTCTTTTGCCCATTTTTAATCAGATAGTTCATCTTTTTATTATTGAGTTGTAGTATCTCTTTATATATTATGGATATTAAACCCTTATTTGACATGTTATTGCCAAATATTTTCTCTCATTCAGTCAGTTGCCTTTTGATCCTTATGACAATCCTGTGAGGTGCAGAAGTGTTTAATTTTCAGGAGGTCCCATTTATCTATTTTTTCTTTTGTTCCTCATGCTTTGGGTGTAAGGTTTAAGAAACTACCGCCTGCCACAAGATCTTGACAATGTTTTCCTATATATTCTTCTAGGAGTTTTATGGTTGATACTTTTATATTTAGGTCTATGATCCAAATTGTATTAATTTTTGTATAAGGTGTGAGATAGAGGTCCTCTTTCTTTCTTTCTTTCTTTTGGATATGGATATCCAGTTCTCCAATCACCATTTGTTGAATAGACTATTCTGGCCCAGCTGGGTGGGTTTGACAGCTTTGTCAAAAATCACTTGACCAGAAATGTGAGGGTTGATTTCTGAGTTCTTGATTCAGTTCCATTAGTCAATCTGTCTCTATGCCAGTACCATGCTGTTTTTACCACTGTAGCTAAGTAATATGCTTTAAAGCCAGGAGGTGAGAGTCCTCCAAATTTGTTCTTATTTTTTAAGATATTTTTGGCTATTCTGGTCTCCTTACCTTTCCAAATAAATTTGATAATTGGCTGTTCAATTTCTTAAAAAAAAAAAAAAAAAGACTGTTGGGAATTTTATTGGGATTGCATTGAATCTGTAAATCCGTTTGAGTAGAATAGATATCTTAACGATATTTAGTCTTCCAGTCTACGAACATGGAATGTCCTTCCATTTATTTAAATCTTCTTTGGTTTCTTTTATCAATGTTTTGTAGCTTTCTGAATATAGGTCCTTTATATGCTTGGTTAAGTTTATTCCTAAATATTTGACTGTTTTAGTTGCTATTATAAGTGGAATTCCTCCACAGATTGCTGATTTCCTCCACAGATTGCTTATCAGTGATGTAGAGAAACGCTATTGATTTTTGTGTATTGATCCTGTATCCTGTGACTTTGCTGAAGGTGTCTGTTAATTCCAGTACCTTTGTTGTGGATTTTTCAGGATTTTCTAGATATAGGATCAGATCATCAGCTAATAGTGAAAATTTTACTTCTTCCTTTCCTATTTGGGTCCATTTTATGTATCTAGCCTAATTGCTCTAGTTAGAATTTCTAGCACAATATCGAATAACAGTGGTGACAGTGGGCAACCTTGTCTTGTTTCTAATCTCAGTGGAAAAGCTTTCAGTCTTTCACTGTTGAGGACAATACTAGCTGTGGGTTTTTCACATAATGCACTTTACCATATTGAGAAAGCTTCCTTCTATTCTTATCTTTTAGAGTGTTTTTATTAAGAAAGGATGTTGTACTTTGTCAAACACTCTTTCTGCATCAATCGAGAGGATCATGTGAATTTTCTTCTTCAATTTATTAACGTGGTTTATTACACTAAATGATTTTCTTGTGTTGAACCACTCTTGCATATCTAGATAAAACCAACTTGAAAGTGGTGTATAATTCTTTTAATTGTCTTTTGGATTCAGTTTGCAAGTATTTTGTTGAGGATTTTTGCATCTATATTCATTAGAGATATTGGTCTGTAATTTTCTCTTTCCACAGTATCTTTATCTGGTTCTGGTATTAGGGTGATGTTGGTTTTATAGAATGAGTTTGGTAGTGTTCTTTCTTGTTCAATTATTTTGAATAGCTGGAGCAAGATTAGTATTAGATCATCTTTGAATGATTGGTAGAATTCATCTGTGAAGTCATCTTGCCTTGGGCTTTTCATCTTTGGGAGGTTTTGACTGTTTCAATCTCTTTACTTTTGATTGGTTTGTCGAGGTCTTCTATTTCTTCTAGGGTCTGTGTAAGTGGTTCATGTTTCTAGGAATTTGTCCATTTCATCTACATTGTCTACTTTTGGCATACAATTGTTCATAGTATCCACTTATGAACTCTTTTGTTTCTGTGGTTACATTGGTAATGTCCTGCCTCTCATTTCTCATTTTCTTCTCTCTTTTTTTGTCAGTCTAGCTAAGGGTTTGTCGATTGATCTTATCAAAGAACCAACTTTTGGTTTTGTTGATTCTCTATTGATTTTTGTTCTCAATTTCATTTATTTCTGCTCTGATATTTACTATTGCTTTCCTTAGGCTTGGTTTGGGATTAGTTTTCTGTTCTTTTTCTAGTTTCTCTAGGTGTGCAGTTAGAACTTCAATTTTAGCTTTTTCTTCTTTTTTAATGTAAGCATTGAGGGCTATAAATTTCCCTCTCAGCCCTGCCTTTGCGGTGTCCCATGGGTTTTGATATGTTATGTTCCCATTTTCATTCATCTCAAGATATTTGCTGACTTCTCTTGCAATTTCTTCTTTGACCTACTGATTTTTTAAGAGTGTGTTGTTTAATCTCCATATATTTATGAGTTTTCCCTTTTTCCATCCATTACTAGTTTCCAGCTTCATTTCGTTATGATCAGAGAAAGTGTTTTGTACAATTGCAGTCTTTTTAAATGTATTGAGACCTGTCTTGTGACTCAACATATGGTCTATCCTGGAGAAGGGTCCATGAGTGCTTGAAAAAAATGTATATACTGTTGTTTTGGGGTGCAATGCTCTATAAATGTGTGTTAGGTTCAATTCAATTATCATATTATTCAAGCTCTCTATTTCTTTATTTTTTCCTCTGTCCAGATGTTCTATCCAATACTGAGAGTGGTGTATTGAAGAATCTTAGTAACATACTCTCTCAGTTTTTGTTTGTCTGTGAAGACTTTGAACTCACCCTCATTTTGAAGGACCCCTTTGCCAGATACAGAATTCTTGGCTGGCAGTTCTTCTCTTTCAGTAGCTTAAATATATCATACCACTTTCTTCTCACCTCTGTGGTTTCTGATGAGAGATTGGCACTTATTCCTTTTAAGGTTACCTTGTATGTGCTGCTTTGCTTTTCTCTTTCTGTTTTCAGAATCCTCTTTTTAGCTCTGATATTTGTCATTCTGAATAGTAGGTGTCATAGGGTAGGTCTATTCGGATTTATTCTGTTTGGGGTGCATTGTCCTTGTATATTGATATTTATATCTTTCACAAGGGTTGGGAAGTTTTCAGTCATTATTTCCTCAAATATTCTTTCTGCCCCTTTTCCATTCTTTTCTCCTTCTTGGGCACTGTTATCACGTATGTTTGTGCGTTTACCATTGTCATTCAATTCCCTGAGACTTGTTCAATTTTTTCCATTCTTTTCTCTTTCTGTTCTCCTTTTCTAGTTTGGATGTTCTGTCCTCTAAATCACTAGTTTCATCTTTGAGCAATTCAAATCTGCTTTTGTGTCTCTACTGAATTTTTTTTCAGTCTGGGTAAGCTTTATTAAGAAATTTTAAAAAAACAAAACAAATTGGATGTCCTTTACATGTCCTTTGCCTTAAGATAACTGATTTGAAATTATGTCTTGGTAAGGATGCTCTATATTTTTTATGTTCTATCTTCCTTATATTCTTTAGTGCTTCTTTACATGAGTAGTTTTCTTTATGTAAATCATTAATATTTTTATTATACATCCTTTCTGGGCTTTCATTGTCTGTTCTTCTATTTGCCTTAGATGTTCCATTAGTTCTTACTTTTCACATTCTATTTTTTCCTTTTCTTTTTCTGCCATTTCTCTTTTCTTCTTTTCATTCTCTAATTGTGTCCTTTCCAACTGCTTCTGATGCTTCATTTCCCTAGCCTGAGCTTTCATCTGTTATACTTTAATAGTATCAGACTTCCAGCTTCAAATGTATAGCTCATGGTTTTCCATACATAAAGCCCAAATACACTTATTGATTCTCAGACGAGGTGCATAAAGAAACAAAATCAGGTGGCTTTTTGTTAATTGGCTTTATAAGAAATTTTTTGTCTTTAAATGAAATATTTCTGATTTCACTCCATGGAAAATCAATTTTAGGTATTCAGTTATCATCATGCTCACAAATATTCAGACCCAAAGCATCTATGCCTAGCCACAATTCAATTCCCTTTTTATATGTTTTTTCAAAATCATTGACTCCACACATTTTTAGATCTTGTGCAATCTTCAGGTATTTCATCATAGAATCTTCCCTAAGCATTCCTCTATGTCAGGGGTTGTTAAAGTTTTTTTGTTCCATGTACCCTTTTGCAAGGGTGAAAACCACGGACCCCTTCTCAGAATGTAGTAGCAGATAGTTTTATGACACTCAACATCCGAGGTCAGAGAAAATAAAGATAATAAGTTGATTATTTTTCAACTCAAGCTCACAGACCCCTTGAAATCTTTCCACAGACCCCCCAGGAGTCCATGGACCCCTGGCTAAGAACCCCTGTTCTATGTTCTTCATGCCAGTACTGTATTCTTTGTTCCCATTGTTCTTTTGTGAGTTTGTGTTGTTCCAAAACACACTGGGGTAGGAGTCTATCATTAATCAGGTAGCCTGGTTTATGAATCTGTTTATTATAATCTCTATAATCTCCATACTTGGCTTGGACAGCAGAAGAAGCCAAAACTGTAGTTTCTGGTGGGCAATATATCTCATCATTTAACATGGCTTCTTTAACTTACATGAAGAAAAGTCTCTGGGTTATTACTGGAATTAATTCCTCAGAAACATATTCAGGGAAAAAAAATTAGCTCTAAACTTGAACTGTGAAGGACTCTCTTTTTTAACATGTTGCTGTGTCACCTTTTTGTTTAGTTTAAACCAAGTAGAGTAACCTTTGCTGTCCACATACTGCAGCCCAAAAAAACCAGACCTCACACAAACCATTTTCACCACCAGGTCAAATGTTTGCCTGATGTATTGGGCTGAATAGCAAATTCCAGCTCAGCATCCATTGTAGTTACTCTTACGTTTATTGGTTTTGGGATTTTTCTTCTCTTTTTGTTGCCTTCTTTTAAAAATTCTTTACTTCTATGAATTTTGTTGTCACCTTCCCAAGAGTGACTCCTTCCCACCCGGCATGTGGCTGGGTCGCTGCGTGGTAGCGCTGGGTGTAACTGCTGCAGCAGGGAGGTCGAGGCAGTCCTGGAACGGGAGCATTGGGCTGCCAGAGAGAAGAGGCCCCACAGCCACCACAGACAGCTCCACAATATGGCTGCCTGGTGGCTCCTCGGAGGGAAAGGCGGGCTGACCCCCCACCCCCCCACCCCCACTTCCTTTTGCTGGCTAGCAGGCCTGGTGCTACCCCTGAGCGCCACCGTCACCACCACAGGAGCCCTCTAATGTATTTTTAATCTCATCCATTATGACTTTCATTCCCATAAGCTATGTTACTTTTCTTTGCAGACTTTCAAGTTGTTCTTTATGGTAACCCAGTATCTTCTTAATATCCTTTATATCTTTAGTTGTATTTTCCTCCAGTTCTTTAAGTTGATTTAGGAGATTTGTGTGATTATCATTGATTAGTTGTCTTAAATCCTGTATCTCATCAGGATATTTGGTTTGTCCTTTGGCTGAGCCATCTCTTCCTGTTTCCTGGTATGGCTTGTAATTTTTTGCTGATGTCTAGGCATCTGAATATGTTGGTGAATTTACTCCGACAGTCAATTTCTCTCTCTTGCCTAGTGTTCTGTGTGTGTGTGTGTTTTTTTCCATAGCTCTTCTTTGACTTTTGGTTCAACTTATTCAGCTTAAGCTATCAAAATCAGGCCAAGGACTCATTAACAGGGTGCAGATTTTTCTCCCAGGGGGCTTAAGAGAGACCTAAAAGCAGCTTTTCTCCATGCAATTTCCTGACAGACCAGCAGATCACGCTCATTAATGAACCTTCCCATGGAGGTGTTTCCTTCAATCTCAGCTTTCCAGTGTTTCTGGTCTGGCCAGAGCCAAGATTCAGAGTGGGCTCTGGTGGCCGATTTCACTGAGAAGCCCTCCAAACCACCCTCCCTCTTCCCTTGTAACAGCTGACAGGGAGGAAAACGTCTGTTCCCCTCTCCGTTGGCTGCAGTGCATTATCCCAGCTTAATGTCTTGAGGGTGGGGGATAGAGCCCTTCCCAGCCACCAGGGGGTTTAGTAACGCACTGTTGTTTTTTCAGGTTCTTCATCTCTCTGTCCCTTGCCCTCCTGGGAGTTCCACAGCACCTTCTTGGTCTGCTGACCCCAAAAGTAGGCCTTTCGGACAGCTTTTGGCCCTTTTCCATTGTTTTTGTGAGAGAGTTGAACCCCTTTGATGCCATCTTCCAGGAACTCTCGATAATATTTTTTAAGTAAATGATATGAAACATACCAAAGCCATTATGTGCATTTTTTTCTAAAGATGATTTTCTCTCTGCTTCTCAGTCTATTTAACATCCTTGTCAGTAAACAAGTATTTGATTGCTAAAAAATCTTCTATTTTGAAGTATAAAGCACAAAATAAAGATATAAATGTTTCAACATGTTAATGTTTTTCCTTCAGTTTAGCAGTTGAATTTTGAAAATAGTGCCCTTGTATTACTTTCTTTTTTTTTTTTTTTTTTTTTTTTTTTTACCGGGAGGTCCCGGGGATCGAACCCAGATCCCTCCATATGGGAGATGGACGTCCAACCAGTTGAGCCACATCTGACCCCCTAGCCTTGTATTTTTTTTTCCTTGTATTACTTTCATAAACATTCAAATTAAATGATAACACCTTATTAGAACCTGTCAGAATTTTTCTCCTCCCTGAAAATTTGCCTTAAATATGCTCCAGGTCTCCAGTTTGAATGACCTATTATTATGTCATTCACAAAGTTGTTCCAATTCAATTCTCTCAAATAAGTATAAGGCAATCTCTAATTTCATTTGAATGGATTTGGTTGTATCTATCTTTGACCAATAAAGGAAAACCTTACTTTGAAAAGCTTAAATGCTTTCAATAAGGAAAGGCAACCAAAAGAACATAATTCAAAGGAAATACAGCCAAGGAGCAATCTTTGGGCTCTTTTAAGACTTTTCTACTAGCTCTATAACTCCTTATACTAGTAACTCAGCTTATATATTTTTAAAATTTAGAGATAGAATGTGCTTTGAGTTAATATATGAGACATTAAGTAACATGTTCAAAGTCCCCTACTAGCTAGTGACAGAGCTGGGATTAGAACCAAGGTGTCCAGAGCCAATGGATCTAGTCAATATAGTCCAAGGATAATACCACAAAGTAAAATTTTAAGAATTCAAAGAAATTAAGTACATGATTAGATTTGACATCACCAAAACCACTAAATTTGTTCACCATTTTTCTGTTCCATACATACATTAGCCTCATTCTTCACATTTTTCCTTCAATATTATAACTTTTCCCAATTTAGTACTACCTTCTTTCAACAGTGATCTCACAGTTAGAGAAAAGACATAGACTTTGCCTGAGTTTCAATCCCCACTCTGCCATTCAGATGTTTGATCATGTCTGGGCATTTCCTTTTCTCTGTCACAAAATAAACTTTAGGACTTGCCCCAAAGAAGGAACACACCCCATCCTGAGCCTCCTGGTTCATGTGTAGTTATTCTAATAACATGGAATAGTGATTACATTGTAAATTCATACTATAGCAGGACCCTTATTTTACTACTTACTGTAATTCCCTTTGACTTGGATGTCTGACTAGTTGTGCCTTTCTTTTTTAGATTTTCCCAAGCTTTTTTCCATATAGGCTGAAAAAGAAGACCCAAAATAAAGTGCCCAAGTTTTCACAGTTTGCTGGTTTAGCAGTCCACTTAACTTTGGTAACAGCCAATCACTGCTACCAAGAACAGAGCCTGCTTAGAAAATCTGAAGGACAGGCAGTTGGAACTTCCAGTTAACTGCCTCCTTCATAGCACCAAAGGTCACTTTCTTTAAAAATCATTGAGAAGTGGAGTTTCTTCAAACCTACCATCTTTAATATAACTTTCATCTAGGAAGGTTCAGATACCTACATGTGACTATCTATAAAATGCTTCATCATGTGATTATTGAGTGTCTGAGGAAAAATGTATGTGATAAAAGTTAATGCAAACTTACATGCAAAGAGCAATCTGTCAAAGAGCTTTATAACTGTCTTAAAGGAAGAGTGCGACTGAAAAAAAAATAGAGAAATCCTTATTGACAGGGGAAACAAGTAAATAAGTAAATATGTGAATGTAGGAATTGTTTATGCATAGGAAACCATAAGACTGAATGAAATGCTAATCTGCTCTCCATATTCATTGCTTGTGTGAACATTCTTCATGTGGTTGCATATACTCACTCAGGTTGCCTTTGACTCTTGTGTACCTCATAAGCCAAGACTGAACCTTTCTGACTTAGTGCACTGACTAGTCATAATTTTTTATAGTGGTGATAATAAAACCTATTTTATACTCATGTTCTCCTGCAGAAGTCCCTTCACATGGCCATGTAAAACCTCCTTTACATTCTGCCATGAAAGATATCTGGTATCTGAATTTAATCTATTTCTGGAAAAGCTTTTGTAAAAATGCTTGTCTCTCACTTTTTCGGTGACTTTGTCCAGAAGAAGAAAATTACTCCTTAACCTGAAATACAATGCAGAACTCAATAAAATATCTCTCCTAATAAAGAAACCCAGGGACCATAGGCTCTTTTTTTCTTATTCCTCTTTCCCACTAGAGAAAGTGATAAAGCAAGTTGCTTTATCCTCCGTAGCAACACTATAATAAGATGTTTTCACAAAGTATAAATGCCTGAGCAAAGTTGAAAGTACACATGGAGTGTCCTAAAAAAATGATGAAGCAGGTGAAAGTTGTCTTCTATTTCCCCAGCAACCCTTTCATTTTCCCTTCCTCATGTGCCTCCACCTGATGTGCCATCCCCCAGTTTGAGGAGTTTCTTAGAGAAAGAGTAAAGGGTCTGTTTTCTAGTCACAGTTACTGATGAATTATACTTTGATGTGAATGAGTACCAAGATTGCTCCCATAGTAGGTCATTTATCTGTAACAGTGGAAAGAAATATGGTTCTTCCCCCTGATGAACAAGTCAGGGACTGATCATCTAGTTAGGAGCTTTGAGAATAAAGGAAAGAGCCAATTGGAAGGAGGATAACATGGAATTTTTTAAAATTTTAAAAACAATTTATTGAAGTATATCATCCACACGTGAACATACATAAACAATAAGTGTTTTAGTAAACATTGTGAACTTAAAAAACAAACATGCATAACATCATTCAGGGCTCCCATACATCACCCCACCACAAATACTTTGCATTGTTGTGAAACATTTGTTAACAAATTATGAAAGAGCATTGTCAAGATATTACTACTAACTATAGTCCATATCTTACTCCCCTATACTTTTTTTAAAGATTTATTTACTTTTTTCCATTTTTAGCATTCCCCCTCCCCACCTCTCTTTTTGCGTCCATTCGCTGGGCAACTCTCTGTGTCCATTTCCTGCCCTCTCTTCTCATCCTTCTCCTCCTGTCATCACTGGGATTCAATCCTTGGAACCTCCAATGTGGGAGAGAGGCGTCCTACTGTCTGCACCACCTTAGTTCCTGGTATCTTGGTACGTCTCATCTTGGTTCTCCCTTGTGTCACTCTCCTGTTACGTCATCATCTTGCTGCGTGGCTCGGTGGGGCCTGGCAGTGCACCCACGCACGGGGCCTAAGGGCCTCACCCACTCACCGGGTCTGGCGGTACACCTGCGTGCGGGGGGCCTGGTGGCCCACACACTTTCTATATTTTTCTTTTTTTAATTTTTACTGGGAGGTCCGGGGGATCGAACCCAGGTCCCTCCATATGAGAGATGGACGCCCAACCATTTGAGACACATCCGTCCCCTCCTATATCTCTTAAGGTTGACCAAAGATACCTAGAGTTATAGACATTTCCCATACAGGATGGTAATATAATAAATCAGGCTTGGTTTATCACCAGCATTCTAAAAACCAGACCTAGGGAGAAAAACTAGGTCTGGGGACTCATGCATCGTTTCTAACATAACGAATGTTTAGCCTACCCTAATTATCACAAAATCAGAACAGTGAGAATATTCGTACAACATTGACTCTTTTTGTAATTTTTTCTGACCATAAAAGTGATCATTATGCTAAACTTGAAAAATACCAAGTTTTTTGTTATTACTTTATCAAGGATTAAGAAATTACCTAACAACTAGGGGTCGTGAGAGAAGGCCCCAGAAAAAAAGATGAGTAGTTCGCCTGAGAGTCTACAGCTGACCTTGTGGAGAGAGGCAAAGCCTAGAGAGCCTCATAGTCTACAGCTGACCTTGTGGAGGAAACAGAGGAGTTGGGCCCAGAAAGAAATGCAGCCCCAGGAAGAGAGGAACCCAGGAAGCCTGAACCCTGGCAAATGTTGGCAGTTGTCTTGTTCCAACGTGTGGCAATGGACTTTGGTGAGGGAAGAAACTTATGCTTTATGGCCTGGTAACTGTAGACTTCTACCCCAGCCAATTTCAAAAACCAGCCGATTTCTGGTATTTTGCATCAGCACCCCTTTAGCTGACTAATGCAGAGACAGATGCCCAACCACCCGAGCCACATCTGTCCCCCTGCTATATCTCTTAAGGTTGACCAATGATACCCAAAGTTACAGTCTTTTCCCATACAGGATGGTCATATAATAAATCAGCCTTAATTTATCACCAGCAGTCTAAAAACCAGACCTAGGGAGAAAAACTAGTTCTGGGTACACATGCATGGTTTCTAATATAGAGAATGTTTAGCCTACCCTGATTATCACAAAATCAGGTCAGTGAGACCATCTTTGGCACTTCATAGTTTTATTATAATATGCTATGGAATAGGTCTATTTGGGTATCCTGTTTGGAGTTTGTTGACCATCTTGAATGTGTATATTCATGTCTTTCATTAAATTTGAGAAGTTTTCAGCCATTGTTTCTTTGAAAATTCTCTCTACCCCTTCCTTTATTCTCCTTCTAGGACTCCCACAATGCATGTATTAGTATGCTTAGTGGTGTCCCAGAGGTTCCTCAGGCTCTTTTCACTCTTCTTCATTCTTTTTTCTTTCTCCTCTTCAGACTGAATGATTTCAATTGTCTTTGTCCAGCTTCTCTGATTCTTTATTCTTCCAGTTCTAATCCGCTATTGCATCCTCTAGAATTAAAAAAATTTTTTTTTATTTTTAAAGAAGCTTTAGATTACATAAATGTTATGTAAAAAATATAGGGGGTTCCCATATACACTACCCTCTCCCCCACCCACACTTTCCCACATTAACAACATCCTTCATTAGTGTGGTACATTTTTTACAATAGATGACCACATGTTGAAGCATTGTACTAGCCAAGGGCTATAATTTACCCTATAGTTTACAGTTTACCCTGCACAATTTTATAGGTTTTGACAAAATGTATAATGGCCTGTATCCATCATTGCAACATCATGCAGGACAATTCCAATGTCCCCAAAATGCCCCCGTGATGCACCTATTCTTCCCTCTCCCTCCCCGCAGAAACTTTGGTGGCCACTGCCTTTATGTCAATCACACAAGTTCTTCTATTGCTAGAATAAACCTAAATCTACTTTAGTCCATGGTTGCTATCTCTAGAGAATTTTTTATTTCTGTTACTATGCTCCTTGTTTTCTCTACTGATATTCTCTTTGTGCTCATTTATAATTTTCCTGATTTCTTTTAGTTCTTTGTCCATTTTTTCCTTTAGCTCTTTGAGCATATTTAGAACTGTTTTTAAAAAGTGTTTGTCTGGTATGTCCTGGGTCTGGTCCTCCTCATGGTTGGCTTCTAATACTTTCATCTTCTACTTAGCCTGGGCCATCACTTCCTGTTTCTTTGTATATTTTGTGACCTTTGTTGAAACCTAGACATTTTGATATTTTAATGTGTTATCTATGGAATTTAGACTCTGAGGTACCTGTGTCCCTTAAGCCTGCATCCAGTTAGTGTTATGATAGAACTTTCCTTGAATGGTAGAAGCTAACCAAAAAAAAGGGGGGGGGGCGAGGGGAGAAAATACCTTTCCCAGTCTTTGCAGATTGACCTGTACCCTGTATAATAAGTGGTCTCCTTCAGGGCTTACCTATACAAGTTTGAAGAATAGCTCCAAGCCAAAGTGAAGGTACCTCCCTGATCCTTTTGCACAAAAAGGACATGCACAGGTGGCTCTGGGAATTACCCCATTTACATGGTTTCAAATGTCCTCTCCCCCCTTGGAAACAGTTTTCTCAAGGTCCTACGCATTGCACCCTGTGTCCTCTAGCCAGCAATCTCCTGCCCTAGGTGGCACAACTTGACTGGTCTCCCACAGTCTTCTGTAGGTGAGCTCAATGGGCTGCCTCTTATATATAGGGCAAGTTCTAGGATAGTGAGTCCCTCAGGCCATCACCAGATTACATGATACCAGCATGTGCATTAAGGTAACTCTCTGCCTCCAGAACTGAGACCAGGGATCTTCACTGGGAGCAAAGGCCAGCTCCATGCTGAGACTGTGAGAGCTGGTGAAGGGGCCTTTAGAGATTGCAAAATGGGAACCATGAGATCCTCTGCTTTTAAGCAGCCTTTACTTGATTCAGCACTCAACCTGTTACTGCAGTCTTTTAACTGTCTTCTGGAGCCTTGTGAAAGATGTTTCTTCCAGTTTTTGTTGGTTGTTCAAAACTTTTGTGGGAAGAGAGCCCTGGAGCATCTCTTTCCACCATCTTGATCAGGGCAGGGCTGGACAGAAAGTGGTATCTTTTTACACTACAAGTTTATCCCACTTGTCCTTTAAATTGCTAGGTAGATTTAGAGGCATGACTAGATTCTAATTTAATTTTGGGTTTAATTTTTTAGGTAGAAACACTTCATAGGTGGTGTTGGATACTTCCATCAGAAGGCATATTATGTTTTACTGTCTCTTTTCCTGATGTAGCCGTCATTATTTTTTTGTCAAGATCTGTTAAATTCATTAGAGATTGCAAGATGGTAATATTTTATCATTTCTTCTTTTATTAGTTGTAATATTTTTATAAAGAGAAATTTTCCTTCATCAACTATTTGGTTACCCAGAGGCACAATTCCTATAGGAAAGGCAGAATAAATGCTTAATTCTTTCCCTTTACTTACTGGTTTTGAAAATAATGAATCAACTCCTTAGCATCCTCATAAGCAACCACTGAGGCTTGTTTTTTAGTTACATTATGAATTCATGCATTTTAATTCAAATATATTTGATATAGTTCTATCCATTGCAGTTATTATACTTCTTGATGCTTAAAATGTCTAACATCCTCTTAAAGTTGGCTCTTGCACATTTTTGACATGACTCTAGTAATCTTTGATAGCTTCCTTCCTTCCTGGTAGGACAAGAATAAGTAATTTATCTATGGAATTCTTACTCCTTTTACTGGAAATGGAATATAGAAACAATAATGTGGGAAATATATTTTTTTAAATTGCAGCAGATAAATGATAGCTACCTAAAACTGAATTTCTCCATATTTTTTTAAATCACACAAAGAAAATATATTTTTAAACCCATACAACTAGGAGATAGCTTACTAACAATTTCAATTTATATTAATGTAGGAACATAAACATCTAAAATCAGCAGGGCCAACTCCAGAGTATACACCAGAACAAAGTAAGGTAGAGATTATGTGGAAAAGAACAGAAGATACCAGGCATATAGCAGTGGTGGAATATAGATGAAATCTTCTCTAGAAATAGAATGCTGTCTAATGAGAGAAATACTGAAAACAGGTCTGATAACTGGTACATTATACCACTGGCTTGAAAAGCTTTGTGAAGTTTTAGGAAGACACCAATAAGAAGATATAGGTGCTTTAGAAGGGGGAAGACTCTCTCAGATGTTTGGTGGTGAAGAGAAAACCAGAAAGCAAGTAATGGAAATTAAAGGTCTTACAGAAACAAAAGAAAACCACAAAATTGCAAAACACATCTTACCCAGAAAAAAAATGATATTCCAAAATGAACACAAAATGGCATGCAACAAGCACACCAAGATAATATAGAAGAAAATAGAAAATGAAAATAAAAACATTTCAGCAGATGAAAATATTCTTCTTGCAAATATAAAGCATGAAGCAGAGTAAACTGTAACACAGTACTCTAACCTGAAGTAAATACTTTAAAATAAGAATTTACATATTGAAACAAAAATCATAAGTTTGAAATAACTCAGAATACAAACAGAGAAAAAAACAGAAAATGTAAAATAAGAATTGATCAAACTCAAAAAATGGAAAAAATGCAAAATAATCTCAGAAATAAAGATTAAATTTCAAGGTGATTGTTTTAGTTTCTTCATTGCTAAAGCAAATACCATGCCATGGGTTGGCTTAAACAATGGAAATTTATTGGCTCACAAACAGAGGCTAGGAAAAGTCCAAATCAAAGCATCATCAAGGTGATGACTTCTTCCCAGAGACTGGCATTCTGGAGATGGCAGCTGGTGATCCTTGATCCTTGGCTCCTCTGTCACACAGCAATGCACATGGCAGGGTTTCCTGGACTCTCCCTTCTCTCCCAGATTCTATTGACTTTCAGCTTCTTGCTTCTATGGCTTTCTCTGTATTTGTCTGAATTTCATTCTGCTTCTAAAGGACTCCAGTAATAGGATTTAAGACTCATCCTGATTGAATTGGGCCACACCTTAACTGAGGTAACCTCATCAAAAAGTACTGCTTATTACAATGGGTTCACACCAACAGGTATGGATTAAGTTTAAGAACAAGGTTTTTGGGTACATAGCTCCAAACCACCACAGTGACCAAGGAAAAATAGTTTTGACCACAAATATAACAAGAGTCATAGAGGAAATGAATAAAAGCCATCAAGAGAACAAAATGAAATAAAGAAAAAGGTAAAATTATCATAGAAAAAGTAATAAATATAGACAACAGGCAAAGAAAATCCAACACCTTCCCAAAGCAAAAGAAAGACACAAACATATAAACTGAAAGGGTCCATAGAATGCCAACACAAGACTGACAAAAGACTAATACCTGTTCACACCTTAAGAAATTCCAGAACAACAAGGATAAGGATTCTTAAAAAGTTCCAGGGAGAAGTTCCTACTAAAGTAACAAGAATCAGACTGGAATAAGTCCTATCAGCAATACTCATTGATGGAAGAAAAAGGAACAATATCTTCAAGATCCTAAAGGTAAAATAAATTATTTTCCACTTAGAATTCCATAATCAATCAAACAAGTATAAGGGCAGACAAACTTATTTTTTAAAAACATTTTTCTAAAAGACATTTTTACCCATGCAAAGTATAATGAAAATATGTTCTATTTTGGGAACTTAGCCTCCCCCTATAGTCTGGAAGGATTGCTAATCAAGATGCCCTGATTTTCTATTGCCAAGTGGTAAATATATGACCCAAGATAGGACAAACAGGCACTTTTCCTGGAATGTAGATGTTAGCAGATTGAATAAAAGACTAAAGATGGTTGGATTCATTTTTGAGGTTACAAACAAAAATGATAAGCACTTTCTGCTATAAACTCTCTCGAGCTGCAGTCAGCCCCTTGCTTTATTATGTAAGCACCCCATTATCCTTCAAAAAACTTCCTTTTTTGATTAAGAATCTATTTCTACTACAGTATCTAACTGATACAACTAGGACTCATAAACTTATAGCCCAAACATTATTCTTAGGAAGTTACTTGAGGATGTATTCCAGCAAAACTAAAGACAAGACATGGGATCCTCAAAGGATTAGCATGAACCCAGGAGAATAGCAAAGGGAAAGTCCTGGGATTTCAGGTTAGCAGCAAGCCTAGGGAGTAACCAGTCCAGATAGGAACAAGATGATAGAGGACTCCAGGGAGGAAATCTGCTGGAAAAGAAAGACAGCATGAAAGGGAGGGAGGGAAGGAGAGAGGAAGGGACAGAAGGAACTCCATGCCATATAAAGTGTGATTGAGAAGACAGGAAAACTTGAAGATATAAAAGCACAGTATTTACTTGTCAATGAGGAAAAAAACAAAAAAGGATAAGAAACTCTAACTAAAACAAAATGCTCTATAATAAATTCATGCTCCAAATCATAATAAAAGATGACACAACTTTTAAATTAAATGTGGTTTACTTTTGTTTCATTTTTATCAAAGGTACATATGCAATAGTTTAAAGAGCCAAATCATTCTACAAGACTTGTTGCAAATAAACAGCTGTTCCTAGCATCCTCCACTTCATTTTCCTTTCCCAGAAACAATTATTACTAACCCTGTCACTGTTTTCTTTTAAATTTACATTCATATCTCTAAAAATGTTTCTATTGTTATTTAAAAAAAATTTTTGGCATTATCTATTGATTTTCCACTACGCAATATGAAAATGTAACTCCCTTTTTCTGCATCCCCACCACACATATGCACCTTTTCCATTCTTCCATTAGCCAATATATTTATATAATAAGTTTGGTTATGTAAATATTAAATATTTTACATTATGGCTGAAAATGCTACTCAGAGCTAAATCATGAATGTATACTTTAACTTTTCCTTTTCTGTGTAGATTTTGGTGTTCTCTGGGATTAATTCTCCTTTTACAGGAGAATTAATTATCACTTATTACTAATTCAACCTCAGACTTTCTGCAAATTGTCTAAATCTCTTCTCAACACATTCAGACACATAAATTTCTACTTGATGAACTCTTTCCTGGCACATTTTATTTGCTTCAACCTGCACCAGTTGCCCTATATATAAGTGAACAGCTAACATCCTAAGATCTCACTTCATTATTATCCTAGAGGATCCTCTATTTTAGTTTCCTAGCTGCTAAAACAAATACCATCAAATGGGTTGGATTAAACAATAGGAATTTATTGGCTCATGGTTTTGAGGCTAGAAGTCCAAAATTGAAGTATCAGCAAGGCAATGCTTTCTTCCCAAAAACTGTGGCATTCTGGGGCTGGCTGCAGGTGATCCTTGATCCTTGGCTTTTTTGTCATTTGACAATGCATATGGAAGCATCTTCTCATTTCTCTTCCAGGTTCCATTAACTTCCAGTTTCTTCCCATGGCTTTCTCTCTGTGGCCTTCTCTATAAGGTTTCCAGTTATAAGATTAAGACCCATTCTAATTTAATTGGCCACACCTTAACTAGAAATAACATCTTTAAAAGGTCCTGTTTACAATGGATTCACACCCACAGGAATGGATTAAGATTAAGAAAATGTTTTTCTGGGGTACATAACTCTAAGCCACCACATCCCCCATTCCTGGAGGCCATGTTTTTCTTTTCTTTTTCTTTTTTCGCTTACTTTTGCTATGCACAAGCACACCAGCCAGTAATTTCCTGACTGTGTACAGAAGTAAAATTTTTGAGTCTCAGTATGACCAGAAGTCTTTATTATACCCTTACATTTGATGGATAGTTTACTTTCTAGGTTGAAAATAATTTCCCTTCAGAATTTTGAAGATATTTCTCCACTATATTCCAACTCCCATTGTTACTGTTTAGAAGTCTGATTCTGACTCCTGATCCTTTGTGTTTGACTAGTTTCTTTTTGGCCTGACAATGAAGAGTATTTACATAGTCATTGTTACAGATGCACCCTACTGTGATCCACCATTGATCCACATTCTTGTATAATTCCTTTCCCTTGAGTGTGGGTGGGGCTTGTGATTTACTTCTAACCAATAGAATATGCAAAGATGATGCAATGTCACTCTTGATTAAGTTACTTAATATGGCAAAGGTGATAAGATGTCACTCTGGTGATTACATTTTGTGATATAAGAATACAGCAGACTGGAGAGATTCTCTTGCTGGCCTTGAAGAAGCTATGTTGTCAACAGCCTATGGAGAGGGCCATGTGGCAGGGAACTGCAGGCAGCCTCTAGGGGTCAAGGGCAGCCTCCAGCCAACAGCCAGTAAGAAGCCAGTGGCCTCAGACGTATAGTCAAAAGGGAATGAATTCTTCCAATAATATGAAAGAGTTTAGAAGCAAATTCTTTACTGCTCAAGCCTCCAGATGAAAATTCAGCCCAGCCAACACCCTGACCACAGCCTTGTCAGACCCTGTACAGAGAACCCAGCTAACTTGGGTCTGGACTCCTAATCCACAAAAACCATGAGATAATAAATGTGTGGTGTTTTAAGCCACTAGGTTGTGATAAATTGTAATGAAGCAATAGTGAACTAATACACATCACAGCAATAATTTCATTGAACTGCAAGTTGCAACTGCCACCTTGTCTCTGGCTCTCATGGCTCTGAATCTACAAGCAAAGAAGGGGTTACTATACTGGCTGGGGTGATTGTTCCTGATTACCAAGGGGAAATTGGATGGCTACTATGTAATCAGGGTAAATAGGAGTATGTGTGGAATACAGGAGAGCCCCTAGGGCATTCCATGCTTTATGATTAAAGTCAACCCAATAAAGGCAGAACTGCTAATAGCCTAAACCAAGGGCTCTTAACGTTTTTTGTTCCACAGACTCCTTTGCCAGTCAGGTAAAAACCATGGCCCCCTTCTCAGAATGTAGTGCTAGACAGTTTTATTGTTGTTGTTGTTGTTGTTGTTTTAAGAATGATTTATTTATTTACTTTTATCTAACTCTGCAGTTAGATTTCTTGGATATATATTCTTACTGTGGTCATTGTTAACTGTGGTACTTTGAAAAAGTTACTTAGTCCCAGTTTCCTTATCTGAAAAATGGGATTAATAGTACTACTTACCTCACACAGTTGTGAGTAGTATTATGAGGTAATACTACTTATATTAGACAGGATATGTGTGTGTGTATTTGTACATAGCCACTTTTGCTTTCCCTTTCATAAAAAGTAACATACATTACACTCTATTGTTCTATACTTTTCAACTTATAAAAATACTTCTTGGAGATCATTCCTTATAGTTGCCCCATTCCTTTTAATAGCCTTCCTATTATTCTGTGAATGTACCATCGTTTATATAAATAGACACCTATTGACAGACATTTCGGTTGTTTCCAATATTTTGCAATTATAAAGAATATTCTTGTCTGTATGCCATTTCAAATGTGGATATAGATAGATAAATTTTTAGGGTTAAAGGAAATGTGCATTTAAAATTTTGATGTTGCCAAATTGCCCTTCATCACTGTTGTAGAAATTTACACTCGCCACAAATATGAGAGTGCCAGTTTCCCCATATCCTTTTCAACCCAAGAGCTATTAAGTCACAAAAAATATAGTCATTAAATTTGCATTTCTTCTAAGAATATTAGAAAATATATCCTTTTTCTAAACTGTTCATATGTTTGCCCATTTTTCTGTAGGCTTTTTATCTTTTGCTTATTGATTTGTAAACATTTTAATATATTAAGGGAATTAGCCCTTTCTCTGTGAGGTGAATTACAAAACCTTTTCTCCATCTGTCCTTTGTCTTTTGACTTTTTTAAAATTTAGTAATCTAAATAACTAAAGTCTTCTTACTGAATTATCTTACCATTTAGCCTTTCAGTTGATTTCTGGAATCTCCAAATATTGGTTGAAACTCATTTTTTTTTTTTTTTTTTACTGCTTATTTCTACATCAGTCTGATTGCAATGGCCAAAATCTCCAGAACTAGGTTAGATTTTATAATAAAGTCATTCTCATCTCTTCTTGACTTTAATAGGAATGCTTCTCATGCTTCTCCATTAAGTGTGAGGCATCCATTAGTCTTCTGCAACTTATGGTTGTTTGATTCTACCGCTGCTGATCTATTCACATTATTCTATTTGAGCAGGCTCAGTTCCTCTAAGTTTCTTATACCTAGCATACTGATTTTTAATCTAGACTCTCAGAGGGGGGGAGGATTTTGTTGGAGAATCAGAATCTATGTGGAATGGTGCTGTTAAAATATAAGATTACTGAGAGTAGCCTCAAATGCAGATTACTGTAAACTTTGAGAAGTGAAATAGAAAATAGGTATTGGGGTGAAAGAGTGATAGGGGGAATCATAATAAAAGAAAAATTGAAACTGTTTTATATATGGGGCAGGATTCTTTAACTCCTGGGGTTGATAGACCAAAACAAACCAAAAACAAGATGGCTGTTAGGAAAATTACTGGGCAATATATTTCAGGAGCCTCTTGATCAGTTTGATCTTCAAAATACAAAAAAAAAATAAAGAGAACTTAAATGTAGTCAGATAGAAAGGACAGATCATCTACAAAGAAATATTAGAATGACAATGGACTTTTCTTTAGCAATAATTAAAGCCAGAAGGCAATGGAAACATATCTTCAAAGTATTGAGAAAAATAACTATCAACTTATAATTGTGTAGCCAATAAAACTATCTTTTTAGACTGAGACTATAATAAAAGCTATTTACAGATTTAAAAAAAAAAACAAAAAAAAAACCAGAGAATTTACTCTCAAGAGTTTTGCAATAAAGTAACTTCTAAAGTATGCACTTAAAGAGATAAAACAACCCCAGAAAGATGAACCCTAGAAGGAATGATGATATTAGGAGAAATAAGTGAAGGGAAAATGTAGTGTTCTTTGATACAACTAATTCTGGCTGATGAATAGGAGTTAACCAGAAGGACACTGACCCACAGAATTGCTGGGAAGGCTCAGAAAGGTGCAGGAACACAGGAATCTGGGCAGCAGCCAAGATCACCACCAAAAATGACACCATAGAAATACCTTGAGCACATTGCTGCTGCTGCAACCAAAACCACCTACAGATTCTCATACCACCTTCATTGGAAATGAGCACTGGATACTACATCTGGAAACTAGATGTTGCTTGGATTCTCTACTGCCCCTGCTTCTTCTCATCACAAGTTCTACATTCAAAGTCTGTGTGGATATATCTGGCCAAGCAAACCTAGGTCACATGCCTGGGCTCTAGCTGCAAGGAAAGGTGAGACACCAACTATGTTACATTTTGGGTTCCATCTCACACCAAGACTCTGTGGTGGGGACTTCCCAAACATAAAATTGTAGGGTACTAGATAACACAATACATCTGAAGATGTCCACAATAGGCAGAAATTTAAAAAATAAAAGCAGACAATTATAATGAAAAACAGTTTTAAACCAACAGGATAAAACCATGACTATGGCAGAATATTTAAGACTTTTTAAACTAACTAAGATGTAGTGAGTAGAAAGCCTGCGATGAATTCAAGCAAACTATCTTATTGGAAAAATCATAGCTAAAGGCCCTCTGAAAGTGAAAAGCCCCAAGCGAACATCCATAGAGAAGTTCCAGGGCAAATCCTCTGTTTATGTGAAAGTATTATGCCTCCAAGCAAAGCATGTGTAAATTATGTGTGGGACAGCACTAGCATATATCAGCCAAGTCACGGCTGATCATTCCATCATCAGTCACTGCTTGGCTCAACTCAATACCCCTCCCTAAGGTCCTCAAATAATTTCAGTGCCAGGACATTCTCAACAACAGTGTAGTTTCAAAAATTTACCTGGAAATTGGAGGTCAATATGGAACTAGTGATGTAGTATAAGGTGCACAAACCCGAGGTTGGCTGCAAATAAGTACCAGATGTTCAAAAAAACAAAAAAACAAACAACAAAAAAACCCAGTAAGTTTAAATTAGGCAAGGAAGGGGCTGTAAAAATTTGGTTATTAAAGATCAAGTTTGTATCAAAAGGTGTGTTTAGGGGGAGAGTACGAAACTATAGGTATAGTATTGTAATTAAGCAGGTAAAGCAGTAAGGCAAAGAGTAGGCAGATATAGTATGAAACCCTAGAAAATTAACAGAAGATGAGAAAAATTGGGTGGGGGAGTAGCAAGAGAAGAAAAGATATGGGTACCCCATCCTCCTCCTACAGGAACCAGTCTAATATTGGGCTCTGCTTCTAGTTAAAAAACATTGACTCCAGCCCCACTCCCACTCTTTTCTTTTCCCCTTGTTTATAGAGACTTAACATTAGAGGAGCGTGTAGGCTCTGGCAACTGGAGCGTCTAAGAGAGCCAGCTTCTTGGCACAATTGCTATCATATCCTCTAGAAAGACAAAGCCACCAGTCCCATAAGAATTTAGGTATAGCCCCTCAAACAGTGACAAGGGGAGCTCACAGTCCTAGCTAATTCATTGCCCAGGAAACTCAAAGTGAGAGCTCATGGTCATTTTCAGACAATTGTGCTCCTTGAACTACAACTTATTTCTTGTCTTTCTCCTCTACTAGACTGAAAGCTCCTCTAGTGCAGGGACCATATGTCTTTTGTCTCCCTATTGTATTCTTTAGCATCTAGCAAAGTGTCAGGGATATATTAGGTACTCAATAAACATTTGTTAAGGGATGGATGGATGGATGGATGGGAGGGAGGGAGGGCAATAGGAAAATAGGTCCAAGATGAGAAAAACACAACCAAAAAACAACGATTTTATGTAATAGAGCAAAACAAACTGTCTTGCATGGACAGTTCCAAGTTACAAAACTCTCAAACTAGATTTCTGATCAAACCAATTCCACAGAGACTAAAATTATCCCTAATGGAGAGGTAATTCAGGTGTGTGGCAGTGATGGTAAGAATAATTCAAGTACTGCTTTAGTGGTGCTGACTATAAGATTTGGCACAGTTGGTTAAGTCAATCCTGTACAAGCCCTTAAAAGAAAACTGTGCCTTCATAGCAGATAGCTTCTTCTGCTCACATAATCTGAAAGGTAGAAATTTAGTAATTTAATATACAGTTAGTAGAAGATATCTGTGATCTACCCATATCCACTGCAATTCATTAACATTTTATGCATACTGATTCCTATTGTGTCTCTGTCAGAGGACTGCTCTCAGGTTGCCAAAAACCACTTTGCCTAATAGCCTAAAGTTCCTGAGAATTTATCATTCCGGAGGGGTACCCCTTAAACCAGTGATTCTCAACTGGAGATGATTTTGATGTCCAGGGGACATTTGGCAATATCTGTAGACATTTTTGGTTGTCAAACTGGAGGGTGGGGTGGGGGGTGGGGGTGTGCTACTGGAATCCAGCAGGTAGAAGTCAAAGTTGCTGCTAAACATCCTACAATGCACAGAACAGTCCCCAAAACAAAGAACTATCTGGCCCCAAATGCCAAGAGTGTCAAGGAAAGAAACTCTACTTTAAACAACAATGGATGAACAAGGAAGCATAAATACTCCAGTTCCCTTGCACCTAGTTTGGATAATTCTGAGAGATGATCTACACTGTCTCCAGAACTTTCCTGTGGGAATGAGCTAAAATTACTTTGTTGGAGGTTTGCCTGATAGTGTACCCTTGTTTGGCTCTCTTCTCTTCCTTGTCCTCTTCCCTACTCCCCTACCAGTTTTTCCTGAGAACAATTCCTAAATAAACCACTTTTATACAAATCCTTACTCAGGGTTGCTTCTGGGGAAAACAATTTGAAATAATCTGTACAAGTGGATACTTAAGGAGAACTAGGGATTCTATGTACACAGTCTAGAGCTGAAGCCTTAACTCTGTTACTGAATGGTTGGCTATGTTCTAACAAAACTCATGTAATGAAATAAACCCATAAGTAGGGGGTCAAAGTATCTTAAACCCAAACCAAGAAAGTATGGTATGTCAGAAAAAAATATTACTGGAAAATTAGGAAACCTGAGTTCCAGTCTCATCTCTGTGACTAAGGAGCCATGAGATCTTAAGTAACTTACAGTCATATGGAAAATGAAAGAATGAAAACTGGATGAGGCAAAGGCCTTTTCTCTAACATTCTATGCTGTCTAAGAACAGTGGTTCTCACCGGGATGATTTTGCCCTCCAGGCCATGTCTAGAAACATATTGGGCTGTCAAAAGCAGGGGTGAGTGTTCTACAGGCATCAAGTCAGAAGAAGCCAGGGACGCTGCTGAACATCCTGCAATGCACAGGAAAGCCCTGTCTTCAACGTAGAATCATCCAGCCAAGGTTGAGAAACTGTCTTAAAGAGACAGTTAGATTAGATATAAGTTTAAGAAATTATTGATGATTAGAATTATTAAACATGGCAATATGTTATTGAAGGAGACTATAAAATACCTTAAAAACAGTACTAACTATATATATTTGCTTTTCTGTATAGGATCTGAAAGTGCTGTTTCTTGAAATGTTATATGGAAAAAGAAGACTTATCCAAGTAGCTACCAACAGAAAGGAGAACAGGAACCTGAATCTTAGCACATTTGACATTATTCTCAAGAATCAACTCTCATCCACATATTGAGATTTAAATATTCTATGAGTGCACATCCAGATTCCATCCCTCTCCCCCTGCAATCACCCAAGGAAACTATCACATATATATTAATCTGTGGATATAACTTTGGAGGTCCATTTTCCCCCTCTAATATTTTTCTGGAGCTAAAAAAAAGTTTCCCTAAATCACATGCAGGTAAAATTAAGAGAAAACTTATTATTTTATAGTTTGCTTATCTGAGTTGATAAAAATTTAAATAATTGAAATATTTGCTTATGAATCTGGCTTTATTCAACTAGACGGTTCTAGGATAACACCATACTTAACTTTGACTTCACATTCTTGTGGGCCAAAACCTTCCACACCCTTTTTAAACAAAAGGCTGGCAGTAAAATCCAACATATTGCATAACTAGTCAATATTACATATTGCTCAGAAAACTCTACACTGCCAACAGGAAATTCCAGAAATAAAAGGGTTTCTGAGTTTCACTATCAGTCAAGTGTCCTGTTCCAGTAGCCAAAATAGGTAGGCTAAAATGAAAATATTCATTCCTGGATTGTTGATTTTTCTGAAGGTGATCTAAAAACAAACTTAAGCCTTCTGAAATAGATCTGACATAATGAATTTGCTCCCATTTTCAGTATCAATAAACAAAACATTCATCAGAAAGTCCTCTAAGTTGCTTAAAATTTTAAAAGACTAGCTGTTGTCATTCAAATGACAACTAAAGCAGAGCCCAAAGTTTTTATTTGGGAAACTAGCTTGAGACTGATGGACCGACTGAGCAAAGGGTTTGCATCCTGTACTTTACCCAAGTCTTACCCATCAGAAATCAGGCAGGGAGACATATTTTCCTCTCTCTGGTATGACTGGCAGGCCCACTCATTAGGAGAACTGCCTATATACCATCTATCACAACTATCACCACAAGGCACCTCAACCACCTGTTGTCAATTGCCAAACCAATACATATTTAACAGAAATGAAGTTTTGACTTTTCAGATCCAAGGCCTCAAAGTATTTTTCTCTCAATAATACAACTGCAGTGTTTTAGTCAGCAGCAATGAAATATTTTAGGCTGTGATTTACATTGCTTATAGTTACTAAAGGTAAAATTTTAAAAACTAAATAGTGATTTTTTCTTTTTACCCACACATCATGCTTTTCATCTCAGGGGAACACTGTATGTATATCATCAAAGAGAATGGAATTAATATTTATTGAGATTCTCCTCCAAATTTTCCAATATGTTTAAGTAAAATGCATTTATTTATTCTTGGAAGGGGTGGTGAGTATAGAGACAGGGAAGGTAACTGAATGTACTGATTCAAATGAGGGATATTTTACGAGTATTTGTGAGATTTAAAATAGTAATAAACCCAAAAAGAGGGTTTCCTTTTTCTCTTCGCAATTTTAGATGTCAGTGCTTTTTGATTTAGAAACACTCCTCAGAAAATAAAGTGAAGAAAAAAAAGACTCTGGGAGAAGATAATAGAAGAAATTGTCAATACACATAAAAGACAACAGATCTTACAGTGATGAAAGTCACAATGCAAAAAACCTTTTTAAAGTGTATTTTATTTTATTGTTTTTGTTGTTGGCTTTGTTATTGGGGAGGTTTGGGGTTGCAGAGGGGTTGCAGCTGTGGTAGGGAAGGATTGCTGGTCCATGGTGGTGGTAGTGGGGGTACGTGGGGATAGTGCGCCTGGGGCGTGCATCTATGGAGTGTGAGTGTGTGAGTGTGGTCATGAGGTGTTGTCTCAGTGGGTGGGAGACCCAGAGAATAACCGATGGAATATTGAATTTCCATCCAAGGAAGTCCTGCTACATTCTCTCATAGAGTGGCAAGAATCTCTGGAGCACATGGGCAGTGCCTACCAAAGGAAGGGGGACCAATGTACCAGGCCCTTGATATTGATGCTTGTACTTATGAACCTTGTTCTTGTGAAATTGAAACTTGGCCTGGTAATATTTGTTGCCTAAGAATTAACTCCCGAGGGCCTCCTTGTTCAAATGTGGTCTCTCTCTAAGCGAAATTCAGCATATAAATTTGCTGCCTTCCCCTTGACATGGGACATGACTCCCAGGGATGAATCTCCCTGGCACTGAGGCTTTAATACCAAGTGCCAACTAATGAGGCATTTGGAGAAAGACCTAGACTAAAAGGGGGGAATATTAAATGCAAATGAGTTTTTATCACTAAGAGATTTCAAAGTGAGTCGGAGGGTCATGTCAGAGGTTATGCTCATACACATCTCAGGAGGATCTCACTGACTACCACAATAAACAGTGCCTCAAGTAGGGGTACTCCTGGGGGATCTAAAGATATCTAGACACTATAGGCAGGGAAGACAGCCCCAGGAAATTGGTACCACGTAAGTGGGCCTTACCTTGGAATACATGATAACTATAGCAGTTCGGCATTGTTTATGAATTCCAAAAATAGTTATTGGATTATGTTTGTAAACTAGTCTGTCAGAGGTATCTCTTTTAATTGATTAAATTATGATTAGGGCTTTGATTGGGCCACATCAGTAGGGTGTAGGTCTATAGCTGACCTTGTGGAGAAAATAGGAGATGATCCTGGAGAGAAATGAGCCCAGTGAAGAGAAGAACCCAGGAAGCCTGAAACTTGGCAGACGCCGGCAGCCATCTTGCTTCAACACGTGGCAACAAACTTTGGTGAGGGAAGTAACTTATGCTTTATGGCCTAGTAACTGTAAGTTTCTACCCCAAATAAATATCCTTTATAAAAGCCAACAGATTTCTGGTATTTTGCATCGGTACCCCTTTGGCTAATACAATAACCTATCTCCTCCAATCTATCAGAGTTAGATTCATTTATAATTTTCCTACACAGGTTTCCTCTGCCCCATTTATCTGAACCTATAATTAGCACTATACCCATTAAATATATGTCTCAGAGACTTAAATCTTCCAGCTGTTCATATGCCAGGTAAGCCCTGAATCTCAGCAGAGTTGCAGCCAACACCTACTCTCGAGTTCATTGGACTTGCCGAGGACAACTAACAAAAAGATGATGATGGACAATGCCCATCCCAAGAAGCAGAGTGTATCTACAACTGCAAGCAAGACAGTTCCATCCATCTGCCCCGTGGGATCTAAGTGCCCTCTCAATTGAAAGCAGAGTGGGCATCATCATCCCCAAATCCTCAAGATAGTGGAACGAACAAACATAAGAGGGGAACGCAACTATGGGCTAAAGTAGACCTATTATTATTATTCTAATAATAGAAGAACTTGTAACATTGATATAAAAACAGTGGCCACCAGAGGTTCTGAGGGGAGGGAGAGGGAACAATAGATGTAACATGGGGCATTTTTGGGACATTGGAATCATTCTGCATGATATAGCAATGACAGAGGCAAGCCATTATGCATTTTTTCAAAACCTATACAATTGTGCAGTACAAAGTATAAAACACAATGTAAACAATAGAGCATGCTTAGTAGGAATACTTCAATATGTGTTCATCTATTGTAACAAATGTACCATACTAATGAAAGATGTTGTTAAATGGGGGAAAGTATGGAAGGAGGAAAGTGTGGGGTAAAGGGGAATCCCCTATATTTTCAATGTAACATTTATATAATCTAAAGCTCCTTTAAAAATAAAGTAAAAAAATAAAAAAAGGTCAAGGGAAAGTACATCCTCATAGTGAGATATATCTCCTTTCCAGTCATATCAAAATAACATTATTTTGTTACTAAAAAGAAGAGACAGGGAAGGGAATGAACGTAATTCAACTAGGTAGATTTCCAACTTCAGTAAGTACTTACTAAAGGAACAGCCTCTAGTAGCAGGCAATACAACAACGTCCCTACCTTAGCTGCTTTAAGAATTTTATCAGTTATCATGGTAAAGAAATTAAAAAAATAATTATTAAATTTTGAATTACACAAAGACATAGGTCTATTACCTGGATAATATTTGATATCTTAATATTTCATCTTCTACAACTGAAATGGACAAATGACTTGTTATAAAATTGTTATGTATTCTAAAATGATTTAACTAAAATACTGAATTTAACACATACCTGGAGATATAACAGGTACTTGATGTCTATACACCAGACATCAGAAAACATAAATCCTAGAATAGCTCTGTCATTAATTAGCTGATGAACTTACACAAGTCATTTACTTTGGACTACAATTTTTTTATATAAGATATCCATTTCAGCTCTAAGGTTCAGCTAGGCTAAATAACTAATACATTTAAATAGGAATTATAATGTGAAAATCTATAACATGTTAAATGTCATCAACTACTGAAAAACAGAACTGGAAGAGGAGGGAAGAAATTGGCCTAAAAATAGGTCATGAAAGAAAAAATACCTAGTGGTTTAATTGTAAATTCAGAGTGATAAAGTTAGGGGCAAAATGAATGAACTGTTGGATCAGAGCCCTTAACCCAAACTTGGCTTGGGGTAAGAGGAAGGAAGGTTTCCCAAAGGAAGTGACGGTGACTACGCTGACACCCCCACAATAAGTAAAAAGTTAGGTAATGAAGTAGGGTAGAGGGTAAGAAAGAGAACGGCAATGACAAAAGCATTCTAGGTAGCAGAAAAAACATTAGCCCAGGCCCAGAGGGCAAGATTGCATATGAGGAGTCCACATATAAGCCCAAAGACCAATGCTAATGATACCGTATATTGAGATTTTATCAATCTATTACTCTATATCCTGAGAAAAGGAGAAATAAGTATTTCAAAATCACTTCTCTTTTTCTCCGGACAGACTATTTCAAGAGATTTTTAGCATGTAATCTCTCTTAGTTAATGTAATTATTGCTACCTAACTTTAATCAGATTTAATTTGGAAGATTTCCAACTATTGTCATTCAGTCACACAGAAATCAGCTAAGCACTTTCCCCCACTACTTTCTCATAGACATACATGTGAGGCAGTATAGAAATACATGTTGAATAAAAGGAAAATTAAAAAATTTTAAACATCTGATTCAGCTTGGTACTAGGGTTGATAATAAGCATTACCTGAATCATAGATTTAATTATTTAAAAAAAAACAGAAAAATACAAAAAATACAGACTTCTCTGGATCTCACATATAATAGATATCCAGTATGCATTGGTTGATTTGAAAGCTACATTTAGCATGGATTGATTTTAAGGCACTTATTTATGTAAGATAAACTATTTCTCATGTGCTTATACTTTTCTTTGGGTATGGGCATTAACGTCTTCTAAGGGACATGATTACACTTATGACCAATTGGCATGGTGGTGGTAGTGAAGTTTTATTCTTGCTCTTCCTCCATGCTTGGAAACTAGACTATATTTATTGTCTGTATTTGTTTCTTCATTATTGTACCATCTTCCATGAAAAAATTATTTGGAATCTTAACAGATATAGCCTTTTCCATAAATGTAAAACTACAGTTTTTTATAAGTACAATATAGTAAACCACCCCATCCCCCCAAGTTATTATAGTTTCTGGAAATGTGAGCAGAAAGCTTACTCTCAGATTAAGTAAATTTCTCAATAGCTTTAGCTCTAAGAACTTGTAACTTTGTCTAGAAACACTGCTATAAAATGCTAAGCCAATAAAGATTATCATCCTGCCATGTTGGCTAAAAATGTGGCTAATAAATTGTTTTTAGGTAGCTTTTCAGCACCACCACCCCAACAAAAGGGGAAAAACTGCACGGAGTAAAGGAATCTCCTTAAAATTTAGGAAACATTATAAACATTATGAATCTCATAATGAAGAAACTCTTTTTCTGAAACTTGCAGAAAATATTGTGACAGTACAGGGAATCTCAGTAACTATTTTTTATTTATTTATTTATTTATTTTTTTATTATGGGTAAAAATCAAAATTCTCACAATACATACAAACATTTGTAAAATGATATATAAATATATATGCATATATGTGTATTTGCTTACAAAAATGTTATTTTTTATATATATATATACATATATTTTAAGAGGTGCTTAGATTACCTAAAATATTATACGGAACCCACTCGGATTCCCATGTTGCCCACCTCCCACACCTAAACATAAAACAATGTAAGGTACATGTCTTTCAAAACAGCTATATACCATACTTGGAGTGAAAAATCTGTTTCTCATCATTTTCTTCCTAAGAAAGAAAAATGATAAAACATTATCACTTCCAGGTAAATCAAGATACCAGATTGTATTAAAAGTACACTTATGGGGGCGGATGTGGCTCAAATGATTGGGCGTCCATCTGCCATATGGAGGGATCTGGGTTCGATTCCCGGGACCTCCCAGTAAAATAAAAATATATATATATAGAAGGCGCATGGGCTGCCAGGCTCTGTGTGCCGGTGAGCTGCCAGGCCCCGGGAGCCATGCAACAGGACGCAACAAGAGAGAGATGCAGAGGAGAGACAAGATGAGATGCTCTGAAAGCTCCGGCAGCCAGGAGCTGAGGTGGCGCAGGCGGCAGAATACCTCTCTCCTACATCGGAATTCTCCAGGATCGAATCCTGGTGAAGAATGGAGGAGGAGGATGAGAAGAGATGGCAGGAAACAGACACAGAGAATTGCCCAGCGAATGGGCACAAAACAGCAGATGGGGAAAGGGGGATTTAAAATGGATAAAGTAAATAAATAAATCTTTAAAAAAAAAAAAAAAAGTACACTTATAACATTTTCAAATGGCACTGTACTAAAAATGGAAATCTAGCTACCCAGCTAATGTCGAATAAAGGAAAAGAAAAGTTTCCCAGAAGATAAGTGAAGAAAAGAGTTTTTAAAAGGAGGGAGTAATCAACTGTGTCAAATACTTCAAATGTACTGAATGATCAAAA
Source organism: Tolypeutes matacus (assembly GCA_026826555.1). Lineage (NCBI taxonomy): Eukaryota > Metazoa > Chordata > Mammalia > Cingulata > Chlamyphoridae > Tolypeutes > Tolypeutes matacus. The sequence continues at coordinate 10,892,840 of JAKSZT010053819.1, forward strand.
ACTACAAACTTTGTGAATATTCTCGCTATCCTGATTTTGTGATAATCAGGGTAGGCTAAACATTTGCTATATTAGAAACCATGCATGTGTCCCCAGACCTAGTTTTTCTCCCTAGGTCTGTTTTTCAGAATGCTGGTGATAAACTAAGCCTGATTTATTATATGACCATCCTATATGGGAAAAGACTGTAACTCTAGGTATCTTTGGTCAAACTTAAGAGATATAGCAGGGGGACAGATGTGGCTCAGATGGTTGGGCATCTGTCTCCCATATGGAGAGACCTGGGTTCGATCCCTGGGACCTCCCAGTAAAAAGAAAAAAACAAAAATATAGAAGGTGCACGCACCCCCCAGGTCCCATGCACTGGTACGCCGTCAGGCCCCACTAGCCACGCAGCAAAATGATGACGTAACAGGAGGGTGATACAAGGGACAGCCAAGATGAGACGTGCTGAAAAACCAGGAACTAAGGTGGCGCAGGTGGTAGGACACCTCTCTCCCACATCGGAGTTTCCGAGGATCAAATCCCAGTGAAGACAGGAAGAGAACGATGAGAAGAGAGGGCAGGAAAAGGACACAGAGAGTTGCCAGCAAATGGACACAAAAACAGCAAAGGGGAGGGGGGTTAAAAATGGTCAAAAGTAAATGAATAAATAAATCCTTAAAAGAAAAAAACCTACAAACTTAAAGACTTCAAACATACATTTATTTATTACCAAAGAGTGGAAAGAATTCCCAAAACTGCACTGCAACTGACCTGAGTATAATGTCAGAGACACAATAAAATTGATTATAAGTTAGCACACTGAAACCCCATCAATTAAATGTTAACTTGCCCAGCCAAAGACTCTGTAACTAGGTAGGAATGGTTAGAATGAATTTTAGCAAAAAGGAAGGTCAAAAAGTCAGAAAAAAACTGTGTGAGTCCTGTTAAATCCTGGAGAAAGAAAACTTTATATGGGCATCAGGACATTAAGGATTTTCAACAGGTCCAATTGCAAGCCAGGATGTTTTACTGGTTGCACCAGAGCCTGGATAATACCTCTGTCTACAATTCACTTCCCTTTGCTTTGATTTCATGCTCTCCAAACAATTATCTGGCTTCTAAAATTCTATTTTGTAAGTGCCCTGACACAAAACAGGTGTTGTGAAGACAGACAAATATTTCTGTATTTGGAAGAGACTATCTTCTCTTTATAAATCAGTAAACTGGCATTGGAGTTTGTATGTCGGAATTTGGAAAGCTTTGTTAGCTGAGCCAATATGCCAATTTATTAGTAGCCTGACAAAATTAAAATTCAAGCCAAGCAAACTGTGGCTCAGACCCTACAATTAGGGACTTTACTCAGGTGAAGCCATCCTATCAGTTCTGGACTCTCCAAGTTATCCTCACCTCCCTTCTCAAACAACCAGCCAAATGTTATACTTAGAGCAGCAACAGCAATCATAGAGTCTTGAAAAGGAACTATTATTTTACTTCGAAAAGAATAATTTAAGTGATTAAGCCAGTGTTTTCCAAATGTGGCCTAAAAACCAAAAGATTAACATCTTCCAACATTCTGATTTAAAAAATAAAATATAAATACCTAGTTCACTTTCCTCACTCCTGGGACATGGAAAATATATAGGCAATAGTATTAACAAAGAAAATGTGATCAAGAAATTCAAAAGGAGAAATTACATTTTAATATATGAACTGCCTAAAGATAGACTACTAGATAGCCTAGGTCTGTGTATGAGTTTCACAATGGTCTACCTACTTTAATAATTCCATAAGGAGTATAGCAAAATCATCTTTGGGGCTTTTTTCAGGACTCATAAACTGGGTGCAAATTATTGCCACTGTGACTCATTGTTTTTGATGGATGTGTATCATATCTCTCAAGAATATTGGGGAAGAAAATAGTTAAGAACTACTATTTTGTTTCATACATGTAGGTAAAACCATTAGAAAAAAAATTTTTAACTCCCTCAGCTTTCAAGAAGAAACCAAGAGGGACTTATGAGAATATGGAGGATTACAGAGGCAGAGGGATCACTTCTCTCCCAGAAAAAAACAGCTAGGAGACAGGCAGAAACTGTTGGGAGCGCTGCTCTGGGGCACATGACTTGCAACAACTAATCAATAAGGTTCATATAAATCTCCTAGATCAGGGATTCTTAAACTTTTTTGTTCCACGACTCCTTTGCCAGTCAGGTGAAATGAATACTACTGTAATTTATTTATTGCATACATTCATAAGTGAAGGAAATACTAGATTTCAGTTAGAGGTCAGAGAAAATAAAGATAGTAAGTTGATTTTTTTCAATTCGTGTTCATGGACCCCCTGGGTCCGTGGATCCCTGATTAAGAACCCCTGTCCTAGATCAAATCATGGAGTTGAAAGACAACATGGCTAAAGAAATAAAAGACATTAAGAAGACTCTTGGCAAAAACACAAAGAAAAATTTGAAACTTATCAAAACTTATGGGATACAGTGAAGGCAGAGCTGACAGGAAAATTTATAGCCCTAAATGCCTATATTAAAAAAGAAAAAAGAGCTAAAATCAAAGATCTAACTGAAGAAACTAGAAAAAGAACAGCAAACCAATCTCTAAGCAAGCAGAAAGAAAGAAATAACAAAGATTAGAGCAGAAATAAATGAAATTAAGAACAAAAAAATACTAGAGAAAATCAACAAAACCAAAAGCTGGTTCTTTGAGAAAATCAATAAAATTGACAAACCTTTAGTAAGGCTAACAAAGAAAAAAAAGAGAAGAGGCAAATAAATAAATACAGGAATGAATGGGGGGACATTATGACTGACCCCAAAAAGGATCATAAGAGGACATTATGAGAAATGGTATGCCAACAAATTAGACAACCTAGATGAAATGGAAAAATTCCTAGAAATGCACAAATAACCTAACTTGACTCTGAAAGAAATAAAAGAATTCAACAAACCAATCACAAGCAAAGAGATTGAATCAGTCATCAAAAATCTTCCAACAAAGAAAAGCTCAGGACCAGATGGCTTCACAGGTAAATTCTACCAAACATTTCAAGAATTAATACCAATCCTGTTTAAACTCTTCTAAAAAAAGGAGGAGGAAAAATTACCAACACATTTTATGAAGACAATATCACCTTAAACCAAAGCCAGAAAAAGATACTACAAGAAAAGAAAACTACAGACCAAACTCTCTAAGGAACATAGATGCAAACATTCTCAACAAAATACTTGCAAATCAAATCCAACAGCATGTAAAAACAATTATACATCACGATCGAGGGGGTTTTATTCCTGGAATGTAAGGGTGGTTCAGCATAAGAAAATCAATCAACATAATACACCACATTAACACAAAGCACATGATCATCTCGATTGATGAAGAAAAGGACTTTCACAAAATCCAGCATCATTTCTTGATAAAAACACTTCAAAAGATAGGTATAGAAGGAAAGTTCTCAGCATAATAAAGAGCACATATGAAAATCCCATAGCCAACATTGTACTCAATGGGGAGAGGTCGAAAGTTTTCCCTCAAAAATCATGAACAAGACAAAGATGCCCACTGTCACCACTGGTATTCAACATTGTGCTATAGTTCTAGCTAGACCAATCAGGCAAGGAAAAAAAAATTAAAATAAAAAGCATCCAAATTGGAAAAGAGAAAGTAAAACTCTCACAATTTGCAGATCACATATTTTTATATTTAGAAAATTCCAAACTATCTACAGCAAAGCTATTAAAGCTAATAAAGGACTTCAGCAAAGTGGCAGGATACAAGATCAACATGCAAAAATCAGTAGTGTTACTACACACTAGTAAAGAGCAAGCTGAGGAAGAAATCAAGAAAAAATTTCATTTACAATAGCAACAAAAGACTCAATTATCCAGGAATTTATTTAACCAGGAATGTAAAGGATCTGTATTCAGAAAACTACAAAACATTGCTAAATGAAATCAAAGAAAACCTAAACAAATGGAAAGACATTCCGTGTTCATGGATTGGAAGACTAAACCTCGTGAAGATGTCATTTCTATCCAAATTGATTTATAGATTCAATGCAATGCCAATCAAAATTCTAATAGTCTACGTTACAGAAATAGAAAAGTCAATTACCAAATTTATGTGGAAGGGAAAGGGGTCTCGAATAGCCAAAAACATCATAAAAAAGGAGAGCAAAGTCAGAGGATGCACACTTCCTTACCTTGAAGTATATTATAAAGCTACAATGGTCAAAACAGCATGGTATTGGCATATAGACAGATTGGTCAATGGAATTGAATTGAGAGTTCAGAAATAAACCCTCACCCCTATCAGTCAACTGTTTTTTTGAAGAAAATGTCATTAAGTTATTCTGCATTTTAATGTTTGCTTTACATATTTCTTTAACAATCTTTTACCTGTGAACAAATATTATTCACATTTTTTCATTCACATTTCTAATATTCATTAGGGTGTGTAGAAGTCTTTTTTTTCTTTCACAAATCAATTTTATTGATATATATTAATAAAGCATAAATCCATTCAAAGTGTAAAATCAATGGTATTCAGTATAATCACATAGTTGTGCATTCATCACTCCAATCATTTTTAGGACATATTCTTTACTCCAGAAATAATAATACTAAAAAACAAAAATCAAGCACACAAACAAAACTCATCATCTCTCAATCTCTCTATGCTTCCACTACCATTGTTTCCCTCTCTCTAGTTTATTTGTATTTATATTTTGTAAAAACAGTCTTATATATGTAATATCACCCATATTCATATTTTACATGGTTTCACTATGTTATACAGTCCCATGTTACAAATTTTAGCTTTCCTTCTAGTAATATAAATGTGTCTTAAGTAATATAAATGTCTTCAACCACTGTCATACCCATATCTGCTAGTCACAAACAGCATGATGTGTTCTCAACATTTCCATTCATTTCCAAAGATTTACAAACTTTTAACCAATTCTGCAGATCAGCCATCAGCTTTCCATTCTCTATCCTCATTCTATTTTCTGGTGAACTATATTCTAATTATTAATTCCATGAGTTTACATAATATATTTACTTCAAAATAGCACAATCATACACTATTGTCTTTTGTGTCTGGCTTGCTTCACTCAACATAATATCCTCCAGGTTCATCCATGTTGTCATATGCTTCACGACTTCATTTCTTCTTACCACTGCATAATAGTCCATCATATGTATAATACACCACAATTTGTTTATCCATTCATCAGGTGATGGACACCTTGGCTTTTTCCAAATTTTGGCTGTCATGAATACTGCCACTATGATCTTCAGTGTGCAGAGGTCTATTTGTGTCACTGCTCTCAGTTCTTCTGGGTATATACCTAGTAATGGTATTTCTGGGTCACAAGGCAAAGTCTATATTCAACTTCCTTAGGAATTGCCAAACAGCCTTCTACAGTGGCTGTACAATTCTCCATGCTCCAAATCTTTTCCATCATTTACAGTTTTCTTACTTTTTTTAAGTGGCCAGTCTAATAGGTGTGAAATGATATCTCGTAGTTTTGATTTGCATTTCCTTAATCACTAGTTATGTTGAACATTTTTTCATGTGTTTTTTCACCATTTCTATTTCTTCTTTGGACAATTATCTTTTCAAGTCTTTCACCCATTTTTTAATCGGGTAGTTTGTTTTTTTATTGTTGAATTGTATGATCTCTTTATATATTATGGATATTAAACCCTGATAGGATATGTGATTGCCAAATATTTTCTTGCATTGAGTTGGCTGCCTTTTCACCTTTTTGACAAAGTCCTTTGAGATGCAAAAGTGTTTAATTTTGAAGAGGCCCTGTTAATATATTTTTTCCTTTGTTGCTCATGCTTTGGGTGTAAAATTTAAGAAACTACTACCTACCACAAGAGCTTGAAGATGTTTTCCTACATTTTCTTCTAGGAGTTTTATGGTTGTCGTTTCTATATTTAGATCCTTGATCCATTTTGAGTTAATTTTTGTATAAGGTGTGAGATAGGGGTCCTGTTTCTTTCTTTTGGATATGGATATTCAGTTCTTCCAGCACCATTTGTTGAATGGACTGTTCTGGCCCAGCTGGGTAGGCATAATAGCCTTGTCAAAAATCACTTGATTGTAGATGTGAAAGTCTATTTCTGAATTCTCGATTTGGTTCATTGATCAATCTGTCTGTCTGTATGCCAGTACCATGCTGTTTTTACCACTGTAGCTAAGTAATATACTTTAAAGTCAGAAAGTGAGAGTCCTCCAAATTCATTCTTATTTTTTAAGACATTTTTGACTATATGGGGCCCCTTACCCTTCCAAATAAATTTGATAATTGGCTTTTCGATTTCTGCAAAAAGGCTGTTGGGATTTTTACTGGGATTGCATTGAATCTGCAAATCAGTTTGGGTAGAATTGACATATTAACGATATTTAGTCTACCAATCTTTGGACATGGAATGTCCTTTCATTTATTTAAGTCTTCTTTGGTTTCTTTTAGCAACGTTTCGTAGTTTTCTGAATACAAGTCCTTTATGTCCTTGGCTAAGTTTATTCCTAAATCTTTGTTTTAGTCGCTATAATAAGTGGAATTTTTTTCTGATATCCTCCTCAGATTGCATATCAGTAGTGTATAGAAATGCTATTGATTTTTGCATATTAATCTTCTATCCCACCACTTTGCTGAACTCTTCTATTAATTCTAGTAGCTTTGTTGTGGATTTTTCAGGATTTTCTAGATACAGGATCATATCATCGGCTAATAGTGTAAGTTTTACTTTGTCCTTTCCTATTTGAGTACCTTTTATTTCTTTATCTAGCCTAACTGCTCTAGCTAGAACTTCTAGCACAATATTGATAAAAATGGTGACAGTGGGTATCCTTGTCTTGTTCCTGATCTCAGTGGGAAAGTTTTCAGTCTGTGTTGAACCATCCCTGAACACCTAGGATAAAACCCACTTGCTCGTAGCGTGTAATTCTTTTAATGTGCTTTTGAATTCGGTTTACAAGTATTTTGTTGAGAATTTTTACATTTATATTCATTAGAGATATTGGTCTGTTATTTTCTTTTTTCATAGTATCTTTATCTGGTTTTGGTATTAGGGTGATGTTGGCTTTATAGAATGAGTTTGGTAACATTCCTTCCTTTTCAATTTTTTGGAAGAGCTTGAGCAAGATTGGTATTGGATTGTCTTTGAAAGACTGGTGGAATTCACCAGTGAAGTCATATGTTCCCGGACTTTCATCTTGGGAGGTTTCTGATGGCTGTTTCAATTTCTTCACTTGTGATTTGTTTGTTGAGTCTTCTGTTTCTTCTAGGGTCAGTGTAGGTGGATCGTGTGTTTCTAGGAATTTGTCCAACTTGTTTACATTGTCTAGTTTTTTGGCATACAGTTCTTCATAGTATCCTCTTATGATCTCTCTTATTTCTGCAGGGTCAGTGGTAATGTCCCCCTTCTCATTTCTGAATTTATTTATTTACATCTTCTCTTTTTTGTTTCTTTGTTAGTCAAGTAGAGGTTTGTTGATTTCATTGCTCTTCTCAAAGAACCAACTTTTGTTGATTCTCACTATTGTTTTTTGTTGTTGTTGTTGTTCTCGATTTCATTTATTTCTGCTCTGATCTTTACTATTTCTTTCCTTTTGCTTGGTTTGGGATTAGTTTGCTGTTCTTTTTCTAGTTCCTTCAGGTGTGCAGTTAGATCTTCAATTTTAGTTCTTCCTTCTTTTTTAATGTTTGCTCTGAGGGCTATAAATTTCCCTCTAAGCACTGCCTTTGAGATGTCCCATAGGTTTTGATATGTTGTATTCTCATTTCTGTTTGTCTCGAGTTATTTGCGGAATTCTCTTGCAATTTCTTCATTGACCACTGATTATTTTAGAGTGTTGTTTAATCTTCATTTATGAATTTCCCCTTTTTCCATCCATTATTAATTTTCAGCCTCATTCTGTTATGATCAGAGAAAGTGTTTGGTATAATTTTAATCTTTTTAAATTAACTGAGACTTGTCTGTGACCCAACATATGGTCTGTCTTAGAGAAGGATCCATGAGCACCTGAAAAAGCTGTTTATTTATTTATCCTCTGTCCAGGTATTCTATCCAATATTGAGAGTGGTGTATTGAAGTTCCCAACTATTATTTTAGAGACATCTATTTCTTCCTTCAACTTTGCCAGTGTGTGCTTCATGTATCTTGGGGCACTCAGGTGCATAAATGTTTAGTATAGTTATTTCTTCTTGATGAATTGCCCCTTTTATTAATATATAATAATCTTCTTCATCCTTATAACAGTTTTGCATTTAAAATCTGTTTTGTCTGATATTAGTATTGCTACTCCAGCTCTTTTTTGGTTGCTAATTGTGTGGAATATCTTTTTCCAACCTTTCACTGGTTGTGTCCTTACGTCTCAGGTGAGTCTCTTGTTGACAGCAATAGATGGCTCATTTTTTAAATCCATTCTATCAGTCTATGTCTTTTGATTGGGGAGTTCAGGCCATTAACATTCAATGTTATATATTACTGTAAAGGCATTACTTACTTCATCCATTTTGTCCTTTGGCTTTCTGTTGTCATGTACTATTGTCTGTATTTTTACCCTTTAATTTGCCCTTCTTAATAATCTTCATTTCTACAATCTTCTCCAAGTCTTTCGCCCTTTTATTTTTCTTTCAAGCTGCAGCACTCCCTTTAGTATGTGTTGTAATTCTGGTACTTTGGTAATATATTCTATCAGTTTATGTTTGTGTGTGAAGACTTTGAACTCAGCCTCATTTTGAAGGACTCCTTTGCCAGATACAGATTTCTCAGCTGGCATTTTTTCTCTTTCAGTACCTTAAATACATCATATCACTTTCTTCTCATCTCCATGGTTTCTGATGAGAGGTTGGCACTTAATCTTATTGAGGTTCCCTTGTATATGCTTTGCTTTTCTCTTGCTTTTATAGAATCTGCTTTATCTCTGATATTTGTCATTCTGAATAGTAGGTGTCTCGGGGTAGGTCTATTCAGACTTATTCTATTTGGGATGCGTTGTCCTTCTTGGATATTGATGTCTTTCATAAGGGTTGGGAAGTTTTCAGTCGTTATTTCCTCAAATATTCTTTCTGCCCCTTTTCTGTTCTCTTCTCTTTCTGGGACACCGATAATGTGTATAATTGTGCATTTACCATTGTCATTCAATTCCCTGAGATCTTGTTCCACTTTTTCCATTCTCTTCCCTTTCTGTTCTCCTGTCTTTTCCAATTCAGATGTTCTGTCTTCAAAATCACCACGTCTGTCTTCAAGCATTTCAAATATGTTTTTATGTGCCTCTAATGTATTTTTAATCTCATCCATCATGTCTTTAATTCCCATAAGGTCTGTTACTTTTTTTTGCAGGCTTTCAAATTGTTTTTTATGCTCACTCTGTGTCTTCTTAACATCCTTTATCTCTTTAGTCACATTTTCTTTCAATTCTTTAAATTGATTTAGGAGAGTTGTGATTATCATTAATTGCCTTAAATCCTGTATCTCTTCAGGATATTTGGTTTGTTTCTTTGGCTGGGCTCCCTAGCATTGCTTGTAATTTTTTGCTGTAGTCTAGCATCTGAATATGTTGATGAATTTACTCTGATGGCCAATTTCTCTCTCTTGTCTATTTTTTTTTTCCCACAGCTCTTCTTTGATATTTGGTTCAACTTATTCTAAGTCTTTAAAACTGCCCAGTTATCAAAATCATGCCAAAGTCTGACTAATGAGGTGCTACTTTTCTCCCATGAGTTAGAGTACAGAGAGAACCAAAAGCAGTTTTTGTCCATGCAATTTCCAGACTGGCCAGCAGATGAAGTGTGTCAGCACACCATTCAGCAGAGGTGCTTCACTCTCCATTTTCCTGTGTTTTGGTCTGGCCAGAGCCAAAAATCAAAGTGGGCTCTGCTGGCTGAATTCACTGAAGAAAAGCCCCCTGACTTCCCCTCTCATTTCCCTTGTAACAGCTGACAGGGAGGAGTATGTCTTCCCCTCAGTCAGCTGCAGTGAGCCAAGGGTTTTACTCCACCTTATTATCTTGGGTATGGGGGATGGGAGCCCTTCCTGGCCACTGGGAGGTTTAGTAACTCACTGTTTGTTGTTTCAGGTTCTTTGTCTCTCTGGCCCTCACTCTCCTGGGAGTTGTGAAACACTGTCCTAGTCTGCTAACCCCCAATGAGGTCCCTTGGACAGCTTTTAGCTCTTTCTCCATTGTTTTTGTGAGAGTTGAGCCCTGCCCATCTAATCCACTGCCATCTTCCCTCAACTGATTTTTTTAAAAGATTTGCTTTTAAAAAAAAAATTTATCCTCCCCCACACCCAGATATTCTCTAATCTGTCACCAGGAACTGAACCTGGGACCTCCCACATGGGAGGTAAGTGCCCAACGGCCTGAGCCACATCTTCTCCCCACAGGCTGTGGTGTCTGCTGGCTTGTTGCATCTGCTCGTTTAGGCATCTAGCTCGTTGCAGCAGTGTGGTGTCTAGTTCATAGCGGCTAGCTTGTTGCATCTAGCTCGTTGTGGTGGGTGCGGCGTCTCGTCTTCTTTAGGAGGCACCAGGACCTAAACCCGGGACCTCTCATGTGGAAGGTGGTGCCAACTGGTTGAACCACATCCACTTCCTTATTTTTGATAAGCCTACCAAATCCACTTTTCTAGTACTGAACATTCTCTTCAACAAATAGTGCTGGGAGAACTGCAAATCCATAACCAAGAGAATGAAAGAGGACCCCCATCTCACACCCTATACAATAATCAACTCAAAATGAACCAAATACCTAAACATAAAAGCCAGGACCATAAAACTCCTGAAGAGAATGTAGGGAAACATCTACAAGACTTTGTAGTAGGTGGGGGTCTCTTAAACCTTACATCCAAAGCATGAGCAACAAAAGAAAAAATAGATAAATGAGACCTCCTCAAAAGTAAACACTTCAGCACCTCAAAGGACATTGTGAAGAGGGTAAAAAGGCAGCCTGCTATTTGGGAGAAAATATTTGGAAATCACACATCCGAGAAAAGTCTAATACCCATGATATATATCCTCCAAAACAACAAAAAGAAAATGACCTGATTTTAAAAATGGGCTAAAGACCTGAAAAGACAATTTTCTAAAGAAGAAGTACAAATGGCAAAAAAAAAAAACCATGAAAAAATGTTCAATAAATGGCTATTAGGGAAATGCAAATCAAAGCTACAATGAGGTATCATTTCATACCTGCTAAAATGGCCACTATTAACAAAAAAGAAAATTACAATTATTGGAGAGGATATGGAGAGATAGGAACTCTTATGTACTGTTGTTGGGAATGTAGAATGGTACAGCCACTGTGGAAGTCTGTCTGGTGGTTCCTAAGGAAGTTAGTTATAGATCTACTTTGTAAACCAGCAATACCACTACTAGGTATATACCCAGAAGAACTGAGAGCAGTGACACAGACAGACATCTGCACAGTGATGTTCATAGTGACATTATTCACAATTGCCAAAAGATGGAAACAACCCAGGTGTCCATCAACTGATGAACAGATAAACTGTGGTATATACACACAATGTAATATTATTCAGCTGTAAGAAGAAATGAAGTTATGAAGCATATGACAATGTGGATGAACCTGGAGGAAATTATGTTGAGTGAAGCAAGCCAGGCACACAAGGACAAATATTGTATGATTATGCTATTATGAACTAAATATAATAAGCAAACTCATGGAGTGAATAGTTAGATTATAAGTCACCAGAGAAAAGTGGTTAGAGAATGGAAAGCTGAGGTTTCATTTGTGAAGAATTGGTAAAAAGTTGTTTGTAAATGTTTGGAAATGAATAGAAATGGTGAAAGCACATCATAGGATTTGTAATTAGTAGCATTAACATATAGTTATAACAGTGGGTTTTTTTTCTTTTTTTTTTTTTTTTGAAGTAATGAAAATGCTCTAATTTTGATTGAAGTGATATAACTTGGTGGTTATACCAAACGCCACTGATTGTACACTTTAGATAAATTATATGGTTTATGAACAAAAAAAATAATAGGGTGGGTTGGGGGAAAAGACACCAAATGTAAGATTCAGACTGTAAGCAGTAGTAACACTCTGACAATGCTCTTTCATAACTTGTTACAAATGTTTCACAATAATGTAAGGTATTTGTGATGGGGTAATGTATGGGCGCACTATATGATGCTATGCATGTGTGTTTTGTAAGTTCACAACTTACACTATACACTTACTGTTTATGCATGTTCATGCAAGAATGATATACTTCAAGAAATTGTTTTTAATATGAAAAGATTATCTGGTATGATAGCACAACATTGTGAATGTAATTAACAGCAATGAATAATATTTGTGAATGTGGTTAAAAGGGGGAAATTTTCAGTCATATATATGTTACTAGAATAAAAATTAAAAGAATACATAGAACTGTAAAACACAGTGAACCCTATTGTAAACAATGCACTATAGTTATAGTATAATTATAAAAATGTTCTTTCATGAATTATAACAAATGTACCACAATAATGAAATGTGTTAATAATAAAGTGGTATATAGGAACTCTGTCTTTTTAAAAAAGTAAATAAGATATTTTTTAAAAAGAAAAAAAAAGAAACAGAACGGGACTCAGTACCTCTAGAGCATTTATTATTTATTATAAATGCATGGCAGAAATAGAATGCTAGATACAATGAGCTCTTGCCCTTTAGAATCAAATAATCTAAGCCACAAAAGCCAAGTGCATTGTTTCAAACAATCTCCTGTTGTTTCTGCAATTTATTTTATTCTGAACTAGGAAAGGGAAAATTTTTCCCCTTTGTTATTTCTCAGGCTTAGCTTTTCCTAGAGTGGGAAAAGAAACAGGCTTGCTGTGATGTCTATTTCTATTGTTCTTCTAATCCTGTTAATCATTCATTCCCCCTCACTTTCAAGAAAACGGATGTCAGTTTTTAAAATTCTACAAGATAAAGGTCATGTGCGATTGTGTGCACGTGTGCACACACAGATTATCATAAGCCAAATCTTACGATTTACTGTTATTTTCTTGACTCTTGATTTCACCATTTCCCTGTAAAAGCCCACTATCTTTAGGCATCCTGAAAAGTAAGTGCTTTAAATCTTGGTGTACTTCTCACCTTTCCTTTTCCTTTATCCATGTGCTTCAAAAAACAATCAAATATCTTTGAGAAAAAAAGAAATGAAATGTTTTTAGAAAAGACTCAAGCACTTTAGAGTACCAGAGAAGAAACTATGTTTAGTCAACAAACAACCTAGTTTTAACATTTAAAATGTGTCTCTGATCCTTTTTTCTTTCCAAATATTCTCTTCCAGCCTTTAAAGACAGCAAAAGATTAACTTATGTGGTGACACCAGAAAGCATAAATATGAACACACACATGCACACACAGAGAAAACAAATACAGTAAATTTAACATATTTTATTTTTTGCCTTCCCTGATACTCTAAAAATGTTCTTTTTGGACTAAAGTCAGTAATAGCAAAATATCATTTACAAAATCAATCTCATCTCTTCCATCTTTTAAAACCAAGAATATCCAAACACACAAGTAACCCAGATAAAAGCCAATTTGAAAGTGGGTTGTTCTTAAAATAATCTCAGTACATCCCTAGGGTAGGAATTCTGAGGTGGATTTTTTTTCAATCAAATGGTCACTTCAAGTATATTTATTTGTTTATAGCTTAAACAGTAGTTCAAGGAAAACAATATTTTTAAATGTACTATTTTAAAATAAATCTTGGTAATAATTCATTAACATTATGAACATGAGCATTTTAATAAACTAAGGTAGACGGAGTTTAAACAATGATTAGTATATAAACAGTCATAGAGATGAAAAGACCAGAAATAGATTTTCTAATCTATTTGTTCATCCATTGCATGAAATCCATCACATATTCTATGTGTTCAGCTATAATCACTAAAATGTAAGCTCTAAGAGAGTAGGGGTTTCTGTCTGTTTTGTTCAGTGCTGTGTCCCCAGCACTCAGAATGAGTGGCACTTGGGAGACAACAAATATCCCTATGTTCTAATTAGATGAGCATTTACACTGGAGGACTCGAGTTCTTTTCCAACCTCAAGGTCAATGATTTTATTACCATAAACTAAACTAGTTTTCAGATTTTCTATGAAGAAAGCAAAAACTGTGCATGAACTTTAGTAAATAGCAGGAACTGGTGTTGGGGAAATGAGGGGAAAAAAGAGTAGGTGGAGGGTAGGAAGGAGGAGAAGGAGAGACAATATAAGAATTTTGCATTCGTTCCTCTGAAGGAAATCTAAATTATGATGTCTTATACAAAACAAAAAAGTATACAGTAGTAGGAATCAATAGGTACCTAGCTGACAATGAACTATGGGCATGCATTTTACCTTCCTACTTTTCTATTCCTGTTCTCCATAAACTTTCCTTCTTCCAGACCTCTCGTCTTTCTGGCTGTCAATCTGTTCTTCCCTTGGTTCCCTTTTCTCTCTAAGAAATCATCATCCAGAAATCTTCCCCACCTTCCTTATCTCTAGATTTATTTGTCTTTCCTACATAGATAACAAGAGGAAAAGCAAATTGTCCTTAGTCCTGAGATGTATATGGCTTTAGGTTTGCTTCTCTCAGCCTCTTCCTTCAATCTCTTTCTTAAATTACATCAGGAAAGGTCTCCAAAATTCTCATTCTGTCCTTCTAGGAGTAGAACAAAGGTGCCTAACCAATCTTCTACTAGTCTTCTTTCCTATAGAAGTCTTATGAATCCGCTTAGGCTGGTATCTAATAATTACTTGTTTATTTAGGCTTCCTTAAACTTAAGCAGGTTATTTACATTTTTCAGAAAATTTCGAAAGCTGGACACACTCTCAATGCCCTTTTTATTTTACATAGGACAACAAATTTAACTCATTACCTATAAAAAAAAAATTAATGTTTTAAATAAATTAACAAATGTATGTGCTTGGTAATGATACATTTTAAGCTAATATATAATAATAAGGTAAAACCTTATGAATATTTTAATCTACTAAATTTAGCATTAAATTCTATGTTATAAACATGGCTTAGAATTTCAGAAGTTATGTTTTTTCTAGCCCTTGATAGTATGAGTTAAAGAGATATGAAGCTATCAGATTTCTTTTAACTTAAGAAATGGATCAATGAATTTTAAAAGCAAGTATACTAATAATACACAATGCAGCATTCTCTCTCTCAAAAAGATGGTTTGGGCCTTTAAATATCACTTTACTAAGCAATAAAAACCTGACTCAATGTGTACATTCATTTTAATCTGTTTGTAGCCAACATCATAGCCAAAATAGTACCTCCCAGTTACATGAAGGAATATTTACTATGTACCTCTTATATGACGGGTACTGAGCTAGTCTCAGCAATAAAGCAGTAAGCAAGACCCTGCTTTCTTGTAAAATGCAGTGTAGAAAGGGAGACATTAAACAAAATTTATGCAAGTAATTATCTAATCATAATTGTAATGAAAGCTATTAAAGAAAACTATAATAGCATAATTATAGTAGTATATCAAAATGGGACTATCATTGCCTAAGATATCAAAAAGACTTTTCTGAAAAACACATTTAGGCTGGCACCTAAAGAAAGAACAGGATTTAGCAAAGGGAAGAGGGAAGAGGAAACTATTTCACATATGAAAGAGAACGTGTGAAGATCCTGAGGAAGGTAGGCGCAATATGCCTTCCAAGAACTGAAAGATCAGTGGGACTAAAGAGGAGAATAGTTTAAGATGAGGCTGGAATGGTAAGCAGAACTCAGATTATGTCGGGACTCGTAGATGTGTTAAAGATTTTGGACTTCATACCAAGAACAATGGGAAATAAGGAGTGACGCTCAGATTTGCATTTTTTAAAATATCACTCTGGCTGCTGGATGGAGGATGGACTAAAGATGAGGGAGGCAGGAGACCATTATGGGGAGAGTACAGTACTCCAGGTGTTGTCTTTGACTATGGGAATAACAGCAGAAATGGAGAAGTGGGTGAATTCAAGATATATTTAGGATGTATAT
The DNA here is from genome assembly GCA_026826555.1 of Tolypeutes matacus. NCBI lineage: Eukaryota > Metazoa > Chordata > Mammalia > Cingulata > Chlamyphoridae > Tolypeutes > Tolypeutes matacus. The sequence continues at coordinate 10,908,858 of JAKSZT010053819.1, forward strand.
TTCTGAATGGGGTGACTGACTAAGTATGGAAGATGAGAGAGAAGTTCCAAAGTGACTCCTAGGTTCTGACATGACCAACTAGAAGATGGATGATAGTGGTTGTACTTAGATGGGAAACAGTAGAGGCCAATTTGAAGTAGGGATGAGAAATCAAGTTCGGTTTAGGATATGTTCAAGAAAAGATGTCCATATTAGCTATATGATACTGGAGCTCATAACTAAGATTTGGATAAAAAGATAAATTTGACCACTTTTAGCCAGTAGATAGTATTTGAAACCATGGAAATAGATGATATTGCCTAAAGAGACAGTGTAGAGTGAGAAGAGAAGAGGCCTAAGACTGAGTCCTAAAGAACTCCCAACTTTTAAAGCTAAGGTGCATGAGGATGAGCCAACAGAAAAGGAGAGGCTTGAAAGGTAAAGCAGGGAAGTAGATGTGGCTCAAGCGATTGGGCTCCTGTCTACCATATGGGAGGTCCTGGATTCATTGCCTGGGGCCTCCTGGTGAAAGCGAACTGGCCTGTGCGGAAAGCTGAGCAACAAAAAGAGACAAAGAGAAGAGACAATGAGAGACACAACAAACCAGGGAGCTGAGGTGGCTCCAGCAATTGGGTGCCTATCTCCCACATCGGAAGTGCCAGGATTGGTTCCCGGTGCCTCCTAAAGAGAAGACGAGAAGACAAGCAGACACAGAGAGCACATAGCGAATGGACAGAGAGCAAGACAGCGAACCCAAAAGCAACAAGGTGGGGGAGGATAAATTACAAAATCTTAAAAAAAAAAAAAAAAGGTAAAGCAGAGTGTAATGACATGAAAGCTAAAAGAAGAGAGAGTTTTAAGGAGTAGGAAGAGATCTGTTGTTTAGAAAGTTGATAAGTAATAAAGACTTCAGCATGAGTTTCAGTGGAATGATGGAGACAGAAGCCTGAAGAGAGTGGGCTAGGGACAGAGAAATTAGAGTTTATCTATTAAGGAAAGACCAGAAAGGCAGAAACTAATAACAGGGTAGGAGATCTAGGAATTTGAGAAAGACATAGACCTCAAAGGCCTTAAGCCTAGGTAACCTAACAGAGGCTTTGGCTGAGAAACTGACCCTACAATTCATGAAGTTAATTACAATTAAATTCTTAGTAATTACACAGGAATTTGTTGGGATTGTTTTAAAGTAGTTACCAAAAAACTGTTGAATAAGCAGGCATGAATGGCTACTCTCAGGAATAGTCAGGAGGGAGAAAGAAAGTTAGACATTTTCTTCCATTTATTCCCCCAGTGTCTTACATTTTCATTTTATCTTCAAAGCTTTAGGTTACAGAAAAGTCATATACAGAATATAGGGGATTCCCATATACCCAAAATCCTCCCCCTTTTCCCCTTTCCCCAATTAATAACATTTTACATGTGGATGGTACTTTTGTTACAACTGATATACAAATATTGAAGCATTGCTACTAACCACGGTCAATGATTTACATTATGATTTACATTTTGGACCATACCATTTTATAAATTTTGACAAAATTTAACATGGCCTGTATCCATCATTGCAAGATCATGTAGAACAATTCCAATGGCCCAAAAATGCCCCATGTTCCATCTATTCTATTCCTCCCTTCCCCTCCCCTCAGGACCCACGGCAACCACCAAGCTTCACTCCTTGAAGAACAAGATTCATAGTTACTTGCAACAACATTGAGAGCTTGACATACTGGCCTGTCCTCCCTTAACAGGCACTGCCTATGCTCTCAAGAGACTCCTGCCCCCCTGTTTGAGAACATAGCAGTACTCCCCAGGATGGGAGTCTAACACCTTCCCGTTCATTGGATGGGTTTCCACCCACTGATACAATACGCTATGACAGGATGAACACCCACACACTCCTTAGAAGCCTGTCCCAGGTGCCCCCTGTCCTGCATGCCCCCCACATACTACACCCTAAACCAGTAACCTTCCCCTGCCATATTTGCCAAAAGAACATTCTCAATGTTATAATTTCAACTACATACCCACAAATCCCCAGAATTCATCTGCTCCCTCCCCCGATCCTCCCCCCATTTCCATGGACAGTGCAACCCCACCCCCACCCCCCTCACAGACCAGCACCACTCAAACCAATAGCATCACTGCACAACTACACCGTTTCACCTTATCATACATTTTGCCTATATGGGCATTGGCTCACAACCCTCTAGTTCCTTTCTGTCTCCTGTAAACCTATCTTCCAGACTCTAGCTGTGTGTGTCTGCTCAGTTTGCTTAATTCAGATCAGTGAGGTCATGTAATATTTGTCCTTTGGTGCCTGGCTTGTTTCACTAGAAGTTTTGGATCACAGAAGGATTATAACTGTGACAGAGGAGGATCATTGGTGCTGTGTGTCAGTGATGGGGGATGCATGAGAGGAGGTTCACCTGGGGCATACTTGTAAGGCATATGAATGAGTTCAAGTGTTCATGGGGCATTGTCACAGTAGGTGGAGATCCACACAATAACCAAAAGAATATCAAATTCCCATCCTGGGGAGCTCTGCCACATTCTCTAATGGGACAGCAAAAATCCCCCGAGTACAGGGGCAGTGACTAGTGAAGGAAGATGGACCATTGACAGGCCCTTGATATTGATGATTGTATTTATGAACCTTTTATTTTGAAATTGAAACTTACCTTAGTATTATAGGTTGCCTAAGAGTTACCTCCCAAGGGCTTCTTTGTTGTTCAAATGTGGCCTCTCTCTAAGCCAAACTCAGCATATAAATGCATTACCTTCCCCCCAGCATGGGACATGACTCTTGGGGATGAGCCTCCCTGGCACCAAGGGATTTTTACCAAGCACCAACTAGTAATGCAAATGGAAAAAGACCTTGACCAAAAAGGGGGAAAGGGTAAAGATAAATGAGTTTATATAGCTAAGAGACTTCAAAGTGAGTCAGGAGGTCATTCCAAAGGTTACACTTATGTTCGTCTCAGCAGGATCTCATTCATGGCCAAAGTAAATACTGCCTCAAATAGCGGGGCTCCTGAGGGCTCTGGAGACATCCAGACACTATAGGCAGGACTAACAGCTCAGGAGTTTGGCACCCTGCCAGTAGGACCTACTTTGGAATTCATGTTCCCCAGTGTGACAGAGTTGGACTCAATTGCAGTTTCCCTATATATGGCTTTTCTGCCCCTTCTATTGAACCTATAGTTAGTACTAAAGTTGATAGCTCTATGTGCAAGAGACTTACATCTTTGGGCTTTCCATGTGCCAGTTGGGCCCTGAATCTCAACAGAGTTGCAACACCTATTCTGCAGTTCATTGGACTCACCCAGGACAACTAACAAGGAGATGATGATGGACAGCGACCATCCCAAGAAACAGAGAGAGTCTGTAACTGCAAGCAAGATAGTCCCATCCATTTGCCCCATGGGATCTAAGCCCCCTCTCAATTAGAGGCGGAGGGGGCATCACCATCCCAGAATCCTCAGGACTGGGGAATGAACAGACTAGAGTAGACTTACAATTATTCTACTATAGACTTATTGTGATTCTAGCAATGGAAGAAGTTTTATCATTGATGTGGAGGCAGTGACCACCGGAGGTTCTGAGGGAAGGGAGAGGGAAAAATAGGTATGAGGGCATTTTTGGGACACTGGAATTGTCCTGAATGACATTGCAGTGACAGACACAGGCCATTATATATTTTGTCATAACTTACAAAATTGTGCAGGAGAGAGTTTAAACTATAACATAAACTATATCCACACTTACTTGCAACGCTCCAATGTGTTCATCAATTGTAACAAATGTACCACACTAATGAGGGATGTCGTTAATGTGGGAAAGTGTGGGATGGGGAGGGAGTGGAGCATATGGGAATCCCCTATATTTTTTATGTAATATTTATGTAATCTAAAGTTTCTTTAAAATAAATTTTTAAAAAAGAAAAAAAAAAAAATGAAACCCCCTGTAAGAATGGTAAAAAGAGCTTCTAGTGCCAAGGGGAATCTTCATTGCCATATGTAGAGTCATCCATAATAGTACAATCCAGAGGGGAATTTTGGTGACCTGGGAAGACATATCTCTATCAGAAGCATGCTGCATTGTCTCCTGCTTTATGTAATGTTTCCATAGGTTCCTTTGCCAATACAGAAGTGAAACCTTACCTCCAAAATTTTGTCTGTTGGGTTCTTTCCATCAAACTCATTGCCAACACATTTTGGGATAGCTTTGCATCAGGGAGGTTTGAGTGATGGAACACATGGGAGCAACCATGTACCAGGAGGTTTGAATGTTTGATAGAAAGAATCCAGTAGAGAAGAGGCAGCTCAAGAAACAGGAGAGAATGGGCACAACAAATGGAATCAGATTCCTGAAAAAGCAGAAAGGATTAGATTCAGAATTCACAAGGAAGGACTAGCTTTCCTAATGTAATGGAAGAGGAGATGATGAATATGGATGGGTAAAAATAAGTTTGTCAATATGGTGGTGGGAAAGTTAAAGGAATACCTTGACTGTTTTCTTTATGAAGTACAAAATAAGATCTTCTACTAAAAGTAAAGAAAGAAGCAGGTGGGTTAAGTGTTAGAAAAGAGTGGAGGAACTGGTTTTCACAGTGAGTCAACTAACAAAAGAAATGAGCTCTAGTTAGGTAGAGTTGTTGATCATGAATTAATAGTGCTGCCAATCTGCTTGGTTCTGCAAGTTTCACGTCAGGGATCTACCAATTCCTTTCCTAATTCCTTCAACTGCATTTTAATTATTTCTTTATTTGAGCCTCTAGAGCATTTTGCCCATACCTCAAATCCTGCTTTTTACTACAATCCTGCTTTATAAATATTTTTCCTATTAAAATATAAAATCCCAGAATAGGGGACAGATGTGGCTCAAATGGTTGGGCATCTATTTCCCATATGGAGGGATCTGGGTTTGATCCCTGGGACTTCCCAGTAAAATAAAATAAAAAAAATATATAGAAGGTACACAGGTAAGCCGCCCAGGCCCCGCAAGTGGGTGAGCCACCCTGGTCCCGCGAGCGGGTGAGCTGCCCTGGCCCTGCCTAACTGCGCAGCAAGATGATGACATGATAGGAGAGTGACACAAGGCAGAGCCAAGACGAGACGTGCCAAGAAACCAGGAACCGAGGTGGTGTAGGCGGTAGGACACCTCTCTCCCACCCCACATCAGAGGTTCCCAGGATCGAATTTCAGTGAAGACAGGAGGAGAAGGATGAAAGGAGGGGGCAGGAAACAGACACAGAGAATTGCCCAACAAATGGACACAAAACAGCAAAAATGGGGGGGGGGGAGTAAATAAATAAATAAATCTTTTTAAAAAATGCATAAAATCCCAGAATAAACAGTGATGGCGTATTCATCCTTGTATTCCTGTTAAGGACCTAGCACAGTTCTTTGCATGAAGTACTGAATATTTTTTTTGCATTTAATTATTACATATATAAAATGACTCTTTTTAAAAATTTGTTTCAAGACTCCATATATTGTATAATCAAGAAAGGTGAAAGAGCCAGGAATTAAAAGACAATTAAGAGCCTTAGTCAATCAAATTTATCTCTGCTAAAATAAAACTAACTAGTCATTTAATGATGATATTTCTATCATCCTCCTGCCTCAGATTCTAAAGAATGAGAATATAAAAATCAGTACTGAATAAACATCTCCATAATTTAAAAACATATTTCATTCAGAGATTTAACCTCACCATGGATTCAGACACTTTTTGACCATGAGAACTTTTTTTCCAGATTATCTACTGCCATTTTCAGAGCTCTATAATTTAACAGTTGTTTTTAGTCACTGTTTAGAAAATAAATATTTTTATAGAAAAAAATAAAAGAATCAAAAAGTATCAAGTTAAAAAAATTTCACTAGCAAATTTCTAAAAAGATAGGCAGCATTCATCTTCAGACAATTCACCCACAAAATAAAATCCTATTTTGGAGGGTTAAGTATTTTAATATATTATTAAATCTTAAATATAAATTTCAAAATGGACATGGTACTTCATCTGTGCCCATTTTTTCATAAATTTCCTCAATTCAATGTTTTAGCCAAAACTGCAAGAATTTGAAATTTAATTTTGAATAAGAATTCTAGCTTATGTATCAAGAGAACACTAGTATTTCTCATAACTATTGTGGGTACAGACGTTTAACCTGGTACTTCTCTCAATATATCCTACCCAACACCAAAACAAAATGTCTATTTTTAAAATATCCATTACTGCCATGATATGAAAAGTTGGTATTTATTGAAAATTTCTGAAATGCTTCATAAATATAAGCAAATATTTGATCAATGAACAGTGGAAATTTTGGCTGGGAAATATAGTTTCCACCTGTTTGTTGAGTACGTTAGAATCACAGAGATTCACATAATTATATTCAAACACAACTTCAGTTTAGATTATTTTCAGATCACAAGTATATAACATATGTTCAAAATCCCACTGGTTCCTTCTTAACAGTCTGATAAGACCTGGAACTGATATATACTTCAATGGTTATTTCTCTAAGAGTTCTGCTAAAAGAAAAAAAATCATGTAAAACTGAAATGAAAGCCAAATAATGCTAGTAAGTCTTGATATGGGCTGCAGCTGTTGAATTGTTTAATCTGAGAGCTTATAAATACTGCTAGGGAGTAGCACTGTGTAAACATTCAGCTATCAATGTGAACCTTTCCATGGCTTTCTCTGGTGACCCGGCATCATTCTGACTCCCTTCTCCTTGTTACCAGTGGATAAAGGTTAACAAATGCCTAAGCAAATACAAAGAGAAATTTTTGGAATAACATCTCATTTTTGATTACCAGTTCCTAATGATTTTCTCATATGAGTAGCTATAACAGAAGATTGTGTTTCTTTTATATTTCTCTGTAAAGCTTCAAGCAATCAAAAATATCAGCTGTATCCAGTACTCCTTCACCTTAAAAAGACTTAAGTAAACATTAATCAAGTCATTTATGATCTTAGATGTATTTTCATACCTCTCTACTTGAAAAGTCTTAAATAAAGGTTTTTCTTTTTATTGTTTCCTTTACCTAGGATTCTAAGATACAGGAGAAACCAAGAAGCATGAAATTATACATTATACATATATTGCAAAAATATTAAAAATTAAATAAATTAAAAATCTAGTCAAATATATGACTACATATATTAGAATTTCAGAACTAAAAGCATTAATAGGGAACAGAAATTAGCTAAAATAAAATTCTAGATTTAAAAAATATATATCTGTTGTCTAAAAACCTATAAACTTACTACTTCAGTGGCTGTTAAATAGCTGCATTTGTCTCAGTTTCTAAATACTATAAACAAGGTGGTTTCTCTTAAAAGTCCAGGTGACTGATGTCCACTATGTCATTTTTCAAAAACCTAAAAGAAAAGTATTTCAAATTGCACAGTGGCAAAGAGTATATATCAATTCTATTGGAATACCATAAAATGTAGGAAGTAGGAACAAAGGAGATGTAAAAGGGATACATACACTCTGTAGTTTGGGGAAATGGTGTTAGGAAAAGGGGAATTAAGTGTTTATTTGGGAAAACTGTAATGAGATATACAGAACACAGAAACTGGAAAGAAGAGGGTATGCTTGAGCTAAAGCAAGGCATATTTCTGGCCTAAAATAGCACCATCTATCTCTTGGTATGTATGCTACAAAATAAGAAATAAAAATGGAAGACCACAGGGAGCAGATGTAGCTCAAGTGGTTGAACACTTGCTTCCCATGTACAAGGTCCTAGGTTCAATACCCAGTACCCCCTAAAAACAAACAAAAAGCCACCTCTCATTGGGGAGCAGATGTAGCTCAGTGGTTGAGTGTCTGTTTCCCATCCATATACGAGGTACTGGGTTCAATCCCCAGTACCACCTTTTAAAAAAAAAAAGGAATGCCGAGCAGTTGGTCTACTGACTGGAAAAAATAAAGTCATTTTCTAGGATCATGGATGGTGTTTTTTTGTTTCTCCAAAAAGCTGTTCTCTTTGGCAATAGCTTGTTTGGTGAACTAAAGTAAAATTATCTCTATATACTGAGTTCTACTGAGTATCAAAAACAGAATTTCAATAGAAAATATTATTTGCTACACAGTGTATAGTTATTAAAAAACACGGGAAATTCTGTAACATTGTGGATTATAAAACAAGTAATTTATATTGGAAAAATAAAAACAAGGAAGTGATTACTATAAAATATTGAATTTTCTATTTAGGCTCATTTAATTCTGCTAATTAGGATGGGCCACATGAATGATTATCTTTTTCCAACTCTAAATAAAACAAGGAGTAAAAGATTTGAGGGAGTAAAATAGAGCAATGTATATATTCTAGCTTTCCAACTATGCTTCAACTTTCTGGTGTTTTAATTTATTCTTGCAACAATATATTTTCCTATTTCTGAAGGAAATGATTTAGTTTCTTGGAGATGCATAGCTTACAAAGTAGCAATGTGATGCCTTATGGGTAAATAATTGCAAAATACAGGGCAAAAACTTTGCCCAAATACCAAAAAAGGTTGAAAAGGTTGAAAAGGCACCATTCATTTTTACTTTGAGAGAAAATATGTAGCAACAATGGAGCCAAGATCTAATAAAGAATGCCTAACACTGAAATAATCAGTTGTAAAAAGTCTTCTAAATATCTAATAGTATCAACAGAAATGATATACTAGATTTTGAATATCTAGGTAAAGTTTCAAAAAGCCAAAAAACATAATATAGCTTTACTGATACTCTTGTTGATTTTGTAATTTACTCGGTTGCCCCAGTAACACTATCCTTTATTTTATTACCTGTTTTGGCTCAGTTTTAAAACATTTCCCTCACTTTGGATATCTGATATAATTCATTATATTCTTCATCAAAATTAATTCATCAAATCCATTATAAATTATAATTATTGCCTCCATAAAAGTCTTGGCAAAAGCAGTGATTTGTCTCTTCTCATTCATAGCAAATTGAAATCATGAGTCTTCTTAAAAAATGTCAAATTCTTCACCAAATTAATATATGAAGTCTTCAAGATGGATTTAATTTGTGCCACTTGATAACAATCTTTTCTGGATTTGTAACTGTTTCTTTCCATTGGTTCACTGCTTCAGTGTTATTACTGTCCTCACTTATCCAAATCTGAAAAAGAAGAGAACAATCATTTAACTTGACACAATACAGGCCTACCTTGTTTTATTGAGCTTCATTTTAAGCACTTTGCAGATATTGTGGTGTTTTTTTTTTTTTTTTTTTTTTTTTTTTAAAATTTTAGGTTGGGGGAAAATCTAATTTTAATTGGGGGAAAAAAAAAAAAAAAAAAAAAAAAGAAATTGCCACAGCCACCCGAACCTTCAGTAACCACCACCCAGATCAGTCAGCAGTCATTAACATGGAGGCAAAACCTTCCACCACCAAAAAGATTATGACTCACTGGAGGCTCAGATGATGGCTAACAATTTCTAACAATAAAGTATTTTTTAATTAAGGTATATACATTGTTTAGTTAGACATAATGCTATTGCACACTTAATAGACTATAGAGTAAATACATCTTTTATATGCACTGGGAAACAAAAAATTCGTGTGACTCCCTTTATTATGATATTTGCTTTATTGTGGTAGTCTGGAACCACACCTGCAATATCTCTGAGGTATACCTGTAATGAAAACTGAGTTCACACAAGCAATACAGTTCCATCCATCTGTTCCATGGGATCTAAGCCCCGTCTCAATCAGAGTCAGGGTGGGCATCACCATCCCAAAATTCTCAAGACTGAAGAATGAACAAACATAAGGGGGAAAGCAACAATGGACTAAGTAGACTTATTTTTCTAGCAATGGAAGAACTTGTATCACTGATATAAAGACAGTGGCCACCAGAGGTTCTGAGGGGAGGGAGAGGGAAGAATAGGTGCAACATGGGAGCATTTTGGGGACACTGGAATTGTCCTACATGATATTGCAATGACGGACACAGACCATTATACATTTTGTCAAAACCTATAAAATTGTGCAGGGCAAAGTACAAACTATATGTCAACTATAGACCTTGGTTAGTACAATGCTTTAATATGTGTTCATCAATTGTAACAAATGTATCACACTAATTAAAGATGTTGTTAATGGGGGAAAGAGTAGGAGAAGTGAGGGCAGGGTATATTCCCTATATTTTTGATGTAACATTTATGTAATCTAAAGCTTCTTTAAAAATATTTTTTAAAAATTAAAAAACTGAGTTCAAATAGTTAATAACTCTTACAGGTAAAGGACATTTGGAAGCTTGATTTACATATTTTCAATTAATCTTTCCATTTTTCCAAAAATGTGTTGGATTTCTCTATTTGAAACTTAAAGAGTTAAAACACTTAACCTTAGTCATTCTGAAGACTATTTTACACAAATTCAATTTAAAAATTCAATGTGTGATACTACAAAATCATTTCCCCCAAAATAGTTACTAGTAGTCCTTCTTATTCAATGAGTCTAGAAGCTCAACTTAAAACTGAACCCAAAACCATACTTGTAAAGATTAACTAACCATGATTTAAGTTAGATTGGTAAAGAATGTACATTTTAAGCACCTTTTACATTAAATATAACTGCAATTTTAATTGAAATCTAATAAATAGCCATTGTTGTTCCATAGTAAATAATTTCATAATACCTATCACTTATGTAATTTTAGATAATACATGTGAAGAAACTTTGGAAAACTATAAAGTATTAAACAAATGTAAGACATCAACAATGGTTACATATCATGGAGGCAAGGTGGGCAAGGAATTAGAAGATTTAAATTCCCACCCCAGCTCTAGCACTAATTATTACCTTGTAATTAATTTCTCTGAGACTCAGTTTCTAATTCTTTTAAATAAAGAGTTTGGAGCAGGTCATTGGTTTCCAAAAAAATTTCCCTTTCTTTCTTGCTTTAATGAACCTTTCCTTCAAATAAAATCTTATAAGGAATCCTAATACATAAAACGGATAAAATAGGAGTGCTTTGGTTGATACAGGGATGGGAGAACTTGATTCCACATTTGAACACCCCATCATGGTGGTTCCTAAGGCTACCAGAGAAGCCATAGGGAACAGATGACCAAAAAGAATCATCCCAGAGATATTTAACAGAATCTAAACCAAGTAAATGGGATCACCATAAAAGTTATCCTGAAAATCATCTCAAGTAAATTTCTTATTCCATTGATACATGAAAATTGAGGCTTAATGATATAAAAAAACTAACTGAACTAACAGCATAGCCCTCATGGCTTTAAAAAAACATGCTAGTTATATACTTTCTTGAATGCAGAACAGCAAAATTATAACATTATAAATAAATATTCTAGGTAAAATTTATGAACAAGTGAGCCAAAAAATTATTCTTTGAAGAGTCACATATATTTTAAGGATTTCATGTAGACTGGATAACATCTTATTGTTGTCAAGTGGAAGTTTTAAACTAATAATACAGATTTTGGAATTTTTTAAATGTGGTTCCAACAATTTTGATTAAAATAAAAGATAATGGAGTGCCACCACTTATCCACTCAAAGAAAGGAAATATAAAAGCAAACAAGATTGAAAGGACTGGCAAATGATCAATGTTGTTCTATGTGAATTACTAAATATTTTTAAGATTCACCCAGACAGCAGTACTATCTATCACATCCAATGTTAAAATTGATGTTTTGTAGGAATTCAATTGTAACATGATCTAGTTAATAGCATATAGTGTCCATATTAAACATGAATCCTGAACATGATGACACAGAATAAAATAAGTTTGATACCTAAACCTTAAGAAATTTTATGTAAATACTTATATTCCCTTTTTCCACATGAAACTAGTCAGTGGTCTGAAAAATACTGAACTTTCTTAAGATTTTTAAAGTTGAAAAGCTCAGAAAAAGGTATATTTTAAGATAGAAGTCCTGATTATTTAGAAATTCCAACTATTTATATTTAAGTAAAAAGTCTCATTAGATTTGATTTTGTGGTAACATTTAATTTGCAATGTTGAAAAATTTTACTCAGTTCAACTTTGATTATATCCTGTATTCCCTTTGTTAACTGTTTAAATGTCCACAGAAAAAAGCAAGGAAGAATTTCAAGATAAAAACTCACTACTACCTTCCTACAGAGGCGTGTCTGTGGTTTGCTGTCCTTGGACACGTAAAAATTGGAGACAAAGAAATGTGGAATTGGAGAAGCCAGCTTGCTACCCACAGGCTCAAGATCACCTTTTCCCACACAGGAAAAAAAACAACAACAAAAAACTCACTACTTCCCTCATCCAGCTGTCCTAGGCATAACTACCACCATGGGAACTGGGTTTGGCAGTTTATACCAAACCCAACAGGTGTACCACAATTTCTCCTTAGAGTTAACCAACAGCATACAAGAAACTAGCCATATCTTAGAAGCCCTTAGACAACAAATAGACTCCCTTGCCACCATGGTGCTGCAAAATTGCAGAGTCCTAAACATGTGAACAGCGGGACAGGGAGGAACTGGTCTGTTCCTCAAGGAGGGATGCTGTTTCTATGTAAATCACTCCCAAACAGTCTTAGACAGCATTCAAAACCTACAAGATTAGGAAGCGGCTGTGGCTCAATCAGTAGGGCTCCCGTTTACCATATGGGAGGCCCCGGGTTCGGTTCCCAGGGCCTCCTGGTGAAGGCAAGCCCGCCTGTGCGGCGTGGTTAGCTGACCCAGCGAGCACAAGCAGCAAGGGGGGGATAAATGAATAAATAAATAAAATCTTTAAAAAAAAAAAAATATATATCTCCAGCTGATTGTAATGGGCAGTCAGACTTTGAGAACCACTGAGTTAGAGCATCTGAATTAAAAAAAAAAAAAAAAAAACCTACAAGATTAAGCCAATCAACTTTGGGAAGATGTAGCCTCTGGTCACTTTTGTGGTTCAGTATGTCATGGCTGACCCCCTTTTGAGGGCCACTTACCACCATCTTCTTTATCCTTTTAGTGGGACCACGTATCTTCAAAATTCTAAGTTTATTTCTTCCAGAATCAACGCCTTCCAGAACAAGGTATTAGTCACATAGGGATTTCATCCAGTTCCAACCATGGTGCTGGACCTGCTTTCCGTCAACCTCAACAAAACAGCCATAGAGTTTCACGCCCTGTCAGGCAGGGACTACTGCCCCTAACCAGCGGGGAGCAGCTACAGAAGAATGACCATTGCCCTTCAGCTCCCCCTTAAGAATAGGGTGTATACTCTCTGAGGGGGGGAGTTGAGGCAAGTGAGTATAGAAAATGAGAAAAGGCGGCTAGTCAGAATGAAGCCATAACAGCTGGGACTCCGCTGGTCAGAACATAGCCACAAGATCCCACCTAGAAACCTCCTGAGGGAGGCAGCTGTTGGAAAATGAAGCTGCAATTGTTATAGCTGAAAAGCCCACCAAGACCTTGGTCACAAGGTTCCATTTGAAACTTCTGGGCTCAAAAGAAGTTCCAGATAACCCCAAACACAGAAAAGTCTCCCTATTAGTTCCCTGAAAGCTAACAGGTGAAGGTGGAAAGGCAACCAATCAGGACAGCAAAGACCTTAAAAACCCCTATCCTAGGGCCCCACATTTTGCAAATCATCCTACAGCATGCCCGCACCCATGTCTTAGGTGTGTACTATCTCTTTTCTCTTGTTTCTCAATAAACTTTTTTTACTGAGTATCCACATTTAAAAAAAACAAACAACAAAAAAAACTCACTACTAACCTGGCCCACAAAGTGCTTTCTTCTCACAGAGCTTCGACTATAAAGTTTAATGAGAAAAATAATTTCTTTTTCATTCTGTATAAGTGGAAAAATCATAGTCTCTCCCCATTTTACTCTTCCATTGGAGGCCTTCAGTAAGCGTGTCTTTCTCTTATAAATCAAATCTCCTGAGCTAAACATTGCCACCTTCACAAAAAAACCTAGAAAACAAGAAATTTTTACATATAAAACTTTATTTTAAATGCCATATAAAGATATATATATATATATTATATTTACTTTAAAAAAAACAAACAAAAAAAAACACTTTTAAAGGTCTGATGAATTCTGCCATAACAGAAAGCAATTCTAGTAAACGTTATAACTTTTACCATATTTTACAAATAAGTATAGTAACCTCAAATGAATTTAATCTTCCTCTGACCTGAATACCACCAAAGACAGGAACTGTAGGCATAAATAACAATCAGGCGGTAATGAAGTACACATTGAAAGAGATTACACAAAAGAGAAGTGCAAACTCTGGACAAGTATAATATTTCACAATTTCATATAGATAAAATTCTTTGCTTGAGACTCCAGAAGTGAAACATGCCCACTAGAGAAAATATACTCTTTAAATAAATTTGAGAAGCAGTGCTTCCAGTAACAGTGAAATAGCTTGTATTAGATTAATCCTCCCATAGTTAACAATTATAAACTCTAGGCAAAATAGATGAAACAACTGTTGAAGACATTAAAGGCAGACCAAAAGCAAGTCGAAACTAAAGGGAAGTCAACTCTTAAAAGATGGAAACTGCCCTGGGTAAAATTCAGGTTTACACAGCTTTTCACTAAGCATACTCCCCACTGTGATTGATACACAGTACCTACAGCTCAAGCAGATAGCGCAGTCTGACAAACTTGAGGAGTCAGAAGATGGAGCTGGGGTTACAAGAGCAACACCAAAATGAGGAGGGGTGAGCAGATGTAGCTCAAGCGGTTGAGCGCCTCCTTCCCACATGGGAGGTCCCGGGTTTGGTTCCCGGTGCCTCCTAAAAAAAACAAAAGCAAACAATAAGCAAAACAAACAAACAAACAAAAAACAGGGAACTTGATGTGGCTCAGTGGTTGAGCACCAGCTTCCCACATATGAGGTTCTGGGTTCAATCCCCAGACCCTGTTATCTTAAAAAAAAAAAAAGAAGGAAATCCCAGAAAGGAGCAAGCCACAAAGTAAGGACTGAGACCTAATCATTTTATTGAAATACAGAGATCATTTGTAATCCTGATTAGCAGTTTCGATGAAGGCAAAGAGCTGTTAATGTAATAAATTATACTTATAGATTTCTACTGTTGTCTTGTTTCCAAGAATTAACCCTATGTAGTCCTGGTGATTTATTATTTTAGTGCCAACTTGGACTATATTAGCTTTTTTTAAACAAAATATTTTATTGATACATATTAATAAAGCATGAATCCATCCAAAGTGTACAATGAATGATCTTCGGTATAATCACAGAGTTGTGATTCGTCATTTCAACCATTTTTAGAGCATTTTCATTATTCCAATAATAATCAACAAAAACCTCATCACCTCTCAATCTCTTTATGCTTCCCCTGTCGTACATAGCTGCTATTCTGTGTCAATCTCTCTAGTTTATTTGTATTATTTTGTAAAAACAGTCTTATATATGCAATATCACCCATATTCGTATTTTACTTGAGGTTTCACTATGTTGCATAGTCCCATGTTACATTTTTTAGCTTTCCTTCAAGTGATATACATGTCCTTACACCTTCCCTTTCAACTACTGTCATACCCATATAACAGCTCTGCTAGCTAACAAACACTATGATATACTTTCACCATTTCTATCCATTTCCAAAGATTTACAAACAACCTTTTTTACCAGTTCTGCACAGACTGAGCCTCAGCTTTCCATTCTCTACTCTCATTCTATTTTCTGGTGAACTATATAATAATTATTAACTCCATGAGTTCACACAATATATTTAGTTCATAATAGCACAATCATACAGCGTTTCTCCTTTTGTGTCTTGCTTGCTTCACTCAACATAATGCCCTCCAGGTTTATCCACATTGTCATATGCTTCATGACTTCATTTCCTCTTACCGCTGCATAATAGTCCATCGTGTGTATACACTACAATTTATTTATCCATTCATCGGTTGATGGACACCTGGGTTGTTTCCAACTTTTGACTATCGTGAATAACACAGCTATGAACATCAGTGAGCAAAGTCTGTTCGTGTCACTGTGCTCCATTCTTCTGGGAAAATACCTAGTAGTGATATTGCTGGGTGTCATGGCATTTCAATATTCAACTTACTTAGGAAGTGGCAAACAGTCCTCTACAGTAGCTGTACCATTCTACATTCCTATCAACAGCGAATAAGCATTACTATCTATCCATAACCTCTACAACACTTACAGTTTTCTATCTTTTCAATAGTGGTCATTCTAATAAGTGTGAAATGATATCTCATTGTAGTTTTGATTTGCATTTCCCAAATCGCTAATGATTTTTAACATTTTTTCATGTGTTTTTTCACAATTTGTATTTCTTCTTTGGACAATTGTCTTTTCAAGTCTTTTGCCCATTTTTCAGTTGGTTAGTTTGTCCTTTTAATGTTGAGATGCAGTATCTCTTTATATATCATGAATATTAAACCCTTATCGGATATGATTGTCAAATATTTTCTTGCATTGAGTTGGCTGCCTTTTCACTCTTTTGACACTCTTTGAGGTGCAAAAGTATTTAATTTTGAGGAGGTCCCATTTATCTTTTTTCTTTTGTTGTGACTACCTACCACAAGATCTTGAAGATGTTTTCCTACACTTTCTTCTAGAAGTTTCATGGTTGTCATTTTTATATTTAGATCCTTGATCCATTTTTAGTTCATTTTTGTATAAGGTATGAGATAGAGGTACTGTTTCTTTCTTTTAGATATAGATATCCAATTCTCCCAGCACCATTTGTTGAATAGACTGTTCTGGTCCAGCTGGGAGGAATTGACAGCCTTGTCAAAAATCACTTGATCGGAAAGTAGATGTGGCTCAAGCAACTGGGCTCCTGGCTACCACACGGGAGATGTGTGATTCAGTTCCCGATGCCTCCTAAAGAAGACAGCGAGCTGGTGCGATGGGCAGGCGCAGCAATCTCACACAACAAGATGATGCAATAAGAGACACAAGCAGATACACATAATGAGAGACACAATAAAGCAGGGAGCAGAGGTTCCCGGTGCCTCCTAAAGAGGACGAGCAGGACAGCGAGCTGGCACGATAGGCAGGTGCGGCAAGCTGACACAAGATGATGCAACAAGAGCCACAAGAGGAAAAACATAATGAGAGAGAAAACAAAGAAGGGAATGGGGGTGGCTTAAGCAATTAGGCACCTCCCTCCCACATCAGAGGCCCTGGGTTCAGTTCCTGGTCCCTCCTAAAAGAAAACAAAGATGAAGAACAGACACAGCAAGTACAAACGACAAGGGGATGGGGAGTGAAAAATAAATAAAATTAATCTTTAAAAAAAAAATCACATGACCATAGATATGAGGGTCTTTTTCTGAGTTCTCAATTTGGTTCCACTGGTCAATCTGTCTGTCTTTATGCAGAACCATGCTGTTTTTACCACTGTAGCTAAGTAATATGTTGTAAAGTCAAGAAGTGAGAGGCCTCCAATTTTGTTCTTATTTTTTAAGACATTTTTGGCTATTCATGGCCCCTTACCCTTCCAAATAAATTTGATAATTGGCTTTTCCATTTCTGCAAAAAAAGGCTGAGATTTTTACTGGGATTCCATTAAATCTGCAAATCAGTGGGTAGAATTGACATCTTAACGATATTTAGTCTTCCAAATCATAAATACAGAACGTCCTTCCATTTATTTTTTTTTTCAGTTTCTTTTAGCAATGATTTGTAGTTTTCTGAATACATGTCCTTTATGTCCTGGGTTAAGTTTATTCCTAAATATCTGATTCTCTGTTCACTATAATAAATGGATTTTTTTTCTGATTTTCTCCTCAGATTGCACATCAGTAATGGATAGAAATGCAACTGAATTTTGCATATTAATCTCGTATCCTGCCACTTAGCTGAACTCTTTCACTAATTCTAGTAGCTTTGTTGTGGATTTTTCAGGATTTTCTAGGTATAGGATCATATCATCATTGAATAGGGAAAGTTTTACTTCTTCCTTTCCTTTTTAGGTGCCTTTTATTTCTTTATCTAGCCTAATTGCTCTAGCCTATTGTGTTAGAACTTCTAGCACAATATTGAATAATATTGGTGGTGACAGTGGGCATCTTTGTTTTGTTCCTGATCTCAGTGGGAGAGCTTTCAGTCCTTCACCATTGAGACAATGGGAGCTATAGGTTTTTCATATATGCACTTTACCATATTGAGAAAGCTGCCTTCTATTCCTATCTTTTGGAATGTTTTTATTAGGAAAGGGTGCTGCATTTTGTCAATTGCCTTTTCTGTATCAATCAAGAGGATAGGTGATTTTTCTTCTTCAATTTGTGATGGTGATTTATTACACTAATTGATTTACTTGTGTTGAACCACCCAGCATACCTAGCATAAAACCCACTTGATAGTGGTTTATAATTCTTTTAATGTTCTTTTAAATTCAGTTTACAAGTATTTTGTTGAGGATTTTTGCATCTATATTCATTAGAGATATTGGTCTGTAATTTTCTTTTTCCACAGTATCTTTACCTGGTTTTGGTATTAGGGTGATGCTGGCTTTATAGAATGAGTTTGGTAGTGTTCTTTCCTGTTCAATTTCTTGGAAGAGCCTGAGAAGATTGGTATCAGATCATCTTTGAAAAACTGGTGGAATTCACCTGTGAAGCCACCTGGTCCTGGACTTTTCATCTTTGGGAGCTTTTTGAAAACTGTTTCAATCGCTTTACTTTTGATTGGCTTGTTGAGGTCTTCTATTTCTTCTAAAATCAGTGTAGATGGTTCATGTGTTTCCAGGAATTTGTCCATCTCGTCTACATTGTTTAGTTTTTTTTGGCATACAGCTGTTCATAGTATCCTCTTATGATCTCTTATTTCTGTGAAATCAGTGGTAATCTCCCCCTTTCATTTCTGATTTTATATATTTATTTCTTCTTTTTTTCTTTGTCAGTCTAGCTAAGGGTTTGTGAATTTTGTTGATCTCAAAGAACAAACCTTCCTTTGCCTTGGTTGGGATTAGTTTGCTGTTCTTCTTCTAATACCTCCAGGTGTGCAGTCAGATCATCAATTTTAGCTCTTTCTTCTTTTTTTAATGTAAGCATTGAAGGCCATACATTTCTCTCTCAGCACTCCCTTTGCGGTGTCCCATTGGTTTTGATATGTTTTGGCCTCAATTTCATTCATCTCAAGATATTTGCTGAATTCTCTTGCAATTTTTTCTTTGACCACTGATTATTTACGAGTGTTATTTAATCTCCATATATTTATGAATTTTCCCTTTTTCCATTAATTTCCAGCTTCATTCCGTTTTGATCAGAGAAAGTGCTGGTATAATTTCAATCTTTTTAAATTTACTGAGACTTAACTTTTGACAGAGCATGTGGCCTATCCTGGAGAAAGATCTAAGTGCTTGAAAAGGATAATGTATATCCTGCTGTTTTGGGGTGCAATAAGCTATAGATGTCTGTTAGGTCTAGTTTATATATATTATTCAAGCTTTTTCTCTATCCTCTGTCCATATGTTCTACCCAATACTGAGAATGGTGTATTGAATTCTCTATTATTATGGAGACATCTATTTCTCCCTTCAGTTTTACCAGTATATGCCTCATGTATCTTGGGGCATCCAGGTTACTTGCATAAATATTTATTAGTTATTTCTTCTTGGTGAATTGCCCCTTTTATTAATATATAATGACCTTCTTCATCCCTTATAACAGTTTTCATTTAAAATCTGTTTGTCTGATATTAGTATTGCTACTCCAGCTCTTTTTTGGTTACTATTTGTGTGGAATATCTTTTTCCAACCTTTCAATTTCAACCTGGTTGTGTCCTTATATCTCAGGTGAGTCTCTTGTAGACAGCATATAGACAGCTCATATGTTTTTTTTAATCATTCTATCAATCTGTCTTTTGATTATGGAGTTAAGCCATTAACATTCAATGTTATTTCTGTAAAAGAAATACTTCATCCATTTTGTCCT
Source organism: Tolypeutes matacus (assembly GCA_026826555.1). Classification (NCBI taxonomy): domain Eukaryota; kingdom Metazoa; phylum Chordata; class Mammalia; order Cingulata; family Chlamyphoridae; genus Tolypeutes; species Tolypeutes matacus. The sequence continues at coordinate 10,928,752 of JAKSZT010053819.1, forward strand.
TTGGCTTTCTGTTGTCATATTTTACTGTTGTCTGTCCTTTTATCCTTGAATTCATACTTCCTAATAATCTTCAATTCCACACTCTTCTCCAAGTCTCTCACCCTTGTTTTGTCCTTTTAGGCTGCAGCACTCCCGTTAGTATGTCTTGTAATTCAGGTCCTTTGGTAACATACTCTCTTAGTTTTTATTTGTCAGTGAAGAGTTTGAACTCACTCTCATTTTTTTTAAAGAAATTATTTTAAATTTTTTTTTATTTTTTCAGGAGATAAAGGGGAATGAACCCAGGACACCTCATACATGGGAAGGAGGCACTCAACCACTTGGATTACATCTGCTCCTCATAACCCTCATTTTTAAAGGTCAGTTTTGCTGGTTACAGAATTCTTGGCTGGTAGTTTTTCTCTTAGAGTAGCCTAAATACATCATATTACTGCCTGTTCACCTCCATGGTTTCTGATGATAAGTCATTAATCTTACTGAGGTTCCCTTGTATGTGATACTTTGCTTTTTTCTTGCTTTCAGAATCCTCTATCTCTGATATTTGTCATTCTGAATAGTAAGTGTCTTGCGGTAGGTCTATTCAGATTTATTCTATTTAGGGTGCATTGTCCTACTTGGATATTGTTATTTATGCCTTTCATTAGGATTGGGAAGTTTTCAGGCATTATTTCCTCAAATATTCTTTTTGCCCCGTTTCCATTCTCTACTCCTTCTGGTACACTGATAATATGTATGTTTGTACATTTCATGTTGTCTTTCAATTCCTTGAGACTCTGTTCCATTTTTTCCATTCTCTTCTCTTTCTGTTCTCCTGTCTTTTCCAGTTCAGATGTTCTGTTCTTGAAATCACTAATTTTGTCTTCAAGCAAATCAAATCTCCTGTTACATGCTAATATATTTTTTAAACATTATTTTTATTTTTTAAATACTTTAGATTACATGAATGTTACATAAAAAATATAGAGGATTCCCATATGCCCCACTTCCTATCCCCCCATACCTTCCCACATTAACAACATCCTTCATTAGTGTGGTACATCTGTTACAACTGATGAACACATATTGGAGCACTGCCACTAAGCATGGATTATAGTTTACATTATAGCTTACACTCTGTACCGTACAATTTTGTAAGTTATTACAAATATATAATGGCCTATATCCATTATTGCAACATCATTCAGAATAATTCCAATGTCCCAAAAATGCCCCCATATTATACCTGTCTTTCCCCCTCCTTCTCCTCAGAACCTCTGGTGACCACTGATTCCACATCAATGATAAAAGTTCTTCTATCTAATGTATTTTTAATCTCATCCATTGTGTCTTTCATTCCCATAAGCTCTGTCACTTTTCTTTGCAGGCTTTCAAACAGTTCTTCATGCTCACCTATGTCTTCTTAATATCCTTTATCAGTTCACAGTCATATTTTCTTTCAATTCTTTGAATTGATTTGCGTGATTATCATTGATTAATGGTTTTAAATCCTGTATCTTTCAGAATATTTGGTTTGTTCCTTTGGCTGGGCAATCCTTTCCTGTTTCTTAGTATGGCTTGTAATTTTTTGCTGATGTCTAGCATCTGAATATGTTGGTGAATTTACTCTGATGGCCAATTTCTCTCTCTTGCCTATTGGTTTTTTTTTTTTCACAGCTCTTCTTGATTTTTGGTTCAACTTATTCTAAGTCTTTAAAATTGCCCAGCTTAAGTTATCAAAATTGGGTCAGGGACTCACTAATGGGGTGCAGATTTTCTCCTAGGAGTTTGGGTTAAGAGAGCCCTAAAAGCAGTTTTTCTCTGTACAATTTCCAGACCAGCCAGTAGATGGTGCTTGTCGGCACAACATTTCCTAGGGGTGTTTCTTTCAGTCTCTGCTTTCCTGTGTTTCTGGTCTGGCCACAGTCAAGATTCAAAGTGGGCTCTGCAGGCCAAATTCACTGAAGAGAAGACCCCCAACCCACCTCCCTTTTTCCTGGTAATAGCTGACAGGGAGGAAGATGCTCTTCCCCTCTCAGGAAAAAGGGAGGTGAACCACTAATATACTTACTCAGAGTCAGAGGTGTTGATGAGCTTGGAAGGTATTGTGCCTCAAGAATTTGTAATTGAATCCTGCTATTTACTGCTTGAAAACAAGTCCCCAATTCAAGTTCTGCATGGCAAACCTGAATATCAAAAATATATATATCATTTGGTATTTAGGAATAAAATTTTGGGCTATTTCAAAAATTCAGTGATATAGAGCTAAGGTTAGAAATTTTGAAAGCACTACTCACAGCCACACTTATGAGAGAAGGTTAAGAGGATTCTGCAAATACAAGGTACTCACCGTTATGGATTCTGTAAACACAATTTACAACTACACACTGAACCTTCAAAATCAGTGAGCCCAAAGGCAATTCAAATTAAAAATAAATTAAATTCCTAAGAAGCATTACTGGAGAAAATGTCACTGAAATGAACACAAAAGGAGCATACTTTCAAAAGACTTAAGCATAGTCATTAGAATTATTTTTAAGAATATGTGAAATATAATAATTTAAAATGCCATATATGAGGATCATCAATTTTTTTCTAATTACACAAGTCATAGTAGGGGCTACAAAATCAGAAGACAAACGATTACTGCAATGAACTTATCAGTGTTAAGAGCTAAATTACTATGCTAAATGGAAGCAAAACAAAGAAGAAAGTTGACAAGAAGGAAGCTAGAGAAAGTGCTGAGGCAGTAAATAATAAGGAAAAAGGTCAAAGCAAACCTGAGGCAAATAGAAGAAATTAGGAGACTTAGAAATGGGGAGAAAATTAAAATGTGCCCTTCAGTACTGCTGACAAACAGCAAAACAAACCTGGTAATTTATTTGTAAAATACAACACAAACCAACCTATACTGTGTATTCCAAAATTCTTGAAGGGAAACATAAGAGAGAGAAAAATAAAGTTGTTCAGACACAACAATATATTGTTCACTTGTTGAAAAGAATAAGAATGGGAATAAAGCTAATACATAATGTTGACAGATCTCACCAAGGCTCAGCACAGACCTTTGCAAAAGTTGTAGATAGTACTGATTCCAATAAAATTACAGAACAGCTAAATACTTTTATATTTTACACTTGCTCATTATTCCCCAATAATTGGTTATGGCTCATTAGAAAAAGAAACCTTTCTATGTACATGGTGCTGACTGAAGCTAGGACATTTTCTTAAAATATGCTTCCGTGTTTTAAAAATTGGCCATGCCATAAGAAATAAGGAGATAACAGTGAAAAGTAAATCACTTAAAAGTATAAACTCAAAGTGAGTCAGGAGGTCATTCCAGAGGTTACACTTATGCACATCTCCACAGGATCTCATTTACTGCTTAAGTACATATTGCCTCAAATAGCGGGGCTCCTGAGGGTTCTGGAGACATCAGGACACTGTAGGCAGGGCAGATGGCTGAGGAGTTTGGCACCTTGCCAGTGGGCCCTACTTTGGAATTTATGTTCCCCAATGTGACAGAGTTGGACTCAGTTGTGGTTTCCCTATATATGGCTCTTCTGTCCCTTCTATTCGAACCTATAGTTAGGACTAGAGTTGATAGATGTGTCCAAGAAACTTATATCTTTGGGCTTTCCATGTGCCAGATGTGCCCTGAATCTCAACAAAGTTGCAACACCTACTCTCCAGTTCGTTGGACTCACCCAAGACAACAAAGAGATGATGATGGACAATGAACATCCCAAGGAACAGAGAGAGTCTGCAACTGCAAGCAACATAATCCCAGCCATCTGTCTCACAGGATCTAAGCCTCTTCTCAATTAGAGGAGGAGTGGGCATCACCATCCCAGAATCCTCAGGATTGGGAAATGAACAATGAACTAGAGTAGACTTACTGTTCTTCTACTATAGACTTATTGTGACTCTAGCAATGGAAGAGTTTTTATCATTGATGTGGAAGCAGTGGCTACCAGAGGTTCTGAGGGGAAGGAAAGGGAAAAATAGGTGTAATATGGGGGCATTTTTGGGACTTGGGAATTGTCCTGAATGATACTGCAATGACAGATACAGGCAATTATATATCTTGTCATAACTTAATTGTGTGGGACAGAGTGTAAACTACAATGTAAACTATTATTCACGCTTACTGGCAATACTCTAAAATGTGTTCATCAATTGTAACAAATGTACCACACTAATGAAGGATGTTGTTAATGTGGGAAAATGTGGGAGGGGTAGGGAGCAGAGCATGTGGGAATTCCCTATACTTTTTATGTAACATTTATATAATCTAAGTATCTTTTAAAATAATTTTTTAAAGTATATATTTTTTAAAAAGAAAAAAAAGTATAAACTCAACTGTTGAGACACCTTCTTGAGAAAATCTAAAATGATGATAAAATTTGCCTATGTTAGCAACGAATGCTGAATTCTAATAAATACATAAATCTACTTAATTTTAATCAGAAAATGTACCAAGGTATAATTTAGATTATAAGTAACTATTCAAAATGGTTTTCAATCTTGTAATAACCAAAAAACTAACATTTCAATCATCAATAAGCACATCTAATGAGCACAAAACTATAGAAGATTTAAGACATGACCACTGCTCCTGAATAAGGTATTATTTTTAAAATAAAAGAAAAAAAAACTTTATTAGCCTTCCTGGAGCTGTTGACAGTGAAATGTTATGCATAATTAGGAAACCATGAACTGGTGATGTTTGAGAGTATCTTCATAGACAGAGTATCTTCATGGAATCAGAATGCATATGTTCAAATCCTGGCTTCCCAACTACTAGCTATGTGAACTCGGTCAAATGCTTAAACGTCTTTATATCCACAATAGCAGCAAACTCCTAAGTTTGATGTAAACATTACATCACCTAGCACAGTGTCAATCATATGGTAAGTGTCTATAAATGATAGCCATTCCTTCATGCTAACCTTGTCTTTTCCACATTAATCAACACAAAAATGAGAGCTCTCAAGTAAGTACTTAACATTACTATTTGTTAAGGTTAAAAAATATTTACTGAGAAAAATATTAACTGTAGATAAAAGTTCTGCTGTTAATGGTGAAATAGTTGTCAATGTGGATGGACTGACTCTTTAATGCCACAATCAGAAAGTTAATTGCCCTCCTCAACACATGAAACAAAGCATACTGTGCTTGCATTAGCCAATAAGATGAAACATTTACACTCAGTAATATAAATTCAGTAGTCCAATATAGCCCAGACACTCTTCTTTCAGGACATCAATCTTTTTATCCCTGCATTCATATATATCCCTGTTTTTCTGGCATAGAACACAAATATTTATAAGACCTCTGATATATGGCATGTAATTTAGTAGAAACCTAGCCATAATCATTCACTCAGATTCTCCAAGACAGATAAGATTACAATGTCTCAATTCCCCTAGAAAATACCTTTGCTGAGTTATCTTACGTATTCTCATCTTTAAAGTTTTAATATATGAATTATACATTGGAATAGTACATTTGTGCCTTATATAATATACGGCTGTAGATTACTGCCTACTAAACTAGCTTTCAAATACGCAACTGGCAAACTCCTGTCATATACAGAACAAATCTGCTGTCTTTTAATGAAAAAAAAACAACAATCTAGCTTGGCATGCTCTAATTCATCATTTATTCTTTCATATCTACCTATATACATACAAATACCCGGTGCCAAGGATATTCCCCATACTTACTAGGAGCTCAATAAAATATGAAGAAAACAGATGAACATTTTAAGCCTAGCTTTTTTTTTAAAGCAAGTAAGAAAAATGATAAGTTGTAAATAAATGCTATAAAGAAAACAATTAGAGGATGAGATAGAGAATAAAAGACAAAAAATAATTATACTGCAAATATTCTTGCTGTCCTGATTTTGTGATAATCAGGGTAGGCTAAACATTCACTATATTAGAAACCATGTACGTGTCCCCGGACCCAGTTTTTCTCCCTAGGCCTGGCTTTTAGAATGCTGGAGATAAATTAAGTCTGATTTATTATATAACTATCTTGTATGGGAAAAGACTGTAACTCTAGGTATCTTTGGTCAACCTTAAGAGATATAGCAGGGGGACAGATGTGGCTCAAATGGTTGGGCGTCCGTCTCCCATATGGAGGGGCCTGGGTTCAATCCCCGGGACTCCCGGTAAAAATTAAAAATTGGAAAATATAGAAGGCACGTGGGCCACCAGGTCCCACATGCAGATGCACCACCAGGCCCCATGCGTGGGTATGCCGCCAGGCCCCGCGAGCCAGAGCCACGCAGCAAGATGATGACTTAACAGGAGAGTGACACAAGGGAGAGCCAAGATAAGACACACCGAAAAACCAGGAACTAAGGTGGCGCAGGTCGTAGGACACCTCTCCCCCACATTGGAGGTTCCGAAGATCGAATCCCAGTGAAGACAGGAGGAAAAGGATGAGAAGACGGGGCAGGAAACAGACATGGAGAGTTGCCCAGCAACGCAAAAACGGGGGTGGGGGGTGGGGGCGTGGGAGGGTTGGGGGGTGTAAAAATGGATAAAAGTAAATAAAGAAATAAATAAAGCCTTTAAAAAATGTATGGGGATTAAGATATGGACTATAGTTAATAGTAATACTTTGACAATGCTCTTTCATAATTTGTTAACAAATGTTTCACAACAATGCAAAGCATTTGTGGTGGGGTGATGTGTGAGAGTCCTATGTGATGTTATGCATGTTTGTTTTGTAAGTTCACAATGTTTACTGAACACTTATATTTTATGTATGTTCGTGTATGAATGATATACTTCAATAAATTGTCTAAAAAATAATAATAATAATTATAAAGAAATTTCAACTCTTCTTGATCAATTATAGTAATTCTTTTGTAATTACTACTTTTATTTGTAATCCTTTATTTCCCTTATCAACCCAGGCTACACATTAGAATCACCTGGGAGCTTTTGAAAACTACAAGTGCTTCTGTACCACCCCAAGAGATTCTGATTTAATTCATTTAGGTATGGACATTTTTTAAAGCTCCCAAAATGATTCCAAAGAGTAGCTTTTGCTAAAAACCACTTAAATTCACCTTAATATTTTTGGAAGTAGGTAAAATATAAACCCTATATAAATTTTAAATCACTGATAGATTTGACCTTAAATTTGCTTTGACTGATTTTATAACTGTTATAATGGCATGAAGACAATATAATTAAATTTTTAGGGATTTCTAAATAATTTAAAGACAGTGTTCAACTGGGTTGTTAACAGAAGCAAGTATCAGGTCTCAAAAATCAATAAGCACTATAGACAATCAAAGTTTAACATACATACAAAAATCAGCTATAAGAGCTTCCCATTTTACCCAATGTATAGGCAAATATATAGCTTACTCATGATCAAAACAACTTTCTTCATCTTTTTCAGAGCAATCTCTGATCAAGTTTAATGTTTATGATTCTTTCGTTTTTCCTAAGTTATCAGCTACTAAAAAACTAATTTTAAAAGTTATTTAATAATTTAAATTATTCATACTTCAGATCTATTTTCCCCTTAAGTATGAAACATAGTAAGGAAATGAACTAGAAGATAAACCACAGGTTATTTTCCCATGGACAATGAAAAATTATTCTGTTAACATTTACTCATTTTTAAATTACTATTATTACTATAAAAATAAAAATAATAAAAAAGGCTTCAAAACAAACAAACAAAAAAAAAACAAAAACAAAACAAAAAAAAAAAGGTTTCTTGAGAGCCTTCCTGATTCCCTAATATTTTATGGTGTACAAGTTATCTCCAACAGACAAAAGTACATCCACTAAATGTATAATGGTAGAATACTTCCTCCTCCATTTCCTAATTCAAAAGTCTGAAATACTTTTACATTAAATACTACTATTACTTACAGAAATTTTTGAAGGTGGTATTATATCCAAAGAGTAATCCATTTCTTGTGTACTAAGAGTTCTAAGTGATAGTGAGCATTCTCCAATGGTTTTCTTCTTGGGAGTCTGGGTTTGAATCTTAAATACAAGCCTTACAGTTTGTAGATTTTGGAGTTTAATAGCAAATACAAAAGTTTCCATAAATTCAATAGTCTAAAAAATAAAAAGACAAGAAAACAAAATATATAAATAAAAAGATTGGGGGGAAAGTTGATATGCTAATACAAAATAAATATTTTTTGGAGTAATGAAATTATTCTAAAATTTTCTGTGGTGATGAATGCACAACATTGTGATTATACTAAAAGCCACTGATTGTACACTTTGGATAGATCATATGGTATGTGAACATATCTCAATAAAACTGTTTAATAAATAAATGTGCAAGAATAGCCAGAAATAGCAGATACGTACAGCAGGAGAAACAGAGAAATTGAGAGGTGAAAAATTTTGTCTGTCTGTTTTTATTATTGTATCATTATTGAAATAATGAAAATGCTCTAATAATGACTGAAGTGATGAATGCATAACTATGTGATTATACCAAATACCATTAATTGTACACTTCAGATGTATTGTATGCTTTACTAATATATATCAATAAAAAAACAAAAAATATGTATTATTTTATAATCTAGAAAAAGTAGATTTAATTTTTTACAACAAAAAGTATTTTTAATATAAATGAAAATGAGAATGACCATGACTTGTTTTTCCAGAATTTATCCGAGAACTGCCTTTCTTGATTTCACCAATCATTCTTTTAATTTTTAATCAGGAATTCAGGACAAGATCAATAACAAGCTCACCAGAATACAACTTTAAAATCTACTCTTTTTCCTTTTTGAAAATTAGGCTGTTTTCCCATCTTTGATTTTGGGGATATTTTCCATTCCCCACAATTCTTCAATAGTTAATAAGTGTTTCAAGAATCTCATGCTACTCCCTCAGTACCCAAAATTCTAACTTGCTTACATTGAGATTTGAAATCTCTCTTTAAAAAGGACTATTCTTTGTCTAATGTTCATTCCAACAATCTTGGTTTACAATTTCTCCTTTCTTGATGTTTGTTCGACCATTTCCAATATGAAAAGCAATCTTCTTGAAAGAGAAGACAAAAGGAAAAATATGAGTTTGAAGTTCTACCTTCTCTCAGAAGCATCCACTTTGGACAGAAAGTCAGTGTTTTCCATATTCAAAAGTCCTTTTTGTTATTTTTAATATTTTTAAAGAACGCCTTGGCTTTCATCTTCTTGGCATTAGACATTTATTTTTTGCTATACACATCCTTCTTTCCATCCTTAGTACATATTTTTGAAAAGGAGCTTCTTAGCAAAGATATGTGGCAATTAACAAAGGTAATTTGAATACTGGGCCAAAATTTCTACTTTAATTGCAATCGCTTGTGTCTTTACAATCAAAATTGGATTTCTGAGAGCCTCCCAACTAATTGTGCTATCTTTTTCTTTTATGGTCTCAAGCCATAAGATCCCAACGATAATATATATAAAATGTAGAATTTTTAAACTCTGATTCAGTGAGCTTACAAATGAAGCAAATGTGGCGGTTTACTTCAGATTTTCCACATTTTGCCATAATAGGTGTCTCCCAAAGAAAAATTAAACAACATGATATATAAACATAAATTTTAAAAATAAAAGATTACATGCAAGTTTTTTATATTATTTTAATTAGAGAAGCTGTAGGTTTACATAAAAGTCATGTAAAAAAAAAAACCATCATTCCCAACATACCCCCTATTGTTGACACTTTACATTAGTGGGGTACCTTTGTTACAATTGATGAAAGAATATTAAAATAGTACTACTAACTATAGTCCATAGTTTACATTAGGTAGTATTTTTCCCATATATGACCCTATTATTAACACATTTTTTTTTAGTGTCGTACATTTGTTATAATTCATGAAAGAGCAATCTTATACTTGTAAAATTAACCCCAGTCCATGGACCACAACAGGATTCACAGTGTTATAAATCAGTCCCATGTTTTATCTTCTAACTTTCATTCCACTAACATATACAAGCCAAAACGACATTCATACACAAAATTCAGCACTGTTAACTACACTCACAATAATGTGCTACCACTGCCATCATCCATTTCCAGCCTTTACAATCAACCTAAACAGAAATTCTGTACAAATTAAGCATTAACTCCCCATTCTCTAATCCCAATCTATCCTTTGGCAACCTGTATTATAACTCTATAGGTTTACTTATTATAATTAGCTCATATCAATGAGAACATACAATATTTGTCCTTTTGTGTCTGGCTTATTTCACTCAACCTAATGTCCTCAAGGTTCATCCATGTTGTCATATGCATTAAGACTTCATTCCTTTTTGTAGCTGAATAATATTCCATCATATGTATATTCCACATTTTGGTTATCCATTCATCAACTTATGGACATTTGGGTTACTTCCACCTTTAGGCAATTGTGAAAAAAGCTGTTATGAATATGGGTGCGAAAATATCTGGTTGAGGCCCTGCTTTCAATTCCTCTGGGTATATACCTAGTAGAGGGATTTCTAGGTCATATTGTAATTCTATAGCTTCTTGAAGAATTGCCTAACTGTCTTCCACATTGGCTGTACCATTTTACGTATCCACCAGCAATCTATGAGTGTTCCTGTTTCTCCACATTCTCCCCAACACTTGTAATTTTCTGTTTTTTGTTTTTTGTTTTTTTTTTTAATAGTCATTCCTGTGGCTGTAAACTGGTATCTTGTGTTTTTGATTTGCATTTCCCTAATGGCTAATGATGCTGAGCATCTTTTCATGTGCTTTTTTGCCATTTGTATATCCTCTTTGGAGAAATGTCTATTCAAGTCTTTTGACCATTTTTTAATTGGGTTATTTGTCTTTTTATTGTTGAGTTGTATTTCTTTATATATTCCGGATAGTAAAGCCTTATCTGATATGTTTCCAAATATTTTCTCCTATTGAGTAGGTTATCTTTTCACTTTGGGGACAAGTCCTCTGAGGCACAAATTTTTTAATATTGAGGTGGTCCCATTTATCTATTTTGTTGTTGTTGCTGCTTATGCTTTGGCAGTAAAGTCTAAGAAACCACTGCCTAACACAAGATCCTGAAGAAGCATCCCTACATTTTCTTCTAGGAGTTTTAGAGTCCAGCTCTTGTATTTAGGCCTTTGATGGATTCTGAATTAATTGTATACTCTTTCATTCTTTTGCACACGGATAGCCAGTTCTTCCAGCACCATTTCTTGAAAAGACTATTCTTTCCCAATTAAATGGACTTGGCAGCCTTGTCAAAAATCAATTGGCCATAGGTATGAGGGTGTATTTCTGAACTGTGAATTGGATTCCAATGGTTGATATATCTTTGTGCCAATACCATGCTGTTTGACCACTGTAGCTATCTAATAAGCTTTAAAGTCAAGAATTGTGAGTCCTCCAACTTCATTCTTCTTTTTAAAAATGTCTTATGACAATTCATAGCCCATTATCCTTCCAAATTTTTTTGTTAATTGGCTTTTCCATTTCTGTAAAGTAGGCTGTTGGAATTTTGATTGGGATTGCACTGAATCTGTAAATCACTTTGGGTAGAATTGACATCTTAACAAAACTTAGTCTCCCAATCCATGAACACGAAACTTCCTACCATGTATTTAGGTCTTCTTTGATTTCTTTAAGCAATATTTTATAGTTTTCTATATATGAGTCTTTCATATCCTTGGTTAAGTTTATTCCTAGATATCTGATTCTTTTACTTGCTATTGTAAATGGAAATTTTTCTTGATTTCCACCTCAGCTTGCTCATTACTTGTGTACAGAAACACTACTGATTTCTGCATGCTGATCTTGTACCCCGCCACTTTGATGAATTAATAGCTCTAGTAGCCTTGTTGATTTTCAAGACTTTCTATACACAGGATCATTTCATCTGCAATTAGGGAAAGTTTTAACTTCTTCCTTTCCAATTGGGATGCCTTTTATTTCTTTTTCTTACCAAAGAAAAAGTGGTAAACCAAAGATAAAAGTGGTGACAGTGGGCATCCTTGTCTTGTTCCAGGTCTTAGAGGGAAAGCTTTCAGCCTATCTTCATTGAGTATGACGTTACCCGTGGGTTTCTCATATATGCCCTTTATTACGTTGAGGAAGTTTCCTTCTATTCCTATTTTTCTAAGTGTTCTTATCAAGAAAGGATGCTGAATTTTGTTAAGTGTCTTTTCTGTACCAATTGAGATGATCATGTGTTTTTTTCCCCTTCATTTTGTTGATATGGTGTGTTACATTAATTGGTTTTCTTATGTTGAACCACCCTTGTATACCTGGGATAAAACCCACTTGACCATGGTGTATAACTTCTGTTGTGCTGTTGGATTCAATTTGTGAGAATTTTGTTGAGGATTTTTACATCAATATACATAGGAGAATTTGGTCTGTAATTTTTTTTTTTTTTTAAGATTTTATTTATTTATTCATCCATTCCCCCCTTGCTGCCCGTGCCCGCCGGGTCAGCTAACCACGCCGTGCGGGCGTGCCCGCCTTCACCAGGAGGCCCCGGGAATCGAACCCGGGGCCTCCCATATGGTAAACGGGAGCCCTACTGATTGAGCCACAGCCGCTTCCCATGGTCTGTAATTTTTGTTTCTTGTAGTATCTTTATCTGACTTTGACATTAGGATAATGTTGGCATCATAGAATGGGTTAGGTAGTATTTCCTACTCTTCAATTTTTTGGAAGATTTTGAGCAGGATTGGTATTAATTCTTCTTGGAATGACTGGTAGAATTCACGTGTGTAGTCGTCAGGTCCTGGGCTTTTCTTTGTTGGGAGGGTTTTGATGACTGATTCAATCTTTTTAAGTGGTCTGTTGAGGTCTTTTATTTCTTCTAGAGTCAGTGTAGACTGTGTGTTTCTCAGATGTGTCCACTTCATCTAGGCTGTCTAATTTGCTGGCATATACTTACACATAGTATCCTCTTATGATCCTTTTTATTTCTGTGGGATGAGTACTAATGTTCCCCTCTCATTTCTGATTTTATTTATTTGCATTTTCTCTTTTTGTCTGTCTAGCTAAGGGTTGTCAATTTATTGATCTTCACAAAGAACCAACTTTTGTGTTTTTTTTTAATTCTCTATTGTTTTTTATTCTCAATTCCATTGATTTATGATCTAATCTTTGTTATTTCTTTCTTTCTGCTTGCTTTAGGGTTAATTTGCTGTTCTTTTTCTAGTTCCTCCAGGTGTGCAGTTAGGCCTTTGATTTTAAGTGCTTTCTGCTTTTTTAATGTAAGCATTTGGGGCTATAAATTTCCCTTTCAGCACTGCCTTTGTGCATCTCATAAGTTGTTTTTTTTTTGTTTTTTTTTTTTTTTAATTTATTTCTCCCTACCCCTCGTTTTGCACTTGCTGTCTGATCTCTGTGTCTGTTTGTTGTGTGCGCATCTTCTTTTTTTAGGAGACACTGGGAAATGAACCTGGGGCCTCCCATGTGGAAGGCAGGCACCCAATTGCTTGAGCCACCTCACTCCCTGCTTGTTGTGTCTCTCATTGTGTTTCCTTGTTGTATCTCTTCATTGCATCATTTCGTTGTGTCATCTTATTGCATCAGCTCACTGCGCCAGCCCATCATGTTAGCTTGCTATCTTGCTCGTCTTCTTTTAGGAGGCACTAGGAACTGAACCCAGGACCTCCCGTGTGCTAGGTGGACACCCAACTGCTTGAGCCACATCAGCTTTCCTCTTGTAAGTTTTTTGGGTTTTTTAAATTTGTTTGTTTTAGGGGGCATCAGGGAATGAATCTGGGACGTCGTATGTGGGAAGCATGTGCTTAACCACTGAGCTACATTCGCTCCCCAATGAGAGTTGGATTTTTTTGTTTGTTTGTTCATTTGTTTTTAGGAGGTACCAGGGTTGGAAACTGGGATGTCGTACATGGGAAGCAGGTGCTCAACCACTGAGCTATATCCACTCCCCTCATAAGTTTTTGTATGTTGTGTTCTCGTTTTCATTTGTCTGAAGCTATTTACTGATTTCCCTTATAATTTTTTCTTTGACCCACAGATTGTTTAGAAGAGTGTTATTAACTTCCATATAACTGTGGATTTCCAGTTCTCCAACTACTATTGATTTCTAGCTTCATTCCATTATGGTCAGAGAAGATGCTCTGTATGATTTCAATCTTTATAAGTTTATTGAGACTTGTTTTGTGACCCAACAGGTAGTCTACTCTGGAGAATGATATCCATGTGCACCTGAGAAGAATGTATATCCTACTGTTTGGGGGCACAATGTTCTGTAAATATCTGTTCTGTCTAGTTCATTCATCATATTATTCACATTCTCTGTTTCCTTATCAATCTTCCACTTATATGTTCTATCTATTGATGAGAGTGGTGTATTGAAGTCTCCAACTATTATTGTAGAAGCACCTATTTCTCCCTTCAGTTCTTCCAGTGTTTGCCTCATGCATTTTGAGGCATCATGGTTAGGTGGGTAAGTATTTATGATTGTTATTTCATCCTTGTGGGTTGATCCCTTTGTTAGTGTCCTTATTTGTCTCTTATAAAGCTTTTGACTTAAAGTCTATTTTGTCCAATATTAGTATAACTACTCCAGCTCTCTTTTGTTACTATATGCATGGAGTATCTTTTTCCATCCTTTCACTTTCAACCTACTTGTGCCTTTGGCTATATAAAGTGAGTCTCTTGTAAACAACGTATAGTTGGATTATGCTTTTTTTATCTCTTTTGCCAACCTGTGTCTTTTGATTTGAGGAGTTTAATCCATTAACATTCAGTGTTATTGTTGTAAAGGCAGTACTTACTTCAGCCTTTTTTCTTTTTGTTTTGTCTTATCTTTTTATTCCTCTTTTCCTTTATTGTGGCTTCCTTTTCTGTACAGTTGATCTTGTGTGATGTATCTGACTGATCCCTTTCTCGTTTCTGCTTCTGTATATTTCTAAAATATTTTCTTTGTGCTTACAGTTGGGGTTTGTATTACAGAACCTACATCTATAACCTACTAATTTGAAAAGATATTGTATTAGTCAGCCAAAAGGATGCTGATGCAAAGTACCAGAAATCTGTTGGCTTTTATAAAGAATATTTATTTGGGGTAGAAGCTAACAGTCACAAGGCCCTGAAGTCCAACTCAGGGTCACCCAAAGTCATGGGCCATGTGTTGAAGCAAGATAGCAGGCAATGTCTGCAAGGGTTCAGCCTTCCTTCTTCCTCTTAAGGTTCCATGGTCCCAGCTTCTTCCTATCTTAGCTGTAGGCAGGAATAAGCCTTGGCTCTCTCCCCAGGGCTTGTTTCTTTCTGGGTTCAGCTGCTCTGTTTTCCCCTACTGTAAACTATCAGGCTCATCTCTCTTCCCAGGGCCTCTGTCGTTTCTTTGGCGTGCTCTCTATTCCTCTGTGTCTGCTTCTGTGTGGAAGTCTCTTTTATCAGCCCAAGGGGGCTAGGACTCAACAGTGAGTTGCACTCTAATGATGTGGTTGAATCAAAGTCCTAATCTTAACATAATTTAATCAGACATCTCAGCAGAATCTAATACCATCCAAAGGAACAGACCAGTTTACAAACATACTCTATATTTCTTTTTGAATTCATAAATAATATCAAACTCCACAGATAACAACTTAGCTTCAACAACACACACGTTCTCTGCTCCCACATCCATCTATTTCTCCTCTTTATGTTGTTTTTGTCCCACTTTATCACTTTATATTTTGCACATCCACTATCTGGAAATATGCTTTTTTCTTGTCCAATTGTATTCTGATTCTTACATGAGTTAAAGAATAGAGATGTATATTGAGGAAACAGTAATAATGGGTTTTGCATTTACCCTGTTAATTACCTTTACACAAGTCACTCTCTCCTGTATTTTCCTTTCAACCTGCAGAATTCCTTTTAGTATAATTCTTGTTGGGCAGGTCTCAGTTTCTTTTTATCTGTAGAATTTTAAACTCTCCCTAATTTCTGACAGACAGTTTTGCTGGATAAAGAATTTTTGTCTGGTAGTTTTTCCTCTTTCATTGCCTTAAATATATCATATCACTGCCTTCTCAACTCCATGGTTTCTGATGAGAAAATAGCATTTAGTCTTACTGAGGACTCCTTGTATGTGAGGAATCACTTTTCTCTTGCTGCTTTCAGAATTCTCTTTTTATCTTTGGCATCTGACATTCTGATTAGTATGTGTTTCAGAGTAGGTCTATTAGGGTTTATTCTGTTTGGAGTACCTTGTACTTCTTGTATATTTGTAGCTTTCATAAGATTTGGGAATTTTTGGGCCATTATTTCCTCAAATATTCTTTCTGCTCCTTTTCCCTTATCTTCTCCTCTGGGATAACCATGATGCATGTCTGTGCACTTCATGCAATCACTCAGATCCCAGAGACACTGCTCAAATCTTTCTATTCTTTTCTCTATCTGTTCTTCTGACTGTATGATTTCCATGGTCCTGTCTTCTAACTTGTAGAGTCTTTCTTATGCCTGTTCAAATCTGCTGTTATATGCCTCTAGTGTATTGTGCATTTCATCCCCATAATTGTTTTTGTTTCTTTTTATACTTTCAAATTCTGCTATATACTCACACGTTGTCTTTTTAATATCCTTCATCTCTTTAGTCATATTTTTCTTCATCTTCTTGAATTGATTTAGGAGATTTTTTTTTAACATCTTTGATTAGTTGTTGCAACTTCTGAATCTCCTCTGAAGTTCTAATATATTCCATTGACTGAGCATATCTTCCAGTTTCTTAGTATGGCTTGTAATTCTCTGCTGATGTCTAGGCTTCTTATTATCTTGATGAGTTAACTTTGAAGGACTGTTTCTTCTTGTTGTCTAGGGTTTTATTGTTGATTGGCTTTGTGTTAAGACTCTTCTTTGATGATTAACTTATTCTAGAACTTTAGAACAGCCCATGTTTAACTGTTCAGATTTTCTCAGATTTAACTCTTCTTCATCTGATTCTTGCCCTGGATATGCAGTGCAATTTTTAAGATTTCACTCTTAGTGCAATTCTTTCATCTCCAGGAGAGATTCCTTTCCTCTGTTCCTTTCACGAGGAATCTTGATCTGTTTTCTCTGTTTCTGTGCAGACTTTGCTCCTCCAGATCCTATGATTTTTTTAAATTCTCTCCCTCACTCGGTGCCTTGTTTTCCTTATACTTTTTAGTTCTGGGACCCATCCTATCTTACAGGACTTCAGTTTAAATCCCTCATCTTTTTTTCCTGTGAGGCTTTTCTTTCTCTGGTTTCTTCCCCATTAGAGTATCCTACCCCAGGAGCCAGATGGGGTCAATCCAGAAAGGTGGATCACTTTAGAAAAGCCTTTTGCTTTTAGGTGGTCCAGCCAACTGAAACTGGATTGAGTGAGGGCACAAAAGACCTTGCCAGCCTTTCTGTTGCAGTTTCTCCACCCCACCCCCACCCAGGACCCATCTGTATGCAGCACTCTTCAGCAGCTTACGTTCCACCTGGGTCTCTATGGACTTAGGTCCCTGTGCCTGGATAGGCATGGAGTTCTAACTTGCTGCTATGAGTTGCTCTACAGTCTCTGTCCACAGTGGGAGGTGACCCAGACCATGCTGCTTCTGTGCAATGCCCAAGCTGCATGGGCACAAGTGGGGGGGTGGGGGGGTGGGACAGGAACTGACCGGTGGTCCAGAATGGAATTTTCTTACCTGACATTTTTCTGTTTCTTCGATTCAGCATTTGTAGAGTCCTTCTCCAGTCTCTATTGTTCTCCAGAGTTCAAAGCAAATGGGATTTGTCCTTTTATTCGCTAAATCTCTAGGGAAGTTTTTTTTCAGGGAGTATCTTACATTGCCATGTTAATGACTTTACCTCCATTCAAGTTTTAATATGAGAACATTTTTCCTAGTTTTATTAAGTTTTATTTGAAAATCAAAAGGCGAAGTAGTTTAAGAAAATTCAAAAAGTATTCATCTTTGAGTGGCAAGACTATAGCCAGAGTTGAGCTTTATTTCCTTCTAGACTTTCTATGATGCATATTTTCATAAATGAGATCCTTATATATGCACAATTTTAATTACTGGTTTTTTTTTCACTTATTAAGAATATTTTCCCATGTCCTTAAAAATGCTTCCTAAACATTGTTTTATATAACCTCCCATGTGTTATTCCATCAACATGGGTATACACAATTTTTCTCAACCATTCTCCTATTTGAGACATTTAGATTGTTTCCAATTATTTTATTATGAGCAACACTGAAAAGAATAGGTTTATATATATATATATATTTTGTTTGCATCTTTCTATGGGACAGATTCCAAGTAGAATTAGTATGGTGAAAAAATATAAATATTTTAAGGTTTGGGCATGTATTGTCAAAATAATTTCCAGAAAGTTGTATGTTCTAGAGTAGTTGTAAAAGTTCTAATGAAGGATGGGAGGAAGAGAGGCAAACAAGAAAGAAGAGGGGAGGGGGAATAGGACAAACACATAATTTAAAATTGTATATCTTGGGTTTTTATATCTAAGCGATTTCAAAGTGAGTCAGGAGGTCATTCCAGAGGTTACCCTTATGCACATCTCAGCAGGATCTCATTGATTGCCAAAGTAAACAGTGCCTCAAACAGTGGGGCTTCCTGAGGGCTCTAGAGACATCTAGACACTATAGGCAGGGCAGACAATCTCAGGAATTCGGTACACTGTCAGTGGGCCTTACTTTTGAATATATGCTCCCCAATGTAACAGAGTTAGACTCATTTATAATTTCCCTACAGAGGGCTCTTCTGTTCCTTTTTATATGAACCTATAATTAGCACTATGCTCATTAAATATATGTCCCACAGACTTAAATCTTTGGCCTGTTCTTACGCCGGTTGAGCCCTGAATCTCAGCAGAGTTGCAACACCTACTCTCCAGTTCACTGGACTCACCCAGGACAACTAACAAGGAGATGAGGATGAACAACACCCAACCCAAGGAACAGAGAGTGTCTGCAACTGCAAGCAAGATACTTCCATCCATCTGTCCCATGGGATCTAAGCCCCCTCTCAATTAGAAGCAGAATGGGCATCACCACTCCCAAATCCTCGAAATTGGGGAATAAACAATGGACTAAAATAGACATTATTATTCTACTATAGGCTCATTATTATTCTAGCAATGGAAGAACTCTTATCATTGATATAAAGCCAGTGGCCACCAGAGGTACTGAGGGATGGGAGAGGGAATAGGATAACACCCATCCTAAAAACAGAGTATCAACAATGGCAAGTAAAACAGTTCCATCCATCTGCCCCATGGGATCTAAGTCCCCTCTCAATCAGAAACAGAGTAGGTATCACCATCCCCAAATCCTCAAGATTGAAGAATGAATACACATAAGGGGGGAATCCAACTACAGACTAAAGTAGTCTCATTATTATTCTAGAAAAGGAGGAACTTGTATCATTGATATAAAGGCAGTGGCCACCAGAGGTTCTGAGAGGAAGGAGAGGGAAGAGTAGGTGTAACATGGGGCATTTTGGGGAAATTGTAATCATTCTGCATGATATTGTAATGACAGATGCAATCCATTATACATTTTGTCAAATCCTGTAAAACTGTGCAGTGCAAAGTGTAAAATATAATGTAAAATATAGACCATGCTTAGGAGCAATGCTTCAATATATGTTCATCGATTGTAACAAATGTTCCACACTAATGAAAGATGTTGTTAATGGGGGAAGGTGGGGGAGGCAGTATATGGTAACCCCTATATTTCTGATGTAACATTGATGTAATCTAAAGCTTCTTTAAAAATAAAACAAAAATAAAAATTTTTTAAGTTGTATTTCTATGGTTACTAGTGAGAGTAATTTGTTTCATGTTTATTAGTCATTTGAATCAAATTTTAAACAATATGTTCATGTAGGAGACACTTTTTATTTACATAGAAAAACACTAACCTTTCATACCCTTAGCAGAAGAAAAACATGAACATATATTTAAATTAATATGAAAGGTAGAATCTATAAAACCAAACCCAGGATCATAAATATTCCTGTTACAACAAATGGAAGTATTTAAAAGAAATTAAGGGAAGCGGCTGTGGCTCAATCAGTAGGGCTCCCGTTTACCATATAGGAGGCCCCGGGTTCAGTTCTCGGGGCCTCCTGGTGAAGGCAAGCCCACCCGCACGGCATGGTTAGCTGACCCAGCGAGTACAAGCAGCAAGGGGGGGATAACTGAATAAATAAATAAAATCTTTGGGAAACGGATGTGGCTCAAGAGGTTCGGCGTCCGTCTACCATATGGAGAGACCGCGGTTCGATCCCCAGGACCTCCCGGTAAAAAAAAAAATAATAAAATAAAATAAAATAAATTAATTGCAAAGTCAAAGCAAGGTTGGGGAAGGAAGGATTGAAAATATAGACATTTATTTTCTTTGCAAACAGAAAGTAAGTAGTTTTCTTAGACATTGTTTATTTTCTATATGTTTTAGTGATTAAGATTTTCTTTTTAAATTCATCTTATTATTGGACACTGAAACACCAAATACTCTTGAGACTCAAAATTATCTTTAAAAAGCACTGGGTACATAATTTATAGTTTCCCAAAAATAAAACACTTTATTCCAATTATTTTTCATATATAAAGATTTTAAAAATATGAGGAAAACAGAAAAAGAAATACTTATAAACATCAGCCACTTACATTGGAGCCTTTTTTGACTGAAGACTTGAAATGCACTGGTTTCGGCAAAGCTAATATTCCTTTTATAGAAATAGTAGGAGCATCTCCATAACTAGAGGGCCAACTTAAATCTCTGCACTAAAAAAATTAAAAATACAGTTTGACTATTAGGAAGACCTCTGACAATACAAATACTTGATATATTTCTTGAGTTAATGAAATTAGATAAAAACAGTAAACTTTAGTCTACTGAGACCTCTTGTTTCATCCACATTAAAATAATTTGACATATAATATCAATTTCCTTCTTGAGGTAAAGATATGATATTTCTTTATGATATTTCTATCATACTTACAGCTTTATTTTCTTTAGATGCTTTATTAAATACTATTTTCTGTAAAATGCTATAGAACTTTAAATTTCAAAGAAGTTATTACTGGCCCATTCACCAGAGGAGGGCAATAGCAGATAACTCATAGTGTCTAAATTTTCATTTTGTAAAAAAAAAAAAAAAAAGTTGGTATTAACTATATGGATTTACCTGTAAAACTGTGATCCAGATCTGCTCTACTGAAGAATTATAGAACAATTTCACATTCAATTTCCCAAAATCTCTTTCATCTCCTGATAGAGTAATTGTATCTGAATCACAAAAGGACAAAGATGTCTGAGATGCCATGTAATTCTTCTAACCCAATTTTAAGTTACCATTTAATAAGACAAAATTATACTTCACTGTTTTTATTGAAGCAGCAGGGGAAGATATAAAAAGCATACAGTTTAAAATTTTAACTCTTCTGACTTGAATTGTAGTATAAGCGATTTAAGGTACAACTAAAAAAAGCCTTTCCAAATAACATGTATAAGACCTAATACTGGGAGGCGGCTGTGGCTCAATCAGTGGGGCTCCCGTTTGCCATGTGGGAGGCCCTGGGTTCGGTTCCCAGGGCCTCCTGGTGGGGGCAGGCCCGCCCGCATGGCGTGGTTGGCTGGCCCAGTGAGCACAAGCAGCAAGGGGGGGATAAATGGATAAATAAATAAAATCTTTAAAAAAAAAAACCTAATACTGTATGTTTCTGGAATTTCCTTCAAGATTATACTCTAAAACAAACAAAATGTCTTTAACTACTTCACTTTTTTTTTTAAGATGCATTCATGCCTGAACACTGAAAAATGGACACCACATAATGTGATTATCCATATGCTGATAATATTGCCAATATATAAACAATCCTCTAGAGACTTTTATCATTTTATTATATAAACTTTTAAATTCCTATGGGGTAGAAATAATTCCCAGAAGAGTATAGAAATAGAATACTTTACTTCTTACCCAAACTTCTGTTACTCCCCTGAGAATTCTTCCTTGAAGAAGAACTACTGGGTACACTGGACAATGAATCATGTCTCTACAAATAAAATTCTCCTTTAGTGAGAGATTACATATTAGACTTTAAGGATTCTTATGCCCCAATATCCACCCTAATATAAAACTGCATGCTAAAAATTTTGACAGTATTACCAGTCAGAATTTCCCACTTTAGATAGTAACAGAAAAAAACAAAAAATTAGGAAAAGAAAAAAAAAAAAGGTTCTGAGTTTTTATGTGTTATCAGGGAACTCGGAAATATCTTACTAGATGATATACGGGAAAACCTTTGCTAAGCTTGGTTTGGTTTTGTAGTAAGGGGAAAGAGGTTACTATTTAATTTCATACTTAAAAATACTAATGAAAACCAGAATATATTTGGAAGTGTTCCATTACCTAAAAATCTGAAAAGCAGAAATTCTCAATGTGTGGTCCCTCTGGATCAGCAGCATCAGGATTCCCTGGGATCTTGTGAGAAATGCAAACTCTAGGAGCCCAACACAGAGCTACTAAACCAGAAACTCTGAGAGTGGAGCCTGGCAATTCTGTATTTCAACAAGCTCTCTAAATGATTCTGATGCATCTTTAAAAAATGGTGCTCTAAATACTTAAGTTCTGTAAAAAAATTTAACTCAATTAAGAATAATTTCCTTATTTTGAATACATTTCCATTTTTATAAAATATATGTATATGTATTCACATTGAAAATATCCACAAGTATATATAACTATTTCAAAATGCTTTCTCTCTTAGTTACAGGAATATAGATGATCTTTTTTTCCTTTCATTATCTCTATTTTCTAATTTTTCAATAATTATCACAGATTACTTGCAAAAAAATTTCTTTAATTATCAAAAAAATTCTCAACTCTATTTCAAAAATAGAGGGATACTGTGTTAATATTAATGAGTAATTAAAGTCCTTATATCTCAATGGAAATACTAAATTTTAAATAACTAGGTAGTTATGTTTAACAAGGAAACTTAAAACAATAAGCACTTTTACCTATATTATTTTAAATTCCAACTGCCTTAGCCTTCCCTGAATGCACACTAACCAAGAGATGTAAAATTCATTAAAACATTAATAAAAAGTACTGTGAGATTTCTAAATAACGCTTGTGGAAAATGGCAAGTGTTTATTCTTTAGATATTAGAAGACATATATATATACACACACACACAAGATAGTCAATATGTGGTTTCTAATGTAATTCACACATCTATAAATTTTTAGCTTAACAATAAATTATTACATACAATTAAGTTTAAATAAATAATTTACCTGAATGTATCGCTGAGATGAACTTGTAAGATCAAACATAGATTTGCTTAGACCAGGGGAACTGGGAAGTGGATTGTTCCTTAAGTCACAAACTACACAGGAACATGAGAAAATAATTTTTATAGTAAAGAAGAAACACTGAATTTCTACTTAATTACCATGAGCTAAATCTCTATAGATATATACCATGACTATTATGTACAAATCTACTTAAGAGTCTTCTCATGAAGTTCCTTAATATTTTTTCAATTTTACTTTTGTTTAAAACAGAAACCAATACAAACAACATATTTTCACAAATGCTTTAAATATCAAACAGTTTTTTGTTTTTGCTTCCCTTCCCCAATTCTTTACCCCAGAATAATAATCTGAGAGGATGTAACTACTCTGTGCTAAATGCAATTTGGCTACTATGTAATGAACACTTATTACATAAACAAATCAATACTGAAATCCATGTATTCCTGTATTTCTAATTTCCCTTCTAAATTACAAGTTCCTTGAAGAATGGGACTCTATATACTAGTAGTGTATCCATCCTAGCATAGTGCTGAACACAAGACAGGCATAAATAAATATAAATGTAAATATAAATATAGCTTACCCTGAATTGGACGGTTGAGAGAGTTATATATATCACAAACAAGAACTCTGTGAATCAGTTACATACAATATAGACCACAACTGATAAAGTCCCAACTATAAAACTCAAAAACTGAAAACTTAAAAAAAACTGTAATCACTTAGATATTTTCTATTTTTTTGCTTACATTTCTATCACATCATGGATTTCTAAATTATTCATTTTCATTGAACTGAATACAAAAGAAAAAAGTTAGTAAACATCTGCTGTAGAATTTATAAATGGATAGATAACACGACAATGTATATAAAATTATCTGAAAAAAATTCTTCCAAATAGGAAAAATAAAATGGAATCAGGACCTACCACTGTAAATATTAATTTTTCAAGTTTTATATTAGATATAACATCACAGAGAAGTTATGATGTCTATCACATCTTTTCTGAAAGCTGCTTTTCTCTTATTTTTAAGTTGTTTCTAATAATAAGAATAATTTCATCTAGAGTCTATAATTTTTATTTCCATGTTTGTTAAAGAGAAACACAACGAGGAAAAGCACACAAAAAAATTTCATACCTGATCCATATAGTCTCATCGCTTCAGAATGAGGAGGAAAGCGCCGATTCAAATCGGGTGAAATGTGCTGATACATATAGAATGGGTTATATACATCATAGGTAGGTCCATGCTGAGATAAACAGGAAAGTTCAACTTTTCGATCCCCAAAAGATGCTCTAGCAGATCCTGAAAAGTAAATATTTCTAAAGTTTACCAACATCCTTTTCTTGGGCGTATTAACCAATAGCTGGTGCTTCCAGGTTAAATGAAAAAAATTTTGATCTCAAGTAATACTAAATCACATGACTATAGTATCTAAAAAATCAACACATATTTACTGAGCTCTAACTGTGCCAAGTATCACAACAGGCATTAGCCATGAAAGCTGCTCTCAAGACAGTTTGGTAAATTTTTGGCAAAGGAATATGCTCTATATCTTATGATCTAAGTTTCCTTTTGTTTTCCTACTTACATAAAGAATATTCTTTAAATAAAAGGATTTATTTTCCTTGGAGATCACTCTTTTAAAAAACACACACACACATTTATAAAATCTGGCCACATGCTGAAATACACAAAGTCACAATAAATTCAAAATGACTGCTATCATATAAAATATGTTCTATGACAGTACAATTAAGTTAGAAATCAAAAAGATGCATAGAAAATATTTATATGGAAATACAGAAGGCAAAAAAACAACCAAGAAAATAATCTTTAAAAAGAAAAAGATGGAAAAAATTGCTCTATTAGGTATTAAGACTTATTATAGAGCCATAGGATACTAGCACAATAGAAAAATAGACCAGTGGAACACAATAGAAAATCCTGAATAAGAATCAGACAATTATGGACACTTGAATTACAGCAAAGGTGTCACTGCAGAGCAGTGGGGAAAGGATGGTTTTTTGGTTTTTTTTTTTTTAACAATAAAAGGTAGTAGAACAGGATATCTGGGAAGGTGGTGTCGAAGTAGGAAGGCAGGGCTCGCTCTCTCACAAAAACAACAGAAGAATGGAAAAAGCAGTCTGAGGGAGCTGCTTTGGGGATCTGCAAATCAGGAGAGTGCTATGCATTCTCCAGGGGGGCAAGGGACAGAGAAACAAAGAAGCAGAAATGAAAACCTTAGTTACTAACCCCTTGTGGTGGAGAACAGTACCCAACCCCCACACTCAAAGGCAAAGAGCCTGGATAAAACCTGTGGCTCAATGCAGCCAACTGACAGGGCAATAGACATCTGCCTCCCTGGGAAGGTGTGTATAGTAGAGGGTGGAGAGTGGTTTCTCTTTAGTAAATTTGGCCAGCAGAGCCCATTTTGAAGTTCGGCTCTGGCCAGACCAGAATCACAGGAGTGGAGGTTGAATGAAACACATCTGTGGAAAGATTTGCCAACAAGCACCATTGCTGGCTGGCTGGGAAACTGCAAGGAGAAAAAACGCTTTACATGTTTACTGGCCCAGACCCTTGGAACAGAACTGAGACCCATTAGTGAGTACCCAGACCTATTTTTGGTAACTTAAGTTGGGCAATTACAAAGATTTAGAATAAACTGAACCAAAATCAAAGAAGAGTCATGAAACAAAACCACTAGGCAAGAGAGAGAAATAGACCATCAGAGTAAATTCATCAACATATTCAGATGCCTAGATATCTGCAAAAAATTACAAGCCATACTAAGAAACAGGAGGAGATGGCATAGCCAAAGGAACAAACCAAATATCCTGAAGAGACACAGGATTTAAGACAACTAATCAATGATAATCACAAAAATCTCCTAAATCAATTCAAGGAATTGAATGAAAATATGACTAAAGAGATAAAGGATATTAAGACGACACTGGGTGAGCATAAAGAACAATTTGAAAGCCTGCAAAGAAAAGTAACAGAGCTTATGGGAATGAAAGATATAATGGATGAGATTAAATATACATTAAAGGCATATAACAGCAGATTTGAATTAATGGAAGACAGCATTAGTGAATTGGAGGACCAAGCTTCTGAACTTGAAAAGACAGGAGAACAGAAAAAGAATGGGAAAGATGGAACTGGGTCTCAGGGAATTGAATGACAATGAGAAACACACAAACATACACGTTATCAGCGTCCAAGAAGGAGAAGAGAATGGGAAGGGGCAGAAAGAATATTTGAGGAAATAATGATCAAAAACTTTCCAATCCTTATGAAAGACATAAATATCAATATCCAAGAAGGACAATGCACCCCAAACAGAATAAATCTGGATAGACATACTTCAAGACACATACTATTCAGAATGACAAAGACTAGAGATAGACTCCTGAAAGCAACAAGAGAAAAGCAATGCATTACATACAAGAAAACCTCAATAAGTCTAAGTGCCCATCTCTCATCAGAAATCATGGAGATGAGAAGAAACTGGTATCATGTTCTTAAGGTACTGAAAGAGAAGAAACTGCCAGTCAAGAATTCGCTATCTGGCAAAAAATTTCCTTCAAAAATGAGCATGAGTTTAAAGTCTTCACAGATGAACAAAAACTGAGAGAGTATGCTATCAAAAGACCAGATTTACAGGAGATACTAAAGGGAATACTACAGCCTCAAAGGAAAAAACAAGAGCAAGAGACGTGGAAAAGAGTGGAGAAAATACAAATTAGTAATGGTAGCTTAAAGAGTAAAAATAGACAACAGTAAGATATGACAAGGGAAAGTCAAAGGATAAAATGGACAGAGTACTCCCTTTACAATAATAACATTGGGCTTTAATGGACTGAACTTCCCAGTCAAAAGACATAGAGTGAAATAATGGATAAAAAAAATATGAGCCATTTATATATTCTCTACAAGTGGCTCACCTCAGACATAAGGACACAATCACGTTCAAAGTGAAAGGCTGGAAAAAGATATTTCACGAACTTAGTTACCAAAAAAATATCTGAGTAGCAATACTAATATCAGAAAAACTGTTATAACAGATGAAGAAGGTCATTATATACTAATAAAAGAGGCAACTCACCAAGAAGAAATAACTATAATAAATATTTATGCACCTGACCTGGGTGCTCCAAGATACACAAGGCACACACTGGCAAATCTGAAAGGAGAAATAGATGTCTCTACAATAATAGTTGGAGACTTCAATACACCACTCTCAGCTTTGGATAGATCATCTGGACAGAGGATAAGTAAAGAAACAGAAAGTGTGAATAATATGATAAGTGAACTAAACCTAACAGACATTTATAGAGCATTACAACACAAAAAGCAGGATATACATTCTTTCCAAGTGCTCATGAATCCTTCTCCAGATAGACCATATGTTGGGTCACAGGACAACACTCAATAAATTTAAATAGATTGAAATTATACAAAACATTTTCTCTGATCATAATGGAATAGAGCTGGAAATCAATAACAGATAGAAAAAGAGAAAATTACCAAATATACGGAGATTAAACAACACACTCTTAAATAATCAGTGGGTCAAATTAAAAATTACAAGAGAAATCAGTAAATATCTTAAGGCAAATGAAAACAAGAATACAACATAACAAAACCCAAGGGAGGGAGTAGGTGTAGCTCAGTGGTTTGAGTGCTTGATTCCCATGTACAAGTACAAGGTCCAGGGTTCAATCCCTGGCCTCATTTAAAAAATAAATAAGTTAAAATAAATAAAGTAAATTTTAAAAACATGGGCTATAGCACAGGCAGTGCTGAGAGAGAAAGTTATAAAAAGAATAAAGAGCTAAAGTTAAATATCTAACTCCACACCTGGAGGAACTACAAAAAGAACAGCAAACTAATCCCAAACCAAGTTGAAGGAGAGAAATAATAAAGATTGGAGCAGAAATAAATGAAATCTAGAAAAAAAAATAAAGTAAATCAACAAAACAAACGGTGTTTCTTCAAGAAGATAAAAAAAAAAAATGACAAACCCCTTGCTAGACTAACATAAAAAAAAGAGAGAAGATGCAAATAAATGAATTCAGAAATGAGAGGGAGGACATTACCAATGACTCTGCAAAAATAATAGAGATTTTAAGAGGATACTATGAACTGGATGTAACTAACTAGACAACATGGACAAAATGGACAAATTCCTAGAAACACATGAACAACTTACACTGACCCTAGAAGAAACAGAAGACCTCAACAAACAAATAAAAAATAAAGAGAATGAAACGGGCATCAAAAAACTCCCAAAAATGAAAAGCCTAGGACCAGTTGGCTTCACAGGTGAATTCTACCAATCATTCAGAGATGATCTAATACCAATCTTGCTCAAGTTCTTCCAAAAAATTGAACAGGAAGGAACACTACCACACTCATCCTCTATGAAGCCAACATCATCCTAATACCCTAATACTACGGAAAAAAAAAAATTACAGACCAATTTCTCTAATGAATATAGATGCGAAAATCCCCAACAAAATACTTGCAAACTGAATCCAAAAGAACATTAAAAGAATTATACAACACTATCAAGTGGGTTTTATCTAGATATGCATGCATGACTCAACACAAGTAAATCAATTAGTGTAATAAACTACGTTAATAAATTGAAGAAGAAAATCATATGATCCTCTTGGTTGATGCAGAAAAGGCACTTGACAAAATACAGCCTCCTTTCTTGATAAAAACCCTCCAGAAGATAGGAATATAAGGAAGCGTTTTTTAACATGGTGAAGTGCATATATGAAAAACCCACACCTAGCATTGGCCTCAATGGTGAAAGACTGAAAGCTTTCCCACTGAGATTAGGAACAAGACAAGGATGCCCAGTTTTACGTGTTATTCAATATTGTGCTAGAAGTTCTAGTTAGAGCAATTAGGTAAGACAAAGAAATAAAAGGCACCAAAATAGGAACGAAGTAAAAATTTCACTATTCCTTGATGATACGACCCTGTTATCTAGAAAATCCTGAAAAATCCGCAACAAACCTACTAGAACTAATGGACGAGTTCAGCAAAGTGGTGGGATAAAAGATTAGGACTCAAAAGTCAATGGTGCTTATACACTACTGATGAGCAATCTGAGGAGGTGAGTTCCACTTATAATAGCAACTAAAGAATCAAATATTTAGGAATAAACTTTAACCAAGGATGTAAAGGGCCTGTATTCAGAAAACAACAAAACATTGCTAAAAGTAATGAAAAAAGGCTTAAATAGATGGAAGGGCATTCCATATTCATGGAATTAGAAGACTAAATATCATTAGGATGTCAATTCTACTCAGACTGATTTACAGATTCAATACAATCCCAATAAAAATCCCAACAGCCTTTTTTGCAGAAATGGAAAAGCCATTTATCAAATTTATTTGGAAGGGTAAGGGACCCCAAATAGCCAAAAATGTCTTTAAAAAGAAGAACAAAGTTAGATGACTCTCACTTCCTGACTTTAAAGCATATACTTAGCTACAGTGGTTAAAAACAGCATGGGACTGGCATAAAAATATAAATATTGACCAATAGAACCAAATCAAGAACTCAGATATAGACCCTCACATCCGCAGTCAAGTGATTTTTCACAAGGCTTTCAAGCCCACCCAGCTGAGCCAGAACAGTCTATTCAACAAATGGTGCTTAGAGAACTGGATATCCACATCCAAAAGAAAGAAACTCTGGATGTGTTTCTATCTCACACCTTATATAAAAATTAACTCCAAATGGATCAAGGTTGTAAATATAAAAGTGACAACCATGTAACTCCTAGGAGAAAATGTAAGGAAATATCTTCAAGATCTTGTGGTAAGTGGTAGTTTCTTAAGCCTTATACCCAAAGCACGAGTAACAAAAGAAAAAAAATAGATAAATAGGACCTTCTCAAAATTAAACACTTCTGTTCCTCAAAAGACTTTGTCAAGAAACTAAAAAGGCAGCCAACGCAGTGGGAGAAAATATTTGGAAACCACGTATCTAATAAGGTTTGATATCCATGTTATATATAAAGAGATAGTACGACAAGCAACCTCATTTTAAAATGGGCCAAAGACTTAGACATTTTTCCAAAGAAGAAATACAAATGGCCAAAAAGCACAGGAAAAAATGTTCAACATCACTAGCTATTAGGGAAATGCAGATCAAAACTACAATGAGATACCATTTAACATCTTATAGCATAGCCATTATTAAAAAAAACAGAAAACTACAAGTGCTGGAGAGGATGTGGTGAAATAGGAACACTCCTTCACTGTTGATGGGAATGTAGAATGGTGCAGTCCATGTGGAATACAGTTTGGCAGTACCTCAAGAAGCTGAATATAGAACTGGCATATGATCCGGCAAATCTAGGTACTAGGAACAGACTCAGAAAAACTGTAAGCAAGGGCGCAAACTGACATTTGCTCACCGATGTTGACAGGAACTGTAGCAGTTTATATTGGTTATGAATTCCAAAAACAGATATTGGATGATATTTGTAAACTGGTTTGTTCCTCTGGGCACATTAGATTATACTGGAGTCAGAGGTTTCACTTTTATTTGATTAAATAATGATTGAGGCTTTGATTGGACCACATCAGTAGGACGCTGAGAACCCACCCACCAAGTGGTTTCTCACAGAGAAACCACACTGCAGAGAAGGGAGTCTGGAGTTTTGATCCTGAAGCCTAGGAAGTAAACACATAGAGAAGCAGATACGTGAGGAAGGAGAGAAGGCTCAAGTGGACACAGCAGAGGTCTCGGGAAGAGATATGAGCAGTTTGTCTGATAGTCTACAGCTGGCCTTGTGGAGAGAGAAGAGGATATGAGCCCAGAGAGAAACAACCCCTGGGAAGAGAGGAACCCAGGAAGCCTGAATCCTTGCAGACGTCGACAGCTGTCTTGCTCTAACACGTGGCAACAGACTTTGGTGAGGGAAGTAATTTATGTTTTATGGCCTGATAACTATGAACTTCTACCCCAAATAAATACCCTTTATAAAAGCCAACAGATTTCTGGTATTTTACATCAGTACCCCTTTGACTGACTAATAAAACATTATTCATAACTGCTAAAATATGGAAGTGTCCATCAACCGATGAATGGATGAACAAAATGTGGCATATACATACAATGGAACACTATTCAGCTGTAAGAAGAAATGAAATTGGGATGCATATAACAACATGGATGAACCTTGATGATGTTACGCTGAGTGAAATATACCAGACACAAAAAGATAAATATTGTATGGTCTCACTAATATGAACTAAATACAACAAGTAAACTCATGGAGGTACTCTAGAGTATAGGTTACTAGGAGATAGAAGGTGGGTTGAGAATGGAAGATGATGCTTAATGTATGTAGCATTATTAATAAGGTTAATTGTAAAAGTGTGGAAATGAACAGAGTTGAGAGTCAAACATTATAGTGAGTATAACTAACAATGCTGATTTATAAACGTGGTTGTGGCTGAAAGGCACAGTATGTGGAATAAATGTCAACTGAAAGGAAACTAGAATAATCTAGGGAATGTATTAACAGTGTTATACTGTATAACCAGTATAAATATAAGAATATATATTCTTGGTTAACAGTATAAATATAAGAATGCTGGGAAGCGGCTGTGGCTCAATCAGTAGGACTCCCGTTTACTATATGGGAGGCCTCGGGTTCGGTTCCCGGGGCCTCCTGGTGAAGGCAAGCCCGCCCGCACGGCGTGGTTAGCTGACCCAGCGAGCACAAGCAACAAGGGGGCGATAAATGAATAAATAAATAAAATCTTAAAAAAAAAAAAAAAAAAAAAAAAGAATGCTCTTCTTTTACAAAGTGCTAAGAATATGGTGATATACAGGAAAATTACAACTAACATAACTTACGGATGATAGTTAACAGCACTACTGTAATATTTTTGCAGCAATGGCAAAGAAGTTATATCAATTCCAAGGACAATATGGGGTAAACGGGGGTATGGGATTTTTAATTTTGGAGTAATGAAAATGTTCTAAAATTGACTGAGGTGATGACAGCACAACTCTGTGATGAAAATGAGAGCCACTGAGTATACACTTTGAATGGACTGTACAAAGCATGGGACTGTATAACACAGGAAATATAGTGGTGGAAGAAGGACTGAGGTTACCAGAACAAATATGAGAACACTCATGAACTATAACAAATATATAATACTAATACAGGGTGTTAATAATTGGGTAGGTTGGGGGAAAATACACCATATGCAAGATATGGACTATAGTCAGTAGCTCTTTCATAGTTTGTAACAAATGTTTCAAAACAATGCAAGGTTTTGGTGGTGGGATGATGTATGGGAGCCCTATATGAAGGCTTTAAAAAGGTTATTTTTTTGGGGTGGAAGCCTGTTTGTTTTGTAAGTTCACAACTTTTTCTATACACTTGTTGTTTATGTATGTTCATGTATGAATGATATACTTCAATAAAATTTTATTTTAAAAAAGAGAAAGGATATCCAAAGAGTGGTGAAAAATATAAAAGGCACAATGCCTTCTTGGACTAAGCAGCTCACTATTTCATAATAATAAAACAGCATTTAGTAAGAGACACTCTTAGGAAATTATTGACAGTACTTTACCTGGAAAATAATATTAAATTATAAATATCTGTTTTCTGTTAAACATCCACCCTTTCCCTTCACCCCCTCCCCACAAACTGATCAACCCATTCAAATCAATGAAGACTGAAGTAATCACATTTATAACTAGGATCATTCTCCGCCTTGACTTCAGTGAAAATTAAATATTCAAATAATCGGAATTTGGCAGCAAGTCTCTCATAATCTTGTTTATCAGTGGTTGTACTAGTATTTAGAACATTTTCAGAATGTTCTATTCTTCTTGGATCAATTGTATATATCTTTAAGTTATATTTAGCTAATTTCCTCTTTTGGGGGGGGGTTGTTATTATATACCAACTGTCTTTCACTATTTCTTTAGAGCTTAGCACAAACTTTTTAAAGCTATTAGTCAAGTACCAGTTATACTCCAAAGTCTTAGATTAAAAAAAAAAAAAATTTATTTTACATTTTTCTCTCCCCACTAATAATAGATAACTTAGAGCAGCCATGAAATTTTCTTCTGCCATGAAAGCTGTACCTATATGATTAAAATGACACTGCAAGCTGTAACTGTTATCAATTATTCCAATTAAGGATGTCTTTGCAAAAAATGACAAAAAGTTCAAACTCTTTTAACAAATAAAAATAATAGTTGTAATTCCACCTACAAAATATGACATTTTATCTAAAAAGAGATATTTTATTTTTTGAATATAAGATGCAATTTTTTTCTCCTAAAATGTCAGAGTAGTTAATGCTAAAGAAAAAAAAGGGTAGTCAAACAGTCGAATATCTATATGGAAAAAAAAAAAAAAAAAAAAACCTTCACCCTAACCTATCACAAAAATTTAATTCCAAGTGGATTACAGATCTAAATCAAATGCTAAAGTGAAAACAAAAAAGCTCCTTCATTTAAATTAACTTTTATAAGAAAGTTTTCATGACCTTGGACAGAGAAATCTTTCTTAAATGGGATGCAGAAAGAACCATAAAAAATTGTTAATAAACCAAACTACAATAAAATTTTAAATTTCCACTTATCCCAAGACACTATTTAGAGAGTGGGAGAAGATATTTGCAATAAACATAACTGACAAAGGGCTCATATCTAGAACATACAAAGAACTCAATAAGAAAAAGACAGACAAGCAAAAAAAAAAAAAAAAAAAAAAAATATATATATATATATATATATATATATAGGCAAAAGACTTAAAAGGCACTTCAAAAGAGATGCTATCCAAATAGCAATACACATGACTTGGTACTCAATCTTATCAATTATTAGGAAATGAAATTTAAAACCCCAATGAGATACCACTACATACTCACCAAAATGGGTAAAATTCAAAAAAAAGACATTAGCAAGTGGCAGCAACAAAGTAGAACAACATATTCTGCTCATGGGAATGTAAACTGATACAAAAATAGTTTGGCAATTTCTACTAAAACTGAAAATATTTCTACCTTATGTCCCAACAATGCCATTCTAGGACATATACCCAACTGAAATGCTTGCACACATGAAACAAGAGACATATACAAGAATGTTCATAAGCAACATTATTATAGCCCCAAATTCAAAAAACTCTAATGTCCACGTATAGTATAATTAATTATAGTATATACTTATTGTATAAACATACCATATAGTATGCTATACAGAAACAGTACTGTATACTATGCAATATGTAAATCCAATAGAAATATTGTAGTATACACTTAGAAAATGAACTAAAGATAACAACTTGAATGAATGACCTTATGAACATAATGTTGAATGAACATTATGTTCATAATCTGAACATAACCTGGCTTTGCACTCTCTTTTAAAATTTGTAATTCCTTTTAATCTATTTTTTCTATTTATTTTACTATTTTACAATAAAGGACTTTTTAACAGCTGGGGAAAAAAAGCCACTGATTATTACACTTTGGATAGATCATATGGTATGTGACTATATCTCAATAAAACTGCTTAATAAACAAATAAGTAATTGTGCGAGAATAGCCAGAAATAGCAGCTATGTACAGCAGGGGAAACAGATTGAGAGGTGAGGAATTTTGTTTGTTTGTTTTTTATTATTATTAAAATAATGAAAATGCTTCAATAATGATATTTATATGTAGCAATGAAATTGATTTGCTTAAAAAATTTTTTTTTTTTAAAACATGGGATACTGATTACTCTGGGATTAGAGGGATAAAAGTGACAGTGACTGAAAAGGGAACGTGAAGGCTTCTGAGTTGCTGGTAATGTTCTATTTCTTTACCTGGATTTTGTCTATTTTATATAGGTGTTTTTGCTTTGTAACAAATCACTGTGATGTACATTTCTGCTTTGTGCATTTTTTCCATATGTATATTATATTTCAAAAAAAAATTTAAAGGGTAAAAGAACAAAGTCCTATCAAAGTTAATAATAACTCACTTTGGGAATAATATACAGAAATAAAATGAAGTTTTTCAAATGTGTAAGTTATTGCCATTTTTAAATTCTTTTTGTCCAATTTAAAATAAAACCCACAGTATAAATTGCTATTTTCTGAATTAAGCTAAGCAATAAAACATAACTTTAATAAAGTTTATTAATAGTTTTTAAAAGACAAGTGGCTTCGTACTAAGTTTGGCGGGGGGGGGGGGGGAATATATATATGTATATACACGGGGTATGAGGTGAGGTTTTAATTCCTACTCCAGTTCAAATAACAATGAGTTCATTCCGAGATACTGAACAGGAATATGAGTGTCACAGAGGAGTTATGATGCCAGAGAGCCATAACCTATACCACTCATAAGCTAACATTTAAATCATTCAGCACACAAATAGTGCTATAAAAGCTTTTGTTTATAGTAACAAGAGTAGCACTAAATTGAAATAAGAGCTGACACTCAGGGCACAGAGTTTGCAGTCTGCATTCAACCAAGTTAATTACCCGGTAAAACAAACAAAAATACCCTTCTCAGAGGAATATAACAGAATCTAAAGTCTCCACACCATAATATTCACAACTTCCAGAATACAATTTAAAATCACTCCATATACAAAGAAACAGGAAAATGTGATCGAATCTCAAGAAAAAGAAAATCAATCCACAAAATATAACCCTAAATGAGCTAGATGTTGGAATTAGTAGATAAAAATGTTAAAGTACCTATTGTAATTATACTCAAGGACATAAAAGAAAATATGCTTACAATGATGAAAAATAGGAAATCACAACAGAGAAAAAAATGTCTCAAATAAAAAATTCACTAGATGAGCTTAACAGCTGAATGGAGATGAGAAAAGAAGAGACCATGAATTTGAAAATAGATCAATATTGTCCAATATGAAGAACAGAGGGTGGGGGGAAAGATTGGAAAAAAAATGAACAGTGTTAGGAACCTATAAGGGCAATATCAAAGGGTCCAACATGTGTGTAATTGGTATTCCAGAAGGAGAAAAAGGAGGAGGATGGGGCAGAAAAAAAATATTTGGAGAAATATTCTAGAGATTGATAGGTGTTTGGATCATACTGGTGTATGCATCTGTCTAAACTCAGCAATTATACACTGAAAATGGGGACACTATATCATGTGTAGAGTTTATGTCAAAAGAATAAAATTGTAAATGTGCTGATGTCTGCAATTTACTCTGAAATTCATTCTCCCAGAAAATGCTTAATGATGCAAAAAGGAATGGATA
Organism: Tolypeutes matacus; assembly: GCA_026826555.1. NCBI lineage: Eukaryota > Metazoa > Chordata > Mammalia > Cingulata > Chlamyphoridae > Tolypeutes > Tolypeutes matacus. Next base: position 10,965,306 of record JAKSZT010053819.1, read on the forward strand.
GATTTATAGATATGTGATAAAGCAAGTATAGTAAAATGTTAATGGAAGAATCTATGTGTTGGATACAAAGTTATTCACCATTAAGTTTAATTTTCTATATGTTAAATTTTTTCATAACGAAACTTTGAGTGAAAAAAACAAACGTGACTGACAGTATTTCAATGGACAGAAACAAATTATTTTAAATTAAAAATAAAAGAGTTAGATGTTATTTGCTCTAATCATTATTAGTCTATTGGTCACAGCAAAATCAACCAATGAATCTGCTTAACTCAAGTGACTAGAAAATGTAGTAGTAAGGAAAGAAGGGAAGGAAAGAAGGACTACTTCATTACTTCCTTATTTCTCACCACACCAAATTTTAGAAAATAGTAGATAATAAACTACATGCTTTCTATATTTATGGATTAATTACTGGATAATTCCTCTACTATTTCTTCCTGGATATGTGAAGGATAACTTAGACTATTAAAATTACATTATTCCTTAAAAAAAAAAAAAAAAAAAAAAAAGTCAAATCTACCCACAAATGTTTTTATTTTGATCAGATTTCATATTAAGTTCCTATTCAGAAAAGAGCAAAATATATAAAAAGCAAAACATAAAATTTTATATACATTCATATAAATTTCATATTAAAATATATTAAATATATATAAAAGAGCAAATACCATCAATAACAGAATTTAAATGTTGCATGTTGATTTTTATACCTTGCCATTTTGTTATTTACCTTCAAGTTCTTCCAGATGTGAAGGAGTTCCCTGGGTCCTGGGCTGAATATAAGATAACTTAAACTTGGGCACCACAAATGGTACTTCTTTGCCATCAGATGGTAATTTAGAAAGCAAATAATCCTCAGAAGAGCCAACCTGAGGCTTTACAGAAACAGAAGTCAATGGAGGTATACAGATAGCAGTATTTTGACTATTTGAGACTGCTGCTTTAAAGTTGCTTTCCACGGAAACTGCATACAAAGGAAGAAAGAAGAAAAGAAAAAGAAAAAACTTCACAAATATGCATGTGGATTTATATACAATAATCTAAACCTAGCATGCTTTGACATTTATTTGATCATTTTAGAAGAAATTCCTGAAACAAACTATTCTTGGTTCCCATCAAGCACTTCTGGACTCTATATTAGTTCTGTCCAGCCAATATTTGAGCAATTAATACATTACTGCCAAGGTACATTAGCTTATCATCATGATAAAAGCAGTTTTTAAAGAGTCTCATTCCCAGAAAAGAGTTCATAGATGGAAAACAAGTTTATTTTGTAGTCAATTCCAAAATGCTTTCAAGTAAAATCTAGTTCTTTAAAATTGCTGTCAACAAAGTAATTCTTGTTGTCAATACTACTGTTTAACATCAGTCAAATATTTTAATAAAGCAAATGTGAAAAGATACTAAAGGTCTCCAAGTCTACAAAAATTTTCACCAAATCATAAAATGTGCATCAACTCTAGATATACATCCTAATAACATTTCTCCCTGTCCTAGCCTCTATGACCTACTTTATCATCTTCGTATCATATGTGATTACTGAGCTGCAGGATTTAGGATGAAAGGTAAGAGAAATCCAGAGTTAATTTGTATGCATACTTAGTACTGTCTGTAAACTAAATAAAATTACAACTACTATGGTGTATAGGAATTTATTAAATCTTTTCGTGTAAAAAGGAAGCCTTCAAACTCAAATATATTAGAAAGCACTGCTCTAGACTAAGAAATATGAGAAACAGAAAAATAATCCCAATCTTCACAATCCTAAAGAGATGAGAAAACCGTGCAAGAGAAAGGGAAATCTCCAGGGGTCTTTAATAAATGTGGGATCTTGAAAAACCTGTGGGTCTCTTCTTCACTGGTCATTCATTCATGAAGGGTATTTTTAAATGCACTGTTCATAAATTGGAAAATATCTATATTTATTAATTTTTGCCAGAGTATGTTGTCCTCCAAATACACCCAGCACTTTCCTTCTTTTTGCCCGTACTATTTGTACTCTGCCTGTTCTATTTCCTCCACAGGCATGCCCATCTCCAACTCTCACTCTCTCTTACTACTTTCTTCCCAGACAGCTTGCTAAAATTCTGTTCAGACTTCCATGCCAAATGCCATCATCTTTGTGGCAATGTACCCAGGTGCCTTCTGGGCTGAATTCATCTCTCTCTCTCTTCCCTATGCTCCTGGGTACTTAGAGCTACTGGAATACATACTACTGTGCTATTAAATTTATATGTCTGCCCCAGGAGTTTGTAAATCCCTTACAGTTAGGAAATATGCCTGATTTATCTTTATATTACAAAATGCCACAATTAAGGTACCAAATATTTACTGATACAAAAGGAAACAAAAACAAAACTCACAATCATGCTTTTCTGTCCCACCATAGAAACATCCTTTACAGCAACTCTTTATAAATTCTGTTGCCATTACACTCAATTTCCAAAATCTTTAGCAAAAGATACAAACTGCCAATTTTAATATTAATCTGTTGGAATAATAGAAAACAAGTTAAAATGATCATGCTCATGTCATTATATATAACTAAATAAATCATATTATCTTTCTAAGACATAATCAAGGCTTAGAAGTAAAAATGTTCACAGCAAGACTAATCATTCCATTTTTTTATCATATGTAATTCAATATAATCTAGGTTCCTTAAAAGTTATTGAAATGATATGTTTAAAAATCACTAAATGAACAATCGCAGTATTAAATCTGAAAAAAGAAAAATCTTATTTTCAATTTTCTTTTTAGCCTGGTATATTTAAATCTATGTTCAAGTAGATTCATATGTGAAAGAAAATATGACATAATTTTCACTTACCTATAGCAATTCTTTTGGCAATCCAAAGTCCTATTTTTTTTTTTAGGAGGTACCGGGATTGAACCAGGGACCTCACTCATAGGAAGCATGCGCTCAAACACTGAGTTACACCCACTCCACAAGCCCTATACTTTTAAACTTATACTTTATGAGTTAAATTAATGCTTAGAATTAGCTAACAGAAAAATGTATGTTAAACACTATATCGCAAACAAAAAAAGACACCAGCTAACTAAACCAAAATAATATATTGGTTATTTATAAAAAGAGCCTGTTTTAAATTTACCAGGATCATAAAACTGTATAACAACTTCATGTGCAATTAAGACAACACAATTTTCCACCTTGGTCTCACTGACTGCTCCAAATGCACTCCCTTCACTTTTGCCTACTTAAACTCTACATTTTTTGTGGGAAATTTCAAATATATACAAAAGAAGATTTAATAGTAAATGAAATCCCTATCAAACAAACTCCACAATTATCAATTCATGGCAAATCTTACTTCATCTCTACCTCCCCATTTTCCCTGTCCTTTAGATTATTTTGAAGCAAATTCCAATTATATAATTTCATCCATAAATATTTTGGTAATCATCTTTGAAAGATTGTGGCAGAAGGACTCAGGAGTTAACGCCAACAGGCTCTCACTGGTTAAAGATAGATCCTTTTGAGCAGCAAAACAAACAGCATCTGTAATGGACTGTAACATAGCAAATACCTCTAGAAATTAATGACTTTTTTATTAGCATAACTTCCATAGCATTAACACATCTTAGTATCTAATATCAACACCTAATCAGTGTTAAAATTTCCCCTACGTTCTCAAGTTTTTTTTTTACAGTTGGTTTGTTCAAATTAATAAAAATCTGGATTGTTTCCAGTCGTGTGCTACTACAAACAGTGCCACAAAAGCTTTGTGCACACATATTTTCAAATTATTTCTCAGCATTTATCTGAGATCAAATCAGATTCCAAGAGAAAGGACATCTGAGTCAAATATGCCTAATTTTGCTTGATATTGCTAAATTTCTCTCCCAATGTACCATTTTGCATTTCCAGTAGCAATGTATGAGAGGGTTTTTGACAACAATAATGAATATTGTCAAAATGATGGATTTTTGCCAATCTGATAGGATCTTTGTATCTTGTGTATTTCAATTTGCATCTCTGAGTAATGTTGGACATCTTTTCACATAAGGCTGATCTTTACAGGTTTCAGTGAATTCTGTTTATTATCTCTTGTCCATCCTTCTATAAAGCTCTTTTCTACAAATACAAATACTGTCCATGATATAAGTGGCAAGCATTTCTCAAGTTTGTCATTTGTCTTTTTACCTTGATTATGGTGTTTTCTGCTATGCAAAAGCACATACATAACACATATGTACATATATATTACTTATATACATATGTAATCATATTTATGTTCTCACTTTTGCTTCTGGATTTTGAGTTATAGAAATGTTATCTCCACATATATGTCATAAAGGAATTCACCCATGTTTCCTTCTAGTACTTAGTATGGTTTTATATTCTAATCTGACAGTATCAGAAATGAATCTAATCCTATCTCTTCCCAATAGGCTATCTAGATATCACAAACACCTCTTATTAAAAATTCCATATTTTCTCCACTGATTTTAAGGTGCTGTCTTTACTACTACAGACTAAATTTCCATAAACAACTGGATGTAATTCTGTATTTTCTATCCTCTTCACTTGGTCTCTCCATTCTTGTACAATACAACATTATTTTCATTATAAAGGCTTATAATATGTTTTAAAAGCTAGCTGAGATAGCCTCCTACCCTTATTGCTCTTCATTTTTAGAATTTTCCTAGCTATTCTTGCTTGTCTGTTCCTGCAAATAAATCTTATAATCTGTCTAGCTTGAGGGTGGGGAGGGAATCTGATGGTACTTTCATTGAGACCATGTTAAATTTATAAATTATTTTAGAAAAATTGGTATCATTATGATGTCGAGTCTTCCTCCCAAGTACATATATCTTTCCATTTGCTCAAACCAATGTTGTGTCTTTGAGAGATTTTACAGTTTTCCTCATATAGATTCTGAATATTTCTTAAGTATATGCCTATATAATTTCTTTGGCTATCATAAATAGAATATTGTATTATATCTTGTAATTGATTTCTGTTTTTAAAATGTATACATTTTCAAAGGCCTTGTTCAGCCCCAGTATATGAGAAGAAATATTCCGCGACCACCCCAACTCATACTAATTTCTCTCATCTCTAAACATCTAGTGCCCTATAAAAAAAATTAAAAAAATAAAATAAAAATTAAAAAAAAGTCTAGCATTTTTCTCGCATTTCATGAAACCTTGCTCAATCTCCCTGGCAGGATATATAAACTGATCAGAAAAGGATATTGTACTCACTTTCTATTTAACACTCAGCACCCTGTATTGTGCTGGAAACATAGTGGGGACTCCGCAAATACCAAATTGGTAAATAATGGAGTAAATGTAATTACTAACACATAAAAAAACTTGTATTGCAGCACATTCATCAAACCACATCTCTGACCCCCTTTAGCTTGCAAACACTTAACATTAATCATGAGGGGACTGTGGGAGGATTGGTTAAAAATAATTACTTCTGGGGAAAGAGCACTAAAAGTAAATGGCCTTGGTGTCACAGTAAAGTGAGTTGGAGGGGTGGACAGGGAAGAGATGTAGAAAGGAACGCAAGTTTCTATGAACGTAATGTGAAAGCTGATTGAAATGAACACGCAGGAATACCCTGAAGGAAAAATATTGTCAAAAATATAACACTTCTACTTTCAGCCAAGATAAAATAACAGGGATCCTACTACCTGAAAAAAATGAACAAATTATCTGAAACACCAGTTTTTAAGAGACTGGCTATATGGCAACAAAAAACAATGACCCCTGAAAGAGAAGAAACAAATGATATAAGCCCTACAACTGCCCCACCTTACAGCCTTTAGAGAGTTTCCAGGCTGTAGACAAGGAAGAGTGACCCATGCACAGCCCAGCAGATTCTCTGAGTTGAGGAGACAAAGCTTAGAGTATAGGGAGAATAAGGAGACTAGAGGCTAGAGTTCACATAACAAAATACCAGAGAATAGAGAGGACTCCAGAGATCAGCAGAGGGTTCCACTCGAGTATTGAGCAGAGTATGCATCAGAACATACATGCAAGGAAACTACACAAGATTGGGGGGAAATCACCAGAAAAGATTAGAAAAGCCATAACTGGCATCACCAGGGTCAGGAAGAATATCTTTTCCCACCAACCAAACCAGTAAAACTGCATAATTCACAGGGTATTATGTAGAGTACTCAGATGGGTCTTGCCTTAGTGGTGGGGAATAAATAGTCCTACACTAAATAGTACTCTGCATCCAGCTAACAAATCAATCAAATGAAACAACCCAGAACTACACAGGATAGTTAAGGACATTAAAACAGTTATTATCATTGTATTCCACACAATCAAAAAAGTAGAGATATGGAAGATATAAAGATCTTATCTAACTTCTAGAGATAAAAAACAATGTCAGAGATGGAAAATATAATGGATGAAGCTAATAGATATTCCCGAAGAAAAGATTAGCAAATCTCAGACACAGCAAGAGAAACTATCCAAAATGGAAGCCAAAGAGGAAAAAAAGAATAAAAATAAAATGAAAAAAGCACTAGTAACCCATGGGACAATTTCAAGCAGATAATGTACATGTGATTAGTCCATAAGAGAGACCCGGGGGGGGGCGGGGCCCAGAAAAAAAAATATTAAAAAAAAAAAAAAAAAATCTAAAATTTTCCAAATGTGACAACTACAAACCACATATCCAAGGGCTCCAATGAACATTAAGCACAGGAAACATGAAGAAGACCACACCAACACACATCACAATAACACTGCTCAAAACCAGTGATAAACAGAAAATTGTAAAAGCTGCCAAAGGAAAAAAGATATGTTATATATATACAGGAAAAAAGATAAAGATGGCAACATTATTCTCATTGGAAACAATATAAGTAAGAAGAGAGTGGAGCAAAATCTTTAAAGTACTGAAAGGAAAAAAAAACTGTCAACCTAGAATTTGATACCTAATGAAAATATCTTACAGAAACATATCTTACAGATATGAAGGTTTTATCAGAAAACAAAAGTTGACAATGCATCACCAGCAAATTCATATCATAAGAAATATTAAAGGACATCATTCAGGTAGAAGAATGATACCAGATGGAATACAGATCTACACAAAGGAATTAAGAGGGGTAAATATATAAGATGTATTATTACTTAAATCTTTTCAAAAGATTATTGACACTTAAACAAACAAACAAAAAAAACATTATGATGTGAGCTTTATAGCCTGTGTAAAGGTAAAATGTATGACATCAATAACACAAAGCCCAGAGGGGAGAAATGAAAATATGTTATTGTAAAGTTCTTTTACTGTATCATACTATATGCGATGTGGTATAAAATCATTTGATTTTAGACTGTGATAAGTTAAACATGTATACTATAAACCCTAACATTACTACTAAAATCGAAAAACAGAGCAAATAAGCCAACAAAGAAGACAAAATAGAATCATAAAAAATACTCAATTTCATATTAGAAAGAAAAACAAAAAAAGGGGAACAAAGAACAAATGGAATGGATAGAAAACAAATAGCAAGATAATAGATTTAAACTTAATCAATAATTACATTAAATATAAATGTTCTAAATACTCCAAATAAAACCCAGAGTGTGTCAGAACGGATTTAAAAAAAGCATCACCTAACTATATGCTGCCAATAAGAAATACACTTTAAACACAAAGACACAAATAGGTTAAAAATAAAAAGATGGAAATCCCTCATGAATATACACACAAAAATCCTAAATAAAATAAGAGCAAGCCAATTCCAGCAACATAGAAAAGGGATTACATATCTAAACCAAGCTGGACTTTTCCCAGGAATGCAAAGTTGGTTTAACATCTGAAAATCAATTAATGTAATACATTGTATTAATAAAATAAAGGACAAGTAATGCATCATCATCTCAATAGATGCAGAAAAAGCACTTGAAAAAATCCAACACCCATTCATGATAAAGGTTGTTTTTTTAATCATGAACAACTAACATTAAACTAAATGCTTAAAAAAAATTTTTTTTAAATAAAAAACCTAAATGCTAAAAACTGAATGCTTTCCCCCCAAGACCAGGAAAAAGACAAGGATTACACTTTCAAAAATGAGGACAAGTTTAGAATATTCACAGATAAACAGAAACAGAGAGTTTGTAACCAAGAGAATGGCTTTGCAGGAAATACTTAAGGGAGTGCTACAGCCTGAAAAGAAAGACAGGAGAGAGAGGCTTGGAAGCGAGTCTAGAAATGAAAATCATAACAGTAAAAGTAACTAAAAATGTAAAAGGAGTGATGAAAAAACATGACAGATAAAACACAAATGTCAAAATGGGTGAAAGACCTGCCTTTATAGTAATAACACTGAATGGTAATGGATTAAACTCCCCAACCAAAAGACAAAGACTAGCAGAATGGATAAGAAAATATAAGCCATCTATCTGCTGTCTACAAGAGACTTACCTCAGACCCAAGGGTACCAAGAGATTGAAAGTGAAAGGATGGAAAAAGATATTCCACACATGCAGTAACCCAAAAAAGCTGGAGTAGTAAATTTTAAATTGGATGAAATAGACTTTAAAAGCAAGACTGTTCTTAAAGACAAGGAAGTACATTATATATTAATAAAAGGAGCAATTCACCAGCAAGAAAAAACAATCATAAATGTATATGAACCTAACCAGGATTCCCTGAAGTACATGAGGCAAACACTGGCAAAACTGAAAGGAGAAATAGATGTCTCTACAATAATAGTTAGAGAGTTTAATACACCACTCTCAGCATTGGCTAGAACATCTGGGCAGAGGATCAATTAAAAAAAAAAAAAAAGCCTGAACAATATGATAAATGGACTAAACCTAAAAGACATATACAGAACACTGCACCCCAAAAACAGCAGGATATATATTCTTCTCAAGTGCTCCAGGATAGACCACATATTGTGTCACAAAGCAGATCTCAATAAATTCAACAAGATCAAAATTATACAAAGCACTTTCTCTGATCATAATGGAATAAAGGTGGAAATCAACAAAGGCAGAAAAAAGGGAAAATTCACTAATATATGGAGATTAAACAACACACTCAATCAGTGGGTCAAAGAAGAAATTGCAAAAGAAATCAATAAATATCTTGAGATGAATGAAAACAAGAACAAAACATTTCAGAACCTATGGGATGCAGCAAAAGAAGTGCTGAGAGGAAAATTTATAGCCCTCAATGTTTACATTAGAAAAGAAGAGCTAAAATCAATCACGTAACTATACAACAGGATGAACTAGAAAAAGAACAGCAATCTAATCCCAAACCAAGCCAAAGGAAAGCAATAGTAAAAATCAGAGCAGAAATAAATGAAATTGAGAACAAAAAACAGCAATAGAGAGAATCAACAAAACCAAAAGTTGGTTCTTTGAGAAGATCAACAAAATCAACAAACCCTTAGCTCGACTGACAAAGGAAAAAATGAGAGAAGACACGAATAGTTTGTTGGCATACAGCCTCAAACCCATGCCCCTGCTCGGCGTGGGACCGCCCCAGGATCCCATCGTGCTCGCCTTGTCCCACATCCCCCACCACCCAGCCACCAACCGTGCACCCCGCCACATTGTGCACAATGACGGCAGGATCAGTGGTTGACAGTGATGCCATAGTGAAACAAGAGGATGGGCATTTAAACAACTCCTTGGGCTCTCCAGTTCAAGCAGGCTTGTCCTTCCCACAAATGACAGTTCCATTTTGTGGGCACATTAAAGGTGGCATGAAACCAGGCAAAAAGGTGTTAGTGATGGGCATCACAGACCTCAACCCAGATAGCTTTGCAATCAGCTTGACCTGTGGTGACTCAGAAGATCCTCCCACAGATGTGGCAACTGAATTCAAAGCTGTGTTCACAGACCTGCAGCTACTCAGGAATTCCTGCATATCTGGGGAACAGGGTGAAGAACAGTCAGCAATACCTTACTTTACAATCATCACAGACCAGCAATTCTGACTGGAAATTCTTTGGGAGCACCTACGATTCAGAGTGTGTGTGAATAGATACCAACTTTTTACATTTTTACCACCACATTCAAAAGTTATAGGAAAACAACACCATAAAGATCATTAAGCTTGGGTGATGTTGTTTAAATCACCTCTATTTCAAATAGGATCAGGTGCCAGAACTATCTGAGTGTTGGTCTGTAAGAAGTGTCTACCAAGATCTGGAGACTTAAAAAGAATGCAAAAACAAAAGTCAAGCTTCACTGTCTCTTTTCTGTGCAGTTTAAATCCAAAATGACAAAATCAACTGCGGTTTGCCCTTTAGAAAAAAGCTGTTGGAACAAAGACACTGAGCCATTATTCCCAAAACAAAATAATACATTTGTGCTGAATTTTATTCAGACTACACTAAAATGGATTTGTGATGATTTGTGATTGGTAGAAATTTATTCATCTTTTCAAAGCAAGGTGATGTTGAGAAAGAAAAGTGCCAAAGGCTTAAAAAACAAACAAAAAATGGCACACCGAAATTAAATAAGAGGATACTATGAATAACTGTATGCCAACAAACTAGACAATGTAGACGAAATGGAAAAATTCCTAGGGACTTACAAACAACCTACACTGATCCTAGAATAGAAGACCTCAACAAACCAATCACAAGTAAAGAGATTGAAAGTGTCATCAAACAACTCCCCAAAATGAAAAGCCCAGGACAAGATGGCTTCACAAGTGAGTTCTACCAAGCACTCAAATTAGATTTAATACCAATCTTACTCAAGCTCTTCCAAAAAAATTGGGCAAGAAGGAATGCCAACAAACTCATTCTATGAAGCTAATAAAGGTATTAGAAAAAAAATAAATAACAGACCCATTTCCCTAATTAATATGGATGCAAAAATCCTCAACAAAATTCTTGCTAATCGAATCCAGCAACACAATAAAAGAATTATTTATCATGATTGAGTAAGTTTTATACCAGGCATGCAAGGGTGGTTCAGCACAAGAAAATCAATCAGCTTAATACACCACATTAATAAATCAAAGAAGAAAAATCACATGATCCTATCAATTGACACAGAAAAGGCATTTGAGAAAATACAGCATCATTTCTTGATTAAAATACTACAAAAGACAGGAATTGAAGGAAACTTTCTCAACATGATAAAGGCCATATATGAAAAATACACAGCTAACATTGTATTCAATGGTGAAAGACTGAAAGTTTTCCAATTGAGATCAGGAACAAGACAAGGATGCCCACTGTCACCGCTGTTGTTCAATATAGTGCTACAGGTTCTAGTAGAGCAATCAGGCAAGAAAAATAAAAGGCATCCAAATCAGAAAGGAAGAAGTAAAACTTCTGCTATTCACAGACAATATGATCGTATACCTAGAAAGTCCTGAAAAACTACAACAAAGCTACTAAAGCTAAAAAAGATTTCACTAGAGTGTCAGGATACAAGATCAATATGCAAAAATCAGTGGTATTTCTATATACTAGTATATGCAATCTGAGGAGGAAGTTAGGGGGAAAAATCCATTTACAATAGCAACTAAAAGAATCAAATAATTAGGAATAAACTTAACCCAGGATGTAAAGCACTTGTATTCAGAATACTACAATGCATTGCTAAAAGAAATTTAAAAAGACCTAAAAAATTGAAAGAACATTCCATGCTCATGGATTAGAAGACTAAATATCATTAAGACGTCAATTCTACTCAAATTGACATACAGATTCAATGCACTCATGATAAAAATTCCACCAGCATTTTTTAAACAAATGGAAAACACAATTATCAAATTTATTTGGAAGGGTAAGGGGCCCATTTAAAAAGGAAAAGCAAAATTAGAGGACTCTCATTTCCAGACTTTAAATCATATTACCTAACTATAGTGGTAAAAACAACATGGTACCGGCATAAAGACAGACACACAGACCAATGGAACTGAATTGATGGTTCAGAAACAGACTCTCACATCTATGGTCAAGTGATTTTTAACAAGGCTGTCAAACACATCCAGCTGGGGCAGAACAGTCTATTCAACAAATGGTGTTGGGAAAACTGGATATCCATATCCAAAAGAAGAAAAGAGGACCCCTATCTCACTCCTTATACAAAAATTAACTCAAAATGGACCAAAGATCTAACTATAAAAGCAATAACCATAAAGCTCCTAGAAGAAAATGTAGGAAAACATTTTCAAGACCTGGTGGTAGGTGGTGGATCTTAAACCTTACACCAAAAGGTCGAGCAATGAAAGAAAACATGGATAACTGGGACCTCCTCAAAATTAAACACTTTTATGATTCAAAGGACTTTGTCAAGAAGGTGAAAAGGCAGCCCACGCAATGGGAGAAAATATTTGGAAACTACATATCTGGTAAGGGTTTGATTTCCACTCTATATAAAGAGATCATACAACTCAACAATAAAAGAGCAAGCAATCCAAATTAGAAATGGTCAAACAACTTAAATAGACATGTCTCCAAAGAGGAAATACAAATGGCCAAAAAGCACATGAAAAAATGTTCAATATCACTAACTATTAGGGAAATGCAAATCAAAATGACAATGAGACATTATCTCACACCGCATAGATTGGTCATTATTTAAAAAAAAAAAAAAAACAGAAAACAATAAATGCTGGAGAGAATGTAAAGAAATAGGAACACTCCTTCACTGTTGGTGGGATTGTAAAAACAGTGTAGCCTCTGTGGAAGATCGTTTGGCTGTTCCTCAGGAAGCTAAATATAGAACTGCCATATGATCCAGCAATTCCTCTGAAAACTGAAAACTGTGACATGAACAGACATTTGCACACCGATAGTCACAGCGGCGTAATTCACAATTGCCAAAAGATGGAAACAACCCAAGTGTCCATCAACCAATGAATGGATAAACAAAATATGGTACATACATACAACGGAATACTATGCTGCAATAAGAAGAAATGAAATTTGGATGAATCTTGAGGACATTATGCTAAGTGAAATAAGCCAGATACAAAAGGACAAATATTACATGGTCTCATTAATATGAGTTAAATATAAAGAATAAACACATGGAGTTAAAACCTAGAGTATAGGATATTAGGAGATTAGAGGAAGGCTGCGAAGGAGTACTGATGCTTAATATATGTAGAAGTTTTAATTAACTTGACTGTAAAAGTGTGGAAATGGATAGAGCTGAGGGTAACACATTACAGTGAGTAGCAGCTGGTTTATAAATGGGATTGTGGCTGAAAAGGGTAGTCTAGGGATGTAAATGTCAATTGAAAGAAAACTAGAAAATAATCTAAAGACTGAATAATACAATGAACCCAGAGGTAGATAAGAATTGTAGTTAATGGTACAAATGAAAGAATGTCCTTCTGTGAACAAGGACTATACACACATCCCTACTGCAGAGTGGTAGGAATGTGGAGAAGCATGAGAAAAACACAATTAATGTAACCTATGGACTACACAACAAAACTAATATTCTTGCATCAATGCCAAAGATGTACTGAGTTAATAATAGGGGGGTATGGAAAAAATATGCCAAATGTACACTATGGACCATAGCTAGTGGTAATATCTGATGATGTTATAATCTGTAACAAATGTTCCACAATGGTGTGGTGTGTTGGTAAAGGGGTGTTGTATGGGAATTCCACACATGTGCATGATTGTTTTATAAGCTCGCAACTTTGGTAATAATTTTTTTTTTAAGTTATCTTAAAAAAAAGAAAACAAACATTAATTTGAGAAGCAGTCTAGTTTTAAAAGAAACATAGTTGGGTAAATTGTTCTATCAGGTATCAGTTCTTTACACAACTAAAGTAAACGAGATTGCTGCAAGTACATATAAACAAGCCAAAAAATAGCCCAGAACATATCCACAAATATAAAGAAATATGACATATGATAGACATATATTACTGGAAGGAAAAACAGAATATTCATTAAACGACACTGGGAAAAACTGATTAGCCATATGGAAAAAAACAAAACTGGATCGCCCACTTACATGAAAAATCATTTCACACGGATTGACATAAATACGAAAGGCAACATTTTAAAACTTTAAATATCAGACTTTATCTTCATGACTTCAGGGAAGGGAAAGATTTATTAAACAAGATGCCAAAAGCGCAAAACATAAAGAAAAAGGCCAACATATTTAACTACTTTAAAATAGAAAATGGGTCCATCAAAAGATACTAAAAAAAAGTAAAAGGACAAGCTACGCAATGATAAAAGATATTTGCCACACACATAACTGACACAAGATTAGTATCCAGACTATATAAAGAAGTTCTAGAAATCAAGTTTTAAAAGACAAAAAGAAAATTTTAATAAAATAGGCAAAAGACATAAATACCCAACAGAAAAAGAACTATAAAAGGTTCAATTTCAAATAATTAAGGAAATTTAAATTAAAGCCCCATTTCTCACGTACCAGATTGTCAAAAAGGAAAAATTTGGGTAATTACAAATTACAAATGTGGTTGAGAAAGGAAACAAAGGGAACACTTACGCACTGCTTGTGGGAGTATAAACTGGTACAACCACTTTATAAAACAATTCAGTATTATCTAGCAAAACTGAAGATCCATAACTCCACTCCTAGGTAAACAGCCTAAAGAAATTCTGGCACAGGGACACAAAGAAAGGTGTATTAGAATGGTCATAGCATAATTGTTTTTAATGGCAAAAATTAAAAATTAATTTAAAAAAAGAAAACTGGAATCACCCCAAATATCAACAGGAGGATGGATAAACAGTGGTAAGGTCATACAATAGAATGATATATAGCTGGGAAGCGGCTGTGGCTCAATCAGTGGGGCTCCCGTTTGCCATATGGGGGGCCCCGGGTTCGGTTCCCGGGGCCTCCTGGTGGGGGCAGGCCCGCCCGCACTGCATGGTTGGCTGACCCGGAGAGCACGAGCAGCGGGGGGGGGGGGAATAAATGAATAAATAAATAAATAAATAAATCTTTAAAAAAAGAATGATATATAGCAATAAAAAGTAAACAAACACATCTACATGGATGAATCTCACAAGTATAATGTTGTGCAAAAGATGCAAGTCATTGAAATCATATAGTATAGTCATTGAAATAAAGCATTTCAAAATAGGCGAAACTAAACAATCCATTGCCTAGGAATACTTACATAGGTGGTAAACCAATACAGAAAATTAAGGAGAGTGGAAAGATATTGATACAATCAGGGAGATTACATAGGAGAACTTCAAAAATATTGATAATGTATTATTTCTTAAGCATGATATGGGTATATGAGTATTTATGAGTATTTTGTAGTCTTATAATTGTAGATGTGTGTAGATATGTCAAAAGCACTATTGCACATATAAGATAATTTCTCATTTAAAAATAAAGTTAATACACAGTTATGGTAGAAAATATGAAAAATACAGAAACTATATGAAGAAAATAAAAATTATTCATAATCCCATCACCCTGAGATAACTACAGTATTTAATGGAGATAAATATACTTTATGGTGTGTTTTCTTTCACTCTCTGTTTTTATTTAATATTTTTTACAACTTTATTGAGGTATAATTGACATACAATAAATTGCACATATTTAAACATACAATTAAATATGAGTCAGACATAAGTATACCCTGGCGAAAGCATCAACACAATCAAGAAAATGAATATATCCATCATCCCCAAAAGTTTCCTCATGCCTCTTTTTAATCCATTTTTCTTTACCTTTCCTCACCCCTGTGCCTAGGCAACCACTGATGTGCTTTAGACTAGTTTGCTTTTTCTAGATTTCTGTTGGGTACATTTCAGGGCATAGTTTATGCATATGATGCTCTTTAGTAGATAATGCCAAAAAGTTTATCAGTGATTATACCAATTTACACTTCCACCAGCAGAGCTACACATCCTGTCAATACTTGGCTGTCAGCCTTTTCCATCTTAGTCTTTCTTTTTCATATTCCTAAGGAAAATATGCAAAATATGACTTGTCTGAACTATAGAACAGTACAATGAAAATAGTAAACTTTCAATGAAGATGTGAAAAACTCATTAGAAAGAAATTTTTATCTAAAGAGTATTTTCCCTAGAATGCATAATAATAATTGAAACAAAGGCCCTAACTGATATATGCCTCCTAGATTCTGCTTTAGTCAAAACGTCTGACTTCTATATAAGATTTTTAGAAGAGTCACTGAGATATCCACGGAAAAAAAAAAAATCATATGACAAAAATAAGTTGGGAGTATCAAGCTACTGGAAGATAGTGAAATATAGTCTAGCACAGTTAATGTGACCTTAGCACTGGTAACACAGGAACCCACCAGAACAAAATACAACTAAAGTAGTGTTGAAATTTGGAGGGGGGAGATGAAATGCTTTATTAGGAATAGTTCTATTCAATATACTCAGCTACTTGCTCTCAGTTTCTGACACTTAACCATGAAAGAGGAACAATGCCATGCACGTTAACATAAAGGTATTCTATAGTCCTTACATTTTTCTCATCTGACTATAAACTTCCTCTACTTATCACCCTCTCACCTCTCCTTTTTTATACTTGCTTCTCAGAAAAAGCAGTCTACACTCACTATTTCTATTTCATCTTCTATTCATTCCTCAAATTCATTCAAAACTTGGCTTCTGTCCTCACCATTTTACTTAAATTATTTTTGCTGACGTCAATGACCCACTCCTAATTACCAAAACCAACAGACACTTATCAATTCCTACCTGCACGATCCCTCTGACTCATCTGACTCTGAGATAGACTTCTCTCCTCACTGAAACCCTTTCCTCTCCTGGCTTCTATGACACCACTATCTCCTCCTGGTTTTCCTCCTTTCTTCCTGAATGCTCCTCAGACTTCTTGGCTGTCTCCAGGCATCATTTAAATATTGGCTTCTGGCCTTCCTCATCCTTGGTCTTCCACTCTTACATTTATTTTCTTAAATTACTTCTTCTACTCTTACAGAATTAACTACCACAAGTCTACCGACACTTCAGAAATCTGATCCTGACTTCAGAAAAACTCCACACCAATATACCTGCCAACTAGACAGTTCTGCCAAGATGTCCTACAGGAATCTCAAACTCATCTTCTCTCAGCCTGAATAAGTCTCTCAATTTGTTAACTGATTGTGAACACACGATTACAATTCAAATGGAGCCAATAAAATACAAAAGATACTTTTTTTTTCTTGAAGCATCAAAAAAAGAGAGTAAATTCTCATTGAATCTTTACCCCAGTTATGATGGTAACTCACACTCATTAGTAAAAACTACTGAATAGAAAATAGATGATTTTTTAAAATCTCCTCAAATCCCAGTTCTCAAAGGCAAGCAATATTAGCATTTCCTTCCGGAAAAAGCAATTTTTAAGCACGATAAAATTACATATCCAAATAGTAAATTGGCAAATAGGGATGTTTTTGTTAATTCTTAATATCTTCCAGGATATTTTTCACATTAATCATGGAGACACAACTCTGTCTGAAGTGAGAACCAGAAGATATTTTTAAAAGTAAAAGCATTCCTTTTACATGTGGTATTTTAAGTATTCTAACAGCATCATGTTTTTGGCTTGGCATCTACCTTGTGTATACCTGGACGTCTATCAGTGTGCAATATAACCCACAAATCATTCACTGTATTTTCCTGGCAAAGAAAAAGGGAAAGAAAAAAAAAAAAAAAAAAAAAACCAACTGGAAGAGATAGATGCCAAATCTAAAACCTAGCTTGGCTGATAATTCGTGTTTGCAAAACCCACAGGAAAATGATATTTTAACACCTGTTCGCCGTTTCAAAAAGTTTCAGAAAACGCCCCAGATAAAGTGTTTATTATTTCCAATTAGCCTGGCACCTGCAACCAGAGGTGTAGCATATCAAGTTTCCTCTCCTAGTGATTTTTTTTTTTTAAAGACCAATTTGTTGCAGTTTTTGGATATATATTCTCATATTTGGTGATTTGCATTAAAATGTGGCTTTTTTTCTAAAAAAGAAAAATCACCTTTGTTTTCTGTAAAAACGAATTCTAAATAAATGCATTATGAATATTGAGAAAAAAAAAAAAAAAAAAAAAAAAAAAAACACTCGGTTAGCCGGTTCTCCTCAGAGCTCGCCAGGGGCATTCACTCCCCTCTTTCCCCAAAGCCCAGAGCCCACCTGGGACCCGTCCGCGGAAACCAGGCCCAGGGCTCGCGGCCCTGTCGGCCCGGGCTGGGGTCGCCCCTCCATCCCGTCGGGGGTCCCACTCAGTGGAGCGGCGAGCCCGGGCAGGGAGGGGTCCCCGGCCTCGCCCACCGTCCGCTCCTGCTCCACAGGGCGGGCGGCTGCACTCCAGACCTCGGCGACCGCGGAGGTGCAGGGGACCTACACCTCCCTCGGGCCTCCCGCGAGGCAGGGCGCTGCTGAGGAGACTCGGGAACAGCCCCCCTCCCCCAGCCACGGCGACATCAAAAAAGAAAGAAAGAAAGAAAAAGTTAAGAGCAAGGAGACCAAACACACGGGCAAACACACACAGCGACACACACGCCGAACAGCCGCTGCCCACCCGGCCCCGCGAGGCCAGGGGTGAGGGACTACCCTGAGGCAGCGCGCGAGCAGCCTGTCGGCGCGCTCGCACCCCCGCCACCCCGCCAACAACCAGGGAGCCCCGAAGCCGGGAAGGCGAGGCCCGCGTCGCTCCAGGCCCGCGCCGCGCCGCACACCCGGGAGAAGCGCACCTTTCCCCCGACCTCCGCGGGGTCTCCAAGCGCGGCTCGTGGGGCGCCCTGGTCCCGCACGGCGATGAAGCGGCCGGGCTACCTGCTCCAGGGAATGGGCGCTGTGCAGTTGCCACGGGCGGGAACCGCCACTCGGGTCACCTCTCACGGCCGCGCCCCGAGGCCCCGTCCCCGCCCTTCGGGAGGTACCCGCAGGAGGCGGGAGGGCGGGGGCGGGACCGCACGCCCTTACCTGAGCCGCGCTGCGCCTGCGCGCTGCACTCCCCTGCTCTGCGCCGCTCGACGCAGCTGCTGCTCATGAAAGGCTCTAAAATGGAGCCGGGCGGAGGTTGGCATCCGTTGAGGGACCTGAGGGGAGATGAGCAGCAGGAAGGGTACAGGGCGAGAGCTTCTGTACGGTGATCCTCTCTGAACAGGGGAGGAGGGAGCAGAGCACTCTTTTCTGTCAGACGTGATTCTGCACCTTTTCTTATAAACGAAGAACTTTTCTTAGTTGTCTTTTACAGTTACTTCACTTTTTAATGTTTGTATCCTAATTATAAAGCACTTGAGAGTGAGCCCGCGTTTCTCATTTTCTTGCTTTGTGACTCCTACTGCCTCGTCCGCAGTAGGTGTGTAGGAAGGCATATTAAATGTATCCAATGCTACACCCTCCTACCACCACTACTACGCTCCTATGCTGGAATCCCCTCTAAATCCTGCCAAGGGATTGTCCGGCCCTTTATTTTTTAATCTGCCTCCTGTGGTGGGAGTCTCAACGCTGTATTTGGAAAGTTGAATGAGTTTCTAGATTATCTGATGATGAATGGCTCAGCTTTTAGAGACTTGGATTGTAAACTGAAACAAGGTAATGCTTTTCTTCCTGGACAGCAGTGTTTCCCAGAATAGGTTCTGTCAATCTCCAGTTCCTAGAAACAATGGAGTGGGGAGGTGAGGGCTAGATTATAAAATCAAATTAATTTGGGGAAAAGGCAATTTGGTTGCTTTCCTGGATATTTACAATGCAGATTAGCAATTTACAGGCCTGAGAAGTCCTGCAGTAAAGAGCCATATTTAATTTTGTTTACTTCTGCATTTCCCAAATTTATTTGACCAGAGAACTCTTTTCTGAGAAATGCCTATTGCCATCCTGGGGCATTAGTGTTTCAACAAACACAATTTGATAAACAATGCTTTAAAGTCCTAGTACGTTCACCTTCAATTTTATATTATTTCATTATGAATGCTTGCAAAATTCTCTCCTGTTTACACAAAACTTTCACATCAGTCATCTCATTTAATCCTTGCTAATGCGATATAGCTATTATTATCCATTTTTTACAGTTGAAAAACTTGAGGGTCAATCACAAAACCAATTAGTTTTTGCCCACGTATAGAGCCAACAATTGACCCTGGACTTCTGACTCCAAAGGCTTTTTTAAACTACACTGTATATTGCTTTATTTTATTTTTATAAACATAAATTTTAACTTTCCTCTTATTTGACCCGTAATCAAGTAGAGCACATCTTGGTTAGAAACCTCTAGGTTCATGTATTAGTTGAATCTTCTCAAGGACAAGGACCATGTCCTTTTTTTCCCCAGCACTACCTGAGCAGGAGCTCCCCGAATTGTTTTTGCATTTTATTCCATCTTCCACCTAAAAAAGGTTCTTAGCAAAATACGTTTTGTTGACAGATATGGTTCATTGAAAACAATGAAACCACTTCTTTTATTTTCCTTGAAATGGGCCACTTTCCTGTTCTACTTTCAGAGGCAAGGCTACATTGAGACGAATGGAGGATATTGTACACCTTTCTTTGTACTCTGAAGTTTAACCTTTCCCCATAAATGATAGGTGTTGCAACATTCTGAATGGAGCTTTTTGTTTGTTTATTTAATGTTACCAATAACCTAGTCTTAAATTATTTGAGGCAGATTGGGGGGGGGCTAAATTTTGGTTGACGTGGCTAACACTGCTGTTTGGATTTTACTGCGTGTATCAATTCTTCCATTTGATAGAGATAAATGGCTTAATCCCTATTTCTAATCTCTGTTCATTCTTCCCTCATTTAATGCTGTTTATAAATGCTTTGAGACTCAATCCCTGCCTACTTCTCCAGCCTCATCTCCCACTACCCCAACACACATTTTTGACATTCTAAACTAATTGCATTTCCCTAAATTGCCAATTTTGCACATAATGTTCCCTTTACTTCTCCCTTACCGATATCAACTGGCAAACTTATATTTATTCAGCTGAAGTATTACCTCTTTTGGAAAATGAAACCACACACAC
Source organism: Tolypeutes matacus (assembly GCA_026826555.1). Taxonomy (NCBI): domain Eukaryota; kingdom Metazoa; phylum Chordata; class Mammalia; order Cingulata; family Chlamyphoridae; genus Tolypeutes; species Tolypeutes matacus. Next base: position 10,986,262 of record JAKSZT010053819.1, read on the forward strand.
CCATCCCAGACTGAATTAAGGGCCCTTCCTCAGCATTCCCATGACAATCCATCCACATCTGTATCATAGCACATACACAATAACGGTGACCATTGGTTTCTCTTCCCTCTTCCCACTAACCCCGTTTCTTGTGAGTTACCCATGGGCAGGAATTATGACTTGCACCTGTTTCCTGTGCATGTAGCATAATATCTGATGCATAGAAGGCACTCAAATATTTGTTGAATGAATGAAAAACAAATCTTCAAAAGAAAGTGAATTCCTAAAATATTTGTGAAATTATTTCACAAATATAAATGGTCGTATGAATACAATGGTGTGTGGCAGTCAGGTTTCTGCTTCCCCTAATATTATTTTCTTCTCATTTTCTGCCTTAGAAAAACATAGAGGCAGAAGCCAATGCATATTCATTCATTCATTCATTCATTTACTTGTTCAACAAACATTTTTGAACCCCTACGGTGTACTAGGTACAGTCATAGGCACTTGCTACAGAGAGAAAGTGACATTTCAGCGGAATCATGGATAGCTCACCAAGTAGCTGAGCTACTTTGTCCATTCCCCTTGTGCCTGGGTAAAGCCATGTGAACAGTTTTCAGCAATACAATGTGAACAAAGTAGTTTCACTCCTAGATCTAAGCAATTAAGAACAGGTGAGCTCTTACTCCCATTGTCTCCCTATTCCCATTCCTTGACAATCTTGAAGGTCATTGCTAAAGTTAACAGTGTGACAAGATGGAAAAATTCTGGGTCCTTGATTGACTTCATGGAACAAAGCTCCTCCCACCACTCACCAATCTTGACTGGATTGTGATATGAGTGAAAAACAAACTTTACTGTGTTAAATCACTGATATGTGGGGATTTTTTTTCCCCAGCAACTAGCTTCACTTACCCTGATTAACATGAATGATTACATAAAACTCTAGAAAATTTTGTCACCTGCTCTAGGCATTGTGTGGAAAACAGGAAAACACACAACATGAAAATTTGTCACAGAAGGTACTAAGATCATAGAAACTTGAAGTTTGCTCCAAATGCATCAAGAAAAATCATTATGGATACACAGCCCTTTGTTCTCTCTCAGATGGCTACCTGATTAGAATGCTGACATCTTGACCTGAAAATAAGCATACAATCAGTATCACAGCATCTTCATGGTCTTTATCAGTCCTTCTGAGTCTCTTTCATACTCCTCGAGTGGGTTTCAGGAGATCCAATGTTACTCAAAGGAGGGTATATACTGGATTGTGATAGAAGATAGGAGTAGGCAGGTAGGCCTGAAGGTCCTTGAATATCCTTCTAAGGAGTGTTCACAACCTACAGGATACAAGTTAAATAAACCAGGAACTATTTGTGGTGGGCTGAGGGTCTTAGTTTGCCAGAACTCCAATGACAAATACCACAGAATGGGTTGGCTCAAACAATAAGAATTTGCTGTCTCATGGTTTTAGAAGTTAGAAGTCCAACATCAATCTGCAGGCCATACTTTCTTCCAGAGTCTGTAGCATTGCGGTGCTGGCTTTCCAGCAATGCCCTGTCACATGGTGATCTGTCTCTTCCTGTCTCCTCCTCTGGTCTCTTCTACTGGCTTCTACTAACTGACTGCATCCAAATTTCCTCTACCTACAAGGACTTCAACCATAGTGTATTCAGTTCCAACCTGATTCAATTTGGCCTCATCCAAATAGGATCTTTAAAGGTCCTATTTACAAATGAGTCCATACCCAAAGAACCAGAGGTCAAGACTTGAACATGACTTTGGGGGTGGCGGGGAATGGTTCAATCTACCACAATGAGTTTTCTTTTTGTTTTACCTTTCCTTCCTCCATCATCTTCTTTCCTGGAAACCTGGCAACCACTAAAGCTAAGATAGCAACGGGAAATGGGTGGTCACAGATGCTCCACCAAGAGCCAAAATCATGCCTCTTTTCTCAGCACCCTCCACATAAAGCCCTTCCTTGCCACATCCCCATCCTCTTCCTCCAAACCCCTCCAAGCAATGGAACTTCATAGCACCAAAAGGCTGACAGTTTCATTGGAGTCCTAAATGAAACATAGTCAGCACCTGGCATAGGAGACAACAGCACCAGTGAAGTCAATGGAAGGATACGAAGGCAGAAACAGAGAAAGAGAAGATTCAGGAAAAAAGGTTTTCTATCAACTGCAAGATCAGCTCACCCAGGTTGGACAACATGTCCAAAGAGGAGAAAGGACACATGGAAGCAGATCATGCAAAACAGCCCCAGGATTTCGGAACAAAAGACCCCAGACTCAATGAATAGAGCCAAGAAACATCTCCTAAATCCCCACTTCCTGTGACCTCTGTAATGATTGGAAGAAATGACTCAAGCCTGAATTAACTCTGAATTCTTGTGGACATCATGTACAATGGTTTGAACTGTATCAACTGGCTTACGCTGGAAATGCATTTCCCCACATTTCTTGCTCTATACAGTTCTGAGTTAGATTTGGTCAAAAGAGGCATCTGGAAAAGATTTGGAAGACAGAAGTGAAAGAGCAGCTATTACTCTCCGAAGATCATGATTACATGCAATGACAGACAGACATGCAGATGCTGGCAGGCTCCAGCTTGCCCTTGCTCCCCTTGTCCAGCTCTTCTTCCCAACTGCTGTCCTTACTGACCAACAGAGGTGCTAGACCCAGCACCAGAGTTTGGCTGAAGATCTCCAGATGTGGCAGCTACACAAAGTGACAGTTATCCATAGACTTTTCCACAGCTCCCCCCTAGGATCCCACTCCAGCAACTGGCTGTGGAATCAGCCTCCTAGATTCCTCACAAATTCGACCCCACAAGTCCACCTGCACCTGGGCTTCAGCAGCACTGGTTAGTGACTTTTCTTTGATTCTTCATTCCTCCCTCCAGACCTTTACTTCCCCAGTTCCCCTCATAATTCTGTAAGATCTTATTCCCCTCATCAATCTTTTATTCAATAATACTCGTAGTGGTTCTACATTCCCTGATTTAACCCCTTTGATACACCATACATGTGCTTGGCTGCCCAACAATAAGACTGTATCACTCTTTCCTTCAACTATTAAAGACAAAGTGCTGGGGTTATGTATAGGAAATAAAGGAATCTGGGCAAAAATTATACCATGGTAGAGGTCACCCCAAGAAAAGGGGTTGGTGGCTAGTGTGAATGCAGCATGGTACAAAAACTGACTTGCAGCTTTTCAAGCTTAGAAACTTGCTTCTTTCCGCCTTTGGCATACTAAGTAAATCTCAGCCAGGCTTACTAGAGACTGAAGTAAACAATAGGGTGCCTGTTTATTAATATAAAGTGAGAAATAGAATTACTCTAGGGCTCAGACATCTGTGTCTTCTGGAAGACATACAGGAAGCTAAATGATAATCAGAATGTTGCTTGGGAAGAACATGGAATCAGAGTTAGGGGAATTGGGAGGAATGTTTGATAGCCTCAAGTTATCATGGCCATCATCAATACCACCAAAGAGACCAACCTGTCACAGCAGCAGACAAGCTGTGTGGTTCCACACACAGGAAGCACAAGCACAGTCATAACCTTGCCCCTCTGCAGGAGATTGCATTATTGGCCCCAATTCCTCATCCTTCACAGTATCCATGCCCTTTGCCATGACTTTGAAGTTTTTTCCAGTAAAGGGGTGGAGTATATTTCCCTACTCCTTGATTTGGGGCTTAGCCATGTTATTTACTGGCCCTCGGATGACCAAAAGACATGAGAAATAATCAATGACTGTTGTTTTATGCATTGGCATTTTTTAAGACTATTTGTTACACAATAGTGATTTTCTGATGCTCTTACTCCATTGTGGTCCCAGAGACCCAGAGCAGTGTGCCCAGGATTATCCCACCTAGGGGGCATCAGTGAAACCAATAGTAAGTTAAGGGATTCAGCCTCTGACCCTCAGTAAAATTCTATTTGACATTTTCTGTTCTTTGGGTTTGATGTAAATCTAAATTTATGACACAGCAGAGAAGAGTTAAAACTCTTCAAAAGTGTTACACAGCTACTTCTGAATATTAATGGTTGTAAATGCCACACAAAATCACTATCTGAAATTAAATCTGAAGCCTATCATGTGATTTTTGCTCTCATCAGACTTTTGGGAAAATTTATACAAACCCCAGGCAGTTTAGGATGCCAGAGCTTTCTTCCTCCTCTCTTTAAATCTGCTCCAAGAGCATAAGGAGAATACATAAATAAATGTGGTTGGCAGATGAATCAAATATCCAAAGACATATTTTATGACAATTAAAATCTTAGTTTCTTAAAGTGTGCATTGGTCTTTAGATGAGTTAGAAGCACCAGTGGGAAATGCTCGAAACGCTTTATAATCCTATTTTTTTCAAACATTCTTTCTTTCCCTACCACTCCCTGCCTTTCACTAGGTTCTCCCACTCTTGTAGTTTATGAGGGCACTGATGACATTGGGATATTTTTTGAGGAATTGTGGGAGGTCTGCAAATCATTTCCCACTTGATGTGGCTTAGATTTACCAGAAGAAGGAAAAAAAAACAATGCAAACACCCTTCCACCACAGCTGGCTTTCAAAGAGCTATTATATCCCCCTGCAAGGTAACAAGATTCAAGGGACCAGACAGGGTTAGTGAGGTCCAGTGAAGCACACCCCTCTACTCCTGGAAAACATCCTCTCAGAAAACAATTTGGCGTTTCCTGCAATACATGAGCTTGCTTGGCAGCCTGACCAACTCATAACCCCTGTTCATCCCATGCCACATGCCTGATTAATAATGGTAACTCGCCTGAGGCCATGATGGGTGCAGCTTCAATAGGAAAGGGGGCAAGGGGAGCCAAACACCCTCGCCAAACAAACATGCATAATACACGTGCACCCACACACACAAACATGCATACGTGCAAATGTATAAAGCCATTATTAAAAGGTTGGGAAATATGAAATGCTTCAGTTAAAACCACCTTACATTACTGGGAATAGGGTTGAAAATAATTTCCCTTCTCCCATGCAAATATGTACCTAAACATACTTTGGTATGATACTAGCTGCCATTCTCCATTGACCTACCATGTGCCAATCACAGTGCTAATGGCTTTTATTTATTTATTTATTTAAATTCTTTTAACAGTCTTCAAGTATTATTATCTAAACTTTACAGAGAAGTAAATGTTCCAAGATTGCAAAGAAGCAATCAAGGAGGTAGGATTTGAACCCAAGGCTGTGTGTGACTTTAAAGCTCAAGCTCCTGTCATTAAGCACAAGCTTGTTGGAGAAACTGTAAAGCCCAGGCATAGCAGTTATTTTTACATAAACCCAACTGATTGTTCAAGGCCCATTGAAGTTGCCGTCTCTTCTATGAATTCTTGACTGGTTCTCTTCAGAGTTCTGCTGGTTACAAGTTCCAGACACCAACTCAAATTAGCTCATGTAAAAGGCAGTGGTTGGTGTTCTAGGGTTAGTCCTAGCCCCAACTTGGGGTAAGGAAACAAGGGGACCTTTGGGAATTGAGGATATTCTGACCATGTGGTCAGAAAGGGAGGATCTGAGGCAGCCCAGACTCCCCTCCGCTTCTCATCTCACAGAAAATTCTGCTTCTCTCTGTACATCTGATACCCCAACCACCTTCTCTGAGTCTCCAGTCCCTCAAAGCATCAATCAGTCTGTACCCTGCTCCATAATGACTTGGTTGAAGCTAAATCTACCAGACTTTTTGCTCAGGGCCCACCATCTAAGAAGTGACTGCATCTCCCTTTCCAGATTCCTTGAAGAGGAACCTGATTGGCTCAGCTCATGTTTTCCAGCCAGTCCACACAAGGCACAGGTTGCTGGCAGGTCTTTGGTTGGGTACCCCTGGGAAAGATATCTACCTGGTCCTGTCAGAGGTAGCTGGGGCAGAGGGAGGGGATTGGGGGGGTGATGAGTGATCTGCTGTCAGACATTCTTGGTGGTGAAGTACCCCAGAAATCCAGTAAGTGCTTCAGCTTTTATTCACTTCCCCCCTTTTTTTCCAAAGGCTGTAATGCCTAGTTTAGCATTTAATTTTAAGTGGCCTTCCATTGCTCTCTAATTGCCTTCTGTTTGTTTCCTAGGCTCCTAGAAAACCACATCTTATTGTCTTTATGTCTGCAAAGCCTAGCAGATGCTAAGCACTCAGTGGGCACTTAAAAACGATTTGGATAGATTTCGTTGTGAAACAAGACAACATAAAAGATCAAGAAGAATTTTTTTCCTTCCCTTACTCACAGAAAGACCATCAGAAACAGAAAGAGAATATCTTTCTATTGCCTAGAGACAAGTTTTTATTCTCCTTGACTTAGCTGGAGCACATGTGAAGGAAGAGAATTTGTCTCTGGACACATGAAGTCTAAGGTCCCTTCCAACTCTTACCAAAAGAGGCATCCAGGCCAATAGCTCTTAACCTAGACTAATATTCCCATGTACCATATCTGGTATCCTTGCTCTTATGCCATCCCTTTGTCACACATTCAGAGAAGTCTACTAGAAGTAAAATAAATTACTCTTATGCTATTATAGTAGTAAACATGACTTTGCTCTGATTTGCCAAAGAAAATAAGTAAATAATTTGATATTATTTTGGTATTATATTACTAGTAACAAATTGCCAGTAACAATGTCACAACCGGCATTGTGATTGAGAGCTGTTAATTTAGGATATCCTGCTGCCTATAGCTGAGATGACACTAACTGAATCAATCAGAATGCTTGCAGCCACCAATAACAGAAAACTCAACCCTAATGGTCATAAAAATAAGGATATGTATTAGCTGATGTCTTAGTCTGCGAGGGCTGCTATGACAAATACCACACCCTGGTTGGCTCAACAACGGGAATTTATTGTCTTGCCATTTTGGAGGTTAGAATTCCAAACTCAAGATATTGGCAAGACCATACTTTCTCCCTGACGTCTGTAGACTTCTGGTGCTGGCTTGCCACATTCCTTGTGGTTTCTTGTTTGCATCTCTGCCTCCAGTCACATGACAATCTCTCACTCATTGTGTCTGCTCCTCTGGTTTCCACTGGCTTCCAGCTTCTCCCTGTGTGGCCTTCTCTGATTGACTGAGTCTGAACTTCTGCTTATAGAGGATTCCAGTAATATGGATTGAGGCCCACACTGATTCAGTTGGGCCACACTTGAACTGAAAATAAGATCTTCAAAATATCCTTTTACAAATGGGCTCACACCCACAGGAATGTGGATTGAGATTAAGAACATGTCTTTATTGAGGTATATAATTCAATCTACTTCGGCAGGTATGCTGATTTATATCATGTCTCCAATTCTTTGTAACTCCTTTCATTAAAAGTTGAGGTCTATTCCTCTCCCATTTTATCTAGACTACCCATAGTGATGGATCAAGCAGTAGAGCACGTAGAAATGATGATATATGACTTCCAAGCCTAGGTCATAAAAAGCAATACCAACTCTTAAAATATATGTATATATATATATATAAATAACATTTTTGTAAGCAAATACACATATATGCATATATATTTATATATCATTTTGCAAATGTTTGTATGTATTGTGAGAATTTTGATTTTTACCCATAATAAAAAAAAAAAAAAAAGCAAAAAAAAAAGCAATACCATTTCTGCTTTATTCTCTTTGGACTCCTGCTCTTGGAATTTAGCCACCATGCTGTGATGAAGTTCGAACAGTTTGTGCAGAAGCCCACATGGAAAGGCCCATGTGGAAAGGAACCAAGGCCCATAGCCCTCAAATCTGACCGAGTCAGCACCAACTTCCCATTTATGTGAGTGAGCCATCTTGGAAGTGAGCCTTCCAGCCCGTAGTGGAGTTGCCCCAGCTGACACCCTGTGGAGCAGAGCAAAGCCTTCCCCACTGAGCCCTGCTCATGTTGCAGACTTGTGAGTTAAATAATGATTGATGTTTTACACCACTAGGTTTTAGGCCAGTTTGTGATGCATCAATAGATAACTGATACAGCTAACCAAAAAGAAAGGCGGATGTTTTTTGAGACTTCAAAGTCATTGATTCAGCAATTTTAGCAAGTTATTGTTGAATTTTTTCCTTCCCTTTGCTCTGTTCTACATCATGTAAGTTTCATCCGAAATCAAGTTCCCTTTATGTTTATAGAACAGCTGTCAGGGACAATCAGACTTTCCTCCCTCAATTCACCTGAGGGAGATAAGGTGAATCCCCCCGGAACATTCCAGGATAAACTTTCCCAGAAGCCAGAGAACCTCTTCTCATATCTTTTTTGGCAGTACTGGGTTACATAATAATTTTCGAACCAATCACTCTAAGAATGAGATAACATTAGACTAATCAGGCCTGTGCCTTAAGCTGAGATCCGTTCCCTAAACCATAATGCTAATACCTATGGGACAGAATGGATGCTGTTCAAGTAAATGGAAAACAGGAGTATGATGATAGAAGAAGGTCCACAGGACTAGGGCTGACCTGAGTAAGTTAGTAAGTACAGGGTCTGGCTTTTTACAGATTGTGCAGGAGGTAAAATCAACTTTCAAAACCCATGGACTCTGGATCTTTTTCCCCCCTTTTCTAGCATCTTCCATCTTTATCATCTATCCCACTTTGATCAGCCAGCTGCATATTTATACTTCCTCTCTGGCAAAGGTCAGCCTAGTGGGAAAAAAATCCACTATTCAACATCTGATAACTTTACTCAATTTCCCTTTAAAAAATCACCACCTGAGATAGGCAAGGATTGGTATCTTTATTTTTCCCATTTTCACCTATGAAATAACTAAGACTTTATTATCTTGGGCAAATTACTTTTCCTCCCCACATCTGTCTACTCAGATGCAAAATGAAAGGATATACTAGACGGTTAATGGCCATTCTCAAGGCAGGAGTTTCTCTATTCTCCTCCTATATTCTCTAAGATGACAATAGCATGCCTGAAAATCAATGTGGTTTTTTGCAGTAATGCTTTTCCCTTAGCTCTTTGCCTTTCTTTATAACCACCATCTCCTCATCTGTATTAGTTAGCCAAAAGAGTACTGATACAAAGTACCAGAACTCTGTTGGCTTTTACAAAGGGTATTTATTTGGGGTAGAAGCTTACAGTCACAAGTCCCTAACGAGTCCAACTCAAGGTACCATAAGAGGTACTTTGTTACCCAAAGTCAATTGCCATGTATTGAAGCAAAAATGGTGGGCAATGTCTGAGAGGGTTCAGCCTTCCTCCTTCCTCTTAAGGCTGCATGGTCCCAGCTTCTTCTGATCTCAGCTGTAGGCTGGCATAAGCTTTGTCTCTCTCCCTGGGGCTCGTTTCTTTCCAAGTGCAGCTCTTCTGGTCTCTTCACAAAGTCAGCTGTAGACTATCAGGCTCATTTCTCTTCCCAGGGCCTTTGCCATGTCTAATGGGCTGTCTCTCTTCCTCTGTGTTCTTCTTCTCTGTGTGTCTACTTCCATGTGAGAGTCTGTTTCATCAGCTGGGACTCAATGCTGAGTCACACTCTAATGATGTGGTTGAATCAAAGCCCTAATCTTAACATAATTTAATCAGGTGTCTCAGCTGAATCTTTGGGTAAAAGATTCAGCCCCCAGTCAAAGGGTTATCACACCCAGAGGAACAGACCAGTTTACAAACATAATCTCTCTTTTTGGAATTCATCAATAATCTCAAACTGCCATATCATCCTTCACTAGTTTGCTTTCACTGCTCTGGAAATTCTCTCTTCCTTCTTCACTTCCTGGAACAAGCACCCTAAAAGTAAGGAGGATTCCATAGGTTTTCTATGTGGCTTTTTACTGTTAACACCTTTCCACATTGCACTGACTCCTTTAAACACAGCACAACATTGTGATGGAATTCGGCATATACTTCGTTACCAAAAACTGAATAGGATGTTTCTTGAAAAAATTATTTTTGTGGATCAAATTTAGTATTCTCAGAGTAGATATCTATTTATAGTCTTATCATGAGAACCACATCTCCTTCCACTTCAAATTTGTATTTCTAGTGGTGGCTGCCCATATTTTTCCGTGATTTCACATCCCTAGGCAGAGTTGATTGGTTTATGGAAAGGCACCTGACTCAAAATGGATTGATCATATTCCTTCCCTAGGATATTTTTAAAATGATAACTAGGAAAAGATTGTCACTCCTCTTTTTTAGTGTTGGAAGACACTTTGGTGGCCATGACTCCTATGTAGAAGAAGTCGATCTATAATAAAAGAGAATGAAGTTGATATGCTGAGGGAATCAAATGTAAGAAATGGTGAAAGAGGTTGCAAAGGCATGACATTTCTTGGTTCCATTCAGCCCTGAGGTCAGCTGCACCCTGCTTTTCCTGTGGTGCTAGAATGTAAACCATACCAGTAAAAAAACCCATAAATTACATCTTTTGCTTAAGCTAATACACGTTTCATTTCTGTTCATTGAGAACAAGAGAATGAATAAAAATACTGAAAGAACTGGGTGCCTACAAGTTTCTGTGGAACTGGGTCCTTGGTATTTTCATTTGATTGTTATTTGCATATATTTTCATTTGCTTTAAGTTCTTGCCTCTTAATATTTGTTTACAGTTTATAACACTGGAAAAAGCATGGGATTTAGAGGCAGAAAATAAACTTCAAGCTCTGGCTTCAATACTTACTTTTTTGTGACTGTGTCAGAGCCTTCTTGAGCCTCAACATCTTTCCTAAAAAATGGAGATTATAATCTTTGTCTTAGCAATCTCTCAAGGTTATTGTGTTGATCAGAATAAGAAAATGCAGATGGACGCAGCCATATTCAACTTTGCATTCCTCATGTCCACCAAAAGACATTGGACAGTGGTGTAGCTACTGAACAAATGATGAATGAGAGAGAAGAAAAAAAAAAAGAGGAAAGCAGTGTGTGTACTTTAAAGCACTATTTCATTGTGAATAAATATGGTTATGACCACTTCACAATAGAGGACTGTGTGTATGAAGAATTCCAATGGTGCATTAAGTTGGTATTGGGCTTAATGACAACTTCAGCATTTTTGAACAAAGCTTCCTATCAACAAACTGTGAAGGGAATGGAATTTGTGTCCAGCACCCGTCCGTGCTCTCTTGGGTTGTTCTTCCTTCATTCTGAGTGTCAAAGTGTCAAAGTGTCCCTGGTCCCAAGTTCTGAAGGTGGCCAATACTCTCGAGCTGCTAGAAACTGTTGCATTAGCACCAGAATGGAGAGGATCGTGAAGAAGGAGTTTTAAAAATGATCTAAGGTGAATACTATTCAGCCATAAGAAGGAACGATGCTCTCATACATTCTACAACATGGTGATCCTTGAAAACATTATGCTAAGTTAAATAATCCAGACACAAAAGGATAAATATTGTATGATTCCACATAAATGAAATATCTAGAATAAGAAACTTCATAGAGACAGAAAATAGATTAGCGATTACCAAGGATTGGGGGGAAGGGGGGAAAGGGGGGTTATTGCTTTGTGGGCACAGAGTTTCTGTTTTGGGTAATGAAAAAGTTTTCGTAATGAAAGGTAGTAAGAGTAACACAACACTGTAAAAGCAATTAATACCACTGAGTTGTACACTTAAAAATAGTGAGAATGGCAAATTTGATATTATATACATGTTATCATAATAAAAATAAATATATAAGAAATTGAGGGCACTTTCACTGATAATTGGTATATAAACCTACCTCTTCCTTTGAAACATCATCGCAGCCACGGCCCCCACATAACTCTCAGAATGCACACTGTCTATTTGTGACTCCTTCTTCCCTCCTCAAATAACAGGATAAAATTATACGAAAACATGAGGCGTCAAGAAGCACAGCAGCTGGCCTGGGGTCATTCTGTGTCGGGGCAAACAGACCTCCACACAGTATTAAAATATAGCAGAGTTCAGCCACTTATTTTCACGATGGTAACCCAGACTCATCATCAAGTAAAACCTGACACATGGCATGGTCTATCCATTAAGGCAGGAAAGCGGGCAGTGCTTTATTTTTAGTATCCATCTAAATGGCAAATTATTTATAAAGGTTATTGTTCCAAAGAGGATACTCTTTTTTTTTTTTTTTCTTTTTTGAGTATACTCTTAATTATCTGGAACACATTTTCCGAAATGATTCATTTTCCAAATGTTCGAGGTAGCCTTAGTTTTCTGGATCCTTGCTCATTCAGTGGTTCAGTAAGTTAGTCACAGATCCTAGCTGCCCCTAATGTGAAGGTCACAACCCTCAGCATGAAAATGAACACTCACCCTACAAGAAGCATAACTTTTATTGGAATCAAAATGCTTTGTCTCATTAACCTTGAGTTTTTAAATTATAAGGAAACCTGTCTTTGGCAAAGTTTCCTACAGCAAAGATTACTGTTAAAAAATGACTTGTCAAAAGAAGAAAAGAGGGGGCGGATGTGGCTCAAATGGTTGGGTGTCCATCTGCCATATGGAGGGACCTGGGTTCGATCCCCGGGACCTCCCGGTAAAGTAAAAAATATATATATATAGAAGGCGCGTGGCTGCCCCGGGAGCCATGTAGCAAGATGATGACGTAACAGGAGAGAGACGCAGAGGAGAGTCAAGACAAGATGCTCCGAAAGCTCCAAAAACCAGTAACCGAGGTGGCGCAGGTGGCAGGACACCGCTCTCCTACATCAGAGATCTCCAGGATTGAGTCCTGGTGAAGACTGGAGGAGGAGGATGAGAAGAGATGGCAGGAAACAGACACAGAGAATTGCCCAGCGAATGGACACAAAACAGCAAATGGGTGTTTAAAATGGATAAAGTAAATAAATAAATCTTAAAAAAAAAAGAAGAAGAAGAAGAAGAAGAAGAAGAAGAAGAAGAAAAGTGATTTGTCACGGGCTTTTGATTTTTTTTTCACTCTCACAAATAGATAACTAGCTTGCTGCTAATTGTTCAAAACAAATTATCTCCCACTTTCCTCTGCCTTAAGAGATGTAAGATAATGTGTGCTTTAACCTTTTGTTTACCAGTGAGCCATACAAAAGAAACTTGCTTGGCAAGTCTGGGGAGCTGTAAGAGGGCCAGAGTGACTAGAGGGAGAGGAAGGGAGGGAGAAGGGTAGAAATTGGGGGCAGAAGAGCATTGGGTGGGAGTTGGGGTAAAGGAGATGGCGTGGACCATTATAAAGCTTTGGCTTTTACTCTGACTAGGCTGAGAAGCTATGGGAGGGTTTGGGGTAGAGGGATGACATAACTGATTTATGAGTTATACTGCTCACTCCAGCTCTTGAGTTGAGAATGGACTGCAAGTTTGTGGGGTAGAGTGGGGGTGGGGAGTGCATGGAGAGAGGGCAAAGGTGGAAGCAGACAGACCAGTTAGCATATTCTGACTATAATCGAGGGGAGAGTGGAGGGTGACTGGGACCAGCGTGTTAGTAGTGAAGGTGATAGGTTTGAGGGTTAAACGATATAAGATCTGTAAAGAAAACAGCATAATGACTGCTCATACTCAGTCCCCAATAGATGCTTGCTATCACGAACCCCAGGACTCCTCAATAAATGGTTGCTTGATGGATCACAAACTAGAAAGTCAATGTCAGGATTAGAAAATGAACTTTCTGAACATTTCTGCATAGATCAATGGACTTGAATTGAAACTGAGTCAAAATTAAAGGATTCAGTATTCACATGCCATGCTTTCTCCCAGAACCTGTAGTGTTCTTGTGCTAGCTTGCCAGCAATCCTTGGGGTTCTTTAGCTTGTAGACACATCTCTGCATTCATCACATGGAAATCTCTCTCTCTCCTTCTCTGGTTTCCAATTTTTGCTTATAAGGATTTCAATCTTATGGGATTAAGGCCCAACCTCATGCAGTTTGGCCTCTCCTTAACTAATACCATATCCAAATATCCTATTTACAAATGGGTTCACAACCACAGTACCTGGGGTGAGGACTCAAACATCTCTTTTGTCGGAGACTAGATTCAATTCCCAGCACCGAGTATACAGGGAACAATCACAAAGTGCAATCATTTATCTCTCAAGGAGATAAGAGAAGATTTCATTGTTCTTTCTTCTGCTTTACTCTGTAAATTTGTATGAAATTCTGTCCAGACATAGTAATCACTGGCATACTACTTTATATGCATGTAAACCTAATCATTCTTAACCAGTAATAAATTATTTTCTTTCTTGCTTCAAAAAATTTTTTTAAAAATTAAAGAATTCCTTCTCTCCATTGCCGCTCCTCCCCCCACCCCACCCCTGCCAATTCTCTGCCTGGATTTTTAAATTGTTGAAATGCTGCAATTGTCCGAATTCAGCCTGACCTTGCAGCACTTCTAGTTATTTAAAGTTATTTCTAAGGTCTTACATTTTTTGGTTTAATAAGCACAAGAGGCCATGAACTCTAATATCTGAAGCAAACATGTTAAACATCTGGGATCTGGCATAAGTTTCTCCTGTGGGATGCATTGTTTGTGCAAACTTTTATTGAATAAAAAAAAGTAAGGACTAAGTTTCAAAATATTCTTTTAACCTAGTAAGAATAGTTATCTTCAGCCAGAGTCAAAAGGCAGGATTGGTCAAACTAATTAACAAACATTTAGTTTAAAATTAGACTAGAAATATAGTATTAAAACCCAGCATGATGTCTAAATAGAATCAAGTTTAAGTATCCAGAGCTTTATCTTTAACAGGAATATGGCTATTCTGACTTAAAAGGATATTGCTAGGCTAAAGCCTGCAGCTCATAACTGTGGTAAGAGAGAGGCCCTGAAATTTGCAGGCAGGGCACAAGCCTGAGGTTTTAGGGCCAGTGCCATCACTTAACCACAGATGATCTTGGGGAACACGCTTTACCTCTGGGCTTGATTTTCCTTATTCCCCATAAAAATTGGGAAGAACCATGTTGCCCCATGGGTCTTAGATGCTTACAAGCATAAAAAAAATAGAAGAATAATTGTAACAGGTCTTTCAAAAGCGCCATACAAATAGATGCATAGGAGAAAAGGAAATAGGATAAGGAGGATGAAATAGAACTCAAGAGATTGTTATTAGAAGATGGAAAGGACCAAACAAAGTGGACAAAGCCTTTAAGAAGAGTGAAGGATGGTCTTCTTGAGGGCAGGAGAACAACTTGCATTCCTTTAGTATCTCCCCAGAGTTCCCAGAATACCGTTTAGGCACAGGGAACAGTAGAATCAGTCTAGACTGACTGACAGACCGACAGAACCCTCTCGACGTCCACAGTCCATGACCCTGAGCCTTCTAAGGGGTGTGTGAGGGTAAAGGCTGACATAGCCCACCCCATTGACTCTGGCAGACTGAAATGTTGGAAGTAAAGAACGAATCTGTCCCCCCAAAATGGGAACAGGAATAGCTTTAGTGTTTTTTTTTAATTAATTTATTTATTTCTTCCCCTCCATCAGTTTGTGCTTGCTGTCTGCTCGTCTTCCGGAAACCAAACACAGGACTTCTTATGTGGGAGGGAGGTGTCTAATCGCCTGAGCCACCTCCACTCCCTGCTTGTGTCTCTCATTGTGTTTCCTCTTTGTGTCATCTCACCCATCGTGTCAGCTAGCTGTCTTTTCTTCTTTAGGAGGCACAGGAACTGAACCCAGGACCACCCATGTGGTAGGCAGGTGCTCAACTGCTTGAGCCACATCCGCTGCCCAGGAATCGCTTTTTAAGTCCACATCTCCCTTGTGATTCCTCACAAAGTACTTTTGTGTTGCTGAACATCTGGAGGGGTTTTGCTCTGCATGGAGGGCTGGGAACTGAGTTTGGGAGCAGAAGTTCTGCATAATAGAATAGGATGAATTTGGGATTTGGGATTTGGGACTACATAGGAAGGAGAGATGAGGAAACAAGCAGAACATAGAAGAGGAAAAACAGATGGTGAAAGAGGTAGCCAAAAAACAACAGGAGTGGAGGGCTGAAATGTGAATTCCTCTCTGTCCCACCCTCCATTGTCAAATCCTCAGGACAGTTGGCTATGTACCCCATTAAGAATGGTGGTGTTTCATTTTATTTTTGTGGAATTCAAGTGAGAGGAGGAGTTTCATATCAGGGTCAACTGCCAAGTGCATCATTTATGGAGAGGGGGTTTGAAACATCCTATGAATCAAACGAATTCAAGAGAAGTTCAGAGTTTGGAATCAGAGGTAACCAAGAAAATAAAAGTCCCCCCTACCCTAATGGGAATTTTCAGAGATTTGGAAGGGTTTTGGAATTCCACAGAGCATAGAATGAGGAGTTCAATGTCATATTATCTGGATCTCATAGGTCAGGAGAGCACAGCTGACTTCTGATTTACAAATAGAAGAGAAATTAGAGGGAAAAAACAAAGAGCTGGAGGTGGAGGAGAAGGAAAGACAAAGGAATAAAGGGGAAAAGAATAAGAAAGATGGATACATTTTTGAAGGAATACCAAGAGAAACTAAAGCACAAGTTTTGGGGGCAGGATAAAGAATCTAGCACAGGGCCTGGCTTACAAAAAGTGCTCAACAGGGAAGCGGCTGTGGCTCAATCAGTAGGGCTCCCGTTTACCATATGGGAGGCCCTGGGTTCAGTTCCCGGGGCCTCCTGGTGAGGGTGGGCCCGCCCGCACGGCGTGGTTAGCTGACCCAGCGAGCACAAGCAGCAAAGGGGATAAATGAATAAATAAATAAAATCTTAAAAAAAAAAAAGTGCTCAACATATGTTTGGGGAGGAAAGAAAGGAAAGAAGTGAGACAGGAAGGGAGAGGGGGATAGAAGTGCGCGGTAAACCTCACACGGGGTCTGCAACAATTGCCTCCACTGCCCCCCAGTGCTGTCTGCTCATGACCCTAATCAAGGTCAACCAAAGGCCACAGTCACTGCGGGAACCCTTCTCTGCTTCTCTGCATCACAGCTCTTTAGACTGAAGAGGCAGCGATCCATTTTCCACCCAAGTCCTCGGAAGTCTTTTTGTCCTTTTCCAGTGATGCATGTTCTGTCTAAACTCTAATTTGAGTTGCCACGTACTTTGGTCTCATTGTGGTTTCTGCTGTCCTTCATGGTCTCAGGTGACCTCCTGGATTCCTGTGGAAGGTCACTAAAGCAGTCTAAATTAGTGGCAGGCCTTCAGCACAAAAGGGAAGCTCTGTGGACTGAGCAAATAGCTTTCAGATCATTTGAGATACAAGCAGTTAAAATAGCTTAGAAGTGGAAAGATTCTTAGGCTCGGGGGAAAAAGAACTAGACCAGGAATCAAGAGACATGGAGGCCAATT
This sequence comes from Tolypeutes matacus, assembly GCA_026826555.1. Lineage (NCBI taxonomy): Eukaryota > Metazoa > Chordata > Mammalia > Cingulata > Chlamyphoridae > Tolypeutes > Tolypeutes matacus. Next base: position 11,003,424 of record JAKSZT010053819.1, read on the forward strand.
TTCTACTATTTCAGCCTGTTACCTGGAGCTAGTCAACCCCCCCCCACACACACACACACCCTCAGACTTATATTCCTCATTGTAAATGAGGCAATTGACCCTCACGTCATAATTCTGGATCCTTCCAGTTGTCATGTTCTATGATTCTTAAATTCTTTGGTGGCATTATCAATAAAATTCAATTAAAACCACCTCCCTGGCACATCCATAATGTATTGAAAGAGTGAAAATGTTGTTAGAAACCACATTCCCAGTTTGTAGAAAATGGAGATGAAATGGGCCAGATTTCAAGTCATGACTGAAATGAATGAAAAGAAACAAAACGAAATGACATGGAGAGGAGAAAAGTGTTGAGGGTGTACTAATAGAAGAGGGATCACTCTGGTCCTCCAGGTTCCAGGAAATGTTTATCAATCAAGTAATGGCTCAGGTGAGGGGCTTGGACCTTTGGATTGTTTGAGATGAAGACAGGCAGTTGCTGCTTGCTAGGAAAACAGGGAAGAAAAGTACCAAGCACTTCCATTCACATCATCTTACTATTCAAAACAACTGGTTGAGGTGAGTATTATTATCCCCATTTAACAGATGAAGAAAGTGAGGCTCAGAGAATCTAAGCAACTTACTCCAAATCACAACCTAGTAAGTGGCAAAGTTGAGATCCAGGTCTATTCAACTGCAATCCCAATGTTTCTTCCACCTCACCAGACATGGCACTGCTCTCCCGAATCATATGAGCCAAAACAAAATTCTATAAAAACTTTGAGGGGTGCACAGACAACTTTTCCATATTTTGTCGTACAGATTCACAGGCATGCTTTTGTACTGAAAACGATAGCTTTAGAGGAAGGATTCTTAGGTCAATGCCTAGAATGGAGTAGAAGCTTGAAAAATATTTGTTGAGGAGTTGAATGAATACAGAATTCAGTGATAAGTTTTTCTGCAGGTTACTAAAGACCTGAGGCTCAGAGAAGCCAAGTGACTTGGCCTAGGTCACACAGCAGAGAGAGCAGGAAAAAGAACCAAAGATATGTTGACTTCCAGGCCAGGGATCTTCCCATCACATCACCATAAATCCTCTGGCCAAAAGAATTTTTCTTGTTCATTTAGTTAAATGCATTAAACTTTGGTGGGAAATGAATGCTAAACTTTAACCAAGAACATTTATTTACCTAATTGATTAATTTGAAAATGACTCTGCTGCTTCAGGAAACTGAAAGCGCATTTCATGAGTGGTTAATGTGATTTTCAGTTTTCATATTAGGTTATGAGTCATTTTTGTTTATTTTAGAATTCTTTCCTCATGTAACATATGTGGTGACAATAATCACTGGGGACAGAAGTCCCTTCCCTCAATCAGGAAGCAATTGACCAATGTGGCTGCGTGCATGAGGAAACACTGCTTTCATGAGCATATCTGGCCATTTTAGATCAAAGAATGGATCCTCCCCAAATGTTCCCAATTAAGAAGGCAGAGACCAGTCCATGGAGATGTTAATCAGTGCTCCAAGAACAAAGAGTTCATTTGTTTTGTAAATTGGGGAATCTAAATGCTGAATCCCCTTTGCGGAAATTCATGATTGGCTTTAGAAAATTAAAGGCTCTGAGAAGTCCTGCAAGAAAACCTGTCTAATTAAACTTATTTGTAAGGGAAATATATATTTTTTCCTCAGCATACCTATTACTATGTCAAGATACAAGTTTCCTTGGAGTTTTTGAGGTGAACATTGATTAACATCTCCCTGGACTAGTGCCCTAAAAATGCTGGCCTCCACAATAAAGTCCAAACTCAACTAGGTGAACAGAGCCATAAATAATCGAGCCTCATCTTCCATCCCTCCCTGCCACACACATGCCCCAGCATCCTCTGCTCCGACCACATTGGTCTTCTCAGTGCCGTTCCCTCCTTCTGTGCTTGAGAAATTCTTGGTCATCCTTTAAGTCACAGCCAAACACCAGTTCCACTGTGAAATGTGGTGTATGGGTAGAGGTTGCTGAGATATAGGCTAACTTGTATCAGTACTATTTGGGAATATTTTGGATGAATAATTCTGTAATCTGTGAATTGGTGAAGAGTGCTAGAATAAGTTTTACACAAAAAGTGAAAGGCTATTTTTTATTGGCCATTGGAGACTGCAGTGTGCTGTATTGAAACAGTTTCCAGGTTTTCCAGCCTCTCTGCTCCAGATTACATGAAGAAATATGGGTGCCGTGTGAATCCACTCACCATGGGTGGACTAGGACCGGGGGAGCACTGAGCAGATCTAATGCATTTCTGGGAATGTGGGGGGGGGGTAGCCCAGTTCCTGGACAGAGTGCTGGAAGGAAGGAAGCCAATCCTAAAACGGAGCAAGGAGATGAGAAAAATCCCTGAAAATGAAGCCTCATGAAGAACAGCCACAAGAAGACTATTCAGATAATTATCCCTATTCACATAATTAGATAAAGAGACTTCCTTTTTAGAGCAGGGCCAACAGGGGGACGATAAGAAAAAGGAAAGCATGGCTTTGCTCAGGAAGGGCTATTCTGGCGTTGGGGAAGAGGTCCTATGTGATTGGGAGAGAAGAAAAGAGGAGTTGGAGGGAGAAGTAAAAAAAAAAAAAAAAGATCATAAATAGCTTTATATTTTGTCCCTGGGACCCAGCTTTGCTCTCATTGGACAGGACCTATCCCTGCCCACCTCCTTCCAACTTTCAGATGAGACCAGGTGCAGGAAGCAGTGCAGAGAAGGAAGGTGGGGGGGGGAGAATAAATAAGAGGAGTAAATGGCGGGGAGCGAAGGATGCTCCCAAGCTGATGTCCTTACTCAGAAGTGACGCAGGTAATACCAAGGATTCGAACTCCTTCCTCCTCTCCTTTCCCACCACAGGTCTTTGAAGAACAAATGCCGACGTGGGACGGCAACGAGGGAAATGTGGTGAAAATTAAGTCCAAGAGCAGCCTCGAGGAGATTTCACGAGATGGAAGCACGCAGCATGGGGACTTGGATGTGAAGAACAGGGGCACCTTTGGTTCAGTGTCAGCTGGAAGGAGCTACTTCCTCTCCTTCCGGGCCAGCCCCTCAGTTCACTCCAATGGCCCCACTCCTGCCGTTACTCCAAAAGAGGCAACCGCTCCTTTTCGGTGTGCCTGATTGTTCCAGAACTCTAGCAGTGCCCGTGGGAGCTCTCCACAACCTATTTGTGAAAAATCCTGGCTTTTATGATGAAAAATGATGCCACCAGTGTTTTCTTTAAATAGTACAGAGGCTTTAAGATGTTAATAAATTCCAGAGTTCCAACAGCAAAAAAAAAAAAAAAAAAAAGCAGGAAGCAAGGGAGTCTAGGTCTCCTCAAATGAATGGAAAGCATCCCCTTTATTAACCATAGTTGCACTGAAAGCGATTTCAATAACTCACTCAAATATGAAAAGGCAGCAGTGCTGTTGGCCCCCTGGGCTGCTTCTCAGGAAGACTGGCGAGGTGGCCATGTGGAAACGCCAGGGTTGGGAGGAAAATCTCCATGGGATATTTTTATTATTTATTTTTTTATTTTTTATTTTTAAAGACGTTTTAGATTACATAAATGTTACATAAAGATCCATGGGATCTTTTTAAATGTGGCGTGAGACCAAAAAAAAAAAAAAAAAAAAGACCACAGGGTCACTGATTACTGTAAAGGTGTTTGCAAAGACCACAGCTCGGTTTCAATGACAGCTTTTTTGGTGAAAGTTTTTAAGAGCAGGGGATGGAGACCATTCTTAAAAGTAACAGCAATCCACGCTCTTCTTTAGGAATAAATTATGAATGGATTGTACATTAAAATTCAGAAGAACTTAAGGCACCAATTTTAAATTATAGTAGTTATCTCGTGACTCAAACCCATTTTGCAACACTGAATGCATTCTGAGTGGTAGGTGAAAAAAGGAAGAATTAGAAAATGGAGTAGGTTGAAACCGAAATAATCTTTCCCAAAGTCCACTTTTGAATGGAATCAAGCTATTCAATGACTCTCTAACCCAAATGATAAGTATCATTAATGACCTTGACCTCTTCATCTATTATACAATTTACTCCTGCCTTCCTTTCACATTAATACTCAAGAGCATTCCAAGCTGAAAAAAGCAGTCACTGCCTGTCAACATATAATTCTCCTCTATGAAAGGACACATGGAAATTTTTAATAAATCAGTCCTAGATTTTTAAAAAATTGTTAAGGAAATAAAATAAATAAATAATAAAAATTAAAAAAATAATAGCTCATTCCTGTGTTGACACCTGTTTTCTCACCCCAATGATTTATTTCACTGATGGCTGCTGGCTAAGTTCATTACTAGGAACCATTAGTAAGTCAAAGATTCTAACTCACAACAAAAACTGCTAAAGTGATAAATCTTGCCTCTATGCACTCCTTTGTCCTGAAGCCTCTTTGTTATTCAAAAAACAATAACAACATACTTTTGGTTATTCAAGGATTCTAATGAAGATAGCCATCTGTTAAGTGAAGGGACTTAGTAAGTTGAGAACAAAAAATCTCAACACAAGGAATAATCTGTACATTTGCTTGTAGTTGGTGAGCACTGACCAATTCCAAAATAAGGAACAGCCTTTCTAAATGTTCACTTCTTTTCCCCAGGCAAGAAAATACTGCATTTCAAAGTACATACAAATTGCATCAAAAAGAAAGAAAATTTTCACCTAACACTGATTTTGTGCTTCCTTTAAATGCATTTAATAATTTTAAACAGAGGCATCCTATTGAAAATTTTAAATGTGCTCATGGATGTGCATAGGAATTTTTGTTGTATAAAATAGAGGTGTCTTAATAATTGCTCAGTTCTGAAATGCTCCCGTTATGTTGTATTCCAGTTGTGTCTCCTAGGCTGCGAAGCCCTTGGATAACATGCACGATCTGTGGACTGTGTCTGTTTTGTTCATCTCCCTGAATTCAGCAACTGGCTCAACCTAAGTGTGGTGGGTGAGTGCTCAACCAAAGTCCGCCCCCCCACCCAAGACAAAGACCATGCACAAACAGGATTTCATCTGGTGAGAGGGGAGTGAAGAATAATTGCTCCTTTGTCATCTCTCTGGTGACCCTCTTGGCTCAAGAGGAACAATTTGTGCTCATTACAGTAAACACCCAGGCCACAAAAATACATTTAAACCACTGAAAATGAAGTAATCAAACCTTCTTAAATGTTTTCACCATCTGGGAAAATAACACCCAACGGCCAAGACTATTACTTAAGAAAATTTCTATGTTACCCAAGCCTGAGGCATCAGGTAGGTGGATTTTGTGCCAATTAGAAAGTGTTGTGATTGGCAAACAACTGTGAAACTCTAAAATTGCAGTTTAATGGAAATGCTGGCTGTCATCCCCAAAGTACTTTTCAAGGAATCACAAAAGTTTATAATTAGAAGGAACTGAATGGACGTTTTCATCCATATTGAACCCAGCAGATTAAGCGGTCACACAAGGACTTTAGCAGGTGACCCAGCTCTTAATCCAGCACCACCACAACCCTTCATTCTTTAGGACCAGATGGAGCAGAACAGAGAAGGGCTCATTTGTCAAGCCCCTGGATAGGACAAGGGACAGGTGTGGAAAGCCCAGGTATCTCAGGGTCACGTCTCCATGGCAGAGCACAGCGCTGATATTCAAAGAGCAGGCTTATCCTCAATCTTCTGACAAATAACAACATCTGACTATTCCCAAAGGGTGGGTAAAGCAAACAGATCTTTGGGTTCTGTGAGTCTCCAGAACTGTTTCCCAAATGTTTTAGGTTTGCCTTACAGTACACACTTTGCCCCAAGCCGTTTTCCCTTGAATTTTCAGACCCAAGTGTATTTTCAGGGAAATTGATCCCACATGCTTCTGATTCATTTACACTGAACTCATCAGAGCATGTTTGGAAAGAGCAGTCGGAGGTCCAGGAAGCCTTTCGAGCCTGATTTTACGAATCTCTCTGAGCCTATTTTCTTAGAAGCAGAAAGCCACATTTTGTCACGAACAAATAAAATGCAAGCCCTAGAGACTTGAGTCTCGTTCCAAATGTGGCACCTCTGAAACCAATGGGCCCTCAAAACACCAAGACAAAGCTTCCCGTTCTTCTTTTCCAGAAGCAAAAGGGAAACCTTATCCTTGCGTTGTGTTGAGCCAAGGAGTCGATGACTGGCAGGCAACTTGGTGCAGGGCTCACAGAAGCCTTGAGCATGCCTGACTCCACACAAGGGGAGCCCTGGGCTCAGGGGTAACCTTCTCCTCCTGGCCCTGAGAAGAGCTGAGCTGGGCCCACATGCCGGCGAGTCTGAGGGAAAGCACTATTTCTCTTCCCAGCTCTGCAACCGGGGCATTCTGAGGCATTTGTTGTTGATGCTGTTGTTAACATCACATGAACCTGAACGAAGAAGCACAATTAGAAATGGTCCGGAAAAACTACCACAGACAGCCACAAGGTTAGGTGTGTGGCATGGGTGTGAGCAGTGTTCTCACACCCATGATGCAGGGAGCTGAACATGCTATTTCCTTCCTCAGAGGAACCCGGCTGTAAGTGTCTATGAAAGCCCTACTAACCCTAGGAGTCCAAGGCACAGTGCCTGGCACATAGTAGGTCTTTAATAAATATTATCTCCGAGGAGAATAAGAGCATCTACAGGTCTGTATCAGAAACTCAACCTCAGCCTTCAGGTGGTACCCACCAGTGCACCCTCTCCTTCTGAAGGCCGTGGGTGATTCCTGAGATGGGCCGTTGAGCAGCTACCTCCACCTATTCCCCAACCTTTGACTTACACTGTTGGTTCTCTTGGCCCCTGCCCGGGCTTCCAAGACTTGAAGGAAATCTAAAGTCCTTGATCAGAAAATGGATGACAAGCCCCAGAATTAACTGAAAAGATGTTGAGGCTAAGGTGGCCAGAGCTTGGGCCACATGTGTCCCCCTGTCTACATACGGTCTATAACAATGGGTTCTCAACCCCAGCTGTTCATCAGAGATTTAAAAACTGCCAAATCCCAGGCCCTACTTCAAACCAACTAAATCAGAACCTCTGTGAGGTGAGTCCCGGGGAATCAGTTTTTTCTTAAAAGCTCCAGTTTTAAGAAAGGATTGGGGACCACTGGTTTAAAGTAACTTGAATATTTTCCGGTTCTGGAAGAGTCCCTGGAGATAATCCACACAATAAAGGGATCGTTAGTTGTTTTATGATGGAATGAAATAGAATTCGGGGTAGATGCTTCCCCCTAATTTCTCTACCACCCCCTCTCTTCCGCCATGTCCCTCTATCTCCTCTTCCTCATCAGTTTGCCTGAGTGATTCAGCTCTCCAGAGAGTCTTCCAAGCCACCACACAATAACCAGGTTTAAATAGAACCAGAGTCAACCCCAACTGCTGAATCATCTACAATGTCAAAATGAACCAAACACGAGATCTCTTCAAATATTTAATCAGTTTGGAGAGCTCTGCCTTCCAACCCAGTTGGGTAAAAATTCTAAAGAAAGCATGATAAAGGGGTCCTCAAAGAAAACATTGGGCTAAAATGGAGAGGAGACTAGGTTTGGAAAGACAGAACATAACATGTGTCTGAAGGCCTTTTGAAGGAATTCTACCACTTATTTAAAAAAAAAAAACAACTCAAAGGAACAAGAAAGGATTAAACAGTAATACTAATTTAAAGGCAACTAAAACTTCTTTTATGGCTGAAAATACCAGACATGGTTTTGCAATAGACTCTTTAAAAACCCTTAGATCCTGCTGTGATTTGTTTCCATAGGCTTTTCTGTACATGCAAGAAGCAAACTAGCTACACCCAGCATTCCCCCCACAAGCAATCTGGGCCTTTGCAAAGCAGCCACACAGCTGGACACAGAGAGGAGGAGGAGGGGAAGAGGCGAGAAGACGCTGTTCACAGTCTTTGAACAGGGACTCAGAGCCCAGCAAAACACACTATTTTCTTTGAAAGATCTGAAAAACCGAAGGCCTTGAGAAACCACCAACGGTCGCACAGCAGAGTGCCAATGACACGCCTTTTCCATGACTGCCTCATAGGAACGGGGGGCAGCATTTCCTTCAGGGGGACAGGTCTACAGAAAGGCAGCGGGGGTCGGGACGTGGGGGCTGACTCCTCAGGGCAGTGCTCAGCAGGAAAGGCCTAACGTCTGTCTGGCTGTCAGTCCCTCTCTCCTTTCTCTCCTCCTTCTGTCCCTTGGTGCTGTGAGAGGCGGCGCGGGCTCCCGCTCGGGCTCAGAATGGGAACTGCGACACGTATATCCGCAGTCGGATCACGGAGCTGCCTCTGAAGTTGATGACGGTGTTCACAGTGATCATTTCCAAGTCCAGCTGGAGGTCCCGGGGCCCTTTGATGGGGCGTGTCATCACCAAGGTGGCGCTGATGGGGCCCGTTTGCTGTGGACAGAGCCGGGGACAGCTAGTTAGACGAGGCCTGCCTGAAGGCGGGGCGACCGGACCCCGGAAGCTGCGGGGCAACAGCAGACTGGTGAGGCGGGAGGTTGCTGCCTGCCGGGGCCCGCAGCCTCTCGCACGGTCACCAGCGCCAAGGCCCCGCGTGGTCTGGCCGCAGCCCACTTCTCAGCCTCCACCAGGACCCCTGCCCTCGCCCGCTTCGGTACAGCTGGCACCCGCTCAGGGCCTCAGTCGTGCCACGCTCCTCTCCTGGCTTTGCCTGCGCGCCACCTGGCTCTTTCCTGCTCACCCTTCAGTTCTCACCTGAAAGGCCACCTCCTCAGAGGAGCCTTCCCAGATTCCCCAATCTAAGTCAGGTGCTCTGGGACCCTCTGCCATCATTCACACCCTCTACTTTGCATAGGATGGAAAGTATTTATCATCATGTGTAATTGTCCATACTAGATACCTGATCCTCGTCTCATGCCTAGGTTCCCACAGACCATGAGCTCTGTAAGAGCAGGGACCTGGGCCAGATTTCTCACCAGTGAATCCCCCAGAACGCAGCATGGTGCCTGGCACACAGCAGTATCCAGTAAAGATATCTTGTATGAATGAACAACTGAACAAACTCGTGGTATGACTTAGGACTGTCACTGCACCTCCTTGGGCCTTAGTTTCCTCATTTCTAAAACAAGCATTGGGACTAGTTCAGTAATTCCCAAATAAATGGCATCAAAAGCACTTAGGATGCTTAAAAAACAACAACAAAAACCACTAACAATTCCAGGGGTCCTCGCCAAGAGGTTTCCAGGTGATGCCTGGGGAAGGTGTATTTGTTTAAGTGCTACCAGGTGGTTTGGATGTGGAGCCCTGTGGAGAACCCCTCTCGACTCTTCATGGGCACTCCAGCTGCACCATTCTGTGACCTTCTCACTGTGGTCCCATAGTTTCATGTGAACTCTTCTCCTCCACTGGGTCTTTATCTAATGCTTCCGGGGAGATGGGGAGAGAGGACTGGCATCTATTGAGCATCTACCATGCATGAAGCACTCTTCTAGCCACTTTTTTTTTTTAGGAGGTACCAGGGATTGAACCCAGGCACTCAACCACTGAGCTACACCCACTCCCCAACTTCTAGCCACTTTTAAGTATATACATCTATTTAATCCTCATAAGAATTCTCCAAGAGACAGAAAGTAGGGTAGAGGCTACCAGGAGCTGGGTGTACAGAGTTTCTGTTTTGAATGATGAAAAAGTTTTGGTAATGGATGGCGGTGGTGGTAGCACAAAATAGTAAATGTAATCAGTGCCACTGCAGGGCACACGTAAAGAAGGTCAACATGGTAAAAAAGATGGTTAAAATGGTCTCGGCCCTCCAGGGGTGCAGACGAGGCCAGTAGCTCCAGTTGGTCTTGGGGCTCACTCGGGGTCTAGGCAGAGTTACACAGTTGTGCCACTAGGATAGCGACCTGCCCCCTTTGACATTAGAGAGAATCAAGGACCATGTTCCTTATGTCTTGAAACTCTATGATAAGATTGACCCAGAAAAGCTCTCAGTAAATTCCCACTTTATGGAAGACCTGGGCTGAGATGATTTGGACCAAGTGGAGATTTGTGACCATGGAGGAAAAACTGGGGTCTGAAATTCCTGATTTTGTGGAAAAAATACAAAAACTATAAAGTTAATCTGTCCACAAGAAATTGTAGATGACACTGCAGCTAGAAAAGGATGTATATGAATAAAATATCAGACCATCTTTCTTCATTGAGAGAAGATTCAGATGATACGAGTGTTGGAGTAACTCTTTTGGATTTCTAGTTAAAATGTCTAAATGATTTGCCCTTTGAAAGTAAACCTTTAAATCTCCCCCCACACCTGCCAAAAAATAAAAAACACAAAAACTTAAAGCCTGGCTACTCAAAGTGTGGCCTGTGGACTAGCATCAAGGGGGAGCTTGTTGGAAATGCAGAATCTCAGGCCCCACCCTTAACACAATCTCAGGTGACTCGCCTGCACATTAAAGGTTGAAAAGAGCTGTTCACAATATGAATCAATGGAAGAAATTATAACAGTGAGGTGCAGCCAGTGGCCACCGGACGCTTTCGGGGCAGGGAGGGGAAGGGCAGTCGAAATACAGAGGCTTTTTTGGGACTTGGGGGTTGTCCTGAGTGGCATTGCAGTGACGGATGTAGGCCATTTTACATCAGCATATACCATGCAGAACTGCGTGGGAGAGAGTGTAGTGTGGTCTACGATGTGAACTGTGGTCTATGCTTGGTGGCAAGGCCCCAGGATGTGTATATCCATTACGGGTGATGTGCCACACTGATGAAGGATGTTTGTGTGGGATGTTGTGGGAGGTGTGGGAGGTGGGGAACAGGGGAATCCCTGTAATTTCTGTGTAATATCTAGGTAATCTAAGCACCTTTAAAAAAAAAATATATATATATATATATATATATAATAACATTTATGTAAGCAAATGCACATATATGCATATATATTTATATATCATTTTACAAACATTGGTATGTATTGTGAAAATTTTGATTTTTACCCACAATAAAAAAATTTTTTTTAAAAAGAGCTGTTCAGGTTGAGAAGAGCTGTTCTAAAGCACACGACCCTTGCCTAAGGGCATACTGAAGATATGTCTCATTATTTCTCCCATTTTATAAACGAGCAAACTGAGGCCCAGTGAGGCTCAGCCACTGCTTTGGGTCACCCGGCTAACCCCAAACCCCACCCTTTTGCACTACACAATTGTCGGAAGAGACTGCCGTGAGGTTTCCTACGCTCCAGCACTGTCTTAAGTGACAGATGCTCCAAGGTCAGTGCAGTTGTCAGATACTGGGCACCGGGAGAGGGCATAGCACGAAGGAACAGGAGTGGGTTGGACAATCACTTCCTATAAGCTGCAGAGCCCAACACTGTGTCTAGAAGCTGAAAGGAATAGGCTCTGTGAAATCAAGGAGTTGGCTTGTTTAAAGCCACAACAGATGTTTTCTCTGTCTCCACAGAGGGAGGGTTCCCCATAAAGTTCTGAACATCCCTAAAACCTGCCACAGTATAACGAGGGTGGGGCTGGCAGCCAGGTGCCAGCCAGGTGCCAGCCAGGTGCCGGGACCTCCCCGCCAGCAATCTGATAATCAGTTTCCTCTTGGCGTTGCTGCCCTCTGTTCTGTTCCCGTCAGCATCCGCGTAATTGGCACCTCCTCAGGCTAAGGATGGCTTAGACTTTCCTTGTCAGCCCTACAAAGCCTCAGCGCCCTGGGCCAGAACTTCAGAGCATCCATCTCCACAGGGAAATGCCCACGGCATTTACATAAACAAATCTCTCTCCAGTATTCACTGTTTGCATGAACAAAGGCCAAAGGTTGAAGGCTCTGAGCTGTGCGGAGCCCTCCGGAGGGGGATCCACAGAGCCCAAGGTGTGGGAGGAGGATTGAAGCACCTGGAAACTTCCAAATTGTTCCTATGGGCTTTTCTAGGTAAATGTCTCCAGCTCATGGATGAATCCTAGACTCTCCCATTTGGAAGTAACCTTGGAAACCAGCAAGTCCAACCTTCACCAGGGTCAGATCGATCTGCAGCACCCAGAGAAAGGCCTGCCCATAAGCACATCAGGGGGGGCTTGTGTGCCGGCCAGGAGAGCTGAAAGCAGCCACCCACCCACCCTACTTCTCACCTGGCCTTTAGGGTAGAAGGACATTCATGAAAGAGATCCCCAGAACCCTGGTCATTGGTGACCTTGGATAGCTCTGTGCAAAATGATGATGATGGGGCATTTAAGTAAGACCTTTTCTATATTATCTTGTTTAATCTTTGTAACCCTAGAGTATAAGTAGATTAAGCATACTGCGTAAGGTCACAAAACTAGTACATGCTACTAGAGTGTCTCGTTCCAAAATCTAACCACTATGCTCTAGGTTAAGTCCTTGGTACCTCTCCATCTCCTTTCCATCCCACAGCACTTTTTCTGCCTTAGAGCCACCACTTTGTGTTGTAGGTTTAAGTTGTCTGTTCCCCTCCCCACTACTGTGTGAGTTCCTCAAGGGCAGAGCCACATCCTGTTTGTTTCTGACTACTCAGTGCCTAACTCAAAGCCATATATATGGAGGAGGTGAATAAATGTCAGTGACAGAAGCAGGGAGTAAAAGACTGAAGGCCGGTGGGGGTCACCGCAGTGGCAGCAAGTTGTAAATAGCCCACCGGACATATGGCTTCTCGGTCCTGCTCCCAAGCACACTCAGGTTTGTTGAATCAACTCATGGGGTAGACGTTGCCTGACAGCCAGGCTGTAGCAAGTCGGCTTCCCTCGGTTCTGCCACCTGATCCATATGTGTCATGAGCAAACGTACTTTGGCACAGACTGAACCCCATGCCCATGCTCCTCCTCTTGCCCTAACTGCGTCCCAAGCCCCCTGGCCAAAGCCAGTACCAGTCCTCTGCCTGAGCTCTCAGTGCCATCTACCAGCAGGGCTTGGGAAAGAGCTGTGTGTGCACGTGCACAAATATATGCGTGGCTGTGCACGTGTGTGAGTGAGCGCACGGGTGCATGTGTGTGTAGATGTGTGTGTTTCACTTGCTTGCTGGGCAATAAAATCACCAAATCTCAGGATGGGAGAGCCTGAAGGCCATCCTGCCCAAGCTCCCACATGATGCTGCAGTTCCTCGGAAAGCTCACCTACCTCCACCAGGGTGCAGGAGCTCACATCTCCTAGCAAGACCCACAGAGGCAACAACAGGACCTACATAACAACAACTAATGTTTATTAAGCACGTTCTAGGCGCTACGCTACTGATGTTAAAGTAGATTTTTCCCATTGTCTCCATTTCTGCTGCAATCCCAAAGCTAGAAGAATAGGTGAAATTACCCCAAATACATCCTAAAGAGAAGTGCAGGAGTACAGATTTTGGTGCCAGACTACCTAGGTATGAATCCTACTGTGGTGCTTAAGAGTTGTGAAACTGGGAGGCGGCTGTGGCTCAATCAGTAGGGCTCCTGTTTACCATATGGGGGGCCCCGGGTTCGGTTCCCGGGGCCTCCTGGTGAAGGCAAGCCCGCCCGCACAGCGTGGTTAGCTGACCCAGCGAGCACAAGCAGCAAGGGGGGGATAAATGAATAAATAAAATAAAAAATCTTTAAAAAAAAAAAAAGAGTTGTGAAACTTTGGGCAAATTATTAAGCTCTCTGTGCCTAATGTTCTCATCTGTAAAATGGGGACAATAAAACAGGTCCCATATCACAGGACTGTTGTGGATGTTAGTGGGTTGCTACATGGATAGCCCTCGGAATCATGCTGAGCACTGTGAAAGGCCGCTCTGCTACTGCACTGGGGTGCTGCTCTGAGACAGGCCTTGCCAAGCCGTGGCCCGCAGTCAGCTGTTTCCCTCACTAGCACCTCCAGGATGTCGTCGTGCATTCATTTTATTAAACACACCTGCCACCTGAAGCAACAGGGATTTCAAGAGAATTGTTCAGACATATGTGTCCCCTGAGGTTTAAGGATGCAGCGAGAGGTCCCTGGTTCTCTCCTGGAGAAGTCTAGAGGTGAGAGCCTCGGAGCCGCCCCCACGCCACAGTATGAAGAGGGGGCTGCTGGGGTGCTGTCAGCACTACCAGAGTTTAGCAGGGCAAAACTCCCGAGGGTTTTCTGTGGATGTCACCGCTGGGTCCCCATGCAAGGTCCTCGTGCAAGGCCTGGCTGCCAGGGTGAGAAAGCTCCCGCAACAAGACAGCATGGGAGGCAGCACCAGAAAGCAGGGCCGAGAAGCTGGGAGCGGCGAGTGGTCAACCAGAGGTCCTGCCGCTCGCTCCTGGGAATGGTCAGCAGGAAGTCCCCAGGGCACTCTCCAAAGAGGGCACAAAAGCCTCTGAGAAAGCAAGAGCACTGGGCATCTGCCCTACAGGGGGCACCAATGGAGGTGGCAATAGCCACAATGGAGTAAGACCCAGACACGCTGAGCCTTGCCCTCCTACCACCAGCACCCCCGGCCAACCCTGGAGGAGCAGAGGCAGCGCTGAGGGTGGGGAAGCTGCAGAAGAGGAAGGCAGCAGAGAGGAAACTGAGGGAGAAGGTGAGAGGTCGGAATTACCCACTGTAACAGTGTGGCTTTGATAGGAGAGAAGGAGATCATTCAATAATACCCTACGGGCTGGAGTGGAGATGTCACCTCAGCGAGTGGGAGAGCAGGTGTGAAGGCAGCAGGGTGTGAAAAAGGAAGTTATTGAGTGGTTTCACCCCCACCCAATCCAGCCTGTGTGATAAAAACAGTCCTTCTCAGTTCCAGGCGCTGCACTAAGTAGATGATCTGATTTAATCCTAGGGTAAATACTACTTTTGTGCCCTCTTGACAGATGAGGAAATTGGGGTTCAGGCAGGTTAGGTAACATGGCCGAGACCACACAGTGGGTACGCTGTTGCACAGGTCTGCCTGGCTGCGGAGCCCACCTCCTGAACACCTGGCGGGGGTGGGGGGGTAGTGGGCTGCAGCTCTGGTCGGTTTGGAGCTTGTCTGGCAGATGCCTCTCTACCTTCCCACCATTGTGCCCTGGGGATTCACAGGGTCCCACACACCGGCCTATTGGCTCTTCCCAGGTGCAGCCCCTGAGACACTTCAGGCCAGGCGCTGCCTCCCCTCCCCCACCCCTGCCCTGCCCTGGGTCTTCCCATCTCACCTAAGTTCCCTCAGCCACTCTCATAGCATGTCAAGGGCCCCTCAGCATACTGACACCCTCTTCTGAATACCAAAGCACCAGAGCCCTTCTCAGTGTTCTCAGTGTACTAGAGGAAGCTTCCAGGAAGGGACTCTCCCAGCTGTGTGCTCCACCGTAGGACAATCTTCCTCCACCGTCACTAGGTACCTCTTACAGGTCAGTCACCATGGGGAAAGTCTGGACCTAGGTGGGTTTTAGTGGGTGGTGTCCTGGTGAGTGGAAGCTTGCCTAGACAAGGCCACCCTCCTGCAGATCTTCTGGGAAGGGCGGGAACGTGAAGGGGTGGGGGGCGGGGACTGAGACATGGTGTTTTAACTCCCTGAGGAGGACATCTTGCACTCTGTGATTGGGACCCTTGATGGGAACAGCAGATGGACTTGGTCCACTGGAGACCACCATGTCTGTCCAGATGAGAGAGGCCAGATTGGAGAATGCCAGAGGCCTGGGCTTATGCGCTTGAGGGCAGAAGGCCACAGAAGCTTCACAGATGTGTGTTTCTCCTGGGCATCAGCTGTTTATGGGTTTGGGGAAAGGACAGACATAAACACAGCTCCACCTTTTTCATCTTGCAGAAGCTCCTTGACCCCCAACTCATTCCAACTACCTCCAAAGCCCTTGCCCTGTCACTGCTCTGCAAGGGGCTGTCTCCACAGGCCATGTTCTCACATGTGAACTGGTCCTCTTAGGACCGTGCCAAGAGCATATTAGGACACAGAGACTACACCAATCCTAAGGCCTTTGCTAATCTAACTACTGCTTCTGAGACCTCACAATTTTCAGACAGTCCCAGTCCCAGAGGCAAGGACTGGAAGATTCTGCCAGGGAATGGGGAGGGGGACGTGGTGAGCTCAGATATGTGATGCTTTCACAGGTCCTTGGGCTGGTCTCCAGTTAGAGGGGGTGGGCTTCCATGGGCCTATCCTTCTGAGTATAGAGTCTCACAGTGACCCTGGAGGACCACACGACATATCTGTTAGAAATATAGATTCCTGGGTATAATAAGCTGAACAACGGCCTCCCTAAGAACCTATGAATGTTGCCTTCTAAGGTTAGAAGGGTCTTTGCAGACATCACTAAATGAAGGATCTTGACATAGAGAGATTACCCTGCATTATCCAGGAGGGCCCTAAATCCCATCACAAGTGTCCTTATAAGAGAGAGGAAAGTGGATGTGGCTCAAGTGATTGGGCTCCTGTCTACCATATAGGAGGTTCAGGGTTCGATTGCCAGGGCCTCCTGGTGAAAAGCAAGCTGGCCAGTGCAGAGAGCTGGCCCATGCAGAGTGCTGGCCCGTGTGGAGGGCTGGCGCAGCAAGATGACGCAACAAAAAAAGACACAGAAGAGAAACAATAGGAGACGAGACAGAGCAGGGAGCTGAGATGGCGCAAAAGATTCAGTGCCTTTCTCCACTCTGGAAGGCTCCAGGATCAGTCCCCGGTGCCGCCTAAAGAGAAGACAAGCAGACACAGAAGAACACACAGAGAGCAGACAGCAAGCGCAAAACAACGAGGGGAGGGGGTGGAAATAAATAAATCTTAAAGAAAGAGAGAGAGAAAGAGGCAGAGGGAGGTTGGGTACACACAGAAGAGGAGAAGGCAATGTAACCATGGAGGCAGAGAAGGGAGTGATGCGGCCACAAGCCAAGCAGTGCCGGTAACCACCAGAAGCTGGAAGAGGCAAGTAACAGATCCTCCCCTAGAGCCTCGAGGGAGCACAGCCCTGCTGACACCTTGATTTCAACCCAGTGAAACTGATTTCAGACAGGCTTCTGGTTTCCAGAATTACAAGAGAATAAATTTCTGTTGTTTGAAGCCACTAAATTTGTGGTAATTTGTTGCAGCAACCACAGGAAACTGATACAACCACCTCTTCTGAAATATCCACCTTTTGGATAAGTGTTCTAGGTGATTCTAATTCACACTGAAAGGTGGAAATGCTGCTCTATGCCAGGGGTTTCTAAAGAGTTGTGATCATCGCAGGGGGGTAAGGAGATGAAGTTCAATAATATAAATCACACAGCGTGACATGTATGCGATTTGTAAATAAGCAAACGTATTTTAGGACGTATGTTCTAAAATTTTTTTACTGATATGGATAAGTTGGTGCTGTACAACAGAACTTTCTGCAATAATGGGAAATATTTTATATCTGAGTTATCCTATGGAATAGCCACATGTAGCCACTGAACGCTTGAAATGTGGCTAGTGTGACTGAAGAACTGAATTTTTAGTTTAATTTACTTTAATTAGTTTAAATTTAAATGTACATAGCTACATGTGGCTACTGGCTACCATGCTGGAAACACAGGCAGGGACTTCTGTGCAGGATTGGGGGGTCTGTGCCCTGCTCAGCCTCAGTTTCTCAAAGTGCATAGTAGGTACTTAATAATTATTTGTCAAATGGGTAGAGGGATAAATGGATCTGTGAGTGCCTATCCACTGAATTTTAGGAGGGAAGAGACCTAAGATTGCATCTTGGCCCAACTTTCATTTTACAGGTGAGGATCCTGAGGCTCACAGAGAAGCAGCATCTTTCACAAGGCCACACGAAAAGAGATGGGAACAGGGATCTTGACCTCCAGGCTCCCACTCGCTCTCCCCTTCTGTCTTCACACCCGTCTCTCTCAGCTGCACCCCTGCCTGCTTCTCTGAAGCCCGTTCCTGGGCTAGACAACACAACGCCATCGCTCAAGGTGGTGACCGTTGCTCAGTGCTCGCTCTTACCCGCATATAGAATTCTCTCCCCTCGTTGCCAGACTTGATCTGGAAAATGTAATAGGCCCCAGGGTAGCGGGTCGTTGCTTGCATTTGGAAGATGTCAGCAGGAACAGAGCGCCCTGACACCACGTCCATGTCCCGGTACAAGATGGTGAAGGGCTGGTCTCGGCAGCCAGGATTCTCGGCAGGACACATGCAGCGGCTATTGGGAAGGGAAATCGTTGGAAAATTCAGAATCCTTTCCAGGTGCTGGTTGTACCTACTTCCTTACTTCAAAAACTGAAGGTAAGGTCACCCCATTTTTACCACCCAAATGCTCTAACTGTAGAACCTCTCAACTCCAGGTACTAGTCTAAAACTCTCCAGCCTGGAGGGGAGCTCTCTGTTCCGTGGGCAATGGTCTATTCTGGTTTAATCAGGTATTCTGGGTACTAAAGTAAAACCTAAGACCTCTGGTTTTCACGACACTGGACCATTCTCTAATGCACTTTATGTTTGTCATATATTTAATGAAACGTGCCACTGATCACATATCCCATCATTTCCCCAGCCATCATCGTCTACTACTCATTAATACAATTTTAAAGTGAGAAGTTACATTAGTTGACACGTCTTGGGGGTCCTTTCACCTTCTCTATCACACGTAGCCCAGGCCATGTGGAACAGAGCCTGATCTTTCTATTTGACAAGCAAGAGCTCAGAACTCCTTATGTGAAGACGGGACATTAGAAACTTTGAAATTGCAACAATAAATAATATCCCAACCTCAAATAGTTCACCTTCTGGCAGAAAAAGAATCATATGCACAAAAATCTCCAAAATAAAGGAGCTAATGGGAAACTCTCATAACAGTATTGTCATAATATAAAACTACTGGCTTTTATTAATAAGGAACGACTGGCATAGACACCCCTTGATTCATCCCTAACCTCCCCACCCCATCCCTTACCTCATCCCCAGACTCCCCCGAGGGGTCAGAGTTCACAATAGGATGATAAATGCCTGGGTGACCGGAGCTGGGCCTCAGCCCTGACACGTCTCAGTCCCTCTCCCCTGACATCCAATCTATCCACAAGACCTGTTGGCTCTACTTTCACAATACATTCCAAATCCACCCTCTGTTCACCACTCCATTTGTCACGGCCACTGTCGTCCAGGCCATAATTCTCTCCTGCCTGGACCTCTGGCATTGCCTTCTAAGGGGCCTCTCTCCCGCCAACCCATTCTCTACCCAGCAGCCAGAGCGCCCCTTGCCAAGCGTAAATCAGACCATGACTCTCCCCTTCTTAAGCCTCTACAGTGGCCACCCATGGCACCTTGAACGAAAACCAGATGCCCACACTAGCCTTGAAGCCCCCAGTGGAATCTGACCTTTGTCAGTTTCTCTAAGCTCCCCTCACTGACGAGGCTGCAGCAACCTGGGCTGCTCCCGCCCCCTAAAGGCATCACAATCACTCCTGCCTTATCGTTTTCATACATGCTGCTCCCTCTGCTCTTCCACTCACTGGTTAGCTGACACCAATTCGCCTTCCCATTACAGCTCAGACGTCATTCCTCAGGGGGGCTTTCTGACTCTCCAGCCTACCCTTTCTTCTGAGAAGTTTCCATTCTTACTGTCCAGAGCACCTATCACAGCCTGTAACTATTGGTTCATCTAGGTGACAGATTGCTTGATGTCTTTCTCCTCTACTAGACTCCAAGCACCAGAAAAGCAAAAACCCAGAGGGCCTAGCAAGGTGGCTAGCCCATAACAGGAGCTCAGCTAGCATTTAATGAATGAATGGAAAACAAGGAATTTTAAAGTTTCCTTTTTTTAAGGGCCTTATCAAAATGTCCCTTGACCACAATAGCCAAGTCAAAATGTTCCCAGTGCCAAAATGGCTACATTAAAATGTCACGTGTCACATGGAAAATAATTGTTTCCTAAAAGACGTCTGGAAGAGGGAGTGATCGTTTCCAGCTGAAGACGATCATCACAAACAGCTTGAAGAGGTGGCATCTGAGCCAAGCTCTAAAAGGCGGGGCGGATCTAGCCATGTGGAGATGGACGGAATGCCTTCCATATGGCAGAAAGAGCATGCAGGAAGGCTGGGTATTAGGGACGTGGTAGAGGTGAGAGCAAGGCCTGGGCAGGTTCACAGGGGTACAGAACACCCAAGTGGGGTAGAGAGGTGCAATCAGACTGGAATGCAGGGAGGCAAGCTCCAGCTCGGGCAGCTTTACCCCTACTGTGCTGTGACTTGAACTGGGTCACTGCCCCGACCACAGACAGGGTGGAACTTGAGAGAACCAGGAATGGAAGCTGGCAAGAATGGCCTGGAGCTCTCCCTGCCAGAAGGCAGGAATCAGAGATCATGTTCTAACGCAGCCTAGCTTCACAGCAACAAGCAAAGACCTCTTTGAAGGACCCCTGGTCCCTGCTTTGTGCCTTCTCTGTTGCCAAGTTTGACCACAGCGACAACCACACTGGTACGCCACGAATTCCTCCCTTAGATGGTGCATTCCTCGAGGGGAGGCCGTGTGTGCGTGCTCCACCCAGCCCTGTATCTCCTGTGCCCAGAGCCTGGCCTGGCTCAGGGGCAGGGAATGTGTGGCTGTTCCAAAGGCAGAACATGCCTTTGTGCGTGTGTAAGTCCGTGTGAGAGTGTGCACAGATTTGAGTGTGCGTGTATGTGTGAATATGTTTGCATGTGAGTGTGTGCGAATGTGAGTGTGGCAGGAGGAGGAGAAAGAGGCAAAGGAGGGGAGGGAGTCACCTTGGTTCACATGGAGGAAAGACAAAGAGGCCATAGAAATTAGTTCTAGTCCAAATCCATTCTCAGAGGAGTACGCGGAGGCCCAGGGGGAAGGAAGCCAGGCCTCCTCATTCCCTGGCCAGTGCACTTTCCTTTACCAGGCCCCTCTTCCCGTTTCCATTTCCCAAAGGAAAGCCTTGACTTACTTATCACTGATCCGCAGATAAGGCTCCTCGCAGCGGATGGGGTCGATGCATTTGAAGCCCCCTTGCAAATTGTAGCAAGTCTGCTGCAGGTTGCATGTGTGGTTGCGGTGCTCACATTCGTTGATATCTGAAATGCAGGGCAGAGAGAAGCAGCACTTCCGAGATGTCAGCCCTGGGTCAAGTGTGTATGTGTGTGTGTGTGTGTGTGCTGGGGGGGGGCCTGGCTCTTACTATAGAGCTGTGCTCGTTGTCCACACTTGAAAAAAGAATGTAAAATATCTCATCGGGAATTTTCATTTTGATCACATGTTGGAATTATATTGCATTAAAAATTACTGAAATTAATTTTACCTGCTTTTTACTTTTTTAATGTGGCTGCTAGAAAATTTAAAGTTACATATGTGGCTCACTGTATTGCTATGGCACAGCACTGCTATGGAGAATTCTTGCTTGATGTTGGGGTACAGCAGTTTCAAGGAGACTGAGACATGATCGGCCCCTCAGCCACTGGCCTCCTTGTCTGATCCCAGTGGATGGAGGGGGCTGGAAATCAGGCCAAGCAGCCAATCTGGAGCAGGCCTGTGCCTTCACAGCCTGAGCCCCTGTCCCTTAGAGGGACACAGCAGTCGGACGTACGAGGCCTCCCCTGAGATCACCCTCTAGGAAGTCAGCAGAGAAAAGCTGTCCAGGCCTCCCTCCAGGGACCATAAAAAAAGGAAGGGCCCTGGTCTGAGTGAGCAGGGCCAGGCCATGAGGAGTCCTGGGTGGGTCTGGCTCAGCCCTCAGAGGCACCTTAGAGCACTCTTGGAGGGTGCCATCTGCAGCTGGGGATTTCATTACCGAAGTGTGAGCAGCCCATGTCCTTTCTGGGCCAAAGGATGGGCCCCAGGGCAGGAAGAAACAAGCCCAGGCATCCTACCCAGAGCCTGCCACTCTGTGAGCCACCAGCACCCACCTGTACCATCACCCCTTCCTAAAGCCACACAGGATTCCCCAGATGAAGACGTCCAGGTGACTCGCGGAGCCAGCCCTATCTCACCCCTTCCCTGCCAAGCCCCTCTGGTCAGCCTTACCCTGGCAGCTCCGGTTGTCATCCAGCAGGATGTAGCCAGGAGGGCAGGAGCAGAAGTATGTCCCTGGCTGGTTCACACACTCATGCTGGCAGAGGAACTCGGAAAAGCTGCACTCGTCCATGTCTGGGGGCGACAAGATACCCCTGCTGGTTATGATCACAGAATACCTGGGAGTGGGGGCTTAGAGGCCATCTCCTCCAATTCTCACACCCACCTGAGACAATGGCTTTCCTGCCAAGAAGCTGTCAATTACTTTTTGAACACTCTCTCGTCATGGGGAGCTCAGACCTATGAGGAAATCCATTGATCTCTGGGACTAATTGTTAGAAAATTCTTCCCTGCATGGAGCTGAAATCCATCTCCATCAAGCTTCCAACACCCCCTGCCTTTGGCTCAACATCATCTCCTCCTTACTGATGCATTTTGTCCCGTAGGTGAATCCACCCTCCATCTGTGACCTTCCCAAGGGGCTGGGATTTGTTTGTCCATTGAGGTTTTCTGGGTGCAGCACTATTCTCCCAGGCCCAAAACTATACTCCCTGGCTCCCAGGACCAAGTTCTCCAAAGTGGTAAATTTAGCTTTGCCAATGCCCCTCCAACTGCTCCTCTCTCCCCCTGCTAAGCTGAGAAACAATTTTGTTCCCCAAATCACAATTAAAAGGGACATATTCAGAAGACCATTATATTAAAGCTTCACTGCATCAAAAACCTCTTAGAAAGAGAAAACCCTGGAGTGGCATGGGGCGGGCAGGAACAACCATCTTACTGCTGCCAGCTTCAGATGGCCCTCAGGACAGGTAAGACGGCCACCCCAGGCTCTGGGTGCAGACCTCCAGCCACCCTGGAACCAGCCAGAAGTTGGCCAGCGCTCTGACTGGAGAGGTGGAGATGGGAAAGGGCGCCCTGTCATGCAATTTTACAATTTGTCCATGTAGGTCGTGGCCATGGCTGCAGGCTTTCCAGAAAAGCCAGCTCCATCACACACAGAGTTTGGCAATAGAGCCTCATTTGAGCCTCATTTGATAAGCAGGCCAAAGAAAACATGTTTTCCTTTCATTTGTTCTTTCCCAAAAACTTGCTTTCACTAGTTTCCCCATGTGGCATGTCCTCAAATTACTCTCTAACTCACAATCACCCAGAGACAGTGTCAGTGCAAATGAGGCTGCTTCTCCACCATCAAATAACTCCAGAGGTCACCCACCTCATGCCTCTCACATCCTGTCGCTCCCCGTGGCTTGTGGGATGAAAACTAGCAGAATTGGGACGCTGAGTTTGAAGTTAAAATGTTCAAACCCTGGGAAGCGGCTGTGGCTCAATCGATGGGGCTCCCGTTTACCATATGGGAGGCCCCGGGTTCTATTCCCTGGGCCTCCTGGTGAAGGCAAGCTGGCCCGTGTGGCGTGGTGAGCTGACACAGCAAGAGGACGCAACAAAGGGAGACAAGTAGACACAGAAAAACGCACAGCAAATGGACACAGTGAGCACAAGCAGCAAGGGGGGGGGGGGATAAATAAATAAATAAACAGGGTCTTTAAAAAAAAAAAAAAAAAATGTTCAAACCCATTTGGTTAGGTAACATCTGTTTCTGCCATGTCTCACCACCCTCCCGCAGGAGGCTTACAGAGTCCTAAGTCTCGGGCTCCAACTCATCACGACAGACAGAGTGCTGGTTTATTTCTGTTACGTTGGTGGAGTCTGTTCAGACCTCTAGTAGAAGCAGTGGTGCCACCGGGCAATTCCTGAGAGCTCTCTATGTGGCGAGCACAGGCCTCATCTTATTTCATCCCACCTTTACCCGAGAGGAAGGTGCTCTTATTACCCACATTTTATGGAGGACAAATGGCTGCTTAAAGAGGTTTGGGTGACCTAAGTTCACCTATCACTAGGAAGCAGTAAAAATAGGATTGAACCCAGTCAGCCAGCCTCCAGGTCCTCCCTGAGTAATCACACTCAGGACCTAAAAATCGATGGGTTTTGAGTGCGCTGAGGTTGGGAGCTCCCGCGAGCCGGGCCAGCTCCAATGTAGGCGGAGAGGGTAGCACCCACCCCTCCCAGCCTGATGGGATGGGGGGTGGTTCCGACAGACCCCACTCAGTTTATGTTGGGGTCTGCAATCCCCAGACTCCACTAAGGGCTATGGCTCCACCCTTTACTGCAGAGCTGAAATACAAACCTGGTTTTTGGCCAGAAGGACACATTAGGCCATTTTCACTCATCGACATGAGGACCATGGTTTTCAGGGTCAGCTAAGCTTAGCCAATTCATGAGGGACAAGGGAACAAGGCTAGGGGGGGGTCTGGTGCTGCATGGAGGGGCCAGCCCAGCTGTGATGACACAGTGAAGCAGTGCTTCTGCCTTGACTGCACTTTGAGACAGTCGCAGACTCATCTGAGTGTGTCACTGCTCCCATCCGATGGGGCTTGGACCCATCTTGGTTCAAAGAAGGTGATACTTCCAAGTTATGGTTCAACACTACCAGCTGTTGTAGTGACACCAGGATGGAGAAGCTGCCCTTCGCAGTACTCCTGGGAAGGGAAGACACTGTGTCATTCTAGCAGATGTCAGGGAACAAGCCAGAGGCAGCCATGCTTCATCTACTTCCCCCAAACCCAAACATAAAAGCCAGACAGCAATGGGGGCTGGCAGTCCTGAGAACAGGGAGAGAGTCTGTGACAACTGGGGGCTGCTGGCAGTGGCTGGGATCTTCCACTGGTAGGAGCCTCCAGAGGAAGAAGCCCTCCTGCATTCCTATAATCCAGTGGCTTCCTGCCAAGGCTTGAAGGAATCTGCCCCAGGTTGCCTGCAGTATTAGAAGGAGAGGACGCAGACCCTGAACGGCTGGACTTGGGGGGTATCTCACTCAGGAAACCCTGAAGTTAATCCACCCCACAGAGAACATCACCTTCCATCCAGTCTCCCCCGTGGTAAACAACTCCCCAAACAACACTTCCGAGTGTCTGGCTCCTGTCGACTCGGGGGTCAAAAAGGAGACCAAGGCAAGTGCCAGCAGCCAGAAGATGGTGCAGTGGCTTGCCACAAAACCAACCCCCCAAAAAAGAGTCAGATGTGGCCCTGTGGTCCAGCCAGTTCCTACAGGGGAGCCCAAGAGAGGCAGGGCAGGACTCCTGGGACGATGGCTGAAGCAGGACGAGGAGGAGCCCCTGGCCAAGGGGCCTCACAGCCAGTAACCCAGGGCTTCAGAGACCAGGGCCATAGTCTGCTGCACTAAATGCTGCTGCTAACAGTTTCTTGTATTTTTTCATGTGTGTGGGTGGTGGTGGGAATGGGCGGTAGTGTTTGCTCTGGGTTGTTTCAGACACAAGGGAGGAGGTGGTGCAGCCTTCGCTGACAGTTGTAGGCTCGTGGGGGCGTGGCCATCCCTGGCCTGACTAGGAACCCTGGGGTGGGGGGCTGCAGGGCACTGTACCTGGGCCAAACCCCTCCTCTCAGGGCTGCTGGAGCCCTTCCTGGAGGCCCCTTCCCTGCTGGTGCTCGCCCAGCCCTGACCTGGTACTCTTAGCTGAGGATGTTTGCTGTTCAACTTTTGGGCTCTTTCATGCTTTCAGAATTAAGTTCTTAAAAGTTTGGTTTTTTTTTTTTTCTTTTTTGATATTCATATGAATTTCATTTGATAAACTTCTATTTACATCTTAGAAAATGATGCTAGTGGGGGAGTTCTGGATTTTACCCATTTTTCTCGTGACATCAGTCCTGAGGAATGGGCTCTGTCAAGACCAGAGGACACTGGGGAAAATGGAGCAGCCCAGAAAACAAACTTCCCCTGCATCACACCGTGATCCCGGGCTGGCCCCACCTATGAAGCCTGCAGTAGCCAGGGCCCACTCAGTCTTAAGGAAAGGGGACACACAGTGCACATACAGGAGGAGTTGGCCATTTGGGGGACAGAGAGTTGACTGAAAATCCTTGTAAACCACCAAAGACCTAAGCTCCTTGAAAAGCCAAACTACCCTGCACTTTCTTGTGCCCCACAAAGTGCCTGTAAGTACTGGGCACGGACTCGGGAGGGGGAGTTAACATGAAATGACACTTAGATATATTAACTGGTTTAATCTTTATGACCACCTGATGAGGGGGGATTTTTTTTTTTTAACAAATGAGGAACCTAAGGCTCAGGAAATGGCTTGGTGAAGGAAAGTAGTAAACCAAAAAAACAAAATTTGAACTCAGCTCTGCCTGGCTCCAGAGACATCCTACCATACTGCCTCTGCAGATGAGTAATCAACATCTGTGGATTTGCAGGGAAGTCTGGAGAGACAAATAATCCCATCTCATAATGCTAAACCTTCCACGCCTCCTAGTTCCTTGGCCCAGATTCCCCAAGGAGTGCCATGTGGGGAGCTGAAATCTAGGAAGACAGTAGCTCTTCACGCCTGAGAGTATTTTCTTTCTGTTTCTGGGACTGACATTTAATCGGTCCAAGGCTCTGTGTAACTGCCTACTTGCTGGGCCTGGCTTTCCTGGCCCCAGGGAGAATGCTCATTTGTTTCAGGGAGCTCTATCCCTAAATCTGGAAAACACTCCAGGCCTAAGTTTCATTTACAAATTTCATTCATGGTCTGGGTCAGTTCCGATTACAATGAAACCCAGGATTGGGAAACTTTCCATTCCGCAGAGAAAAAGAGTTTCACACCCTAGTGTATGGCCCAATTATTTTGAAAACATACAGTGAAGCATCATAGGACTTTGCTAATTTATAACTGCTGATGATGCTGAAATTGGGTGGAATGGAATGGACTTTAGCTCAATATTTACAAAAAACAAACAAGAAAGAACAAAACGTAAAACGACTTGTGCAAAACATGAAACGACTTGTACGTGACTCTCTGTGGGAGGCTCCCAGGAATAAGTATGAGTAAGATGTGTCTCCTGTTCTCAAGGGATATATAATCCAGAAATAGTTTTCTAAACATCTGGTAAAATGTACTTTAACTTCTGGGGTAAAAAAGAGGGAGGTTAATAAGAAAATTATAAGAGAGTCAACAAGCTAGCATGAGCAGGAAACCACAGTGGCATGGGCTTGGAAGGAACTGAGGAAAGGTCAACTAAGCCACCACATCTATGTTCTCACACAAATTATTAAGATTTCATTCATTCAACCTTCATTCATTCATTTAAGAACTACTGATTGCATGCTCACTGTGTGCCAGGCACAGAGCTAGGCACTGGTTATTTGTAGAGCTTTTAGACGTTCACAAACTCTGTGCGATTACATACGCAGTCTCATTCAACCCCCATCCCCCAAAGCCTATCTATGAGATATGCTATGATTCCCAGACCACTGCCTTCTAGAAGTACTATCTGTGCTATCCCCAGGAGGTGAGTAGGTGCTGGGTGATGACAGGTCACTCTCAAGCCACCATGCAAAATTGGGTGATTCCTGCCCCCTTCAACCCCATCTCAGGCCCAGGAAGATAGCATCTGTATTAGGGGTCAAATGACAAGGACCAGACTGCAGACGGGAGGTGAGGCTCCACCCCACCTTTCTGGGAGTGACTCATCTCTGTTCTGTGTGGTCGTGACCCCATTGTACTGGGAAACGTCCCAAACTAGAGATGTGCCTGGGAAAAGAGAGGAAACACCTGTGAAGGAAGCCCTTGCCTTCCATCCGGCCCAGGTGGGAGTCACCAATGCCAAAGCCCATTACCAGTGCAGTGAACACCATCTTCCTCAAGTTCATAGCCTGGGTCACAGCGGCAGATGAAAGAGCCATAGGTGTTGACGCAGGTTTGCACGCAGGGGTTCTCAGTTGCACACTCGTTCACATCTGTGGAAAGCCAAAGCACATCACTGATCATTCCCACAACAGAACAGCCGCACCCACTAGGCAGAAAAATGCCCCTGCAGCAAAGTCTACTAACGCCAGGACACCAGAGGCTCTTCATCCAGGGCCTAGCAGACTGAGATCTGAGACGCAAAGTGGTTGCTGAAGGACAAGGGTTTCCGCCCACATGCCCATTCTGGGGTTGCAAGGTGGGAAATGTAGGCACATATATATGTGGACACACGTACACATAGGCACACGCCAGTGCGTCCACTCTCCATGGCTCATCACCAGGAATTTCCAGGCAGCACCTGCTTTTTTCCTATCACCTACTGCATTCCATCACCAATTAGCTCTTCCTTTTCCTTACTGACTTTGCAGTTTCAGATAAAGAACAGAGAAATAATCAGGACAATTCTGACAATAGCTCTATTTATTATGCATAAATATCTTTACTGATTAGAAAGGGATCTCACACTCTCTGAACCCTCACCACATCTCCACTTCAGGATCATCGCCCCATTTTACAGGCAAGGAAATGGGCTCAAGTAGGCTGAGGAGAGGAACACAAAGGGGCACGAGAAAACTTTAGGAGTGAGGGATATAATCATTACCCTGAGAGTGGTGATGGTTTCTTGGGTGTATACACATGTCCAAACTCATGAAATTGTGTGCTTTTAAGAGTGTTTCTTGTACATCAATTACACATCAATAAAGATGTGTTAAACTTTTTAAGGTTTAGAGATGTGCCCAAGTCCACAGTCGGAACTAGAGTGAGTTGGGGATTTCTCCTCGACACCAAAGATTCATTCAGCACAGCTCATCCCGGGGGCTGGGGGGGGGGGGCGGGGGGCTTTTCACACTGGCACCAGCTAACCTGTTTTAAGCAACCCCCTCTCCCTAGCTCCATAAGCCAACGACCAAGGTTCTGGCTGAGGCGGGGTTTTCAATCCTCTTAAAAAGTCCAGGTAAACCTCTGAAGACTCTGAAGAGAGATTGAGTGTTTTCTCAGTTAAAAGTCTTCGTGGTGAGCCGCTCGAGAGGCTTTTCTTAAAGGGGAGGGTAATACCATGGCCTCAGAGCTCCTACCTGCTGGCATCATTAGAGCGCTCAGAGAAAAAACTGCAGCCATGTGGGGAGTGTCCAGCGAGATAGCAGGCTCATCTGAGGCCCACCGGAGTTTGGAGGCCTCCACCCAGAGGCCAGGACAGCGGCCATCGTGCCAAGCCACTGGGTGGAAGGCAGTGTTAGGACTGGAGTTGTCGGCTTCTGGCCGGATGCCAGCCACACCGCACTAAACGAGCTGGAGTCCCGCCCTCTCCCAGCTCTCCGCTGCTTCTGGAGAGCAGGAAAACCAAAAAGATTCTGGCCCCCAGGACCCTCACTGCCCTTTCTCTCCAGCCCCAGAATCCACACATGCCCCAACGTCCTTCTGAATCCCGGGAGAGTGGGCGGCATCCTGCTCTGATTTGCTGGACAGGAAGGCCAGGCGCTTGGTTCCACTCTCAGCTCTGCCCTGCCTGGGCAACTTGGGCTTTGACCAAGTTGCTTAACCTTTTGAGGTCACAATTTCTTCATCTGTGAAGCAGGTCACAAACACCGGCCCTGCCTCCCTCACAAGGCTATTGCTGGGGCTCATTGAGATTAACAGGTGTGACCACGCTTTGGTGAGTCCAACACGCGCGAGGCGTTATGATTACAGAGGCGCCATGGCCTAGGTGAGATCCCGTGTAGGGCCCACGGGCCCTGCTAACGCAATGTCCCGGTGCCGAGTGCGCAGGACCAGGCCTGGATGCTGTGCCCGCTGCTCTGCTGTCTGCTGGGCATGGCTGCTGCTTTGGGTTGCTGGGTGCACCGTGCCAGCCTCTGAGCAAACACCTGGGCCGTCCTTGGGGCCCTGGCCGTAGCCCAGAGAAGCCCACATCTGCCCCACGGCACTTATCACAGCAGCAAGGGTGCCAGGGGCCTGCTGTCTGCTCCACTGGGAAGGAAGGACCCCTGCTCTGTCAGCTCCCCCAACCTCCCAGCCCGGCCTCTGCTCTCAGAAGAAAATGATCTCTCCTGGTGAGAGGAACACAGTCGAGACTTCTTGGAACAATGAGCAGAACCAGCTTTGGAGGAGAGACATACAAAAAAAAATCCCAGATCAAACCCTTTGACGCTGATGCCTTCCTGTTTACCCAACGACTAAGATACGATTAAACTGATGGAGACATAATATCCTCCAACTAGCTGGCCAGGAGCCTGCTGCCCAGACTTTGAATGGGGTGACAAGGAAATGGGCCCTGCAAAACCTGGTGGCAGGCTCCACACAAAGATCTCATTCTGCGTCCCTGGCATTGCCTCCACGCTGGACCTAGCAGCTGCCAGGGCCTGGAGGCAGGGGCTGGGGACTGGGGGCTAGGAGGAAGGGCAGGACGTGTACTAATTCCTCACGCCTTAAGTCCCCATTCACTTCCTGAGGAAAAGAACCCTTCAGACAGAAACTGCAATAGGCATGGATGGTTTGTTTTTCTTACTTATCAGCATTTGAAGTGATCATGTGAAAACCAGAAAATGCCTTTGTTTCACTCTGATTTAATGGGAGATGTTGAGTGTTAGGGAAATTACCACCACCACCACCAGACTCTTTGCTAAGTACCAGGCTCTCCTGGCACAGGTTAAAGGGAAAACTAGTAAAAAGGCATCTAAATCGCCAAGAACCCCCTACAAAGAGTGTATGTGTTTACTTTGCAATAAATTAAGGGTCAGGGGCTCTTTACTGGCCAGCCCTCTTTGGCGGATTTGAACGTAGGCTACAGGGCACATGAAGAAAGTTGCAATTAAGCAAGCAAGCCGGCGAGGCTACTTCTGGAGAGCAGACACAAACAAAGGAGCAAATCCATGAGACAGTAAGCTCCCAGCTGACGGAAGACTGTGGTTCCAAGCTCAGCGACGCTCAGAGCCCTTTCCAAGATGTTCATATAATCTCAGATGAGGGCTCAGGTTTCCGTAAGCAACGGGGATGAGCAGGCAGTGGCAAGGAACAGGAATACATGTTAACAACAGTGTTTCCCACGAGCATAAACTGTCAGGCTCCAAAGAAGACTGTGCTCATGTTTCACACTGTGTTCAAGTTATCATTCACATCATATACCTTGGCAAGACCTTCCATCCTCATTGAGGGTAAAACCAGGGTTGCACGTACAGGAGTAGGATCCAGGAACATTCGCACACAGCTGCTGGCAGTAGCCATAGCGACATTCATCTATGTCTGGAAACAGAGATGCAAGAAAGGTAAGACAAGTCTCCTCAATCGCTGATGCCCCCACCAGTATTGTTATTGCCCACCTCTTCTGAAGCAGGATCATGAAGGGGAGCAAAGGGGAACCAGAGCTAAGACAGTACTAAGACAGTAACTACTAAGTGTCAGGTATGGTAATGCTCTCTGGATTCCCCTAGGCTCTATCTCTCTCCCCATCTCTTCTACCCATCCCAGTCTCAAGAAAACCTGAACCTATCTTGAAAGATGTAGAAGAAAATTCCACTTAGAGTGGAATGTTGGGTGAGATGACCTCTAAGATTTATCCAACTTTAAGATTCCATATAAGCTTTTCACTGCCTAGGAAGGGATACATTAGCTTAATGTGTAAGAGGAATCTATAGCATCGTTCCAATAGGCTCCTTGCCAGCTCCATTAACAATGACAACGTCCAGCTGTCAGAAACAATGGCCAAAGAGGAGCTGAGTAGCATTACTGTCTGGAGACACATGAAGCCAGTAACACAAGGATGCTGGAGTTTGCCTGGGATCCTTTCCTTGCACGAGAGCAGACATAAAACTCAGGATATACACAACTCTTCTAAGCTCCTGCTGGTCTTTCCATGGGAAGTAGCAGCACTGTGGATGAATGGATCCTTTTAGCAGAGCTGAGCAATACAGAACTTATCCGCTAACATATATCAATCAATGGGGAGCCAGATGTCACTGGGAAAGCAAGTCTCAACACCTCAAGTTGTCAAGATGATGGACTGGAGAATTCACTCCTCTAGGATAGGGCGTCTTGGATGAACTTATCAGCCTACAGGTGGAGACAGAGTCTTCATCGACATCAGCATCTTCTGGGACCAGTTAATCTGACTGTAGCCATAACTAGTTTCTGCCTCTTCCCCATCTCTTTCTCAACTAGCCACATTCCTTCCCTGGTGTTCCAGTTCCTCTGGAATTAGGCTCCATCTAAGGCTCTGGAGGCCATTCCCCGAGCCTACTTTCTACTACCTACTTCCATAAAGGCTGCCACCTCCACCTTGCCTACTGTTGTGCTCTCCTCAGCTTCTGTGCCCTGCCCTTGTGATTCTGTTGTACTGCTGAGTCACAGCTACTTCTAACCTGGCCTATGCCCCACTGCCCGCTGAATGCGGCGTAGCTCCTGCTGGGAAGCTCGCCGGCCTGTACGGCTGCTGCTCCTGGTCCGGAACTCTCCCCAAGGCATGGGAGGGCACATCACCAAGGAGGCAGCTGAGGAGGCGAGGGCACCCTTTGTCTAGGGTACCCTGAAGGAAAGGCAGCCCCCTGCCCCTTCTTTCTCAGCAAAAGCAATGCCTCCGAAGGTGCACACAGTAGGTGGTAAATTGCTGTGGAACCTGGACTTTGAAAAAGAAAGAAGAGTTTGCCCAGGGAAGGGAGTGGATTCCACCACAGTCAGGAAAGGGCTTCACTTGAGGTGTGAAGCAGGCGCTGGCTGTGCCATGTGTAACCGCATCAGGGCGCCACAAGCATCCCTCTCAAAACGCCATGCTCTGTGGACGAGAAAACCCTCCCAAGGAGAGGAATGCTGCTGGCACCCCTCGGATTGGGAGGGGTTTCCTGGCCCTAATATAATATAATCCAGTCTGTGTATCCCTGTTGCCTCGTCTCTCTAGTGCCCCTAGTGGTGGGAAAACTGGACTCAGACAGGAGACAGTTCTAGACCCAACTCATTCTTTGTCCAAAAGGTTCCATCTCTGGGTCTCAGTTTTCACCACTATAAAAGTTGGATGAAATAACACCTAACATCCCTTCCAGCTCTGAAATTTTGCATATTAAGTTCCCATACAAATAACTCATTTGCACTGGTCTGCTTACGTTCAAATAGTGGCATCAATTTTTCCATTATAGCAGAAGTTGGTCATATCCACAAACACCCATGTGCACTCAGACTTTGGAAAGGAAAACCAAGCCAAGTCTAGCTAGCTTATCAGGCCTCCAGGATGCTTTGGACAGGGCTCTGAGGGTGGCCCAAACTCAGCCTCAATCAAGAGAGATTTGGAAAGAAGAACCTTTTTTGTTTGTTTCCATAAGTGGTTGGGATTTGTTTCTCAGCTCCTCCCAGACTGACTTTCAGACAAGAGAATAGTGTCTTAGAGAATTTTAACTGGCAGGACTTTTCCAAGAAAACACAGCATAGAAATCATACCCCAGAAATAGAAATTGAAGTGACAGCTAGAGATTGCTATGAATTCATTCACATGGCTAAACCAAAAACTAGAGTGGAAGAAAGGAAAATAGCACTCCAGTAAAAATAAACCGTAAGATCATATAGTGATGCCAACTGCAAGGAACAAGTTCTCAATTGGCAACGATTGATTCCTTAGGAGGGAAAAAGAAAGACTACAGCTAGTGAGTGGGATGGGGGTGAGAGGGGGGCTATGGTGGGTGTTTGGAGGAGATGATCTTAGATCAGAATCTACTGATCTGCCTTTGAGGCTTGGAACACATTTGTGACTTGGAAACAGTGTTCCCTTCTCTTAGTATTATCTCTAACTACATCAGAATCACCGTCACCTTCTACCAGGTCCTGTCTCAGAGGAAACTTCCCGAATGCAGGAAGAAGGTTTAGGTAAAATAATATATGAGCCCTTAAAAAAGAGATGTAAAAAATATAAAGATGACCTCATGGTGAAGGTGACAACTGATTTTAAAAGGTAGTGACACATGTAAGCTCCATAGCCTTCTATACTCCCCCCCAAAGAAAAGCCCACAACCCTAAGACCACCTTGCTATGCCCAGCATCTCCTAAAATAAATACCCCTGGTAGCCATGAACTTCCCAGAGTCCCTGTGAATGCGAGGGATCAGTTACCTAAGCACTGGCCTTCCAGGAGCCAGTACCCGTCGGTGCAGGAGCAGGTGTACCCTCCTTCGGTGTTGATGCAGATCTGGGTAGGGTTGCACTGGTGGGAATCCGTCGCACACTCATCCACATCTGTAACAGAGATGTATTCCAAAGAACATCACGGACCTCTCCCTAGAACCCTTGTTCGTCTTGGAGGCAGCTGATAGGGTCCCTGGGCTACCTGCAAGGGGGAAGAAGCACCTTCCTGACAGGTGCCACTGGGAGACAAGGGCAGAGCTAGTTTGCTCTCCAGAATTCCACAGAGGGAAATGGCCAAGAGGAAATGCCTACATACCTGTAGGCACCCTTCTGCCTTTCTATGCCATCATCCTCTGAAAGTGTATCACCGTGATAATAATCATTACTTGACTGAGAAAGGCACCTTGCCTTAGGCTCATTCGTTCCTGTGTTGAACAAGGGCCTACGGTGCACCTACTGTGTGCTCAGGACTATGAGAAATACCACTGAGTAAAAGAAACGCTTCCACCAAGCTTGTCGTCTAGTCGCGGGCCTGTGGCACCCAGGCTATTCTTTCGGCCTGATGCTCCTGCCCCTTCCTGTGGCTTCAGGGGGCCCTCCCGACTTCCAGAGCCCCTGGGGCTCATCTCTCTGGCCTCTGCTCACATTGGGTCTCTTACCCCATTACAGACCTCATCCTCCTCTGTCAGGCAGTACCTGAAGATGCCTGCGTCCAAGCTTAACTGGGAGTTCAGAGCACAGAAACCAGGCTGGATTCCCAGTCGAATTCTCCAAGGCGTCTAGCACAGGCCCTGCACAGGGAGAGCTCTCCAATCTGCTGACCCTGTAATGAAGACGCCTGCCCTTCCTCCCCAGGCTGCACTTTACGGGGGACCCCCTGACATCACACTCTTGCCTTGACCTAAGGGAGGAGACTTTTCACCGAGCCTGAGAGCCTGACTCGCTGGCCTTTTGCCTTCCTTTTGCCCCCTTCGTGACTGGAGTCAGGTTTTCCTCATCTACACTTCTCCCCGCCTCCTCCAAATGTATCACTAAGCCTCTGGAATAATAGGACAAGCCGGGCTGAGCAGTGTGTCTGACACCTCACAGATGTTACCATATTTATTCTTATAATGGCCCCATAAGGAAGGCTCGTGAGCCTCGTTTCACAGTGGGGGAAACCGAGCGGAAAGAGCTCATCAGAACCCAGCCAAGAGCGGAGCCCAGGCCTCCCAGCCGTGTGACTCGACGTCCACCCCACGCAGGAATGAAAGGTCACAAACCCCGGGACCGCGCAGAGGTCGGGGAGCAGGGGCACCGGGCAGAGGAGAGAGGGCTGCCTCTCGCTGCCTTTTACCTAACCCACCTCGAAAACTGTCTGCCCTTGGATACTGGGGACTTTCTCATCAGTTGTTCAGATATGTTTGGGTTTGTGGGGTAGGGGTGGGGGCGTTATCCAGGATCCTAAACTGTAAGTTCCTTGAGGACAAGGGCTATGGGTTCCACGTGGCTTTGCACGCTGCGGGCACAACTGATTGAAGCACTCAGCCAGGTCAACAAGGCTCTCCTCAGTCCACGTGACACCACCCAATCTACCTGCCTGCAACAAGTCAAAGCCAACAATGCTGACCAATGCCCCACCCACCCCCAAGGGATCAGAGGTCTGGGCACCCTGTGGAAGCCCCCTTCACTCCCTAAATGTGGACAGCCTCTAGGGGCCGGGCCCCAAGGCGGCAGCAGCCTCCGCCCCACCCCAATGAGCTGCCCACGTACGGCCTCGCTACTAGGAGCCAGCCCTGTTCTCAGCTGCAAGAACCTCTCCTGCCCCTGCCCCTTGCCTCCCGCCACCCCCAGCTCTGCCCACCAAGCAACACCGCCCAGGGAGGAGGAGGAGAATGCTTGGCCAGCAGCCACTCCCACTCAAATCCATACTGAAGCCTATGGTCATAAACAACGCCACTATCAGCCAGAGCATATTTACATTTTTCTGGCAGGGAGTGATGAATAGCAATTGTACCCTGGGAACCCATTGCCTTGGGAATTTGTGCACTTTTCCTGCCTTAAGGGGAATGAAGAGTGAGGAAGACCAAAGGGGGCGAATGGGCCAGTGAGCCTTGACCCTAAGTTCCCAACTCTCCACATGGCACCACACAGTGTGCCCACAGAGTTCTACAAAGAGAAACCAAACATTTGCCAAATGGACCAGACTGCGCTCAGAAGAGCATACGGGAGCAAATGTGTGTGTGCGTGTGCACGTGTGGGTGAAATATGCAGGCCTAAAGCCAAGAAGTTCATTTTTTAAAAACTCTACCACTTTTCCTGAGCTAACAAGTTAACTCAGTTATATCTCCCACATCTGTTGCTGTTCACTTTAAAAACTGAATTTTTAACTTACAATAAATCATTTCATTGATTGTCAATATAAAGCATACTTTCTGAATTCAATCAGTCCCTGGGGCTTTGGGGGACCAGGCCTCTTGGTATCCTCAAAGCACACCTGGTCTAATGCTGTATCCACGGGAAAGGCTCAATTAGTATTTGGTGGATAAATGAATGAACACAGGACCAACCAACAAACACAAATGCATTCAAGCCCCCACACAAGATTTCTCTGCCAACTTACTGACAAGACCATTTTGGTGTGTGGGCTTCAGAAAGGGCAACAAAAACCAAAACCACTGTCAGATTACACACCTGACGGAGCTGAAATTCATGCAGTGGATTTCCACAGAGGGTGAAAAGACTCATCACACATTGCAGCTCACAGTTGAATTGCTTACATTAAATACATTGGACTTAAATAACAGAAGGAAAAATACACCGAATCACTCCAAGGACATTCTTTGGCAGAGATGCCTCTTCTGCATCAGTGGAAAAGTACAAGTTATAGCAACCTGAGCAAGTGTTGTGATCCTCACGTGCAAACCGTGCCTGGTATTTTCTTTCCTTTTCTGTATAATATTTTGGAATATTCTCCTATGAGAAAAGTGTGCTGGGCTCATTCACGCACTTATTCCCTCACTCATTCATTCATTTGTTCTTTGCACTCTGCAGTGGCTGCGTGCATGTGTCCTCGGGAGCCGCCAGCTGGCATCAAGCACAGTCCGACTTCTAGTTCCCAGAAGCAGACTTTACTGAGAGTCCCTCTGCCGGCTTCCCCCTCCCACCTGAGAGCTGTGGCCCTGTCCGCCTCCTGGGCCCCTGAAGGACTTGGCCACAGCCACCATGGCTCGTCTCTCCCCAGGTGGGGCAATGTCCAGCTGTTGTCCAGGCAACCAGCACCCTGGCAGTTGGAGGAAATTACTCACTAACTTTTGCAGAACCTGGCAGTAGATCAAAGCCCAGCACTGGGCCTGCCCAGGGAGAAACCGTCACCCGCATCGAGTGGCAGAGTTCTGCTGACCTGTAAGGCTTTGTCCGTGCTGCGCATCCCTCCCTTCAGACACCCCCAGAATGGCCTTTAATTAAAATGTTGTTCATCAGAAACAACAACTCTTACTTAGGAAAGTCGTCAAAACCATTTACCACCACTCCTTGGTGCTGTCCCAGGAGGCCTTGGGCTGAAGTGGCTCGCGGGCCTTAGGACAGTGGACCACACGTTAGGCACTCTGATTTAGGACTTCACACCTTTATCTATGTCTCACATCCCCGCCAGACAGTACGTCTCGTGTGGGCAGATGAACTAAGGCAGTGTGAATAAATGGATGTTCCCAACCCAGTCCAGAGCTCTCCCATGGAGGAAATGGCCTCAAGATGTTAGAAGGCAATCAGAAGTCCAATAATCCCACAACGAAACTAACCAGATCATGGCTATTTTTTAAAAAAAAAAAAGGAAAATAAACAGGTGTTGGAGAGGATGTGGAGAAATAGGAACACTCATACACTGTTGGTAGGAATGTAAGATGGTGTAGCCACTGTGAAACAGTATGGTGACTCCTCAGAAAGTTCAGTACAGAATGACCATATGACCCAGCAATCCCACTTCTCAGTATATACCAAAAAGAACTGAAAGCAGGGGCTTGAACAGATATTTACACACCATTGTGTTCATAGCAGTATTACTCACCATTGTCAAAAGGTGGAACCAACCCCAGTGCCTATCAACAAATCAATGGATAAACAAACTGTGGTATGCACAGAAAGTGGAATATTCGGCCATACAAAGGACTGAAGTTCAGATGCACGGGACATGGATGAACCTTGAAGACATCGTGTTGAGTGAAATGAGTCAGACACAAAAGGACAAACACTGTATGATCTCACTTATATAAATAAACAGAGAATGCATATTCACAGAGTCAGAAACTAGAATACAGGTTACCGGGAGCTGGTTAGAGGCGGGGAATGGGGAGCTAATGTTTAATTGGCATGGAGTTTCGGTTAGGGGTGATGAAAATGTTTTGGCAATGGATGGTGGGGATGGAAGCACAACTCAGCATACACAAGTAACAGCACTGAA
Source organism: Tolypeutes matacus (assembly GCA_026826555.1). Classification (NCBI taxonomy): domain Eukaryota; kingdom Metazoa; phylum Chordata; class Mammalia; order Cingulata; family Chlamyphoridae; genus Tolypeutes; species Tolypeutes matacus. The sequence continues at coordinate 11,041,581 of JAKSZT010053819.1, forward strand.
CTGTATATTCAAAACGGGGAATTTTAGGTTGTACATAAAACAAAACATGGAGCTGTTCAAAGCGATGAGTGAATACTAATGTAAGCACTGTGCAAACTAATAGCATAATTATAATAATATTGCTTTGAGAACTGTAACGAAGGTCCCACACTAATACAAAGTACTAAGCATAGGGAAAAGTGGGGGAGAGGGGAGCACATGGGAACTCTGTGCTTTCTGCATGATGTTTCTGTAAACCTACAACGGCTCTAATTTTTTTAACAAATTCTAACAACAAAAAATCACTAACCTAATCTTCCGGTCTGACTCAAGGGAGGGGACAGGGAGGGGCTGCAGCCCACAAAGTTTTAGCCCTTGGAGAAATAGTCTTGATGAAGCAAGGGGTGGCAGGCAACCCCTCTCTGTAGTTGGACGTCATTCTCACAAGACTTTATGGGCGGTGTGCTGTTGGTTTGTGCCTATTATATATTCTCCCCCTGGGAGTAGCCTGGTTCTCAGAAAACAGCAAGTCATCCGCTTTTCTCTCCCATACAAAATTAATGGTTTCCTCCCCCTGGTCATAGGGAAAGCATTTCTTAGGCCACTCTCACAGCACCAAAGTTTAAGATAATAAAAGACCAGAGTGCTGAGACCTCCCCAGAAAGGGCTAGTGGGTAAAAGAGAAAGATCTGCGAGGCACAGAGTCGGGTGTGAATCCAGGCCCTTGCACTTAAGAACTGAGCAATGTGGAACAAGTTCATCAGTCTCTCCATGTTCTGCAAAGCAGGACTAATGCAGAGGTCGCTGGGGGAGCTCAGAAAGCAACGTGTGCACAGGCCACTTCATCACTGCCTGGCACGTGGCATGTGCCCGGGAATGCTTAGTTTGCTTCCTTGGTGAGGTACTGCTTCCACCAGCCGTGAAGGACAGGGAAGCCTTGACTTCTGCATCCTGCACGCTGTGTTCCAGGGAGCGCGAGTCGCCGAGATGGCAGGGCTCGTGTTCAGTGGGCTGTCAGGCGTGGTTAGTTCTGTGACTCAACCACGGCCAAAGCTGGGGACTTCCACCTTCAAGCCCCAGCCACGTGGCGGGAGATCGGAGCAAGAGGTGAAAAGGGGCAGATACTTTCTTCACAGGGTCTCAGTTTCCACCTCTGCGACTTGGCACCTGTGGGCCCACCTATGGTTCTGTAATTACAGGCATTGGAAAGCCTAAAAGTATGCGTGGTTTACTGAATTCCACAGCCAAATATGATCAACCTTTCCGTAATCTACGATTCTGCATTCTTCCCATGTCTTCTCTGCTCCAATGCTGTGAAGTAAGAGCTGACTTTGTGAGCCTGTGTCCATAACCTCGGCTGAATGTCTCTGCTCTTGTGTGAGAACAACCACGAGCCAAAGGGAAACATTCTCACTGGGTGACATTGGGAGAAATGGTCCAAAAGTATTTGGAAGACTATACCTTTCCAAAAGCCTCCATTATTCCTTTTTTGGACACAGCCAAAATCATTTCCTTGGTAGTAAATTTTTACCCAGTGAAACAACATGTTTTCCCAACCCGTCTTTTTTCCTTCCCTACTCAAGCTAATGGTGCTTGATAAGAAAGAAGAAAATAAGAATAGCACATTCCAACGCCTCCAACTGAAGCCAGTCTCAGGCCTGCTGCTGGACTGGGTCAATGCCATTTTTCAGTGAGACAAGCCCAGCCAAGGCTGGAAGCCACACAGGACCCACTTCCCAAACACCTGCTTAATTAAAGATCTCAGCGTTCGAGAACTCGCTTGTTGGATTCCCAGGACATCTGCACTCCATGTGTCTTATGAGTCCTGGACAATCATTAGGATCCAGATCTTTTCGTGTTTACAGTACTTTTCCCAATGCTTGATATTAAGCATGGAATACAAAGTTTGCTCATTTTGCACCACTAATTAGGCAACAAATATGTAGTTCATTTTCCAGGAACAAATAATCCTCTCCTCTTGGATGAAACCACTGGATTTCAGGTCCCAATCTCTCTATGGATTCTATTTTTTTCTATCCACAAAATGAGAGCTTGGAGAAGAGTTCTGAAAGGCCCCTTCTAGCTATGACCTTCTACAGAAACAAACTATGCAGCTAATGGGGATCACATTGTTTGGTTCTCGGGTAATTATTTTCATCCACAGACTGCTTGGTAAACATCAGCTGACTTTAGTTGCTTTCAGACTGGGCAGTGAATTGGCCAAGCCCACTCAACTTCTGCCAGTGCATGAACGGTCACGACAGTGGGAGGCAGAGGAGGCAGCACATTTCTCTCCTCAAGCAACATGCATCAAGATATCCTGAGGCTACAGGGACAAGGCTGCGTATTGCCAAGCTAGGCGTAGTATTTTCTCAAAATAGGCGTGAGCCCTTAGCCATTATCGTGACTATAAAGCAACCAAATGTGGTGCTCAAACAAGATTTCTGTTTTCTAAAATTCCTGCCATTTGCCCATCAGCAGGGAAAGATTTTGAACTTACACAAGCTTGAGGTTTCCAAACCTGGCTACCCAAGAGAATGACCTGACTAAATCAGAATGTGTGGGGTTAAGGCTTGGAAAGCTGTATTTTTTTAAAGTTACCTAAATGAATCCCATGCAAAACCAGATTTGAAACCCTTGACACTGCTTTTCAAACTGTAATGTACAGACAAATGAATGGGGATGTGATTAAAATGCAGATTCTAATTCAGTATATTCGGCATTGCTAGTGTGCTCCCAGATGATGCCAATGCTGCGGGCCCAGGGACCACATTTTGCACTGCAAGGTGCTAGATCATTCTGGATGATATATGATTCTGTAGCCATGTGACGTGCGCAGAGTTTAAAGGGCTATTCAAGAGAGCCTGGGAGGGAAATTAAGTGTTCAAAAATCAAGCAGGTGATTCCTAACTGGATTCTTCCTTCTCTAAGATCAGGGCCGCCAGTTAAAATTGTATCATGAATTTTGGAGTATTAAGGAAATTCTCTGCACAGACTAAACCTAACAGAATGCTTTTCTGGTATACAGACAGCCATTATTCAATTCAACTCTGTAGTGATCGAGTGCCTACTGTGGCAATACCTGGGGCTAGGGCATTGTGTGCCAATGAAAAAGATTCTCCCTCCCTTTAGCTCACTCGTGGTGTTTTGATTTCCCACGAGCAACTCAATTCCATACATCTTAACTAAGTTCTTGGAAAGACTGCTCCAAAACTGATGAAAAAGTGCAAAGGACAATGTCTTTCCACCAGTAAGGGGCATCCCTTTTTAACTCTGCACTCATGAGCACAGTCTACAAATGCTACAGACTTTGAATTCTGTAATCTCTCCCATGGGACTGTAGCCTATTTGTCACCCACATCCTGACCGCATATTCCCTTAGCCTGAGAATATCCTAGTCCGTGATCTCCTTTTCCACTGCCCTGCTGCCCAGTTCCCACATCAGCTCCCCCTGATGCTCCGTCTCAGTTAATGGCGCCATCGTTTTCCAGTATCCGGGGGTAGAGATCTCATATTTAAATCCTTCCCCTCCCTTACAGCTCTTCCACAATTGCCAAGGCCACACAAATTCTACTTCTGAAAAATCTCCCAACTTCCCTCTTTCTTTATATCCGCCACCCCCAAAAGCTCCAGGTCCTCACCGTCTTTTCTCTAAATTATTGTAATAACTTTGAAACTGGTCTGTGGGCCTCCAGTCTCTTCTCCCACAAAGCACACTGAACACAACCTCTAGAACCATCCAAAACACGAGAATGATCACGAGGCTCTCCCACTCAAAAACGCATATTTCTGCCTTAGCAACCTCAGAGCATCCTTTATATACTTCAACAACGTAGCAGGTCAAGCCGAGTTTTATACTCAGACATGTGCCAGTTTAATTGCATTTCCATTGTATTATACAGTTAGCTGTGTACAGCTCTGTCTTCCTCCATTCTATAGCCTAAGCACCTAATAGCCTGCCTGGCATACTGGAGAGTACTGAAGTGAATTAATAATGGAAACGAAGATAATTCACTCTCTAAGACTCTTCGGAAGGTGAGCTGGGGGGAAACCCAGTTAAGCCACTGCACATCAGAAGAGACCAGTACAACCACCCACCTTTTTGGTGGCCCCATAGCTCATTTCCTAGGGATGAAGGATATCTGGTGGATATTTGTTAACCGTCCCAGCTCCCAGGAGAGTCGGTGCCTGTAGGCCTATTCCCATCCTAGCCCAGGGTTGATTTGAGAGTGTCTTCAAACTCCAGAGACTTTGAGACTCCATGTGCGCTGCCAATGGGGTAAGTTATGCTTCTTCTTTCCTTCCCAGAGAGCCCTGACATCCCAGATGAGGAAGACGTTTATTCCCAATAATCACAGGAGGAAGGAACATCAGAGAAGGGAAAAGATACATCCTCTTCCTGGCCCAGAAATCAGTATCAACAGGAGGTGTGGGTTACAACCAGGAAATCCAATCCATTTTTCAGGCTCTCAGCCTTGTGCCATTTTTGAGAATAACCAGGTGTGCAAACTCACCCTAAGGAATCAATCAGCCCATAATCAACAACAAACATTCCCTGCTGGGTCACTCTCAGGGCAGGATGGTGAAATGTGCACATGCTCTCTTCCCCACACCTGGGAGAGGAGCCAAGCGCTAGGACTCAGAGTACATCTGCTTCTGACTCTATCACTATCTAACCATATCACTGATCTTCTCCTCATCTATAAAATGGGGCTACCGTCACCTGCCCTCCTAGAGCTTACAGGCTAATGGGGAAGACAGATGTTGAACCCAGACAAGTGTGTCAAGGGCTAAGAAGAACATGGGCAGAAGGCTACAGGAACATATAATAGGGCAATATCCCAAATCAGGGGAGGTGAGGGCAGGTCTTGATACTGGATGATGATGTAGGAGAATGTTTCCCTCACATACACCCATTCCAAACCTTGCAGGATCCAAAGCTTCCTGCTCCCCATCTCTAGTAAATGAACCCAGCAGGTCATAGAATAACTGCTGAGGCTATGACTCAAGAGGAAATGCAATCTCTGGGGGCAGGGTGGGGGGGGGAGAGATGAAAAGCATGGAGGGACTATGGGGGCTGGGGAGAGGATGCCAGAGAGAGGGTTCTGGGGACACTGTCTCCTGCTTGAGGGGTAGTCACATGTCCTGAGAGATCAGAAGTAACTCTCTAGAAGCACAGGGCTAAGAACACAGGCCACACCCTGCTTCCCACCACACTTTGGACTCAGTAAGAGCTGGATTATATCACTTGAACCTAAGATAAATATTTGAACTGATTAAACACTTTTCAGGATTGTGTGTTTACCTGGCTGCCGGAAGGGGCTGCCCTTTCCCACCCATCCCTCTGCGGTCACTAGCAGACTCCTAGATTTCTCTAGTGGAGAAAGCAGGGAGGTAAAGAGAGTTACATGTGAGGCCAGCCAACTGGTAGACCTGCCTGACACCCCCCCACACACCCCCCGCTCTAGCCTTCCTTCCACAATAAAGGGCAAAGCACCTGGGTCCCAATGCCAATAACACATCTGTTCAGGATTCACTTATGCCACAGACATTTTCCATGGGCCAACACTGTTATAGGCACTAGGAATTCAAAGATGAATGTCACATGGGCCATATGCTTATGACATATTAGAGAAAAGATAAGGGACCAGATAATCCCAATTCAGTATGGTAAGTGCCACGTTAGAGAGAATAATGGAGGCACTCCTGGAAGAGAAAACATCTGTGTGAATCTGGAAGAATGATGAGGCAAGGGCTGCTAAGTGATCCCCAATATCTATTTTTCCAAATAAAGACTGCATTTCCAACTTCCTTTACAATGAGATGTAGCTAAGTGACTGAATTCAGGCCAGAGGGATGGAAGTAAAAGTGACATGTACAACTTCTGGGCCATAACATTTAAAAGAATGTATGTGTGATTTCTCCTTGTCTCTTTCCTCTTCATTCTGCCTGGGATGCAGATGTGATGGTGAGAGCTGGAGCAGCCACCTTGGATCCAAAGGTGGAAACTATACTTTGAGGTTGGCTGAGCCCACCCTACCAGCCCTGAACGTCCTAACTGTGGACTGTACCATGAAAAGGAAATAAAATTCTCTCTTATCGAAACCAGTGTATTGAAGATCTCTCTTAGGGTGGCCTAGCTTGTAACCCTACTATAGATGAGCAGCAGTTAGCCAAAAGAAGAAGGTAGGGAATGGCATGTGCAAAGACACAGAGGTATGAGAGGCACAGAACATCCAGACACCCAAGAGTAGTTTGCTATGGACAAACATACACAGGTAGGTGAGGGCAGTGAGAGCTGGGGGGAGAAAATGGGAGCCCATTTGTAAAAGCATCATGTGCCAGGCTGAGGCTAGAGGAGAGGCTGGAGGAGAATAGGGGACGAAAGAAATAGCAAGGGGAAAATAAAAGAAGAGAAGGATAAGGAAGGAAAAGAGGAGAGAGAAAAAGGAATAAAAATGCAGCTGTTGTCTCCTGCATGTAGGAATCTGTTTTGATTGTCAATCTTAGGAATTGTTTTCTCCAGTGAGAGAGACCCCCTCAGAAGCCCTAGTCCTTTACAATTCAGCAAAAACTGGCATTAAGTTTTATGTTTTGATGAGCTCTCAGGGTCAACTTTAATAGAGAAATATGGCTTGCATATTTTTAAAAAACCAAGATAAGGTCAATCTCCATAAATTTAGTTCCTGATCTAAACGGTTGGGTTAAGAGTTTGCTCCTAAGAGCCTGCTAAATAGGGCTCTTAGTAAATTCTTTTTTTTTTTTTTTTTGATAGCAGTATTGGTAACAGTGGTGAATGGAATTCCAATAAGAACAGTAAAAAAAAAAAAAAAACGGATCCAATGTAGTTCTCCAGCGACCACCACCTTTCCCTGTACCCCTCTGCCATGGCCCTCTTAGAAGTTGTTGTCTACAGCCACTGCTCCACCTCCACACCTCCCATTCTCTTTAACCTGCTCCAGCCAGTCAATCTCTTTGACTCCACCAAAGCCCTCCACAATGGCAAATCCCATGGCTCATTCTGAGGCTTCAGCCCTTCCAACTTCTCAGCAGCATTTGGCACAGTTAACCTCCCCCTTCTTCTTTAAGGACTTTTTTCATTAGGCTTCCATGATCCTACCCTCTCCTGGTTTGGGGGACATCACTAAGGTTATTCTGGTAGTCAGTGTGGATGGGTCAGGACACAAAACTCAAGCCTTTATGAGCCCAGTCTGCTCCATATTCTCCCACCCTGGTCGACCCAGAGCCTTACACAGGAAGGCAAGTCAATAAATATTTGCTGAACTAGATAGAGCTGCTGATGGCAGAATTTTACAGCTGGAAAGACTTATAAATTATCTAGTCCAATGTTTCTCTGCCTTGACTGCATATTTGGAACACCTGGAAACTCTAAAATATAGGCACCCAACCAGACTAGTTAAATCAAAATCCTTGGAATCTAAGCACCTTTTAAAATATACATATATAAAAAAAACTTTTTTTAAATCCTTGGGGTGGGGCCCAAACTTAAATTTTTAACATGCAGCCAAATTGAGAACTACTGATCTAGTCCAATGGTGTGCATAAGAATCTTCTGGGAGGCTTGTAGAAAGAAAGAAAGAGAGAAAGAAAGAGAGAGAGAGAGAGAGAAAGAGAGAGAGAGAGAGAGAGAAAAAGAAGAAAGAAAGAAAGAAAGAAAGAAAGAGAAAGAAAGAAAGAAAGAAAGAAAGAAAGAAAGAAAGAAAGAGAAAGAAAGAAAGAAAGAAAGAAAGAAAGAAAGAAAGAAAGAAAGA
>JAKSZT010053819.1:11049341-11386841 GCA_026826555.1 Tolypeutes matacus
AAGAAAGAAAGAAAGAAAGAAAGAAAGAAAGAAAGAAAGAAAGAAAGGAAAAGAAAAGAAAGAAAGAAGGAAAGAGAAAGAAAGAAATACAGCTCTTGATTAAGGCGGTGTAGAGACAGTCCCAGAATTCAGTATTTTTAACAGGCATCCTAGACGATTCTGGTGCAAGTATTATACTTGTGGAAACACTGGTCCAGTCCAAACCCCAGACTCTGAGGGTCTCACATTTTATTTCTCCTTGTAGCCCTCCACTCCAAGCCCAGGGCCTGGCACAGAGCATTCATTTGAAAACTGGCCACTGAGCCAACACCCAGATCTGGATTCTGCATATATTTATTGGCCACTGATCATATGCAAAACATCGTGCTAGCTGTTTCCACACACGTGACCTCAATTAACCTTCAAAGCAACTTCTTCCCTTTTTACTGGTGGGGTAATTGAGACCCTGAGCATTTGTGTCTTAGCTATGATCACCGAGTTTGCAAGTGGTAAATCTGGGGTTTGAATCCAAGACTCCTGACCCCAAAGGTCTTTCCACTCGACTTCATACGAAAAGGAAGAACACAAAGGCTTTCTCCACAAACACAATCAGGCCCCTTGGAAATCCATGCCTGTTAAACTCAGATCTGCCACGCCACAGCCCAGGCACATCCTGCCTTAAGTGCCCTGGGCATCGCCTACTGAAGTCCTCGGGTTGCCAGTGATGGCTGGCACACCTGGCCCAGGGCCTGGCCAGGGTCAGGAGTCCTGGGTCATTACCAATGTGGGGAGCACCCAGTGGTTTGCTCTCTCTCCTTTAAGAACATCTGTATTTCAGCTCAGAGGGGTTTGAGTCCAGGAATGAAAACTAAGCTGCTCTTGGACTATCATCCTTTGTGAAGATGCCTTAGACATCAGGAGAAGGAAGACATGCTTCCGTACTTTCACCCACGAGGCTGGAGGAAGCAGAAAGAAGTAGAGATTACAAAGTGCCCCTGAGAGGAGGGGTTCTGGGCAGCACGTGGTCCAGGCTTTGAAAGCCCTCTCTGCATACTGTGAATAAAGACACAGTGAGTTCTTCTCCCCCATAGAACCTAAGCTCCACAGGGCCAGGCACCATGTGTAAGTCTCCTGTGCATCCCAAGCACAGTGCCTGACACAGCGAATTATAGCAACACTTATTGAGAGTTTACCATGCAGCTAATAACACCAACAGCAAGGAGCTGCATTTATTAAGAGACTACCTCATGCCAACCACTGTGCTGAAGGCTTTTACAGGCATTATCTAATTGAATCCACCACCCACTCTCTAAGGTTTGTACTATTGTCCCCATTTTACAGATAAGGAAACTGAGGCCTGGGTAAATTAAATAACATGCTCAAGATAGCATAGCTATTAAGTGGTGCAGGCAGGAACCTGGCTCTGAAGCCCGCACTCACATACTTCCAACACAGTAAACCTTTGGGAACATAAGTGAACTGAACTCCCTCGTCTTATAGCATGCTGGAGAGGATATCTGTAATCAAATCATATTGCTTCACTGAATTCCATTCTAAATTTTGTGAACTGTTCCTACCCAAAGAAACAATAACCTGTAATCTGGCATAAAAGCCCAGTGAAGTACAGTCTAACAGGCATCCAGAGCTACTTAGGAGTTTACAGCTCCACCCAAACAGCCCATATCGCCTCTGTAGCCCTTTTCTCTGCAAAGGAACTGAGACTCGAGTAATCCTGGATGAGAGAAGAGAAGCAGGGAGAAAGGGGATGGAGGAGGAGAAGGATAAATGTGTAGAAGAGTGGGGAGGGAAGGAGGAAGAGGGAACAAAGAGGCTGGACAATGAATGACCTGGGGTGAGCGGCACCTGCAGTAGCATTAGCCAAAGAGCAACACGTGGAGGTGGGAGCTCGGGCTATGATGTCACATCCTGATGCCCGCGCTTCTCAAGCATTGTAATTTTTTTTTTTTTTTTTTTTGTTCATACATTTTATTTAAAATCTATGAATTAGTGATCAGTCATGATCATTTTCTTTGTCTCTCAACAGCTCCTTAATTTATCTCTCCTTTTACCTCTTTGTGCTGAGTTCAGATCTAGCTTCCATTTCAAGCATTGTAATTTAAAATGAGGGGTTTTTCAGCCCCTAAAAGCTGTGGTTTCCTCGTTTGTTAAAGGAGTTACTAACAGTACATAACACAAAGGGTTTTGTGTAGATCAGGTGTAAAAACAGCCTTCATCGGAGTGCCTGGCACAGAACTGGCCCTCGGGTTGATTGCTGTATCTTCAGGTGAAGAAGTGGGAAGAAGAGGAAAAGGGGGGAAAGTAGAGGAAGGGGAGCTTTCGGAAGGTGACCACCTCCTAAAAGAAGAGAAAAAGGGATTAGGCTTCAAAAAAACCAGAAGCTATCACTAGCTCAAAAGGTGGCCTCTAGACAAGTCTCTCTCAGCCTGTCTCCTCCTCCAAAAAACAAAGTCTCTTCAATCTAGAAAGACCGGTAAAGTCACGCCTGTGCTCCAGGGGAGCTCCCTCCCCTCCCCACTCACTGCCTACACCTCTCACCTAGGCAGGGCTGAGGAGGCCCTCTGGAGGATGCAAGAGGAAAAGACAAACACGGCTGGGAGACGCTCCAATCCATCTGGACACAGATGGAGGGCTCAACCTTGTAGAAGTGACTACTTCCAAGTGGGGAGAAAACTTAAGGTGAGAGAAAGGCGTGAGAGGGTAGGACTGCTCACCTGATGCTGCTTTTTAAAGTATTTTGGAGCACAATTATCTTCTACTTTCTGGTCTGCCCCATGCCAAGTGCTATTACAATATATACACACTGCCCTCTTTCCTGAGATTTGCTCTGAAATAAGCATGTTCTAACATTTACCTCTGTACTTCATTTAAGACCTGTCTAATAGAGACTTTCAAAAGCTCCTTCTCAGGGGCTTGGAAAATAATGGCTCACTCTTCTTTCAATATGCCCAAGTTGCTGGTTTGAAAAGGAGAGAATGTACTTATCAAAGTAAGTCCCATTCAGTCATTCATTCCCTTAACCAATATGTACTGATCAGTGCAGAATGGATCTATATTTTTCACTCTTTGTCTCCAAATGTCCTTTTTTTTTTTTTTTTTTACTGGGAGGTCCCGGGGAACGAACCCAGGTCCCTCCATATGGGAGACGGACGCCCAACCAGTTGAGCCACATCCGCCCCCTCCAAATGTCCTTTACAAGCAAAATTCAACCAGAAGATTTTAACATACATATAGTCTCTTAGGCAAGTCTTAAGTTATGATCACTCTGCCAAGTAATGAAAATGGGCAGAGGCAGTAAGTATATAAAGGAAAAAACATAGTATAGGAACTCAGGCAGCCCCACCATTAGCTGGATTTATGTCCACTTTCCCATTTTTTTTAATGGGGGCGTCATGCCTGAGCAGCTGGGGACTCAATGAGATAAGAGATGTGGAGGAATTTTAGAGGAAATGCCACCTGACATGGATTTTTAAAGCCTATTACCATTAAAGAAGAAACTATTTTCTCTGGGTCACAAGAAATAAGTGGGAAAGCATTTATCTGTGGATAAATAGATTGGGTTTGATGATCTTACAGGACAGTTTTCAAGCAGCCTCTCACCCACCCAATCAGAATCTGCTTCCCAGGCCAAAGAAGGAATGGGGGTAAGCAGGATAGAAGATGACTTTTGCATTTCCTGTGCTCATTTGCAAGGCTATTTTGGAATATGATGTAGCTAGGAGGACTGGACAACAAGACAGAGCAGGAAGAGATACTTCCTCTAAGGCCTGGTCATTCAGCATTCATTCATCTGTCACTCGTTAGATCAGCAAATGTTTACCAAACAGCTACATTCCTGGCATCATGCTAGACACTGTGGATACCAAAGTGAAAAATTCATGTTTCAAACTGATTTCACCGGAATCGGTATCACACAGACCATATGCCCTGATGACAATGCAATGAAGTTAGAAATCAATAACAAAAAGATAAATTAAAAATCCCCATAAATCTTTAACCTTTTAAAACTCACCACTAAATAAATAATAGACCAAAAGAAGAAATCACAACAGAAATGAGAAAATCCTTAGAACTCAATGGCAATTAAAAGACTACATATCCAAACTTGTAGGTCATACAGAGAAATATACAGTCTTAAATGCTGATACTAAGAAAGAAGGAAGGCTTAAAATTAATGAGCTAACTATCATTAATTTCTTTCTTTATTAGGAAAGGAACGAAGAAATCCAAAGAAATTAGAAGAAAGAAAATTTAGATAAGAGCAAAAATTAATGAAATAGAAAGAAAAAACAGAGGTCAACAAAGCCAAAAAGGGGTTCTTTGAGAATGACTAATAAAATTTATATGGCTCTGACAATATGTTTTTTAAAAAGAGAACAACAATGTTAGGAATGAAAATAGAAACAGAACTACAGATTCAACAGAGATTGAAAAGATGCTACTAAGAATAGTATGAAAAAACTCATGCAAATAAATCTGAAAACTTAGATTAAATGGACAAATTCTTAGTAAAATATAAGTTTGCAAAATTAACTTAATAAGGAGTAGGAAGTCTGAATAGCCCCATAACTGTTAAAGAAATTATAGCAGTGGTTAAGCATTTTCCCACAAAGAAAAAAAAAAAACAGACCTCGATCTTATAAGTAAATTCTAATAAAATGTCCATAGAGCATTCTAGTCTTTCAAAGAATAGAAAAGGAAGGACTAAGTCATTATATCAAGCTCATCTCTTGATACCAAAACCATGAAGAGTAATTTAAAAATGACCGAGACAGGATATTTTAATTTATAGACATAGATGACAAAATCCTAAACAAAATATCAACTAACCAAATCCAGCAGTATATTTTAAACAAATTATACAATATCATGACTAAGCAGGTTATCCTAGGAATGAATACAAAGTTGGTTTAATGAGAAACTCTATTTTTGCAATTTCCTGTATAAACTGATTTTTAAAGCATATAATTATCTCAATAATTGTAGGAAAAGATTTGATAAAATTCAACACCCTTTAATGATTAAAAAAATAAAGAAAACCCCACGAACCTCTTTCTTAACGATGAAACATTAGACACAGCCCTCTACCATCAGGAAAAAGATAAGGATGCCCACTGTCAGCACCTATAGTCAACATTATTCTAAAGGTCCCAGCCAGCGCAGTATGATATAACAAAATTTTTAAAGTATAAGGTTTAGAAAAGAAGAAGCAAAGCCATCATTATTCACAGATAATGTGATTGTTAGTGTCTTGGTTTGCCAGAGCTGCTGTAACAAATACAACAAAATGGGCTGGCTTAAACAGTAAGGACTTAATGGCTCACGGTTTTGAAGACTATAATCCAAGATCAAGCTTTTGGCAAAGCCATGTGTCTCCCAGGGTCTGCAGTGTTCTGGTGATGACAGTCCTCCACCACACGGAGCTCTCGCTCTCCTCTCTAGCGTCTTCTGACTTCTGGTTTCTTCTAATAACTGTGTCTAAAATTCCTCTCTATAGGCCTCTAGTCACATGGATTAAGACCTATACCCCGATTCAATTTAGTCTCATCTAAACAGGATCTTAGGAGATCCTTGAGCCCCCACCTTAATTAATAATAGCAACTTTAAAGGTCCTATTTACAAATGGGTTCACACCCCCAGAAATGAGCATTAAGACATGAACATTCATATCTTTTATCAAGTCAATAAGATGTAAGCATGTCTTTTGTGGGAGACATGATTCCCCAACAGTCAGAACATCCAAAATAGTCTACAGATAAAGCACTGAAAATAATAAGATAATTTAATAAGTCAGCGGGATATAAGATCAATATTCAAAAAATAACTGCCTTTCTACATACTAGCAACAAAAGAACACTGAATTCTTTTTTAAAGATACCCTTACTACAGAAATAAAAAATATATACAGTTTCTAGGAATAAATCTAGACAAAGATGTGCAAGAATAGATTGAGGGAAAATTATAAAACCTTATTGAAAGATATTAAAGACCTTTTAAAAAAGTGAAGAGATTTAATGTTCAAAGACATAAAGACTCAATAAAATGTCAGTTTTTATCAAATATATCTAATGATTCAATGTAATTACAACCAAAATCTCAAAAGGGCACTTTTTGAGGAAGTTGGCCTAAAAGTAGTCAAGACATTCCTGAAGAACAAAGTAGAGGAATCTGTCCTATCAGCTATCAAGTCTTATTATAAAGCTATAATAATTAACACTGTGGTATTGGTGCAAGAATTTATCTCGGAAGAGAACAGAGAGGACAGAAAGATACAACACAGTCGTGGACACTTGATAGGTATCAGAGAGCACATTACAGAGCAACGGGAAAAGGAGAGGCCACTTAATAAAAGGTACTGGGGTAACTGGTGATTATCCATATAAAGAAAATTGAAACTGGATCTGTGCCTCTCCCCATATGCACAAATAAGTCCAAATGGATTCAAGATTTGTATGTGAAAAACAAAGCTTTAAAACTTTTAAAAGACAATGTAAGAAAAAATATATATATGATTCTAGGGTAGGGAAGGGTTTCTCAAACAAGGCCCCACAAAAATACTAACTACAAAAGAAAAGACTGATAAATTCAATTACATTAAAATTTGAAATGTCTGTTGCTCAAAAAAAAAAAAAAAAAAAAAACACTAAGAAGACACCAAAAAGATGAGAACAAACTGGGAGAAGATGTTTGCAACCCATTCAGTTAAAAAAGGATTAGTATTCATATATATAAAGAACTCATACAAGTTACAAGTTTGAAAAACAAAGTACACCCAATAGAAAAATGGACAAAAGATATGATGAGAAAATTTCACAAAAAAAGAAACACAAATGGGCAATAAATCTATTAATAGTTGATTAACCCCATTAATCTGGGAATGCAATTAAAACTAGGAGAACATACCATTTTACAACCACACTAGATTGGCAAATATTAAGAAATATCTCAGTATCAAGTGTTGGTGACACTGTGGATCAACAGAAACTCTTACACATTGTCAGTTATTGCATAAATTGGTATAACCATTTTGGGAAACAGTTAAGTATTATTTTATAAAGTTGATATTTTTCAGACCTTACTGCCTGGCTGTAAGGTACCCAAAAGAATGTTCCTAGCATCATTCTTTGTAATAGTAAAAAAAACTATTTTCCAATTGTCCTTTGACAAAAGAATGTAATAATAAATTGTGATATAGTCTAGTCATACAATGGAAAATTACACAAAAGAAAATAATAAATAAGCTACATACAACATAATGGGAATCTTAGAAACATAGTGTTGAATGAAGTAAGCAAGTCTTATAAAACCTTGGAAGGAGGTAAAGGGTAAAATGGTGGAGAAGTGCAGAGGTAGCTTCTCTAACAGTAGAGGCTCTTTGGTTGAGTGATGGAGTCTCACCTGTTCATGTAATTAATACACTTTATGGTTCACATCGAAGTTACATATAATTTTGTGTATATATCAAATGTTGCATAAGACATTTAAATAAAATAAAACATGGTCCTTTCCACAGGTCATAGAAGAGAAAACTGAGATTCAGGGAAATAAAGACATTTGTCCAAGGGCACAGAGTTAGTGAGAAGCAGTGCTGGGCTCATTCTTTCTGTGGTCTTTCTTAGGCTGCTTTTCCATTAAATACTTGCAGGGAATTTCTCCATTAAATACTTGCAGGTCTACTTCTGATACCTCCGCACCCATTGTCAGAAAAGCGTTATTCAATTGCTTAAGATTTTCTTAGTCATGCAAGGAATGGTGCACCGCCGGGCCATCAATCTAGTTCAAAAGCTCTTAGAAGCTATCCTGTCCTTTGAAGTGAGTGATGGAACTATTTTTTAAGGACAAAGTTAATTACTCCAATGAAACATGCCTTAGGGAATCTAGCTATCTACATATAGCTCAATAAAACTATATATCTTCCTTATTGAACACTCTAATTCTGCATGTTTGGTGTACATTCTCTTTTAACCCTCTCAGAAACTTTTGAGATAGGTATGGCAGTCTGAGATTACTTATGAACCCCAAAAAAGAGAAGGATTATGTTTGTAAACTGGTCTGTTCTTCTGGATGTGATACCCTTTGATTACATTTAATTCAAAGGTTTTAAGTTTACTTGATTAAATCAATTTAGGGCCTTTGATTCAACCATGTCAGTAAGGTGTGACTCAGGTTAAGCCCCCACCCCCTTGATGGGCTGATATAAACGGGCACTCACTCAAGAAGACACAAGAAGAAAAAGAGAGAGAGGGAACTTTTCGGTTTTGATCCTGGAGCCCTGGGGAGAGATGAGCCCTTCGCCTGATAGTTTGCAGCTGAGTAACTAAGAAAGCCTGGAAAGAAATGAGCCCTATGCCAGACTGATATAGGAAGCCCTGAGAGATAAGCCCTATGCCAGCCTACAGCTGCAATCAGAAGAAGCTGGGCCCACAGAGCCTTAAGAGGAAGAAGGAAGGAGAGACCAGGCAGAGACCACCCGCCATCTTGCTTCATTCAACACATGGCAGCTGACTTTGGTAGAAAGTGTCTCTTATGGTACTTTGAGTTGGACTCTTTAGGGCCTTGTAACTGTGAGCTTTTACTCCAAACAAATACCCTTTATAACGCCAACAGGTTTCTGGTACTTTGCATCAGCACCCCTTTGGCTAATAAAATAGGTATCCCCATTTTACAGACAAGAAAGCCAAGGCCGTTTCCAAGATTGACTACAATGAGGTGCCAGGAGATAAAGAAGGACCAATAAGTCTACACATGGGAGCGGAGGCAATTAGAGTGCACAGCCAGGGGCATCACCGCATTAGAATGAAAGGGATCAGACACATATAGGTGCTTTGATGTGGGATTAATATGATGAGGATCATCACCATCATCATCCATGGGGATAACCTACCATTCTTTGTTTTTTTGTTTTTCCTAAGGGCAGGGTGAGAAAGCAGCATAAAAGATTCAAGCTAGACTCTAGAAATTTCTTCTTGATTTGAAGCACTGCAACACCCTGACATAGCTATAAGCAGGATTGGTGGTATTATCTCCCTGATGATTTTTAATGAAAGGGAGAGTTAGTTGTTTTTGAGGAGCAGTATGAGTACTTCCTACCTGGAGGCAGATGGGTGGCCGAGATGACAGCTCCGGGCCCCTTCCTTCTTTATTGGTGGTCATCCTACCATGTCATGGGAGGGTGTGTGGATGGATGAATCAGCAGGTGAGTGTATCTTCTGTTCTTTGTCACTGTTGGCTCAGGACAAACTTACGGTCCTCCAATTTCTTCTGTCTCGGTAAGGAAGCCAGAATCTCAGGTACAGTAAGACACTTTAACTTTTGCTTGCCCAGCATCCAATCTTCCTTATTCTGATTCCAGGTAGCTTTACCAGAGCTCTTGGGACTGAGGCACTCCCTGCCAGATTACTAAACTGGCAGGATATAAGTCTGGAGCTGCCAGGGTCTACCACTTAAGGGAGCCTGTCCTGAGGAGGCAGAAGCCTATTATTGGAGACAGGAAATGGAGCGAGGGAAAGCCAAGGCCATATGACACCGCTTGAGCTCCTGGAGCCAGCCACATCTCAGGCTAATTGACTCGTGGGCTTTTCAACTACGATAAAAATGAAGTCTGTGTGTGTAGTTTTTTTTTAATAAGTTTTTTGTTGTTTTATTTTGTTAATTGCTTAAGCCACTTTGAGATAGGTTTCTCTTACTTGTAACCAAAAAGTCCTGACCAATACAGCAAGTTTAATCAAATCACCCTACAGGCTATTGAGCCACAGGGTCCTAATGACGGCACTCACCTCATCAAAAGCCAGAGCACCAGGAGCAATAATGGAATGTGCTTCGTTTTACAATGGAAATATTGAGAAACCTGCTCTGCGTTCCTAGAAATCTCCGCAGAACACGTAAGTCCAAAATGATGCTTCCCAACTGTTCCATGTCAAGGCATACAAAGAAACTGCAGAAGTGTATAAGGCACAAAGGGGCGACCAAAGGCACTGGCCCGAGGACTCAGGCCTCCCAAGTCCCTACCAAGCAGCCCAAGAGCTGGAGGGCCTGGTCTCAGGCACACCCACCACCACGTCCCACTCACCCGGTCTCAGGCACACCCACCACCACGTCCCACTCACCCGGTCTCAGGCACACCCACCACCACGTCCCACTCACCCCGGTTGGGGAGCTCGGGTCTAGAGCATGTGTGTTTAAGTGTGGAAGGTGAGGGAACACGGTTCAGAGCAAATCTTCAAACAAGGCTCTTCTTGGCATGATGGTTGACTTGCCTTATCTGACAGTGCATTCCTCATCCCCCATGCTCCATTCTGGAACAAAGTGCTTTTAAATTATTAGCATTGTTTTTCAAACACAGCCTGCCAAAACCCGGCTGCTTCTGCACAGTCAGGCTTTCTGGGGCGTGTGGCTCTGGATTCGTGGGAAGGACCCCCAGCTCTGTTGAAACTGCTTTTGCTCTCTTACTGCAGACCCAGACTTTCAGCCAAGAAACAAGGAGGCAGAAGGTCACCGGACTGGGGGTGGAGAGAGGAGTATCCACAGAGCTGGGCCAAAAGAATGCCGTTATTTGAGAAATCATTGAACGGTTCCTTCAAGACTGGCCAAAGGAGTCATTCTCTTTGAACTCTGGGGGTTTAAGAATGCTGAGGACCCAGTGTGCAGATTCTTCAGATGACCTGTCAGACAAGGATGGTAGAGCTTCTTTTCTTTATAAATCCAGTAGCTTGACTTTGTCGATGAGTGCAAAGAATCTAAGGAAAGGGATGCTGCTGCTGTTGTTTTCTAACAGCCTTATCTTCCTGTTTTCCCAGCACATATTACCCAACTTCCTTGGACGGCAGACCCATCAACAATCCAACAAGCATTACAAACCCACTCTATATACAAGACAGGAAGTAAGGGATCTGAGAGAAACACAAAAATAACTGAGACTCAAAACTTAAAATGAGTAAGGAGCCCAGACACATTTCTAATTAATTCAAAGGTAGATGGTGATAAAATGTCAAGAGTGGAGCAAGCAAAGTGTTATGGGAACTGAAGGGAGAGAAGGGGGAGAAAATTCCAATGGGCTTGGAATGGGGATGTCAAAAATCTAGAAAGGCTTCTTAGAAGAAACTGCAGATGGGCTGGGCATTAAGGATCAGAAAAAGGAATGGTGTTCCCAGTGGTCTCTCCGAAGGGTGGCCACTGTGTGTTTCCCACCTGGTCTGACCTCCTCCCACACTGGAGGCTGCTAGCACCTTCCAGAAGGAAGCGGTCTGCCTCCCCCTCCTCCCTCCCTGGAGGAACCGTTTGTCTGGTTTCAGGGTTCCTGTTGAAGAGACCCTATTAGTGTGCATGTGGCTTGCCATGCTGGATTCTGGAAGGCCCCACACTCTTCTTCACGGTCAGTAGGCTGGACAGGAATGCAATTTTGGCAAGTCTTCTCTCTTCCAGAGAGCTAAAAGCCAAGTTGTATTATCTCCCATTGTCATTAACCCATCTGTGGCTTGTCTGCCTACAGAAATGCCAGGGTCTCCAGACTCCGTTTTGGCATCTCTGGAAGTGGATAATGCTAGCAGTTGAATTTACTCAATTTACAACTATTTATTGAGCTCAAATATGGGAAGAACAGAGCTTTGTGATATACAAGGAGGATTAGGCTCGACATGTCCACATAGCTGGGCTGGGGGAGAATTTTTGTGAAATATTCTAAATCTGGGGGACCAGATTCTA
The DNA here is from genome assembly GCA_026826555.1 of Tolypeutes matacus. Classification (NCBI taxonomy): domain Eukaryota; kingdom Metazoa; phylum Chordata; class Mammalia; order Cingulata; family Chlamyphoridae; genus Tolypeutes; species Tolypeutes matacus. The sequence goes on from JAKSZT010053819.1 coordinate 11,061,039, forward strand.
GTTAAAAGAACTGATGCCCATGCCATGAGCCCACTTTAAAAATCATAATAATAACTGGTTTATGCCCTGACTCACCGTATCCTAACAAACACTATCCTGACAAAACCGCTTAGAAGATGAAAGTCAATACCAGGCAACAGAATTAGCTATCTTAAAATTGTCCATCTGAGATCCTGAATTGTTAATTTGTTATCCCCAGTACCATGCAATAAATGACTACCTAAACTCATTCATGTCAAAATTCAGCCTCCTGTTAAAGAGGAGGAAAGGGAAGCCCATGGAGAAGAAGTGACTTGTCCAAGGTCATTCAGTTTCGGATCTAGTTTCTTGCCACCACACAACACTGTGTTTGTGGTATCAGGAGTCCAGGGACTCTAGGCTTTGTCTCAGCCCTGCAAATGACTTGCTAGGTGACCTTGGGCTGGATGACATCACCTCCAGGATCTCCAGATTCCTCAACTTAACCACACATGTGCCTTCTCTGTGAAGATTTCCCTGACTCCTTGGGCAGAATGCGTGACTGCCACGATGCTAAGTCGCCAGAGGCCGGGTGGCAGTCTCAGCTGCCTGCGTCACCGTGTCGGTGGTCCACCCTGCCCGACTCCCATTTCCTTGCGTGTGCCCCCAACTCAAGGGTGATGAGTGGCATTCCCCACCACACTCCCCCTGGCCACACTTTAGGGCATCTTTAATTACCTTGAACCTCTTTTTCAACTCCCCTTCGTCAGGTGAAATTTTACAGTTAAACCCCAATTCTAATCTGGCAAAATCTCAACTTTGCTCTTCTGAAACCAAAGGCTAGGAGGCCTCAGACACTTGAGGGTTCTGAAAGTACGACTCTGGGAATTATGAGAAGTGGTTTGTGCAAGCTGGTCATAAAATTTTAATTCATTTACCCAGAAAGTTCCCACGAGGTTCACAGAGCTGGAGTCTGGGCTAGGTCGCACAGTGTGTTTGTTAGAACATGGTGCTGCCAAGCTTAAGACCAAGGTTTCTTCTGTTTGTGCCAATCTGCTGATCCCAAAGGAAACCCTTGACCCAGAGTCACAGTCTGTACTTCCCCAGCTACCCTGACCTAGCTAGCTCTCCTGTCACCATCTGCCATCTGTCTCAAGGAGAAGACTGAAGGACGTATGGGTTTGTCCCCACCTGCTGGCAGGTGGGATGAGCTTGGGAGTTTAAGCACAGCACTAGGAAGTGACAGACTCAGAGATACACACTTGGCCAGATGTTCTATTGCTTGGTTGAATTTCTGACAATCTCCCCTGAAACCAGAAAAGTCCAATTCATTCACCCAGGATTTTATGAAAATCAGCCATACAATCTAGACACATAATTTTACAACCCTTAGAAAAGGCTTGAGTGTGAAAAGTCAAGCTCAGATCAAGTAGTAGCTCTCAGAGTTTCTGCAAATGCTTGACCTTCTTTCTTCTCAGGTGTAGGGTGATTATAAAGTGAGGGGTCCCAACTGAGTCTTTAGTCAACAGCCATTTAGCAAGTACTTACCAAGCACCTGGTATGCCAGCAACTAGAGAGCTAGCAAGGAACAAGTCATCATCTCTCCCCCACCTTGGTATACAGCTAAGAGACAAGACAGGCAATAAGCAAATAAATTCATGAGAAGATAATTATCAATTAGCGGTTCTCAAAGTGAGGTCCTCAGATCAGGAGATCTGTATCACCTGTAAAACCAGGCCCCACCCCAGACCTATGGGATCAGAAGCTTTGGGTGCAGGGGCCCAGGATTCTGGGTTTTGATGCATGCTCAAGGAGAACCACTGTTGTAGATAATAGATAAGGGCTGTGGTTGAGGATAATTGCAAAGGGAAGTGGTTATTTTAGACAGGGTGGTAAGGGTGGCAAGGAGGTGACATCTGAACTGAACAAAGGCCTGAAAGATGAGAATTAGCCAACAATGTGCAGAGCCAGAAGAGAGTTCCAAGTAGAAGGGATAGCAAGTGCAAAGGCCCTGAGGTGGGAAGGAGCATGGGGTGTTTGAGGTGGAAAAAAAAGTCCAGAGAGAGCATCTCAGGCATTTTACGGGATGAGCAGGGGCTGAAAGTCAGCAAGCCTACATTCTGGCTGACCTCTATCATGGACAAACTGTGGGATGCTGAAGTTGTCACAGAAACCCTCCACATATTCTCTGAAATGGGGGAAACAATATTGAGCCTGCATTCCTCACTGGGCTGTTTGGAGAACTCAGTGAGTTAGTGGATGTGAAAGCATTTGGAAAAGTGAGAGGCAGTGTTTAAGTGGTAATTATTACAACTGAGAGAGTCAATTAAGGATGTAACCACCGTATCCAGCCGCCCAAAGTGAGAAGCCAAGAGACTACAGGCCAGCGCCACCTGGTCCCTTGTCCACCACCTACAGTTTGGAGCTACATGAGATTAAGGTGACCATGGGAAAAGGATCTGTTTAGGAGGTCTGAGTTGGAGAATTTCCCAGAAAAAGGTCTGATGAAAATCCTTAAGTGTCTTCCCTCCTGGTCAATCCAATAGGGTTCTCAGCTTCATAAAGAGCTTGTGTTTTACTCCTGCTGCTTGCAAACTCAGTCCCAAGTGTTACAAAGGCCATGTCAGATTTCATGGAACCAGGTCATATGCTATGATTACAGTTAGAACCAATTTCATCGCCATCCACTGGTTATCCCCTTCCTGGAGGGACTCGCAAAGGACTCATCTCTGCCTGAGCTTAAAGGAGGGCTCAGACCAGGATGCTGAGAACATGGGAGTGACAGCATTATGAGGCGGCTCAGTAATTAGAGCTCATACTAAATGTAAATTCACCGCCTCAAATGAAAAGATTCGGTCTCCAGTTTCCTGTAAACACAGCTACCCTTCACCTGGTTATCACAAGCATCTCTGCATCCTGAGAGATCAGGGCAGGAGGAAGTCTTAGAGACTGTGGTCCAGCGCCCCTCACATAGATGGGAAAGTGGAGGCCCAGAAGGAGAAGGGTCTGCAGCAACAACACCCAGTAAGCAGGACTTTGTCAGAAGGGTGAAAAGGCAGCCAACTCAATGGGAAAAAGTATTTGAAAATCACATATATGATAAGGGTTTAATATCCAGGATATATAAAGAGATGTTACAACTCAACAACAAAAAGACAAATGACCCAGTTAAAAAATGGGCCAAAGACTTGAACAGACATTTCTCCAAAGAAGAAATACAAATGGCAAAAAAACACATGAAGAAATGCTCAACATCACTCATGATTAGGGAAATGCAAATCAAAACTACAATGAGATCTCATTTCACACCTATCAGAATGGCCACTATTAAAAAGACAGAGAACTCCAAGTGTTGGAGAGGATATGGAGAGATAGGAACACTTCTTCACTGTTGGTGGGAATGCAGGATGGTACAACCACTATGGAGGACTGTTTGGCAGTTCCTAAAGAAGTTGAATATAGACTTGCCATGTGACCCTGCAATACCACTACTGGGTATATCCCCAGAAGAACTGAGAGCAGTGACATGAACAGACATCTGCACACCGATGTTCATAGCCACATTATTCACCATCACCAAAAGTTGGAAACAACCCAGGTGTCTATCAACAAATGAGTGGATAAACAAACTGTGGTCTATTCACACAATGGAATATTATGCAGCTGTAAGAAGAAATGAAGTCATAAAGCATATGGCAACATGGATGAACCTGGAGGACATTATGTTGAGCGAAGCAAGCCAGACACAAAAGGACAAATACTGTATGAATGCATTACTATGAACCAAATATATTGTGTAACACATTGTTTGATTCAAAAATAAAATTTTATATGTATCCATTACATTTAATTGAGAAATGTATATATTTATTCATCTGTGTTTACTTTTTAGTTTTTAATTGTTTAAATTTTCAATTATTAAATGTACAAAATAAAGTATTAAAAAAAAAAAAAACCACCCAGTGAGCATGTCGCAGTGCTAAGATCAGACCAAGACCCCAGCCCACTGGGCCCCAGAACCAGGAATTTTCTTCAAACAAATGTCAGCACACACAGCCCCACTCAAAAGCCAGTGTTCACAGAATAAAGTCCAAGTCATGGCATCCGAGGCCCCTATGGTCCAGTGCCTGCCAACCTTCTTGGCCCTTATGCCTGGACCCAAGCTGCAGCCACACATTGCACATCACAGATGGGCAGATGAGTGCTCACGGCCAAGGCTGGTCCCCTCCAGCACTCTGCAAACATGCCGGGGACTTGCTGGCCTCCATGGCATTGCCCACGCTGCTCCCAATGCCCTTTCCCCATTTCTGACATGAAAATCCTGCTCCATCCTCCTAAGAGTCATGGAAAGGCCATTAAATCCACTCCCTGGAGCCAAATTAAAATCTCTCGTGGGATTTTAGGTGCTACAGCACCTAGCACAGACTCACAACTTCAGCTCATGTACATCAACCTCACAGTCCAGCTCACGTATAGACTCTAATTAGTTGTGCAAGCCCACCCTTCCCCAAACCCCACTCACATCCACTCGGCTGCAAGATTCACGGGCAGGGACCGAGTCTTCCTCATCTTCAGATCCCCTCGTGGCACTCAGAGAAGTGTTCTGTGACTATCTGTCAAATCCGATGGGTGTGCAGATGTGGGACACCCAGTCTCATCACTCTAGCGCCTCTCACCCGCTTCTGTGATGGTCCCATTACACGGGGCTGTAATTACTCATGTCCTGGGTTCCATACTTTCTACCATGTCCAACCCAACCCCAAGAGACTGAACTCCCCAGGGTAGCAGTGATGATGCCTGATAAATCATGTGCCCAGGACAGACTCTAGCACATCAATGACAGAGGGACTAAGAAACTCAACTAATGAAATAAGTAAATTCGATCATTGATAATAAATCAATCTATTTGGACAACTGTACCTGAGACATGATCAATTTCTCTGGCTCATTTGAATCCTGGACATTTCGTCTTGTGTAGCTTTTCCACTCATTCAACAAATATTTTAATTGGGCCCCAGAAATACAATGCTGAGCAAAACAGAAAGTTCCTTCAGGGTAGAGAGATGTTAAATAAATAATCACAAATGTCTATTCATCACAGTTTTCCAGTGTGAACCAGAGGATAAGTACAGGATGCTGTGGTCACTCCGAAATTCTCTGAGTTCATCGGGTGCCCTGGCAGCCCTGTCCCATCGTGCTTCATTTTGATCACCATGGCCCGAGCGAGACAGTCACCCCTCGTTCAGCTCAGATGCAGAAAACAGATGATCGGTCTTTTTCCAACAGGAATGAAGCAGAATCAGGATTTTTGTGTGTCTCAGAGTTGTTTAATATAATCTCCCTCAAATTATTTCCCCCCCTCCCATGGGAACCATTGAAGATGCCAATTTCATACTGATTCCGGATGTAAAGGCCATTCTGTCTGACCTCATTGGTTCCTGGGGGAAATGTTAAGACCCGTGAAATATGTGGAGATCATAAATCAACCCTGGCTGAGTTTCTGCAAATGCTGTACTTTGAAGGAAAGTCAGACGGCACTGACACATCCCCAAAACATTACCGCTTGCTTCCCGAGCCTGAGCACACCAGCCTTCCCGCTGTGGCCGTTCCCTGGGGCCTGTGGATGCTGGCTGTGTGGTGTGGGGCCCAGCCCTGGCTGTCCCTGTCTCCCCTCTGGCCCAGCTCCACAAGCCGGCGGGGAAGGGGCGGTCAGTCCCCGACATCCTGTCTGGCATCTGAGGCCCTCTGGAGGGAAGGTCCTCTGAGTGGCCTGTCCCTGCCAACCCCCAAAGAGATGGCCTGGGGGCCCTTCCCTGAGCCTGTGTCTGTTTCCAAGACACCCAGGGGCCTCAGGATAGTTGTTGGATCCAGGGGTTGCCAGTGACATGGAATTCAAGTGAAAGGCACCCCCCAGAGCTGGGTAAAGAGCTGGCCCGGGCAGGCAGTGGATCCTGGCCGCCAGTCCCTCCCATGACAGTGAAATGGAGCCCTGGCTTTGAGACGTGAGGGGGCAGTCTACCACTGAGTTTCCCCTTTGGCACATCCTAAAGGGGAAAGGGCACGGAGGTAGTTCTCTTTGCAAGTTAATCTGTCCAGAACATTCCACGCAGGCATCTTTTCCCATCAGCCCCTCTGCAGGGCTGTAAACGCAATTCAGTTCAACGCTCACAGAGCTTGAGCGGTGGCAGGCACCATGCTAGGTGCAGGGCAGACGTGGTGGCCACAGCCGGGCCTGCAAGCCTCTCGAGGTCCACGGAGATGCCTGGGCACCTGGGTCCCCTCCGGGCAACAAGCACAGTACCTGGGCACAGGGGGTGCGCTTTGCGGGAGTGAGCTAGGAAGTGAGTGAAGGCTCCCCTCTCACCTGCCTGGGTTGACTGTGCCAGCACTCTACTTCCTTCTATTCACTTATTCATTCATTTGTTCATTCACTCTTCATGCTTTCCACAATCACTTGCTGAGAGCTCACTCTGCCAACCCCGTGGATAAACAGTAGACGCAGTGCAGTGTCTGTCACCCCCCCCCAGGCACCCCGCCTGCTCCCCCAAGCCCCGACACCCATGCCCTTCTAATGAAAGCAAGCGGGCCCTGCCTGTCCTCTGTGTGCACGCCAGGCTGCAGGGAAGTTGGGACCGTTCTGCCTCCAAGCAGGAGACCCAGGGCAGGCCTGGAAGAAGGGGGAGGGGGGTGGTCTGACTGGCAGGTTCCCTGATGAGGGCTTGGCCCAGTCCAGCAGCTTCCACAGTCACAGCCTCCTGGGCCAGGGAACAGTGTCTGGAGTTTGCCTTTCTGTCTGTCTGGCCGTCTGTGTGTCTAGAGAGACTGGCAACCACAGGGAGAAGGGAACAAATGAACCCATGGCCTCCTCCGCATGCCCAGAGGCCAAGCGGGCCCCAGAGAAAGGCTCCACAGCAGCCTGTCTGTGTGACGGGAGCCAGAGTGGAGAAGGGGGAGAATACCAGCACAGTCCCAAATTGATCGGCAGTCCCACTCCTTCTACTCCTCCCCCATCAATTAACTCTCCCTTCCCAAACCTGCCCTCCTGGAACAAGGAGCCAACGAGCACCTAGCTCATGTCTGAGCTCATGACTGGGCAGGAATTGGTAAGACACGAAGCAAATCAAGTTGCTGCAAATCAACTGGGGCAGGGGGAGTGGGAGTGATAGCAGTAAGTTTTTAGGGAGTGCAGACTGACTACCACTCAGCATATCCTTTGCTAAGCCTCAAAACAATCCTTCCGTCTTACAGACAGGAAACCCAAAGGGTTTAGGGCTCTGAGTCACTCAAGGGTTCAGAGATGGGGTTAAAACCCAAGTAGGTCTGAACTGAAAGCCCATGCTCGTTCCCTGGTGTCATACGACCTCCGGCATAATGAGGCACTCACTCCAGGTCCTGGAGAAAAGGAAGACACCCCCCTTTTCTTTTCCTAATACCAGGTTTTATAACTTGGGCCTATCAGGTGAAGTTTAGATGAGGTTCTTGGAGGCAACATCAAATATGATTCCTTATTGTTTTACTCAAAGTTTTATCGTATTCACACACACACTCATAAACCTAGTGCCCTGCATTCATATGGTATTTTGTAGTTTTACTTCTGCCATTTCATTTAATCCATTCCTGATAGCACAAACAGCTCCCATATCACTCTGCTCCTTGCATTATGGCTGGGGTGGGGGCAGGAACGACAATGCCCTGCTGAAACCATCATACCAAGAGGCATGCAGAACATGTATAAAGTTGGCCAATTTATGTGCAGAAGCTATATGGGTGATTCGGTTCTAGAGTTAGCCAGTGGTGTATTTAATCCACGCACATCAAAAGGATGATGTTTGAAAGAAATCTAGTTGTCCTTGACAATAAAAGAGAAGCTACAATCACCTCCTTCCATTTGAACACATTTGGAGCCATGGTACCTAGTTAAGGAGTTCCACAGCACTGCACGTCCCACTGATTTGAAAAACATACGGCTAACTGGTCTGCTCAGCCCTGGCCTTCAGGCTGTCTGCAACCTGGCAGGTAACCGCGACCTCCTGCCCTCCAGCAGGCGCTCCCCGGAGACCTGGTAACACGGCATCCACCTTTGCCAGGACCATCCGAAGCAAGGCTGAATGATCCTGCTGTTAAAAAGCCTATATTTCATCCACCCTCTGGCAACACCACTTGCTTTCACACACAACTGGCTAATTCCAGAGTGGAACGGTAATTAAGAGAAGCACTGGCCAGACCAAGGAATAAGGTGAGAGCCAAGAAAAACTTGCAGGTCATTGAGGAAACTGCCCTCCTAGGCACCGGGGAGGTGGCCCCACCCAGCACTGGAGGGCAGTTGGTGCACTGGACCCCACAGGCCAGGGCCCTGCCCAGAGCCAGCTGCAGCTGCGGGTGGGAGGGGCTTCTCATCAGTGGAGGCTTGGCAAGTCCAGACAGAAGACGTCACTGAGCATGAGGGCTGGCCCAAGGTTTCAAGGATTTGGAAAGGGCACATCACCTGAGCATCCGGGTGAGAAAGAGTTAACAGACATAAAAGGAAAAAAAAATCTGTGCTCTAAAGATCCTGAGGTTTAGAAGAGCTGAACATTCTTGAGTTGATGGGGACCTGAGAAATCATCAGGTCCAGGGAATTTAAACCTCCGAATAATGTTTTTAATTGCATAACATAAAATTCATGGGATGATAAAGGAAATCAATTATATTGAAATTTAGGTATCAAAATATTTTTTGACATTTGGGACATAGTAGTACACGCATTTCATCATCAAGTGCGTTAAATAACGAGATCGGGCAACAGATCTAGTCTTTTCTATAATTCTGAGGTAGTGAAGAACTTGACTGATATTTCCAAATTACTGCCACAACTGTAATGTAATGTGTAAAGAGCTGCGTTTCTATCGTTGCTACTGTCACAGCTACTCCTAATAGTCTTAGGGTTTGTGGCCTATATAATGGAAGACCCTGCTGAATTTCAATAAGAGGTGAGTGGAAAACATGAATTTTTTTTCCCATTTCAGTTCATGGGTCTCCTGAAATCTATCCACGGACCCCAGATTAAGATCATTAATAAAATGCAATCCCTTCCTTTTGCAAATAATAAAACTTAGGCCAGAGAGGCTAAGTGACTCTGTTAATGTCACACAGCTAATAAGTAGTGAATCTGGGATCAAATTCCAGTTCTACTGATATCTTCTCTGATGCCTTCACCACGCCAGCATGCTGCCTCAATTTAGGCTTAAAAAACAAAATTGGTGTGTGTGTGGGGGGGGGAGGTTGTTCTTATTTTTGTTTTTAAACAAAAGCAATATGTTCTAACAAACCAGACAATATGGGAACTACATTGGAAAAAAATAATAAAGCTTCTACTTTTCTTTAAATGCAGTCCTGTCTAAGAGCAGACAGAAGGACCAAACGGCCTTGCCAACCAAAGTGTGCCCTGGACTGCAGGCAGCCGCCTCTCCTGGGAGCTTGTGAGACATGAGAAACCTCAGGCCCTGCCCCAGACCTCCATAGTCAGAACCTGCATCTCCCCAGGCGACAGGCGTGCACATGAACGTTTCAGAAGAGTTACTTCTAGATGATTCTGGAATCCCTTCTCTGCTGAGGTCTGCCTGGCAACACAACCCTGGGTGCCGCTGCCTCTACTGCTGAAGAGTGGCAGGAATTCAACCTTCACCTCTCTGAAGGGCGAGTGCTCATAATCTAACTCCCAGGGGAAAGAATAAACAATAACAGAATAACAGAATTAGGGGTAATTCCTAATGGAATGATGAGATTCGAAATCATGAAAGCAATAATTACAGTAACTAGCTGTCATTAAGCCCTTGTCGTGAGCCAGGCCCCATGCTAGATAACTGAGATGTGTTATTTAACTCGCACAAAAATCCTATGGAGATAAGCACTATTATCCCTTTTCCACAGGTGGAAAAAAGGAGGCTCAGAGAGGTTAAGCCACTTGCCGGCACCCCCAATCAACGAGCGGCGAAGACTTGAAACAAGATGGGAAAACCTGGGAAGCGGCTGTGGCTCAATCAGTGGGGCTCCCGTTTACCATATGGGAGGCCCCGGGTTCGGTTCCCGTGGCCTCCTGGTGAAGGCAAGCCCGCCCGCACGGCGTGGTTGGCTGACCCAGCGAGCACAAGCAGCAAGCGGGGGATAAATGAATAAATAAATAAAATCTTAAAAAAAAAAAAAAAAAAGATGGGAAAACCTGGTGGACGGCTGCATGGAACAAGTTTGCACAATGGACCTCTTCACGGGGCCTTAGGAGCAGGCCCCACCACGGAGCCCCCCTTCCTCCCTGGGCCCTCAGCGGCTGATTAAAGAGCGTCAAGGCCTTGACTTTCCGCATTTTCCTCCTGGTCTCCTCCTGGGGGCTTGGTTTCAAGTGCCAGCCCAAGCTGGCGAGAAGAGCCAGCAGGAGCACAGGTCACCTGCTCCTCCGGGGTCTGTGCCCACCCCCACCTGCCACACTGGGGGCTGAGGGCCCAGCGTGCTCTCAGCATGTCCTAGGCGCTAAGAACGCCTAGATGAACCCAGGCTTCGCTGGCACCGCCAAGCAAATTCTGCCTGGAATCTCATAAGAGGCTCAGCTGGGCAAAGCCTTACAAGGCCTGCAAGGTGGGTGTGTTCTGAGGGGGTGGCAGGCCATTTGAAGAGTTTTAAAGAGTTAAGTCTTCCATACGTTTTCAGATTTTCTAATCTTTCTACAAGTTATCATCTCAAAACACTAGCAGCCTTCTTCACAACTCTTTCCCAGTTAACATTTAAGTGCTTCTCCAAGCAGATACTGGAAAAGGTATTTTCACAGGTTATATGTGAGGAAGGCATTGTTATAACCATTTTACAGAACTGGAAACTGAGTCTCAGGTCTTAAAACAGGAAGTGGCCAAACCAAGGTGACAATCAAGGCCTGTCTGACTCCCGAGCCCCAGCCCTCTCCACTCCAGGGCACAGACTTCCGTGTCTAGTTCTCTTTGCACCCAGTCTCAGGAATTTATAGATACCACCTTGTGTTCCAGCTGCTTGTGTTCATTTTTAAACTCCCTTTCTTGACCACAAGCTCTGGAGGGAGTCCCACGGCCGAGCATAGAGTCTCTGTGTCCCCTGGTGCCTACACCAGAGCCTGGCACCGAGGAGACCTTCTATAAACATCGACTGGATAAATATTGGCTGGCTTTCAGGAAAAATAACTCAAAAGAAAGCCTTAAGCCAACACCATCCATCTTCCCAAAAGATCCATATGTGCTGCTCTCTGCCCACTCGGGCGCCCAGGTCAATAAAAATATCTCAGGGCAGAAGGGGAGAATAAAGGCATTGCTTGTAACTTCACAAATGACCAGAAGAATCCCTGCCATCCCTGATGTAGCACAGCGCTAGGAAGAGGCTGCTTTCTCAGCCACAAAACAGTCACGGACATGAGTCCCTGGTGGAGTTCCTAAAAGTGCCCCTGAGTCAACTTGGGTAGCAGAGCCAGAATTTAGACTATCCCAAAGGGGAGGGACATGCAGAAACAAGTGACAGCCACATTCAGAGGCCTCTTCTGCTGTGGCAAAGTTGCTGCTCTCAGAGGCAGCGTGCAGTGAGGAAGGCTCCCGGGCTGCAGCCCCTCACCATAGCTCACCCTACTTCCCGAGCCTTCAGCACCGACACTGCTAACCCCACACCCTCCTGCTTCTCAGATGTCTGTTTGGCCAGCGTAGAAACCCTAAGATGGGTTTGGTTTTGCCTTTTTTCTGTGTCTTGGTTGTGTTCTAGTTGGCGAGACTCCCCTCCCAGCAGCACCATCCTCCTTGCCAGTTAACCAGATCTGTCTGGCTCTCCATCCGCCAAGAGCTGGTCACCAGATTTCCCCAGGGTCCAGGATCTGGGTGACGCAGTCTAACCATGGGTTCCATCCCCTTGTGGAGGCTGCTGTGGTGTGGAGCCCCCGAGCCAAGAGGCCAGTTTTCTTTAAAGACACAAAACTTAGCTGGCACGTGGATGGTAATTCTGGGTTCACTATCCACTGTGCCTGCAAAAGTATCCTGAGTGATCCAAATTTACATCTAGGGGCTTGTGGATGCAAACCTGGGACCAAACTTTGTTCCAGGAGGAGCAGGGTCTAGTGGCTTCCCAAGCGAACCCAAGACAGAGAAGTCGAGAAGGAAGCTCAGAGGCCCAGGGACCAGGACGCTGAGGAAGGAGACCGCTTCCTTGAAAGTAGGTAGAAAATGCAGGAAAAATAAGCCACTGTGAAAGGGTATTTCCATTTGCATCTTCAAGGCAGACTTTCTTATACCTCATTAGGAGTAAAATCCAGGGCATTAAGAGGGCAAAAAAATCAAGGACACTACCTACAAAGTAATTTGTCAAAAAAAATTAATCTGAGTCTGATTAAGTTCCTAGATCTAACTACTACCCACTTATGGAAAAATGAAAGGGATGAAGGAATACGTTAGATGCCACCACAAGAACGCAGTAGCAAAATCCTAAATGTAGGAAATTCTAGGAGAACAGCTCAGCTTCTTCAACAAACAAATGGCAAGAAAACAAGAAAGATCAAAAGATATTTAAGAGACTTATCATCCAAATAGAATTTGTAGACCTCATTTGGGTCTGATTCAAATAAACCAACTGAAAAAAAGACATTTATGAGACTATCGGGGAAATTTATCACTGCCTGGATATTTAATGATGAAAAGGAATTATTACTCATTTTTGTAAGTTTAACAATGGTATTGTGGTTATGGCTTTAAAGAAAAGAGTCCTTCTCTCTCAGAGTTACTGTGGATGCAACAATATTATGCCTGGGATTTGCTTTCAATTAATCCACTGGAAGGAGGGTAAAGAACTGAGATGGCTCTTATGCTGACAGCCAGTGAAGGTGGGTGATGCGTACTGAGTTGTCATTATGTTCTTTCGTCTATGTTCAAAATTTCACATAACAAAATTGTCACTGAAATTGAAAAAGAGCAAGAGAAAGACTTAAATTCTGGCTCCAAGTTCTGACTTCCTTTGGGAACATGAGCAAACCTTGACTTCACTGAGCCTCAGTTTCCTCACTGAGAGCCTGAATGGGTCCAAATCCTGGCTGGGCACCTCATTAGGTTTCTTAGCCTCTCCGTGCCTCAGTTGCCTCATCAGTACCTTAGGAATAATAGCAGTCCTACCACCCAGAGTTGATGTGAAGTGCTGTTACTGTTCACAATTTTTTTATTTGGTGGAGGAGGAGGAGAAGACTCCCTTGGAGCTGTTGCCTTCCTCTCCTAGAACACCAAAGTTTCAGAAAAGTTTCCCACTTGTCCCTGAGTTACACACCGCTCAGTCGATGTTTCCATGGATCGTGGCTATTCTCATCCTTGGAAGCACCAACATGCTTCTCCAGGCAGGGAAAACTCCAGGCTCGCCTCCTTGTCTTTTCTCAGCTATTTCCCCTTGCATTTCCTGCTCCGTCTTCTGCCCCCTCTGTGCCTTGCTTCCTTCTCGCCTGTTCCCAGGCTGCCTGTCTCCCATCCCTGTTCCTGGAAGGGACAGTGGGTAGAAGGAGCCTCCCTCCCTCGCGCCTTCTCTTGCTCCCACCCCTTGACGCCACTTCTCACAATGCCCAGAAGGATCTGCGAGGGGCCATTTGAAAGCCCTCTATAAACCAGGAAACGGTGGGGTGGGGCGAAGGGAAGTCAGAAAGAACTTGCAGCTTCTGAATGCATAATGCTGAACTTTTTGGAAATGGCCGGGCCTGGCGCCAGTCCTCGCTGGGGCTCCTAGACTGCATTCTTCGTACAAAGGGGCCATTATGAGGGTCCCGCATCTCCGCGGAACAGGTTCAGGGCCATATACGGAGGTCACGGGCACGAGGGGATGAACAGGTTTCCCAGCCACATCCTCATGCTCAAGGGCGCTGGGATCGTGGAACGAGGCAGGTGGGAGGGAGCGAGCACTCGGGAGAGCCCCGCACCAGCTCCACGGCCCGCCAAAGGGGCCTGGGGGACAGCCCACGTGACCGGGGGAGAAGCCGAGCCCGGGACCCCGAGCGCCTGGCAAGCGGCATCACGCCCCCTCCCTGCGTCAAGACGTGCCCGAGTCCGCCCTGGTCACCAGGCTTAGCCAGCCCCTCATGCCATCCCTGGAAGGGCAGCCCCCCACCCCCAGCTCCTTCTCTGCGTTCTCTCTTCCACCACGCAGGAGAGGTCCCTGGGTGAAGTTAGGCAAATGCAGACCGGTGGTCAGGAGAGCTGGATTCCCACCCTACCTCTGGCCTTACCCAGCCTGTCAGAGCCCAGAGTAAAGAGGCTGGGGTTAAAGATTTTAAAGTCCCTCCCAGCGATAACGGGCTACTGTGCTGCTGCTTGCTATAAGGAAGCCTGTTACTAGCTCCTCCAGCAAAGCTGCGGCACAACGCCCGACTGGGTCCTCACTCCTGCCCGGCCTCCGCTCGCTCATCTGCATTCAGGAGCCCACCGCCCTCCCTGCATGTCTCCATCTCTCTGTCTCTCTCCATCTCTCTGTCTCTGTCGCTCTCTCATGCACGCACACCACCCATTGAAAGGGTAGGAATGGGGAAGTTTGGGTTCAAGTGTGTACAATTTTCCCAGACCCAACAGGTCTGAAGGACACTTGTTGACATAGTATTTGCACATGTTCAAATGGAAACGCCCATTCATTTGCGTGAACATATAGAAGACATTATAAGGTAATGAGCACAGCCTCTCTAACAGTTGTTGCAACAGAACATTCCAGAGCCCTAAAATGAAACCAACAAGAATCTTACTTGGTAGACCCATGGTCACCCAAACCTTTGGGGGTAGAGGGAGGAAATATTAGAACTTCAATTCACATTTATTTTTATCACATCCTTTAAAAATTTCTATGTCTTATGTATACGCCACACACCTCAAGCTCTACTAGTATCATAGTATATGACTATAATTTATAAATATATAGATATATAATGGGGCCCAGGCTCAAAAAAGATTTTGCAGATAGGGTGCATGACCACAAATGTTTGGAGGCCACGACTAGACCACCTCCCAAAGCCAGACATGGTTACAGGTTTTGGCTTGAACATGGCCAAAAGGACCAGGGAGGGTCTCAGATAACCCTCCTTCAAGGCGACACGGGCCAATAGGACACCAAAGCTTACTGGGCAGCAGCCAACACCACTCACCAGCTCCTTTGGAGTCTCGTGGCATATGGCATCTCCCTCCTCCCAGGGCCTTTCACTTGCTATGAGTTCCCAACAGCAAGGCTCCTTGTGGCCAGAATAAGATCTGGTTCCCATCCAAGGAAGCCACTTTCCTTCCAGAATGGCTGGCCTTGGCCAGCAAAACTTCTTCAAGCTTATCTGTTGCAGGAGACTATATTCCATTCAAGGGACAGGAGTGCTGAAGAGAGTGCTCTGGCTCTTCTAGATCTTCACTCTGGGATTCACTTACTAAGTTTGACCAGACACATGTGTTATTTAATTGAGAAAATATGAGCTAGGCATATCAACATAAATAGATAAACGAAAATAAAATTTGTTTAAAAGCTGGCTCTCTAGAGAAGGGTGACGAGACAGCAAATTAAACTCCCCAGGTGGGAAGGGACCCAGAGAAACAGGCTCCTAAGAGTGAAATAACTATGTGGAAAGGAAGGCATCATTTCACCGGTGCACTGCACGGCGGCACACCATCCATTTGGGGTGGACATGCCGGATTCAGATGATGCCTTCAGAAAGCACAATGGAGAGGAAGCCTAAGACGCTGGGCGACTCACCTACACACTGGTTGCCTTCGTCCCTCTGGTATCCAAAGCGGCAAATGAGAGGTCTCGAAATCGTGGGGTAGTTTGCAGCTGCGAGCGGTGGGGCAGCTGCAGGGTACGGACCTGAGTAGGCGGTGGAATAGGTGTTCGAGTAAGGCCCTCGATACACGGGGTTTGTTCGGGGGATGCATAGATACCCGCCATTTTGGTTAACACACATCATGTCTCCTCGGCAGGCCTCGGGAATGGTCCGGCATTCATCTACATCTGGAAGAGCCACAGAAAGAGCAAGCGTGAATGTCCCCTGGCCATGGCAGAGCTCTGTACTGAGAGCGGCAGGAAGGGCCCCGGAACGCATTTCCCCAGCACCTGCTCCCAACCACCTAGGGCAGCCCATGGCTCGCAGCAGGCAGATACTCCCAGATGTTGGCTGAACTGAATCAAATGGACCAGGGTCACCCAAACATCAGCCATGCAAATGCCACCATCACGAGTTTGGCCATATCCATAAGAACCTGCACTATTATTTACTTAGCACTTTTCTTTAAATCAACTCACCTTTGAAACCCAAGTAAACATATTTTTTAAAATCTTACCTGACTACATCAAATGAAAAACACTACCACTTAGCATAAAGGTAACGGTAAAAGCAAATATTTAACCATTCAAATAAAGAGTGCTTCTCTGTAGATGTACCATCTAAAAACACCTCAAGTGCCCAAATGTGCACATACTACACTCTGAAAACACTGGGATGGAACCAAGAATTGGTCCCGCTTCTACTCCCAATAATGGCTGGACAGGGGAGAGAGAGTCCCTTGCATCAAGAAAGACAGGGCTAGGCTGAGAGCTAGTTCCTCATGAAGAAAGCAGAGCCTTACTCTAAAGTCAGCTCACACCATGCCAGCAAACAAGCCCACTGCCAGCCAGGCAGGTGCTTTACTTGTTATGCCTGGAGGTAGGGAGGGGACTTCTCTAGAACATCAGCCTTGCTAGGAGTTGGGCGGGAAAGGCCCGAACTCTGATCTCACCAGCCTTGGGGTCTGCAGTTTGTGGGCCCATGGGTGAGCATGGGATGTGAGAAACTTGCACCAGCTCCCGCCTTGGAAGAGGGAAATGTTGACGTTCAGAAGGTAACAGCCCTGTTCTCTGGCACGTAGCCTGAAATCACCATTCAAGCCAGTGGGCCAGGAAAGAAGGCTGCGTCCCGCTCGGCAGCCGTCTGCACACCGTCCGCTCCTCACCCCTCAACCCCCACCCCGTACTTTAAATCAAAGTGCAAGCCCACATTTTCCCGGGCAGGGTTTTTGTTTGTTTGTTTGTTTTTGTTTAATTTATTTTTATTGTGGGTAAAAATCAAAATTCTCACAATACATACAAACATTTGCAAAATGATATATAAATACATATGCATATATGTATATTTGCTTACAAAAATGTTATTTATATATATATATACATATATTTTAAGAGGTGCTTAGATTACCCAAAAAATTACACGGAACCCACTGGGATTCCCATGTTGCCCACCTCCCACACCTCCCACCACATCCCACACAAACATCTGGGCAGGGTTTTATTCCTCGCCACTCCTCGTGCTTTAGAACCACCTGTCTCCCCTCTGGTTCTTAGTGGCATGAGCTCAAGGAAGACAAAGGATTTGGCCTAATTAAAATGCCAATAAGTGCTAGGGGTGGAGTGAAGGGGAGTGGGGCTGCCTTGTTCTCTCCATACCCCTGGGCTCCACCCACCAGGCTATTGTCTACTCTGAGCACCCTGCTACCCCTGGTCTTTGCTGATGTGTTCCGTCCATCTGGAATGCCGTTTCTCAGAGTCCCACTCATTCCATACCCAATTCAAAAGTGACCTCCATGAAGGCTTTCTTTATTGATCCCAGACAGAAGGAATCACTCTCTCTCCTTCTGTCGGGTCTGTTGCTTTCACCTCCACTTAGCAATTACTTTATCCCACCCTGTCACTCAGTCCGCTATTTCTAGGTCTACCTCTCCCACCACATGATGTAGCAGGCAGGAGAATGCACACACCCCCCCAAAAAAAATCCATGTTTTAATGCCCAGAACCTATGACTATGTCAAGTCACATGGAAAATAGGAAGTAAGGATTGATAATCAGATGACCTTGAGAGATGGGCAGCTTATCCTGGGTTACCCGGGTGGGCTCAATGCAATCACATGAATCCTTGAACGTGGAAGAAGAAGACACAGAACAGTTAGTCAAAGAGATGTGACAACAGAAGGAGGAGGAGAGACTGAAAGCAGGAGAGGGGCTTGGCCAGCCACTGCTGGCTTTGAGGATGGAGGGAGGAGGCCACAAGCCAAGGAAAGAGGGTGGTCTCTAGAATCTGGGAACAGCCCCCCACCGACAGCCAGTAAGGAAACAGAGACCTCAGCCCTACACTGCTTAGCCCAGTGCCAGGCACAAAGAAAATGATCAACTAAAGGGTGTCATTGACTTCAGCCACTGCAAGGCTCTGTCTTCTTCCATGGACAAGGATAACAAAGACTTGATGGTATTGAACACCAGCTGAGAAAGAAATGGCCCAGCCATCAAGCTGCCTCTGCACCCCCTGCCCCAGGGAAGGGCTTGCCGTAGTTTCATACCTAAGCACTGTCCTGACGTCCGATCCAGGTCAAAGCCGTTAGTGCACTGCTGCTGCAGGGAAGGGGAAAAGAGGTCAGGCCGCCTGATTTATTCGCTTACGAGTATTTTAACTGCATCTCAGAAAATGTGGGGGAAATGGAGTAAAGAATAAAGGCATCTGTGATACCAGCACCTTATGGATAACCTTACTTGTTCTCTCTTTTTTTTTTTACTTTGTTTTTTCTTACAAGCTTTTGACACTTAGCGTTCCTCCCTAAGTTCCATATCCCCCCACCCCCGGCCACTGCCACACAGTACTCATCCCACCCTGCCCCCATTTTTAGCAGATGGCTTGCAGGGTTTATATTTACTCTAGCAATGAAGGACAATAATATTCGTGTCTGATCTGCCTGGTACAGTGTGCCTCGGGTTCATCCTTTTCCAGGAAAGGATCCCAGACTGTTTTCAAGGGAAATGACTCTCGTTGTTTGGATGCTATTAATTTCATCTTCTCTGAGTCCAACATGAGTTCTTTATCCCGGTGAAATCCTCTGACTCTGAAGTTTGTGCATAGAATTAAAGCTGCATGGCAGATGCAGTCGGTTTTCAAAAAAAAGTAGAAATTCCTTGATTTCAAACTCAGCAAACAATTACACAAAGCTGCTTCCAGAAACAGGATCTCAACACCACCAAAGGGTTGTAGGCTTCACATGTACCTTGAATTACAACTTTATGCACTTTTAAAAAAAAAGTCTTGGGGGTGGACAATAAGTGGGACCTTTGGGGAAAACCCTGAACCCTGAGACTTTATAGGAATAAGCCATGGGGCGTTTCTGACTGTGAGGAGCTTCTGCCCCTGGCCTCATCACTTGACATATTCTGAGCCCTGCCCTCCCTAGAGCGGCAGAGGGTTCGGCTTCCCTGCACTGTGGGGTTGATTTCAGTTTGGGTTTGGGGTTGATTTGGAGATGGTGGATTCAGGCTGCACTAACTGGAAGCGGGCTCAGGCAGCCCGGGGCCTTGGGGCAAAGGAACAGATAAGCCAGGAGGCAGTGCCACAGAGCTTGGGAGGCCCAGAGGCCTGGATTCCAGCCCTGGCTCTCCAATTAAGTGCTGGCATGGGTTCAAATCTGCTGGACTGCCTAGCTTCCAGTTCTCATTCTGGAACCTACTGGCTGCATCACCTTTCTGTACCTGACTTTCCTCATCTGTAAAACAGGGATAACGGTATTTATTTCTCAGGTGGTTATAAGGATTAAATGTGCTAACACATGTAAAGTGCCTAAAATACAGTAAACACAATCCGTGTAACCACTGCCTCCCCGGGCCTAGATTTTTCCATCTGTACAACAGAAGGGCTAGAGCAAAAGACTCCAAGGATCCCTTCCCTCCCCAATGGCCTGACTATATTTCAAAATGCTTCATATGAAGAAAAGCACATTCCTCTAGCTTCCTATAGCCCCTCAGCCCAACTCAGACGAGGAGCTTCTCTTACTTCTTTCCTAACCAGAGACAGAGAGGCTGCTCTGAGAAGGATCTGCCCATGCTTCTCAGGGGCTGACGCGTGCAAGTCCGTCTCTCCTGTCACTTTACAAAGTCCAGGCGCTGCGGGCTTCTCCCAGACCCTTGCTAAGGAGCCTCCCCCCAGCTGCCCTTCTTCACACTCTGTCCAGGGCACCCAGCCCAGGGGTGGGCCTTCACAGGTGAGCACGTCCCACCTCCTCTCCCCACCCCCTCCAGGCGAGGATGTGCTGATGTGGAGACGGGCCCACAACCAAGGGGACGACATGCAGGCAACCCAGAAACATAGAGCACATTTTACTTATAAAATTCAAGATAAAGAAACAGCCATATTGCACAACTCTCCTCTGGCAGAGCTTCCTTGAAGGGTGGCTCTTGTACTGGGTTCTTAACCAGAAGGCTGTATATAGGTAGGCACTACTAGAAGTTTAGAACTTGCAGGGTCTTTCGGAATTTTTTAAATAAACTGTAAACTTACAAAAAAAAAAAAAAAAAAGGACAAACGAAGACAACCTGAGGGATGCCAGGGAAACAGCATGATCTGCGGAAGTGAGCCCCCGCTTGGGAGTCACGGATTCGGTCCCAGCCCTGCCACTCACAAACTGCCTCTCCTGGGGCAAGTCCCCCACGCTCTCCAAACCTCAGCTTCAATCTCTGTAGGATGCAGCACGTGCGCGGGTTAGGTAAACCACCTCCGCGCCCTAGTATTCTTTTTTTTTTTTTTTTAAAGATTTTATTTATTTATTCATTTATCCCCCCCCCCGCTGCTTGTGCTCGCTGGGTCAGCTAACCACGCCGTGCGGGCGGGCTTGCCTTCACCAGGAGGCCCTGGGAACCAAACCCGGGGCCTCCCATATGGTAAACGGGAGCCCTACTGATTGAGCCACAGCCGCTTCCCACGCGCCCTAGTATTCTAAACTGCATGATTGGGTTCCTCGCCCTGGTTTTCAGCAAGTTTCTAGATGACATTAAAAAAAATTCTATATCTCACCTGTGCATTCCCGGGATTTGGAAGACAGAGAGCCAGAATGGTCACAGTGAGTATCCTGTGGAGGGTGAGAAGTCACATATAAATGCCCAAGATCCAGCAAGGTCTGGAGGAACGTGGGCCCCATGTCACCCACATATGTGTACCTCCACCATATGGTGGTATGTGTGGGAGGGGAGGCTCAGGAGAGGCCAAGGTGGGGAGGCTCCAGACACCCTGATCTGCCCCAACCACTCCTCTGCTTGTTTCCCACATCGGGATAATGTGTTATAGGACATTTTGTAACCATGGGTTTTGCTGCTTAGGGTTAGGGTTAGGGTTAGGGTTTATATATATATATATATATCCCACGGCTGTGATAGTAACAATACATTTACCAGTCGCTTGGTCTTTATTCCTTATGCTGAGTTTTGCAAGTCTTTATTTTGAAATGATTACAGAGTGAACAAGCCCACCAAGCCCTCAAACAATGAAAAGAAATCAAAGTCCAAATGTGAGGCACTTTGAGTTCCACTGGAGAAAGGTGTTGCAGCAAAATTATTTAATCAGCACATACATTAACCCCAGGGCCTGTAGATGTAAAAATCCCTTCAATGGATGGGTTTAGACTCCTCAGTCCTCCCACCTGGGCCCTGCAAACCTGGCCCATGGGAGCTGCCGCCCAGCAGACACTGATGGCGGCAAGGACGCCGGGGAACCTGGGCAGCCCAGATTAGAAGAAACCCCACGGGAAAACTCAGGACAAGGAGTCCGGCTCTGCCTCTCTGAGCCTGCAATTTCTTCCCTCCATCTCTCTCAAGCTTTTAGCCAATAAAAGCATGGTCACAGAAAGGCTTTCAAAAGGCAAAAGCTATGCATATGTAGAGCATTATTTAGTGCTATTATTCAGTGTAACTGCTGTTTATCTGAGCAACTACTATGTGCAGGTTAGAGGCTAGGCATAAGAGCTACAAAACAAAGACCCAATCACTGCCCTCAAGAGCTGGCTGGGAGCCACTTTCATAAGGGCGCTGACAGAAACACCCATTGGGTGCCATGACAGCGAGGCTGGGGGTAGAGATGAGAAAGTCAGGGAAGGCTTCCTGGAGGTGGTGGTCTTCAAGGACTCCTCAATAGGGCAGTGGACGTGGGGATAAACCTCTCAGGTCAGCTAAGCCTGTGACTGGATTCAGGGGCCTATCACTGCCAACAAGCAGCTCCGCTTCATAATCCCTCCTTGAAAAAGTGTTCGAGAGATTCCAGAGCACACTCACAACCGTGACACATGGCTCGTCTGAGTCAGCAACCCTGGGTACTTGGCGAACCCCAGAATTAAGGTAATTCGCTCAGCATCCAGAGGGAATGAGCCATGATGTGATGCCAGGAGATGCAAAGCCCACTTCCTTCTCCTCGCCCCTGATAAAAAGAATAAGCACCCTGAGCACCCACAAGCTTTCATTTAATCTAAGTGCCGGCATGAGCCAGGCTCTAGAATGCCGGAGACAGCTCTGACCTTATAAAGTGCAGAGCCAAATCCCAGGGCTTTTTGATATTTGCCATGGCCAGATTTATATCTGGAAGGAATGAAAGAACAATAACAAATTTATTTTCCAGCCTGTATCTTATGAATTTCAATGTTTTCCTGTTTCTTACATGAAGTTTTCTTTCAGTTGGTTATAAAACCCTGTCTCGTTTATGTTGGAGACAGGACGGTCTAACTGAGTGCAGTGGACTTTGAGAGCTAGTGGAAAAGTCATGCTAACCCCATTTCTCCCCCTGCCCCCCCCCCAGCCCCCCAGCTTAGTGGGCAGCCCGGGCTGGGTCTCCTCTGAGAGGTCCAGCCTCAAGCCCAGCCTTCTAGTAGACTCTACTAAGTAGAGGGATGGCCGAGGTCGATGGGGCCACAGGAGTTCCAGGGAAATAGAGGGTTTTCCTAAAGTGAAATAATACCCAAGCAACTGCTGCTGTCATGGGGTCACAAAAAGCTGCACCTTGTCAGGAAAAAACCTAGAAAACCCAAAAAGTGGACCAACTTTATGGATATGGGGGGATCTGGGATGCTCATAACTGGTGTCAGGAACTTTCTAAAGCAAGTAGGCCCATCCATTTCACGCACCATCCTAAAAACCAGGAAAGTGCGGAGACCAAGAGAACCTCAGCACTGTCTGTTGTAGAAGTGCTGTCCCCAATAATCCAGGGTGACAATATTACAACAGCTTAGTTTTCAGCATGCGCACACACACACCCAAACACACACACAACACACCCACACAGTCCATTTGTTTCAAGCAGTTACGTTTTTTAGAGTCCCATGGATAAAGATGTCATCTAGATAAAGTTCTTCAGGGCATAAGGGTTATTTGACTGGCCTGGTATTTTCCTTAGAGAAGAGCAAAACGTTTGCTTACATGCATTTCTGTCTGCCCGCCCCGCTTCTCTCGGGCTTGAAAGTTCTGGGCCCCAGGCCCTTTGCGAGTCCCACACAAACATAGGGCAGATCCAGCACCAGGCTGTTCAGCTAGCATAGGAGCTTGTCCAACAGCCGATGCTTCAAAGCAATAGCTAGTAATTGCTAGTGAGCCAGTAATTGGTCTCCAAATTTAAGATCGATACAGTTTTCTTTAAAACCAGCCCACAAAGTTGCTGCCCTTTCCCAAAAGAAAGAGGACTAAAGCCCCGGGCTATCTGCAGCGCTCGCGCCCACTCCCAAAAGAAGGCTTCGAGCTGGAACTCCCGGAGGCCCAGCTTTTCATAATTAGCCAGGTCGTTGCATCACAGCTAACGCCTTTTCCAGCATCCTGACCCAGCCTGAATCCCAGCCGTAGCCGCTTTCCCCCCCGCCAGGTTTCCAGACCCTGAAGGAGCAAGCCCGGGGCGCAGAACCCACCTTCTGAATGCTGGCATGTCCACCCTGGGCGAGGCGGAGCCGCCAGGGGAAGCGAGGAGAGAGGTGGCGGCGCGGCGCCCGCCGAGGAGCCGCTGACCGGGCGCCTGGCCGGGCCCTCGGGGCTCAGCTCCGGAGGGGACCCGCGGGCCGCGCACAGGACACGGGCAGCGCCTGGGTGCTCCGAGCCTCTGGAGCGCCTGCAGCGCAAGCACCTGGTTCTGCTTAGCCCTCCGCAGAACCCCAGCATCAAACCAATTGGAGCAGGAATGTTAAAAATGAACACTTCATTTTCTAAGTATGTTAAACAATGCAAATGGGGCCTCAGCCTGGCCACAGCTGGTTCCGATTACAGCGCTCACCCACTGGCCAGACGCCGCACAGCAACGTCGGGGCGCCTGCCAGCGCCGCGGGCTCGGCGCGGGGAGGAGAAGCCTGCGGGGACGCGCGAGCAGCCGCCCTCGGGCGCCGCGCGTCGCTGCCGGCGGCGATTGGCCGGCCAGTGCGGGGGGCGGGGGGCCGGGAGGCCGTGCGGGGCGGGGGCGGGGGCGGCGGGGCGCAGCCCCCCGGGCTCCCAGGCACCCGCTCGTCGGCCTCTGCGAGGACCCGAGCTGGAAATCGCGACAGGCGCAGCTGCGGGGACGGGACACTGGGCGAGTCCTTGGGGGAAATTCAGGCGAGGCTTGGGGCCAGCTGATAGAAGGCTCCGGATTTTCCAGAAGAAAGGGCGGGGAGCCCGAGGGGGTAGGGACGAGGGAGCACTCCGGGCGCGCCAGGAGCACGGCCTGCTCTGCCTGCCCTCGAGCCCCTGAGCCTCGCTGGCCTTTTCCTGCTTTCACCAAAAAGTGTCCCTGGGCTTGAAAACTATTGTAGCCAGTGAAGAGGAGACTTGAAGGAGCAGAGGGCAGGCAGAATGATGGCTCGTGGCTACTCCCCCAGGCCCAGGCTGCACAGCCCTTGTATGGGGAGCCTCAGACTCTCTCCTTTTTAGCACCGGGACCC
This sequence comes from Tolypeutes matacus, assembly GCA_026826555.1. Lineage (NCBI taxonomy): Eukaryota > Metazoa > Chordata > Mammalia > Cingulata > Chlamyphoridae > Tolypeutes > Tolypeutes matacus. Next base: position 11,085,683 of record JAKSZT010053819.1, read on the forward strand.
TTTCCTCAAATGAAATCGGACCAAGACACTATTCCCCCAAAAAATGCAAGTGACCAGTGGAAGCCCCTCCTTGCCCTCCCACTCCCCCTTGGGCCCCTCGAGCTCGCCCCACCTCGGGTGGGGACAGCACTGCGTCCCCTCCTTCATCCTCACCACCCCTCCACAGCAGGAGTCATTTTCCCCGCTTTCTTGGGGGCGGGGGGTGCAGGGGGCTAAGAGAGGCCAGGTGTCTCCCCGATGGTCACACAGCTATGAAGTGATACATCTGAAACTCGACAGTCCACGTATAAGAACAAGGCATTTTCGTATAAGGAAGTGAAATCCTGCGCCCCAGATGCACTACATTGTACAAGTATGGCCGAATGTTTGCCCCTGTTGACATGGAGCGTCCCTCATACTATTGACTTCCTATATGTTGGAAATCTTCCATAATAAAACATTTTTAAAAATACATTGTATTGCTAAGGGTGTTCATCCCCCTCTGCCCCCACTGCTTGTAATAGCAAAAGATTAGAAACAACCTCGAGGTCCATCAGTAAGGCATCGAGAGGGTTAGAGAAAATAAGGGCCTCCCGAAAAGGAACGATTGTGCAACCGTTAACAAGGAGCCAGCCACAAAAGAGGACATCCTGGAAGCCTGCGTTTCTGTACAATTCCAAATCAGGTGGTGACGGGCATGAGTACACAGAGGCTTCAGGGCTCTGGTAATGGTCTGATTATGAATCTGGGTGCAGGTTACACAGGTGTGTGTACACCTATAGTTTGCAAAGTCTTCATCTGTATGTTGCACTTTATTTTTTAAAAGCGTGCAGCAGCTCTTCATTTCTGATATGGAAGGCTTTGCAATCTATTTTGTAGGTCAGTACCGTAGAATATTGATCATTTCACATAGATCAGTCTAAGGCAGTAATATGTGTAAAAAGTACTGTAGGTTGTAAAGCTCTGTGTAAAGTATGCCACCATCTGTGGGGGGGAAAATACATAAACACAAGTTCTTGCATTTGTACAGAAAAGACATCCCCTGAAGGACACACAAGAAGCTGTGAGTATTGTGTGTCTCCTAGGAAGGAAACTGGTAGGTAGCTGGGGAAGAGATGTGAGACGAGATTTTGCTTTTCATAGCTCACTTCTTTGTATATTTTGAATGTTGTACCATGTGCATAAATCAAGTCAAAATCTAGGATTAATTTAACTTAGAGCTCTTTGCTAGGGTAGGAAGTTTTAAATTAGTCCATATTACCTTACTTTTACCTTCCTGCAGGATCAGGAGGGAGAGGAGATTAATATGCCTGTATTCTTTTTTTTTTTTTTTAAGATTTATTTTATTTATTTATTCCCCCTCCCTTGCCGCTTGTGCTCGCTGTCTGCTCTCTGTGTCCATTCGCTGCACATTTTTGTGTGTCTGCTTGTCTCCCTTTGTTGCATCATCTTGCTGCGCTAGCTCTCCATGGCGCCGGCGGTCAGCTCCCCAGGCAGGCCAGCTTGCCTTCACCAGGAGGCCCCAGGAAACGAATCCGGGACCGCCCATATGGTAGATGGGAGCCCAATTGCTTGAGCCACATCCGCTTCCCTATGCCTGTGTTCTTGACGGTTGAGGACCTTGGAAGCCAAACTATCCAGGAACTCAGCCTGGACCAGACATTATCCAAGGAGGGAGCGCATGGGATGTGCAGTCAAAGACTTGGATATGAGTCTGTTTTACCACTCACCAGTTGGATGACCTTGGGCAAGTCGCTGCACCTCTCAGCATCTCGGTTTCCTCATCACAAAATGGTGATAACAAATACCTACCTCTCAGGGTTGTTGTGGGAATGGAAGAGAAGTCAGTTTTCCTGGTGACTGTTGTATCCAAATCCCTGTCCCCTACACAGGCCCTTCCAAAATATCTTTACCAAGAGTAAATGAGCCTCTTCCGTGGACAGGGGAATCATAATCCCCCAAACAGCACAGCCCGCTACTGAACAGCGGCGTGGAGGGACACCTCCCGGGAATCCTAGCGCCCCCCTCTGCAGCTACAGGCTGCGCCCTTGCACGCACCCCCCACCCCACCCCCATGCTAGGGCCCTCTTCCCCAGACTGAAGAACCCGATTCTTCCCCCTGCAGCAGACCAGACCATCTCCGCGGCGGCGGGCGTCTTGGTCCCCACTGAACTGGCCCCGAGGGGAACAATGCCGAGGACCCAGGCTGCCAGCGCCACCTCCAGCGGCCTGTGCTTGCGCTCTGTGGGGTGGTTTGGTTTGGTTTGGTTTTAACCAAGAGCAAGATTTTACGTGGCCCTGTTACATTGCATCCATTGTTCAAGATCTCGTTCAACATAAATTCTATTATCTGAAACATTAAGTCCTGCGCCCGGCTCTCTGCTGGACATGACTTCTTTGACCTTGTCCGAGCCGTCAGTAGAAGTTGCACCAGGACGGAGCCCGGAGTGAAGGCTCTGTCCAGGTTGCTGCTGGGTCTGCTTTCTTCCCTTAACATTTTGGGGCCACGGCTGGTTATCTAACTGTGGGTGCCACCAACTGCTCTCACACATCTTATCCACAAAGACTTTGGGAGAGACTGTCAAAAACCCAGCTAAAAGCAAGGTGGACTTTATCTATGGCATTTCCTGACGCAGCAACTCTCTTTTGAAAAAGAAAACGGGGTTCGTGTGGCATGAACTGTTAATGACCCTTGCTGGTTTCTAGAGGACATCACTTTCTTGTCCAAGCGTTGTTTTCTTTTTTGGTTGCAAAATAGGTAATAGGTAGGCCAACATCTGCCCTGCCTCCCGTCATCAGAATCAAATGGGATCACAACTATCAAACTACTTCACAAAATGTGAATTATAATATAAATGCGAGAAGTTATCATCTGCTGGGTGGGACCTTCCTGGCTCCAAGGAAGCTGCTTCCTCAATGTGCCAAGGACTGGAAGACAAATGGGCAATTAAAAAAAAGTGATATTTCAAATTGGGGTTGGGGAGGGAGATTATACACTTACTGATATATCTTGACTATTAATATTACCCCCTTTATTTTTTTCACTATCCAAACAATTACATCGCAGTGCCTCTTAGGAAAGAATGCAAAACGGGGAATGGAATATCATGGATTGTCTACCATCGTGCTACATTCTACACAAACACGCTCCTTTGACTCTCACAGGAACCCTGTGAAATATGGGTTACACCCATTTTGCAGATGAAGAAACTGATCCAGAGAGATTAGAATCGCACAGATAATAGGCAGTCACGCCGGAACTCCAGGCCCTTGTTCCCTCCAGTTCACCAAGCCTTGCTTTCTCTGACTGTTCACACCCCTAGTTCTCTCCCTTAGTCCTGCCTCCCCAGGAACATTCCAGAACTCCGTGGGCTCTTTCATCACCACCTTCTCCTTTTCTTTTCTTAGCACTAGTAACAACTTTCTTTTTTTATGTTACCCAAACTTGGCCCAGAACAACCAGAAAAATTTTCCGACGCCTTGTCCTCTCCACCACATAGGTCTCCCACACTAGAGTGGGGGAAATGTCTCTTGTTCCTGATTCCCCCATGTGGCTTCTGTTCTCCTCCTCTTCCTGTCAGACTTCTCGATGAGTGGATGTCTCCTTCACCTCCTCACTGCCTAGCCTCGCCTTAACCCTCTGAACGCTGGCCATATCCCACCATCCACTCAGAATGGAACTCCTTAAATTTCCTGGTGATCTCATGGCCAAATACAATATCCTTTTCTCCATCCCTAGTTGTTCCTTGGTCTCTTTGAAATACTTGACCATGGTGACCATGTTCTCTCTTGTGTCCATAACATTAAGTTATTCTGATTTTCTTTCCATGATTCTGCCTGCATTTTCTCCAGTGCTTTTCCTTTCTCCTCTTCGCTAACTAAAGTGTCCTCCAAAGTTTGATCCAGCCTCTTTACTCATTCTCACTACCAGCTTGTCCTGGGAATAGTCACTGGTCCCATAGCTTCAACCATCACCTTTATGCAGATAACTCTCAAACAAAATGCTCTCACTATTCCTAACTTCTCTTTTGCTTTGCAGTCCTAAATGCTCAACTCCTTGCTGGGTATTTCCCCAAATCCATTTTCTCCCCTGATTTATCAGGCACCATCTTGGGGAATTAGTTCACTCCTGTCAACTAATAAAAATGGTCTCTTGCTTTACAGTCAGAAGGATTCCACCCTGGTGATGGGTTTGGGTTTGGGGTTCTGGTTAGTGGGGTTATGTTGGATAATAAAATTATACATGGGGAAACGGATGTGGCTCAAGAGGTTCGGCGTCCGTCTACCATATGGAGAGACCGGGGTTCGATCCCCGGTACCTCCCGGTAAAAAAAATAATAATAATAAAATAAAATAAAATAAAATAAAATTATACATGATCTCACATTACACTTGGTAGGTAGGTGGGCAAGCATTAGTATGACAGCTCTGTTCCTTGAAAGTACCCGGGGATCAGGCCCTTTCTGTCTTGTAGCTTAGCAATCTCTAGGATGTTGACCTCCTCTATATGGTCCCAAATGGCTCACTGCTTCCACAGCCACAGGCCCAGGAGCAGGGTGGACAGAGTGGCTAGCTGCACCTAACTGCAGGGGAGACCGCGAGATGTGGTCTGCATTCTTGGAGGTCACATACCTACTTACCTAAAAATCTAGAGTTACCCTGTTGTGAAAAAATCATGGGCTCTCTCTCGGAAGATGTGGGTCTCAGGCCCACTGTTAACCCCCACTAGCTGGGTGCGCTTGAAAAAGATTACAAGCATATACATTCATAATTGTAATACTTTGATCATTTCATTTTACCTTTGAATCTCTATTTCATCTGGAATTTATTTTAATTATAGGTATATGGATAACATCTGCTTAATTTTTCCAGAAATGGTTAGTCATTTGAAACAATATCAGTTATCAAATAATACTATTTCCTACTTGATTTAATGGCCTCCTTTATATTTACTGACATCTCATCTACTTAGGTCTGTTCCTGGACTTCCCATTGTTCTAAGTTGCCCATTCCTGTGCCAGGACCACAGACTTATTTATTGCAACTTCTTAAATATGTGTTGATCTCTGATAGGTTAAGATAGGCTGCTACTTACTCTTTTTCAAAAATGTACTGGCTTGTCATTTATTTTTCCAGATGAAGTAGAATTGTTTCACCAAGTTCCAAAATAACCTCATTGATTATTAATTGGAATTCTATTAATTTTTCGGGTCTTTTGGGGAGAACTGTCATTTCAGTCATAAGGAAATCTTCTACCCAGGAACATGATAAATCCCCCCATTTATCCAAGCTCTTGTGTGTGCCCATCATAAAGCTTCATGAATTCCTTTTTATTTTTATTTTTATTTTTTTATTTTTTTATTTTTTTTAACCAGAAGGTACCGGGGATCGAACCCCGGTCTCTCCATATGGTAGACGGACGCCCAACCTCTTGAGCCACATCCGTTTCCCCATGAATTCCTTTTTAAACCATTCATTCATTCATTCATCCATTCAAGTATTTCAGGTCCCTACTAAATGCAGGCATGAGGGTATGGGCTTTTGGAGTCTGGCCAACTTGGGTTTGATTCATTCAATGTTATTTGCAATCTGGGGGACCCTCATCAAGTTCTCAAACCTTGTTGAGTTTCAGGTTTTCAGCTGTAAAATAGAGGCGAGAAATATCATGGTGCTGTAAAGACGATATTGTTCATAAAGCACCTAGCAGGTGCTAACACATAGTAGGCCCTCAATAAAGGTTAGGTTCCTTTCTCTCTCGTGTCATGAGACATTGATTATCAATAGTGCAAGAAGGGTGCACAGGCCGAGGGAGTGCATAAGGAGGGGCCCCCACCAGACTTGGGAATGTTGAAGAAGGAGTTCCCTAGAGGAGGTGACCGAGTCCTGAATCTTACAAATCACTTAGCAGAACCCCCGCATTTTACAGATGTGAAAACCAAGGCCAGAGAGACTAATTTCCCCAAGATCATCCAATTAGAGGCAGAACTGGGAATCGAACCCAGGTTTCCTAAATTTTGCCTCAGGATTTCTTCCTCTATTACATGTGGCATCTAACTGTATGCCATGCTAATATAACTAATTTGTTTGAGGGGGTCAAGAATTTTCAGGATGGGAAGCGGCTGTGGCTCAATCAGTGGGGCTCCCGTTTGCCATATGGGAGGCCCCGGGTTCGGTTCCCGGGGCCTCCTGGTGAGGGCAGGCCCGCCTGCACGGCGTGGTTGGCTGACCCAGCGAGCACAAGCAGCAAGGGGGGGATAAATGAATAAATAAATAAAATCTTTAAAAAAAAAAAAAAAAAGAATTTTCAGGAAATACAGTGAATCATGAAAACACCTGCACTTTTGTTATGGATTCTTTTAACTGACTGTGATTTTAACATAATCACCAGAGAATTATGGGATCCCTGCTGTAACGGCTTTAGGCAAGCAGACCCTTTGCTGTGGAGCCCAGCATTGCACTCAGGGAAATGGCTAATGACATTCTTTCTTTCCCATCTCTGTTTTGTCTTTGCTTTCTGACACTTAATATACATTGAGGTTTGAGGCAAACCTAATGTATTCAATGTATCTTCAGAATGGTATCACATTCAATTACCTCATTTCCTATTTACAAGCCACATAAGACAGACCACATTAGTGGCTCCCAGATTCTTGGATTTGCCAAACCAGGAACATTAACTCCTGGAGGGAACAATATTATGATGCCGCATAAAATTTAAAAATATATACAACTGTCATATAGCCTATCATCATATTTCATCAAAGAAAGGACTTAGCACCAAATGTAGGGAGGACATGATCTCAGAGCCCGAATGTTTAGTCTTATGAAACATTACAGTGGCTTGTTTTTCTCATATTTAGTGGGCTGGTGAAAACCATCTGTAGCAGTTTGGCATTATTTATGAAGTCCAAAAATAGATATTAGATTATGCTTGTAAACTGTTCTGGTATTTTGCATCAGCACTCCTTTGACTGACTAATACAGAATTTGGTACCAGAGAGTGGGGAAGTGCTTTTGCAATTACCAAAATGCTGGAACAGTTTTATAAATGGGTAAGGGATATTTTTTTGGAGGAATTGTGAAATGCCTGATGGAAAAGGCCTAGATCACTTTGAAGAGACTGTTGATAGCAATATGGACGCTAAAGAGACTTTTTATGATGCCTTGGAAGTAAATGATGAAACTATTATTGAAACTGGAGGAAAGGTGAATCATGTTTTAAAGTTGCAGAGAACTTAGCAAGATTAACTCCTGGTGTTATATGGAAGGCAGAATTTGAAAACGGTGAGCCTGGGCATTTAGCTGAAGAACTTTCCAAAGTAAACTCGGAGAATGTAGCTTGGCTTCTCCTTGCAGCTTATAGCAAAATGTTAGACGAGAGAGATAAACCAAGGAGTGAACTTTTGGGCACAAAGAAAACAGAAACTAATTCTGGAAATTCCAAGCCTCTGGAAATCAAGCTCCAAGATGATAATGCCCCCATTTGAGGACTTAACTAAACCTGGAACTTGTAAATCAGGACTGAAGATGTTGTTATCTCAGAAAGACTTGTGGAAAGTCTTACTGTCTGATGGCTTGGATCCCTGCTTCTTGCATGCTAAACCAACAAGGTTTTTTGAGAGAGCTGTACGAACAAAACCACTGTCAGCTTGGACTGAAAGGGATATGGAAAAGAGAGATTGAAGGAGAAACAGCTTTGAGAGGAAAACCATGGAAGCTGAGATCTGGAATTAAGACATTGCCTTGGGCCAAGAGAGGAACCCCACCCATGTGTACAGAGAGGTTGAGTTTGCCCCTGCAGTTGAAGAGGGTGGATGTTCCCACCTGATGTTCAGGGAGAATTTTGCCACCCCAGGGTACAGAGAGGGTGGAGCACATTCCTCAAGGGTTAGGGCGGTTAAGGTCAGCACCCCATAGGTCGGAGAGGGGTGGACCTGTCCCCCATGGATTAGGGAAGGCCAGGTGGTCCACTCGTTGCTCTGAGAGGGTTGAACCTGTATGCCAAAGGTTAGGGGGGATGTTGTCTTCACCTCATTGTACTAGGGGGGCTAGGACTCTAACCCAAAGATTGGGTAAGGTTGGCAATCACCCCAACACTCTTAGAGGGTGAGGTCTGGAGCTTGGTCGACACCCAGATGCTTGATGAGGGTGGAACCAAGAAAATGGCCATTGGGTAAGCCTGTGGAAAGGGCCCCCATGTGGCCCCAATGAGAAGAAACCATCATCTTAAGAATGACTCTCAGAATTTGAAAGAATGGGGAATGCCCTGCAGGTTTACCGAACTGTTCTGGACCCATAACTCACGTTTCCCTCCCAATTTCTCCTTATTGTAATGAAAACGTTAATCCTTTGCCTATCTATTTGTGTGTTAGAAGCAGATGAATTGTTTCCTAAGTTTCAGAGGTCTACAGCAGATGGGAATTTGCCCCAAGACAAACTGTTTCTTTAAACTGATTATGATATGATTTTGTACTTGCATTGTTAATGATTTAAGGTTTTTTGAATATTATAATGTATTTTTAGAATTTAGAGGGTGGAGGGCAGCAGTTTGGCATTATTTATGAATTCTGAAAATAGATATTGGAATATGTTTGTAAGCTGGTCTGTTCCTCTGGGTGTGATTAAGTTATGATTAGGGCTTTGATTGGGCCACGTCAGTAGGACGTTGAGTCCACGCCCCTTGGTGGGCGGGGATTCAGAGATAAAACTATATAGCAGAGCAGAGGAGTTAGTTGGAGTTTTGAGTTGGAATTCTGATGTGGAGTTTTAATGCTGGAGCCCGGGGAAGTAAGCATACAGAGGAGCTTGGTGGTGAGGAAGGAGAGAAGGCCCCAGGAAAAGAGACAAGTCGTTTGCCTGATAGTCTACAGCTGGCCTTGTGGAGAGACAGAGGCCTGAGCCCAGAAAGAGGCAAGCCCTGGGAAGAGAGGAACCCAGGAAGCCTGAACCCTGGCAGATGTCAGCAGCCATCTTGCTCCAATACGTGGCCATAGACTTTGATGAGAGAAATGATTTACACTTTATGGCCTGGTAACTGTAAGCTTCTACCCCAGATAAATACCCTTTATAAAAACCAACCAGTTTCTGGTATTTTGCATCAGGACTCCTTTGGCTGACTAATACACCACCCCAGGCCTGCATTTGGCCATCACCCAAAGAGTATGTAAGTGTTAAGACATTTAAGCACAAATGGTGAACTTTGTTCTAACATGGATCAGCTCTTCCTAGCTAAAGAATAATTCTTCTCCCAGCCTTCCGCTATCTTTCAATTGTGCCTGGTAGCTCTTTCCCTACTGGTTCTGTTTTTTACAGTGTGGATACAAGTGTGAAAGAGTTTAGCAGTGTTTTCTTGTTATTTCAGTGGTTTCAAATATCAGTGTGCAACAGAATCATTTGAGACGCTTGTTAAAATTTGCAACAGGCCCTACCCCTGGAAATTTTGACCCAGTGGTTATGCAGGGGAAGCCAAGGAATCTGTATTTTAACAAGCACACCCAGTGAATCTTATGAGAAATTGTCACTTTCTCAGAAGCTCTGACTGCAGCAGCTATTAAGTTCTCCTAACATAAGCCTTCTCCTTAAGGTATTCTTGCCTAAAAGTATTGAATCTGAATCAGATCAAGTGTCTCGACCAGTGCTGTCCAATTGAACATTCTACCATGATTGAAATGTTCTCTATCTATGCTGTCGAATGTGGCAGCTACTAGCCATGTATTACTGAGCATTTGATATATGGCTAGTGCTACTGAGGAACTGGATTTTTTATTTTATTTAAATTTAACTTTAAATAGTAACATGTGGCAGTGGTGGGCCTCATATTGCCCAGCATGGCTCTAGATCTAACAGTTTGTAAGAAATCTAGAGAATAGAAAATTAAATGACCCATAAGATATGGGGGGTGGGGTGGAGAGGAGAAAGCCTGTGTCAGTGAGTCTGGTCAGGAAAAAAATTGCCCATACGAGATAGGTCAACAGAACTAGCGAACTAGTTGCAAAAGGGTTGGAAAAGCTGCAAAGCCAAACAGGGGACATTGAGGCAACCCAGAGCTTAGCTACATCAAGAAGCCACTACTTTCCCTAGGGCTGGAGGGACCAAAAGAGGAGATGGCGTTACCAGGAGTAGGAATCACAGTGCAGGCTGCCTGGAGGGCCCTGGCACCACTAAAGCCATGCAGCCACTGCCCGAGATGTTGTCTAGGGCAGAGAGCACAGAGAAATACCTGAGCTTTTTCTCTCCTGCCATCCTTCAAATTTCCCACCAGTGCTTCCCATTGGCTGACCTTAATTGGAAGCAGATTGGCAAAGAAGCCTGAGAAGTGTAGCTTGCAGGATATTGGCAGAGCAAGTAAGGGACAGTGAATGGATCTGATAGCAAAGAGACAGATGACTAGCACAGAAACATAACACTCAAATGCAGCATTTGTTAACTTGTTTGGGTCCTGATTCAATTGATCAAGTGTGTGAGAAGACATACCTTTGAAACAATTGGAGAAATTTTAATAAGTCCTGGTTATTAGATAATAATAAGGTATTACTGTTAATTTTGTAAGGTCTGATAACTGCTAATGTCTCCTTATGTTAGGTATACTGAAAAAATATAGGAGGGGATAAATGAAATAAGATTAGTAAAACTGTATTAATCATTGAAGTTGGATTATAGAGTTATGGAGGTCCATTATACTCTTCTTTCTAGTTTTCTGTATTTGTGAAGAATTGTACAACTAAATTTAAAAATGCGTTTAAGAAAGGCGGATGTGGCTCAAGCAGTTGGGTGCCTGCCTACCACATGGGAGGTCCCAGGTTCGGTTCCCAGTGTCTCCTAAGGAAGATGAGAAAGACAGCAAACTGATGTGATGGGCTGGTGTAGCAAGCTGATGCAACAAGATGACGCAATGAGGAAACACAATTAGAGATACAACAAGCAGGGAGCAGATGTGGCTCAAACAATTGGGTGCCTCCCTCCCACATAGGAGGTCCCAGGTTTGGTTCCCAGTGCCTCCTAAAAAAAGACGAGCAGACACAGAGAGCACACAATGAGCACACAATGAACAGACACAGAGCAGACAGCAAGTGCAAACAGTGAGGGGAGGGGGGATTAAATAAATCTTTAAAAATTGAGTTTAATAACTTTTTCACTTCACCATGTGTGACAAAGGTGGGCCTTGTTTTTTCTTCTGCTCTCCCTTGCCCTATTCTCCTTACCTGCCCCGTGCCCCCGTGACTCAGGTGCATCAGTAACATTTACAAGCATTGATGGGCTTTAATGTTGAGTGCTGACCTATGGATATGGTCCCTGACCATCCCATCTGGGATTGCTCTAAGGACCATTCTAAAATGTTAAACCTAAAGCTGCATTTGAAGTTGGCTTGGAGTGAGAAATTATTGATAGCAAAAAGATAACTAAGATTTCATTTCAAGTGAGACTTTTTGGAATCTATAATAAAACAATAGTCTTGAAACACAGGCTTTGCTGGAGAAAGTTTTCTAAGGCCATGGGGTAGAGAAGATTTATGGTATTTATGAGCAAATTTTCTGTGCCCAGGAAAATACATTTGGGGCAAAGCCAGGAAGCAGAGAGGCTCAGAGAGCATGAAATTAGAGTGTGAAATGAATGGCTTGGGCCTTCAAGAAGGGACTCAGACTGCCCACTTCAGACCTCAGCCTAAGCAGTGAGTTGAGACTCTAGGACCACAATGGAAACCCCAGGTAAGCAGAGGGAGAATCAGAGGACATCTGGGCACCCCCAACCCTACAGCATCCATCGTGGCGCCACAAGCGAGAGCAGCACTGACAGTGAGAGGAGCCTAGAAAGGTGGCCTGCGTGGCTCCAGTTTCCTGAACCCTGTGCTTTGCAAGTGAGAGGTGCAGAAGTTCCTACAGACCCCTGGGTCAGTGAGGATACTGGTCAACCACAGAAGCCCATGTCAAAACCAAGGCAGAGGGAACAGATGTAGCTCAAGTGGTTGAGTGCCGGCTTCCCACATACGAGGTCCCAGGTTCAATCCCTGGTACTTCCTAGAAACAAATGAAAAAACCAACTCTCATTGGGGAGCAGGTGTAGCTTAGTGGTATGTTCAATCCCCAGTGGGTTCATCCCCAGTACCTCCTAAAAAGAATAAAAATTGAAAAAAAAAAAAAAAAAAAAATCAGAGGCAGAGAACTCAGGCCCTGATCACTCCACAGATGTTCAAAGGGTGTCCAGGGATTGGTCCAGGCCTTCTCCACCCTCACCACCCTGAGGCCCTGTGAACTTCTCTCTGCATCCAGATGCGATGTCAAATTTCAACCACAACATTCTTGGAGTGTTCAGAAACAGGAGACGCATACATTATTTGATCATCTTTGTTGTCCTATGAAAATTAACAAGAAGATTGGCTCCTTATTCATAGTAGTTATAAAACAAGCTTTGTAAAAATGCTTTAAAAATACAAAAAGGAAGTAGGTGGGGGTACAAGATGAAACGAGATGAAAATCTTTTTTTTTAAAGATTTATTTGCTTTATCCATTTTAAACCCCCCCTTCCCCATTTGCTGTTTTGTGTCCATTCGCTAGGCAATTCTCTGTGTCTGTTTCCTGCCATCTTTTCTCCTCCTCCTCCTCCAGTCTTCACCAGGATTCGATCCTGGAGACCTCCGATGTAGGAGAGAGGTGTTTTTTGCCACCTGCACCACTTTGGTTCCTGGCTTTCAGAGCTTTTGGAGCATCTCGTCTTGTCTCTCCCCTGCATCTCTCTCCTGTTACGTCATCATCCTGCTGCATGGCTCCCGGGGCCTGGCAGCTCAGCGGCACACAGAGCCTGGCAGCCCATGTGCCTTCTATATATATATTTTTTTAATTTTACCGGGAGATCTCGGGGATTGAACCCAGGTCCCTCCATATGGCAGGCGGATGCCCAACCATTTGAGCCACATCTGCCCCCGAGATGAAAATCTTGAGTTGATAATCACTGAAGCTGGTGGTGGGTACATGGGTTCACTATGTTAATCACTCTACTTTTGCTTATGTTTAAAGTTCTCTATTAAGTTTTTTTTAATTCTGAAGAAAACATGGCATAGTATTAAGATCTGATAAATATGCTAATGACATGCTTGTGTTTATCTTATTCTGTATTCTTTGAACATACTTTCCTTTAATTACTTGTATTTACAATCACCGCATTAAAATCGTCATGTGCTAAAGCCAACATCTAGGCCCACAAAGTTGATTTCTCTTGACAGCTTTTTCCTGAGTATGGGTCACACTTTTTTCTTTGCATTACTCATAATTTTTGGTTGAAAATTGGACATTTAGATATTACAGCAGCTATTGAATCTGATATATTTCTGGGTTGTTTTTTTTTTTTAATGTGACTGGATTTAAACAGTGGAGTCTGTCTCCCCCACAGAGGACTGCAACTGATGTCTCAGCTCAGTTTTTTCATTCTGAGCTTTTATTCTCACTTCCTAGGAGTCACCCCTTTGTCTACATAGCTTAGTGGTCAGCCGAAGCTGGGCTCAAACACCTCGAGCCCAGAAGGCTACCGTCCAGTACCGATGGATCTGGGCATGGGTTGGGAAGCTCCTTCAAAGCTCAAGCAGACTAGAACTGGCCTAGGCTTGTATTTCCCATTGGGTTCTAGTGGGTCTCCCCTACACACAAGATCTCCCATCAGTCAGGGATGTGTGAAGAGCTTAGTTAGCCCTCCTCTGGCTCTCTCAGATCCAGGGTCTCCAGGTTAAATTTCCAGCTGCTCTGCCACTTGCCCCTTCTGGAATTGCACTCTGGCTAGCAAAGCTGAGCTTTCTCCATTTGTTTCCTACCAAGTTCTCTACTTTTAACTGAGAGTCCATGTAGTTCACTCCCTTGGGCAGCAAAACTGCTGGTTTGGGTGGTCAGCTCTGTGCTAGAAAAATTGGGGGGTGGGTTGGGGAGGGGAAGGGGTCCACAGCCCCAGGCAGGAAGGCCACAGACTCCCTTGATTCTTGCCTGAAGTCCTACAACTTCTAAAAAAAAAAAAAAAAAAAAAAAGATTCTCAAGTTGTCTGCCCTTGGTCAATTTCCAGGGCCCCCAAATACTTGTTTTTGACAATTTTATCCAGTTCTCTACTTGCTTTTTGTGGAGAGAATTCACTGACCTCTTCACACTGCCATAGCAAGAAGTCCCTTCTAATATCCTTACTGTCCATTCTTGGAGATTTTAAATGTTTCTCACACACACATACACACACAAAGGATGACAGCAGAGGAGAAATTACTTTTCACCAAGTAAAACTGATGTCCCAAGGGAAAAAAAATAAGTGAAAATTCTTATAAAATTGTAAATATTGGAAGCCTTAATTTCTCAAGCAGCAATTCTGTGGAGAATTGATTTTATCACAGGAGCTAAGTTGCCAGATATAATCCTAAAGAGAGTAATAAAGTTTGAACACATGTATCTGAAACTACTCTAGTAGTAAATTTGCATGTGGCAGCAAGGCAAATGCTTTAGGGAGACTTTCTCAAATGATTCAAAAATGTTTCAAAGATTAAGCTCCATAAAGGTTTTCAAAAAATAAAACATTATCTCATTAGTCTCCAACTTATCACTTCCTATCACGACCACCCCCTTTTTGTTCAGGGAGAGTGCCTGCATATACTTTTGGAAAGGGGATTAATGTTAACCCATTGTAGTGGCTTGGAGTTGTGTACCCCAGAAAAACACGTTCTTAAACTTAATCCATTCCTGTGGGTGTGAACCCTTGTAAAAAGGATCTTTTGATGAGGTTACTTCAGTTAAGGTGTGACTCACCTGAATCAGGATTAGTCTTAATCCTATTTCTGAAGGCTTTATCAAGAAGGCCACAGAGAGAGAAAGAGAGATTAAGCCACAGGGAGCAGCCAGAAGTTGGAAGTCACTGGAACCAAGAAGCCATGTGACAGAAAAGCCAAGGACCAAGGATCGCAGTCTTCTAGGAGAAAGCATCACCTTGCTGGCACCTTGATTTTGGACTTCTCCTAGCCTCAAAACTGTGGGCCAATAAATTCCCACTGTTTAAGCCAACCCACTGCATGGCATTTGCTTTAGCAACCAGGAAAGTAAAACACTCAGAGATGACATTGTGGTTCATCAAATACAACAAAACAGAATTGTTTCCAATGCTTTTCGTTAAAAGAAGTCATGTATTCTTCCTTCTCTGGGATGAACCTTTTCCTTTGGGAAATGTATGTATCTAAAAATGCATACACACTTACATATGGTCAAGTTGAGGTTGATCCATCATTGTTAAAGGAAAAGCTCTCACAATTTAATGTCTTTTACATTTTACAAAAAAAGAATACTTTAACTGACTTTTCTAACAGTGCCCAAGAATATCTAGAAACAACTTTATCAAGCTTTTACTTATATTAAATTCATAGTCAAATATTTTCAAATCAAGATTTAATTTTTAAAGGTCAGAAAGCTCACTGAAGTAAAAATAAAATGTTACAGCTGAAAAGGAGGTTACCCTTGTCAAAAACAGTCACAGCTGAAAATGATCACATTTAAAAAATCATTACAGGGCAAGTTATTTCTTAAACACAGAAGGTCCAAAACACTGATATACAGGAAGATTCTATTTTAGGAGCTAATGCAGAAAACCAACTAAGGGTTCAAATATTTGCCTTAAGTGTTCCATTTACTAACATTCTTGAATTTTTCTTTATTTCCAAGACAAATATTGTTGCAATTATAATGGGTTATTAATTTACTGGATCTATTAAATTATGACACTAACGTGCTGTAAAACCCTCAGAGATATCATATATCCACATGGCCTAAGTCCCAAGGACAGGAAAACAATGTTAGGTTAACACCTTTGTGTATTTCCACTAGAATTGGTTAGGGCAAGAACCCTTTGACCTTTACCTGACATTTAATTTGCTAGCTTGCTTCCTTCAAGAGCGCTCGTATGTCACTTTCCTAAACATGTGCTTACCAACTACTCCCGCCTTCTCCCATCTTTCTGCCACGACCAAGTCAGGGCCCCTAGCACTTGGTATGTGCCTCCATGAGCACTTCTCACAATTCTCTAGTAATTTGAATGTCTTTGTCTCCCATTTGACTGACTTTTTCAAGCCTCAGACCCTACCCACTTCATTTTTAGCAGGTAAGATCCCCTTCAACCGCACAGAGGAGAATTCACACAACTTCCCTCCACCCAAATCCACCTGCTAACTGCATCTCCTCTTTTTTAGTGGGACAGGAGGGATCCTGTCCCATTAAAGGAGTCCTTCCTATCAACGGCCAGTCCACCATCTGCTCCCATCCTATCTGTTCCCCCTTCTCAGGAACTCTTCGCTCTCAACTCTCTTCAGTTTTTCCATTTCAACTGTGCCTTTCCCATAATCATTTCCACATGCTAAAGTCTTCCCAGCTTAAAGCAACTCTCCCTCATCCTGCTTCCTTCTCCAACTAATGCCTTCTCACCCTCTCTGTAATGTGGTTTCTCAGAAGAGTTTCCTACAAACACTATCTCCACTTGCTCACTACCCACTCAACAATACGGCTTTCGCTCCCACCACCCCCTCACTTCCCTGGTCAAAGCTAACAACCTCCTGGTCCCTAAGTACAATAGAATCCTCTTAAAACTTATCTTACCAGCCCTCTCAGTGCACTCATGCTTTTGACCTCTCTTTACCTTTTTGAAATAACCCTTGGCTTCAGTCATCCCCGCCATTCCCACTCTCTCTCTGACATTTTTATCCATTCTTTGGTAGTAAAAAATCACAATTTCCATCATCTGTATATAATTATAGGTTTTATAAAGCCTATGCATAAGTCGTGCATTTATTCATTTCATAAACTATGAATGAATGCATTTTTTGACTCTTAGAAATCCATGAGGTTTGCTAGGTGGGTGTTATTTCAGAGATGAGAAAAATGAGGCTCATAGTTAAAGCAGTTTTGATAAAGGGTCAAAATCAATATTCCAATGCAGCTCTCAACTTTAAAACCTATGCTCCTTCCAATGCTGCATTACACAGTTAAAAATATTCAAGTTCCATATCTAAGAAAAAAATGAAGATAGAACTGATTATCTTGTAGAAAGGCCAAGAAGCCAATAATACATACTACCACCTCTGAAGGAGCCCAAAACAAAGGCTGGCTAAAACCTCTCAGATATCTTTGCAATCATAATCTTGAGCATTATTAAGTTTTTCACACTTAAATTTCCAAAGCTCAAATAATATCATAACAGCAGACATCCAGTGAACACTTAGACATTAGCTGCAGTCAGTCATCAACTGCTGCTATAAACAACATGTGCAAGTCATTTCTCCCCCTTCTGAAGAAAAAGCCAGCAGCTGTTTGCTAAAAAGAAAAAAAAAAATTTATTGTGGATGAAGGCATGGCAAACTTACACATATCATTTTTATTTGTTGTTTTTTTTGCCTTGCAGTGCTCCTGAGAAATTCAGCAATGCATTGACTTTAGCGCTATAAAACACAAACTAATATTAAGGTTTGTATTGTAAATTACCCACATTCAGCTATTTCCCTAAAAATAAAATAAAAAGTTTATCCATTTTAAATAGAGAAACCTTAATAAGTTAAAAAAGACTGACAAATAATCACAAATGTCAGAATATTAATGTACCATTATTTTTTCCATAGGAATTTATAAAATACATATCACCTAGACTTGGTATTTTTACAAAATTAAAGATAAGTTTCTGTTGGTGGAAGACCTTTTAAATACTTTGACATAAAAATTTCATTAGCTTGAAAGGTGAAATTCAAATGCTTTAAGTTTGGTGCAAACAGCCCTTTCTAAATAATTCTCATCACTCCCCTGTCCATCCACATATAAGTGGGGTTTTTTCCCACCTACTGATCTGGTAGGTATTTTGATAGTTTTACCCCTTTCAACCATTAAAAGATTAAAATAACCTGTAAGCTTCATTTGGGTGGAACATTTAATGTTTTAATCGGCTGCTTGCAAAAAAGCAATACCCTTTTTCCCATGGTTTTGTTTTGCTTTGTGTTATAATCAATAATGGCAGGAACAAAACCTCAACTACATGATACAGGATTATACAAAAATCAAATTCAATGGCAGGATGAATTTTCTATTGTAGTAAAGAGGTTGAAAACAATTAGAAATGTAGAAAATTGTGGTAGCGTAGGCTGAATTCAACTACAAATTCTAGTAAGTTAAAGAAAAGTGAACAGTAAAGTTACTGTAGTTGAAATACTGCAGTAAAATTAATGCTAGCAATGTTCTATTGCTAACCTTGAATATATATATGCTTCATCACTGTATGGTTACTAAGAAGATTCCTTAAGCAGATGGTTCATCTCTGACACAACTTAGTTTCAGAAAAGTAAATCAGTTATGTCTGTTTTAATCAACAAACACTTAGTATGCATACCAGTCAACTATAGTTTCAATGATAAAACTAAAACATTAGGTACTATGGCTTTAGGACAAGGTCACACACTTATTTAAAGAGCAGCCATGTAAGATCATACTCTGTGATGTTTAGATACACAATCTATCTGCAACGGCTTCCAAACTTTTGTTAAATTATGGGATGAGGGGCGACAGGCTGTTGTGGTCAGGGAAGGAATTGCTCCTATGTCATAAAAGACATTTAAAAATATGATGACATGCTACTTAAATATCCACCATGCATCTCCTTTTCAAAGGACTTAAAACAGAACTTTTTTGCATCTTCTATTTCTTCAAAATGAAGGACTGTATGCCTTTTTTTTTTTAACTTAGAAACTAGTGTTTCAGTTGCTCCACACTGAAAGGAAACTTCAAATGCAAGCAGCAAATCATTTAGGATAATCAGTGAAAGTATCCAAGGAGTATATATAAGAACCTAACAGTAACAATTCCATAGAGAAATAATAATGGGCAAAACCAACTGGAGGCAGTTTGACAGTTCTAATATAGAACTTGTATGATAACTTCCTTTAAAGTGTAAAGAATGGCAATCAGTTATCTAAGGAGACATGTGATGTTCTGAAGCAGCATTGTCTCATTTACTTAATTTTTTCAGAGAAACAAGTTTTACCCATAGACATATAATTCAAGACTTCCAGTCTGCTAAATACAATAGAAGTTTACAGTTAATCACAGTAAAATTTACAAACAACCAAATTTAGCTCTGGCTGGGGTCAAAACTATTTACATATTTGAATTAGTATCATTTTCATCTTTCCTTGTTATACAAAAATGTTTCTATTTTAAATGCATATGGAAATTTACAAAATTTGCAAGAAATGTCTTTTTAAATTTACAACTTCAACAACTAATACAAATATGAACATTTGATATAATTATGTTCCAATTCAGAACTTTTTATGACAGCTTTATATAAAATTAAAAAAAAATATTCTCTTACTCTTAAATTCTAAACACCTGGTGCTGTTGTCAAAGTTATTTCACTGCTGTCAGTAACCATCACCATGGGAACAGATGACTCCTGGATTGAGGAACCTCATAACAACACCTCAGGCAGAAGAGGCGGCATCACATTCAGCTATATTTTGTTTATTATAGTTATATACATGCAGCTGTACAATTTAACACATATATAAAAGCAGTGTGTATGTGCATGAGGAAACAGGTAGTCTTAAGATACCTTTAAAATATACTTTAGCTCTTAAAACCAAATGATATATCCATACAATGTTCTCAACAATAAAAAGGAACAAACTATGGATACACCTAGCAACTAGGATGGATCTCAAGGGAAAAAAGCCAATCTCAAAAGGTTACGTACTCTACGATTCCATCTACGTAGCGTGCTTGGAATGACAAATTAGAGAGATGGAGAACAGTTAGTGGTTGCCAGCCATTGAAGAGGGTAGGAAGGGAGGTGGCTGTGATTATAAAAGGATAACATGAGGAATTCTTGTGCTGGAACCGTTCTGTGCCTGGACTGTGGTGGGGAGCCCATGAATCTAACATGGGATCAAATTGCACACATTCCACCTCAGAACACCTATGACCTCCCAGGGACAACCTCATTGTTGGCCTGTCTACACAAAGTTCTCTAAAGATAATATATGCTTCAGATCAATTTTCTGCACTATGCAGAGAAGCTACTATTAATATTTGTTCATTGTTTTGGTTTTTTTTTGTAAATCAAAATAAAAGATAAATCAAGTGACTCTAGTTTAAATGAACTTATAAAATTAGAGAAGGAAATAAAGAACTGATATATGGCTATTTGCATTTCTGTCTTTCTTTTTCTTTTTGTAAATTAAAAGATAAATGTTTTTAGTTTAAATGCAGTCAAATCAGAGAAGAAAAATAGCAGATTATGTAGCAAACACTTTTCCTATGACATTAGCAATTTCTAAAAGTGTTACAGGTATTTTTATTAAATTTAGAGAAAGCACAACTACAAATACATGACTTCTTCCAAAAGGCCACTTTGTGATAAAATATATACACATAATATTCCAGGTTGGTTTGCTTGTTTTAAAGTGCTATATTGTTTCTGGCTTGAGAATCACCTATTGCTTTAAAAGGTCTTTCAATACAACTCCAGCGCTGTTGTCCGGTAACACTGGCAAAGGTGTAAATGTAGGCAACACATCTGAAATGGGTTTCAAGAGAAGATGCCCAGGCCCACCAGTTCCATGTCCAGCTGGGTTGATAAGAGGCACAGCTGCAGAGCGGGGGGCTAAAAATGGATTCGCATCTGCTCTTCTGCTGGCTCTGGACTCTGCTGTATCTAAATGACAAAATAAGGATTATTAATCTCCTACCGTTCACTGAGAAGTCATATAAGTCATGCAAGCAGCAACATAAAGAAAATTATATGATATTGCTTAATTTATTAATATTTATGTATGACTTCTATAAATATTAAATTCTATCCTGCTGGTAATAACATTATAGTATTTGGCACTTTTTTGTTGTAGTGTTGTTTATTCAAAAAGAGTACAAAAAGGCCTCAATTGCTAGACAGACAGACAGACAGACAGACAGATAGATAGATAATCATATAGCGAATGTGACAAAATGTTAAAGTTGGTAAAACTGGATATCCGGTAGGAGGTATAATGGAGTTCTCTGTATCGGTTTTATATTATTTTTGTAACTATCTGGTAAGTTTGAAATTATTTCAAAATAAAAAATGAAAAAAATATTTATTTGAAGTTCACTCTTGGTAATTCAAAACATTTTCTGATAAAAAACAATGTTATACATGGTGCTTTAGGTTCCTAGATTTGGTCTCCAAAATAAATTTAATTCATATGTTGCTGGGCTCTGGATCCAACAAGCAGGATCTATGAAATACAGAAGGGTGAAAAAGGACAAGCTTGTAAGAGAAAGGAATGAAAGAAAGAAAAAAGGGAGAACAGAGTATTTGAATGCATATCACAATACTTTATTAGACCCTTTACTATTACTGTTTTAAATTTAAATACCAGCTATATAAATTATCAGCTTAATTTACCATAATACCAGCTTTTTGAAAGGTACTGTCTTTGTTGCAAGGCAAACTCTCTAACTACCCACCTGAAAGATGAAAGACCTGTGAACTTAAATTTCCCCAAATTAACACAATGGTCAATGAAGAAAACTGGCACCCATGTAAACATGATAATTAGAATTGATATTTATGGAAAAAAAATAGCAACAACACATGCATTGTATTACCTGACCTCTTTTAGGCAGTCAAAGGTTTGAAAATGGTTCTATATTAGATTATTTCTCCATACCGTTAAATTGACACAGTTCATTTTTATCAGAATAGGTTTTTGACCTAATGTCTTACTGGAGAGAATTCTGCTTTACTACCCAAAACCATCAGCAATTTCTTGGGAAAGAGACAAGCAAACCCTTGAAGGTACCCATTTCAGCAATGGGAAACTCAATAAAAAGAGCCCCCCTAAAACAAAGAAAGCACTGAGACAAAGTCATCAAATCTACTTAGAGAGAAGTCCTGGGTTCCCAAGCTGCACTTTACTCTGAATGACAAATTTTTTAACTTTCTGGAAAGGCTCCTGGTCCTACTTAGTAAATTCTGACCCTTGCTACATATTCCAAAGCCAGAGTTAAAAATCAAGCTTGCCTTTTTTCATGCAAACCCCAGGCCAACTCAGAAATTACTGGGTTTTGTCTCTGATCAAATCCAATCAAGCTGAGCACATGATTTGATTACAAAAGGAAAGAGAAATTGAGAGAGAAAGACACCCTGCCACAATGAATTCTGGAATCTGCTTCAAGATGCTATAACCTAGTGTAACAAGAAAAAAGTATAGAATATACTTAAATAAAGTCACTACTTTTCACCAAATTTAGCAGCCAAATCTAAACAACAGATAGATTTTACCACTTTTTCTTTCTTTCTATACCACTTTCTTTTTAGTCATCTAATGACTAAAGAAGTTTTTAAAATATCAGAATAGAAATCTTTAATTCTTTTGTCCAAATTTAAATATCTGACATGTGACATAAGCTTGACAGTATATAACAATATATACATTTACAATCCAACTAGTAAACATGTTAATAAACATGTTAATCTATATTAAAAAATAAAGATTTCAGAAAAAAGACCTTCTGATGAAAAGATCTGTTTATAGCCTAATGGATTAAATCAATTTCAACTCAAGAAAATTACTGCATGCCAATACAGGGGATATGAATATTAAAAAAGACATGGCTCTTATAACCTAGTGGAACAGAAAGACATGCACACGTCTACAACCACCTAACCATTAGCTTCCAGGTAGACCTTTCAACTCATGAAAATGCTTTATAACATGCCAAAGCGTTTGGTTACTAAATGTAATGCTCAGGTTTTCACTGGGGGGTGGAGGGGAATGGGACACGGGGGGACAGGACTCTTCTCTAACTATAAACTACACATCTAATTCTAATTAGCAATTCTCACCATTAGTGAGAAAGAAAACAGGTGCCCAGGCAAAGGTTTAAACAAATTTACCTTTATCCAAAGAATAATTCAAAGTGGCTTATGCAGAGAGAGAACTATCATTGTGATATACAGAGGGAAAAGATTTTGTATTGTTTAAATTAATTTAAACCAATTACATATCAGATTGCTATAAAATTATCTGAAGCCAAAATCTTAGGCCTTAGTGGAATTTCTGGAAAAAGTCATTATGCATTTTCAAAAACACTAAAAATTTATTCAATATCACTGTAAAACAATATCATAAATTAAACATTCAACTTTTTAAATTGTGAAAAAAGTAAATATCTAGTTTTACCTTTAAAACTTTGTGGTACATTTGTGGCTAGTTTTGTCCTTCCTGGTGAATCTAGAGGTTTCATATCATAAACAGAAAGTTTTGGTGGTGGGACAGATGGATGAGATTCTGTTTCTAGAAATTTAACAAAAAGTTCTGAAAAAGACTAAGAGAAAATATTTTGGTTATACTCAGGCTAGATAATAAAATTATATTCACTATAAATAAGAAGAGGCAGCAGCTATTCAAATTAAACACTAGAAACTAATCATGCCATTTGAATCATTTTTTTTTACAGATAAGGATGTATGAACAATTGAAACTGCTAGCATTTTATTACATGGGTATCATTACAGAAATTTAGCAGTTTAATCAATAGTCTTTAACAACAACACTCATTACAAACATCTTATAATCAAATTTAGCCAACTGATAAATCTTATATTTTCTTGCCATCAATGGCACTTAAGATATTAAATCTTAGGTCATTTTAATTTCTCCTTACATGGATGTGAAAAATTATATCAAAGGAAAACAAGTATTAAATAGTCATATTTTTCTAAAGTAAGACCCAATCAATGAACATGGCAAAAGATCACCAGTAATATTATCAGATTAAAATAATGTAACATAGACCTTTCCTTTAAATTAAATTTTATGTGATCCAAGTACAGGAGCTCTAGGATTTAACCTTAACTACCTGGTTCTGACTAGGTCAACTTATCCTCAGTTTCCTCTTCAATATAAACAAGCTAACTCAACTCTACATACTAACAGTGCTGGCTAACTCAATATTCATCTAAAGCCTCTAAATACTAGGCCCTGTACATGCTAATTAACTGCCTCCTCCTACCAAAATGTAAGTTCGTTGAGGCACCTTGTCCATCTGGTTTGCTGCTGCATCCCCAATGCTTAAAGCAAGCCAGTGCTCAGCAGGTGCTCAAGAAGTATTCATTGGCTCAATGACCAAGTACATACATACAGGAATAAAAAAGCCTTTGCTGCCCAAACTCTCATAATTTAGTAGCATAACAAACAAATCAATTACTGTGTACCTAGAGCAGCAGCATCAAATACAAGGAAATGAACAGTTAATATTTTGAAAAATAAAAGTACCATAAAAATAGTTAAAATAAAACCTGTATACAATAAAATTATTAAAACTGGCTTGTTATCCCTAAGCTAACAACCTCTCTCTGGATCTCAGCTTCTACACCTCCAAAATAAATAAACAACATAAATAAAATAGCCTAAATAAACTAACCTAAATAATAAGTATAAACAAATAACCTAAATAATCTAAGCTTAAATAAAATAACCTAAAAAAGAAATTCTGTGATTCTTTACAAATGAGTGTGATGCCATCATTCATATTCAGCAAGCATAAAATCCGTTCTTACACTATTAAGCACAGACTGTTGATTTGGTCTCAGAGGTGTGTTGGGAACACTTTTTGAGCCTCCTCCAAACCATCCACTCATCCACCTGGTAACTCCACCCTGATCTTCAATGAACAACTGAAAGAATATTTTAAAACAGAAAAATATTATCAATATCAAAAAAAAAAAGAACCATTTTTACATGACCTCAAAAGTATAGCAAACCATTCTTTTCAAGTCCAATTCCTAGTAAATGTTTCCAACTGATAAGAGTTATGAATACAAAAACATATCATCCCAAGCAATATCTCAAATAAAAGTTTTGGGGGTTTACCATGTCTCAAATCAAAGTATTCTCACATGAGAGGTGGTTCATAAGTTACAAAAGATTTAAACTAATATCATACAAATTGAACAAATCTACCTCTTCCCTGTACAGGGGTTCTTAACCAGAGGTCCATGAGCTTGAACTGAAATTCAAAAAAACATTATTCTGTGGGGACGTGTTGGTGCGGGTGTGATATATTTATTAAATAATACACAGTATAGTGAGGGCTTAGTAAAGGGTCCGTGGTTTTCACCTGATTGGGAAAGGGGTCTGTGGAACAAAAGTGGTTAAGAACCCTGCAGTGTAGCATGAAATGATTCCATTTCTACCTTACTGACAAAATGATATACAGTAAAAATCATATAATACACAATTAACAGGAAAAAATTTTTAATTATGCCACTATTTTCTTAGTGACAAATGTGTCAGAATGAATTTCATTGCTCAGTTACCTGCTCCATTTCCTCCTTTTTGATACCCAGGATGCTTCCCATTAGTCTTAACACTTCGTGACGCTTATTTTTTGGTGTGTGAAAATGTCCAATGAAGAGGTTTCTCATTAGGACTCTATAAAAATGGAGGCAGAAACAGCTCAAGCTAACTCAAATTACCCAAACATTGAGTGTACCCGAAAAATAATCACATTTTCCCAAAGACAATATTTTAAATATTTTAAAGTAGCTCTTTTTAAAAAATCTTAACAACTCTAAGAATATTTCAGATAAGACAAAACACACCTTTAAAAACATCACTCATTAGCCATCCACTTTCCTCAACCAAATACTCAGCTGAATGGTGTTTCATTAGTAATTTTCTGTGCCCGCCTGGGTTGATGTACACCTTAAGGAGACACTTCAGATTTCCCCTCCCCACCTTCAATGGTGATGATAGTTCTTACACTTAATCATGCTTATACTTCCCCATTCATATTTATTAAAAATTAATTTGCTAACGATACCTAACTTTTTAAAATACTAAATGATATATTGCACATATACCTAGGTTTCAGACCTAATATATTTGAGCTAGATGTTATCTTCATTTAAGGTAAATGGAGCAGAAAAGAAAAAGAATAGTTTTTTATTTTCTAAAGTACTTCATATTGGGGTAATGTTTAACTCTTCTATATGGTTGAAGAAAAAGAATTTGGGTTGGAGAAAATCTATTTTAAAAACAAGAGGAGGAGGTAAGTATTCTACTGACCCCACCTTAAAACAACCTACATCTCATGACTATATAAGAAAAGGCTTTTTAAAAAATTAATCACATATAAACATCTACATGTAGAAGTATGTTGTTTTTTTTTTACCATATAAGTAATCGCAATAAAATATTTAAAAGTTAAAAGGCAGAGCATACTTGTCCACTTTTCCTTCTGTGCTGTTTACTAAGTTCATCAATTTCTTTTGTACATCATCCAGCATTTCCTGTCGAAGCTCATCTGTTTTTAAAAATGTGAATAAAGATAGTCATTAACTGATTAAAAGTGGTCTGGATGAAAATATTTTATGGCATCTTTACTATGAACTTTGAATATATGTACTTATTCTAATTGGTAATATTCAATTACTTCCATCTCTTCTTTGGTTCAAGAAACTAGGCTCTTTGGTGTAGAGATTACCTGAAAGCCACAGTATGCCTTAATGCACATGGTTTACCCCAGTAAAGTAATCAATTCCCTAAGAGAAAATTTTAAAATGAAAGAGTTTTCACTCTCCAGAGCAACTTAATAACATGAAGAGATTTTCACTCCTGCTTCCTTGCATGAAACATTTCAGGAGCCACTCTGAAATGGGAAGAAATGGCAAGGACAATTTTAAATTTTCCTTTTTTCATTCTCCTGGCTGGAAATAAAAAAAGGAAAATTTAAAATTGTCCTTGCCATTTCTATAGGTAATCTCTATTCTGTTCTTGGCATGCTGATTAAAAAGAGTATCTAACACAAGTAAAACCATAGCTCAGGATACAGTTTGTAGGGCAGACTATCCCGGGCAAGGAAATTTCAAAATACACTTCAGATAATTGGCTCTAACATACTAATCATGTTACGATAGCTTATGACTGCTTTAAAATTCCTAAAATTTAAAAAGGAAGAAAAATCCATAAAATTTTGGTAAAATAGTTGGAATCCAGATAGTACTAAAGGCAAAGTCTAGAGTTACCACAGGAGAGGCCCTGTTCATAAATTCAACCATACAACAGGGCCAAACCCATGAAGTTTATAAGAAGAAATAGACAGCAGAGCAGAAAGAGATGTTTACTAACTTCAAGCTAGGTTACAAGTTTTGTTCTGCTGTTTTTGCAGCAGAGCACTAGTTTTCAAATCAAGAAATACTCATATCCAAACACTAAACTTGACTTCATTCCATGAACCTACTTTTTCTTTGAGTTATGCTGCATTTTCCTAGTAACTGGAAACAAGGTCCTTTATCAGATACATGATTTCCAAATATTTTCTCCCATTCTATGGGATATCACTTCACTTTTTTGATGATATGCTTTGAAGCACAAAAGCTTTTAATTTTGATGAAGTACAATTTATCTATTTTTTCTTTTGTTGCTTGTAGTTTTTAGGGTCATATCGAAGAAACCAATGCCTAACCCAAAGTCACAAAGATGTGGTCCTATGTCTTCTTCTAAGAGTTTTACAGTTTCAGTTCTACAGTTTAGGTCTATGAACTATGTTGAGTTCATTTTTGTGCATAGCGTGAGGTAGGAGCCCAACTTCATTCTTTTACATGTGGACACCTAGTTGTTCCAGCACCATTTGTTAAAAAAAAAAATTCTTTTCCCACTAAATGGTCTTGGCACCCTTGTCAAAAATCAATATACCAAAAACACATGGTTTATTTCTTGACTTCCAATTCCCACTACAAGACTTCTCCAAATGCTCTTTGTTCTGCCTGGAAAGCTCTACTTAAACCTGTTTCATTGCCATTACCTAATGAACTCCTACTCACCCTTTATGCCTCAGTTTCCAGGTCCCTTCCTCAAGGAATTTTTTTTTCTCTGAACTTCATGGATTAGGCCAGGTCCATCTGCTTTGTGATCTTATTCTACCCTGTACAATGCTTCTGTACCATGCCTAAAATTCTGATTTACATGATATCTAAATCATGTAAATCAGAATTTTGATTTACAGTACCAAATGCATAGCCATAATGTCCAGTTTAACTGTTTGCAATGGCTTGTGGTTTTTAAAAATCTAAACTGCAAAAGGCAATTCATATAATAGACTAACTCTACCAAAATAGAGATGGTTGCCACAACTATATTATAAAAGCAAGGTCTCTGTTTGGAAAATCTACTACAAACTTTTCCTGTCCAGCCTTTCCAATAAGGAATTTAAACTTGGACATCAAAAAAAGAGAGAGAGAACAACTATTATTAAAGTCTGAGTCAGTAACAGACATTTTGGATTCTTAGTGTGCACATATATACTATTAGCATATGGTGCTATCTGGGCCTTTCCTAGCACTAGGTTCTGAATGTAAATAGAATTCTCCACTATTCAGAGGCTGAGCAGCAAATAAAAAAATTTACCTCTTGTCTCTGTTCTGACTTAACCATCCCACTCAGGAGCTATATTAAGAGCCAAGGTAGAGATGGTCTTCTCTTCCTCCTTTCCCTCCTTCACAAGGATATAAAACGTAGCAGAGAAACAGAGGTCAAACTTACTTACCTTATCCCTACCTTCCCTTTTGCTGAGATTTCACTTCTCCTATCTACTTTCCTCCAACATTAATAATTTTACACTGATTACATGTCAAAATGAAAATTTGGGGTATATTAGGTTATATAAAATATATATCATATATCCTTTAAAAATAATATATGATTAAGATTAATTTACCCTAAATCTTTTTACCTTCTTAATGTAGCTACTAAAAGAATTAAAATTACCTATGTGGCTTGAATTATATTTCTATTGAACAACAGTGCTTTAGAGCATAACCAGAATATAACCATTACAGTGTACTGTCTTAATTTTTTTAAAAAAACTTTAATGATAAATCTTCAGAGTCAAATTCATGAAATGCTGATCCTGATAAGAATGATTTTAGTAAAATAAGGCAGTTTATGAAAAACTGATCAATAAGTAAAATTTCTTAAAGTTCAAATAAAAATATTTTCTTGATAAAACTCATTAACGTTGATAAACTTTTGATTAAAATCTCAGTATTCAAAAAAAATTTTGGTACTCAGAAAAGTAGAGTCAAAACATCCTCAAGGTCAGAATGATAGGATTAAAAATTCTTAGACTCATTAACAGAATATACAGTTAGTCCCTGAGCTGATGTGACATAGAGTTAAGAATTCTGCATGTCCTCTGCAGTCATGCAAAGGGCAGTTTCAAATTCAAGTAGTAGTTTAAATGTATTCTAATATTTGAATCTAGAAAAAATCTCAGAACCTGGGGATAGGGGCTGGAAGGATGGTATTAACTAGGAGAGGTCTGAAAAACCAAAGTCACACACCCACTTCAAAGGTCCCCACAGACTCCTCTTTTTCTCCAGGTACTCTATTCTCCTCCCCTCAGAAATTCTGAATACTTCTCCACAAAAATGGAAGACTAATTCAAACCAAAATTTGAAATTAGAACTGTATTTATAAGGAAAGCCAAAATACAGTTATTCAGAAGTGGGTACTTAGCCAAATATAATATCCCTATGAAAAAATCTAACATGCCAAAATAATTCTTTGTAAGTTAAAGAAAAACAAAGTGTGTGTGTGGGGGGGGCGGAGTTGCGCTAAAGTTGAGAAACAGCAACTGAGATACAGTCTAGTTTGGAGGAAGAATTACTCTGAACAACATATTTAAAACGTGCTATACACATCAAAGCCTCTTCTCTGTAACTCCTGGAATTGGTGCCATGGACTTCACTTGATTTAAAATCAAAATTGAATATAAAATGTAATTGACTACAACAAATCACTACTTCATAATTTCATATTTTTATTTGTGATTAATCACACTGCACTAGAATCTACCATAATACTCTCTTCAGAGAACATCTTAAAATTAAGTCCAGGGAAACGGATGTGGCTCAAGAGGTTTGGCGTCCGTCTACCATATGGAGAGACCGCGGGTTCGATCCCCGGTACCTCCCGGTAAAAAAAAAAAAAAAAAAAGAATAAAAATTAAGTCCAATTCCTTACAAAGTCATTTTGATATTTCATGACTAAGCTCCCTTCGATGAGACCCAAATCAGGTTTAGTTAACAGTTACCTGGCTGAAAAAAGAAACATAGATGGAGCACAGGGCTTGAGAGTCAGAAAACTTGTACCTGAATCATGACCTAATTACTAGGCGACTTTGTTGCCTATTTTGTAAAATAAGCATGCTTATCTCAAAGCATTTTGAGAGAACCAAATGAAGGATCAAATGTGACTCTTCTAAACAGTAAAGTTCTACATAAAGCATTAGTACTCATTCATCTGATTTCTTAAAATAACCAAAGAATTCATCCTTCAACCGCTTTGGTTAAAATTAACATTTCTGTGATTTTTCCTTCATTTTGCCATATTTGTTGTCTTTAAGAACCACAGCAAAGGTGTTAAGAGAAGGAAGTTAGATGACTTTCTTTATATATAAAAATGGTGGTAAATAAAGTTGGGTCTGGCGTCTTATTTGCACTGGCTACCTTAAAAATAAATTTAAATTTGATTCAACTTTAAACCTAAATATAAAGAAATTTAGCCTCCTCATTTAGTTAAATATAATCAACAAGCTAAAAATTAGGTGATATTTTTATTACAAGATCATTCATTATAGCATGAAAAAATATATTTTAAAGGTATCCTATATTTATTTGCAATTTGAAGTTAAAACACATTAGTATCTGCTTCTTCCTTTAACCCTACATTTTTAACCATTGCAGACCCAGAATTATAAGATCTCGAATACATGATGGATGTTGTCTTGTTCCATAATTATAATTAGTTATTACTGAGTAAAAAGTAATTTTTAAAATTCCTCTTCCTAACAATGAACTCACAGGAAAAGAATTTTGTTAAAATTTGAATCTGTGATTCTGTAAAATGAAATAGGTTGAGTTTACTGGATTGTTTCTATAGTTAATTGAAGTTTATATATGTACTTGAAGATTTTACATAAATATTTTTAAATCACTACATCAAATTTATTCTCTTTGTCCTCCTACCTCAATCCTTAAATACAAATGTGGATAATTTGTACTAGATTTTTCCATAGCAAAACCAATTTTTATTAGTTGTAGGTTTATAGAAAAACCAGGCATAAAATATAGAGTACCTATATAATGCCCTATTATTAACACCTTGCATTAATGTGGCACCTTTTTTATAACTAATGAAAGAATACATTTAGTTAACATACATACAACCTAAAATTTCCCTTTTAATCACATTCAACTATATATTTCAGTGCAGTGAATTACATTCACAATGTTGTACCACCACCACCACCATCCATTACCAAAACTTTTCCATCAGCCTAAACAGAAACTCTGTACAATTTAAGCATGAACTCCCCATTCCCTACCACCACCCCGGCCCCTGGTAACCTATATTCTAGTTTCTGACTCCACGAATTTGCTTTTTCTGATTATTTGATATCAGTGAGATCATACAATGTTTGTCCTTTTGTGTCTGGCTTATTTCACTCAACATGATGTCTTCAAGGTTCATCTATGTTTTCGAGTGTTATCAGAATGTCATTCCTTTTTATGGTTGAATAATATTGCACTGTATGTATATACCACATTTTATTTATCCATTCATTAGTTGATGGCTCCTTGGGTTTTTGGCAAAAGTGAATAATGCCGCTATGAACATCAAGTATGCAAATATCTGTTAAGAGTCCCTACTTTCAATTCTTTTCCGTACATACCTAGAAGTGGGATTGTTGGAGCACATGGTAATTCTATTCTTAACATTCTGAGGAACCTCCAAACTGTCTTCCACAGTGGCTGCACCATTTTAGTTTCCCATCCACAATGAATGAGTGTTCTTATTTTTCCACATTCTTTCCAGTGTGTAATTTCCTGTTGTTGTTTTTTAATACTAGCCATTCTAGTGGGTATAAACTGTTATCTCATGTTTTTGATTTGCATTTTCCTAATGGCTAATGATGTTGAGCATCTTTTCATGTGCTATTTAGTCATTTGTTTATTCTTTTTGGAGAAATGTCTATTCAAGCCTTTTGCCCAATTTTTAATTGGGTTGTTTGTCTTTCTGTTGTTGAGTTGTACAGTTTCTTTATATGTTCTTGATATTAAACTCCTAGCAGATATGTGATTTCCAATTATTTTCTCCCTTGCCCTTTGATGCCCAAAAGTTTTTAATTTTGATGAAGACCCATTTATCTATTTTTCCTTTTGTTGCTTGTGCTTTGGGTATGAAGCCCAAGAAATCATTGCCTAATCCAATGTCCTAAAGGTGCTTCCCTACATTTTCTTCTGGGAGTTTTATAATTCTTATATTTCTTATATTTAGGTCTTTGATCCATTTGACTTCATTTCTGTATATGGGGCTCCACCTTCATTCTTTTGCATATGGACATCCAGTTCTCCCACTATCATTTGTTGAGGAGAATATTCTTTCCCAATTGAGAGGACTTGGCACCCTTGTCAAAAATTAGTTAGCTATAAAAGTAAGGGTTGATTTCTGAATGCTCAATTAAATTACCTTGATCTATGTCTGTCCTTGTGCCAATACCATGCTGTTTGATTACTGTGGCTTTGAAAAAAGTTGTTTTTTTTTTTTTTTTTTTTTTTCAGCAAGTACTGGGGA
The DNA here is from genome assembly GCA_026826555.1 of Tolypeutes matacus. NCBI lineage: Eukaryota > Metazoa > Chordata > Mammalia > Cingulata > Chlamyphoridae > Tolypeutes > Tolypeutes matacus. Next base: position 11,118,322 of record JAKSZT010053819.1, read on the forward strand.
TTGAACCCGGGACCTTGTAAATGGGAAACAGGTGCTCAGCCACTGAGCTACATCCACTCTCCAATGAGAGATTTTGGTTGTTCTTAGGAGGTACCAGGTATAGAACCAGGATCTCGTGCATGGGAAGCAGGTGGTCAACCACTTGAGCTACATCTGCTTCCCTGAAATAAATTTTAAAATCAGGAAGTGTGAGTCCTTCAACGTTGTTCTTCTTTTTCAAGATGGCTATGGTTATTCAGGGCCCCTTACCTTTCCATATAATTTCAAGACTGGCTTTTCCATTTCTGCATAGAAGGCTGTTGGAATTTGGATTGAGATTGCATTGAATCTGTAAATTGAATTGGGTAGAACTGGCATCTTAACAATATTTAGCCTTCCAATCCATGAACATGGAATGTCCTTCTATTTATTTAAATCCTCTTTGATTTATTTTCGTAATATTTTGTCATTTTCCATGTACAAGTCCTTTATATCTCTCGTTAGATTTATTCCTAGATATTTGATTCTTATAGTTGCTATTATAAATGGACTATTTTTCTTAATTTCTTCTGATTGCTCATCACTAGTGTATAGAAACAGTCTGATTTGGGGTATTGACCTTGTACCCTGCCACTTTGCTGAATTCATTTATTAGTTCAAGTGGCTTTCTTGTGGATTTTTCAGGAATTTTCTGTATATAGGATTATATCATCTCTTTTTGTTGGATTGACCCCTTTATCAGTATAAAATGACCTTCTTTATCATAACACTTTTTGACTTAAAGCCTATTTTATCTATTAACATAGTTATCCTAGATCTTTTCGAGACTACTTGCATGGTATATTATTTTCCTTCCTTTCACTTCAACTTACTGATGTCTTTGAATTTAAGGTGAGTCCCTTGTAAACAGCATATATTTTGAATGTGCTATTTTATCCATTCTATCAGTCTCTGCCTTTTCACTACAGAGTTTAATTCATTTATCTTTAAAGTCACTACTGATAAAGGAGGGCTTTATTTTGACATTTTGGTATTAAGACTTTATAAGTCATACCTTTTTTGACCCTCAATTCTTCTATTAATGCCTACATTCTTTTTTTTTTTTTTTTTTTCCCCGGTATGGTACCATATTATGTCCCTTATTTCTTTCTGGATATATTTTTTTATATATTTTCTTTGTGGGTATCATGAGGTTAAAATTTAACATCCTAATATAATAATCATTTTTCATTTCATAACAACCAAACTTCAATAGCATACACATACACTGTTCCAATACCCCCTCCACCCCCCACCTATTTTTGTACTTGTTACAAATTATATCTTTGTATATTGTATATCCAAAACCATAGATTTATCATTACTTTTTATGCATTTGCATTTTAGCACCTGTAAGAAGTAATAAGTGGAGTAACATACCAAAAAACTCAACACCATAGTGCTGGCATTTATAATTACCCATATGGTTACCACCTTCACCAGAGGTCTCTATTTTTATGCTGCTTTGATCCACTGTCTGGTGGTGTTCTCTTCCAGTCTGAAGAATTCCCTTTAGCATTGCTTGTAGGTCATGTCTAGTGGTAATGAGCTCTATGACCTTTTATCTAGGAATGTCTTAATCTCTCCCTCATTTTTGAAAGAAAGTTTCATCAATATAAAATTCTTGGTTGGCAGCTGTTTTCTTTCAGAATTTTAAGTATTTCAATCCACTGCCTTCTTGCCTCCATGGTTTCTGGTGAGAATTTGGCACTTAGTCAACTTGGTACTCTCTTGTAAATAACTCGCTGCTTTTCTCTTGCAGCTTTCAGAACTCTTTCCTTGTCCTTTGCTTTCAACAGTTTGAACATCAAGTGTCTGGGTTTTGTCTTCAAGGTTATCCTGTTTGGTGTTCACTGGGCTTCTTGGATGTGCACATTCACATTTTTTGCCAAGTTTAGGGAGTCTTCTGTCATTGTTTCTTTAAAAATTTCTTCTGCTCCTCTCTCTTCTTCTCCCTCTGGAACACTCATAATGTGTATATTGGTACACTTGATGGTGACCCACAAGTCTCTTGGGCTATTTTCACTTTTTCTAATTTTTTTACTCCTCAGCCTCACTCATTTTGTCTTGTCTTTGAATTCACTGATTCTTCTGCCAGCTCCAATCTGCTGTTGAAACTCTTCTGGGAATTGTTCATTTCAGTTATTGTGGTCTTCAACTCCCGTAGCTCTGTTTGGTTTCTTTTTAAAATTGCTAACTCTTTATTGGGAGTCTCATATTGTTCCTTCATTGTTTTCCTGATATCCTTTAGTTCTTTCTCCACATTTTTCATCTCCTTGAGCATACTGAAGATCACTTTTTTTTTTTGAAAGCACTGGTGATTGAACCCAGGACCTCGTACATGCAAAGCCAGGCACTCAACCACTGAGCTACACCCACTCCACATGAAGATCATTTTTTAAAAGTCTTTGTCCAATATGTCCACAGTCTGGTCTTCTTCACTGATGGTTTATGGATTTTTATCCTGTTCCTTTGGGTAGGCCATCATTTCCTATTTCTTTGTCTTGCAATCTTTTGTTACATATGGTTCACCTGTACAATTTAATATTTTAAATGTTACCTCTGATAGTCCTTGAGCTGCCTGTTTTTTGAGTTTGTATCCAGATAGTGATATCAGAGATTTTCTTGAGGGCCAGGACATAACACCACCAAACAAACCAATTCAAAAACATCTTTTACAGTCTGCAAATTGGTTTTGAACCGGCTGGTACTCTCCAGAGTTCAGCCCACCTATAAAGGTCAGTCAAAGGTGAATGTAAAATAGAGGGTCCTTCCTCTCTTTTCTGAGCCTTTATGGTCCTGGGCTTATGCTTGCTAGTGGCTTTAGGAGTTCCCCTGCTTACAGTAATTTGAATGTCCCCTCTACTCCCTAGGAAATAGACCTTCTCTCTCCTGGGTACACCATCACAGTACTTAAAGCAGGTAAACCTTTGTCCTAGGCTGCCTAATTCAATTGTTTCTTATACCATTTTTGCGGTTCCAGATTGTTTTTGCCTGGAGGGCAAATTCTGGGTGGGCTGGGCGGGGACGGGAGGTGTTGAGCTGGAGAGGAATTTCCTAGGTCAGCTTTTCCTGCCAGAATGAAGCCAGGGATCCATAAAGGGAGCACCAGCCAGCTCCATGCTGCATTGGGAGGACGTAAAGAAGAGGCCAGTAAGAGTACCAAGAACTTCTCCAAAGGCTCTTTAAAACTGCATTTTCTTGATTCAGAATTGCTCTGTAAATGCAGTGCTTTAACTGTTTCCATAGTTTAGAGGAAAAGTAACGTATTAAGACTCCTCTGCCACTTTTTTCCAAGGTGGGTTGGAAGAGTAGACACCCTCAGAACCAGGCCTCCAGCGATCTGAAGTAGCTGATAAAGCAGTGATCAGCAATTGGACTGCACACCCCCAGATCTTGGGGAAATGGGTTTTTATATCCCACCCTGGCACCAGCAAACTGCACCAGGGTCTGGAATTGAGGATGTTACTGCTGCCTGCCATGAGGATGGAGGTAGCTGCTGCATGGAGAGTGAAATTCACTGATATTTTCTGCAATTTACCAGCCTCTTCCCTGGATGCTGCACAGTATTCTACTAGACTCTAGAGTTTCAAAATAGTTGATTCAGATAGTTCCTGCATGTTTAACAGTTGTTCTGGTGGAGGGACTGGTTCCTGGAGCTTCATACTCCATCATCTTCCCACAATCCCCCATAAAATATTTTTAAAAGGCAGTATTTTGAGTCAAAGCTATATGTTTAATTTTAAAAGGTTCATATGGACTAGCCATACTCCACAAGGATTGGAAGTTCTGTCAGTGAAAAATAGTCATTACGATAATTTTGCTACTTATATATCATCATTATTCTAGAAATATACTAATGACAAAAGGCTTTCTAAACTGCAGGCTGGATATTAACTTATTTCTGAAAGCAACCTGCTGCAGATCAGCATAGACTACATCTGGCCCCAAAAAAGTGTTTTGTTCAGCCTATAAAGGGTATAAACAAAATCTTAAATTAGGTGTAACATTAAAAAAATTGGAATATTTCACATAAAAATCCAGATTCCCAATATCTCTTAAAAATCGGAATATTTGGCAATAGTAAATCCACATTCTGATACAGCACTAACTGGCTAGAGCTGAGAATCTGCTGCCCCCTATAAAAAACACTTTCTAATTTACCAGGTCTCTACTTTTATATTACCACTTTAGCCCCAGTTGGCAATTTGTGTTTGTGAAACATTCTTATAGTTTCATTACTCCTTATAACAACCCACTTCCATCCTCACCTTCCCAGTACTCCACACCAATATACCACACACAGCACCTTTTGGTCATTATTAGTCAACCAGATCTACAGCCAATTTCCATATTGTGTCAAGGATTCATATGAATTCCTCCCTCTGTCAAGAATGTTCTTCCCCAACTCCCTGTCGGCTTAGCTGTAACTATTCATCATTGAAGTGAGGTCAAATACACCCTTCACAACTTGTAACATTGATATAAAGACAGGGGTCACCAGAGGTTCTGAGGGGAGGGAGAGGGAGGAATGAGTGTAACATGGGGCATTTGGGGGACATTGGAACTGTTCTGCATGATATTGCAGTGACAGACACAGGCCATTATATATTTGTCAAAACCTATCAAACAGTGTGGTGAAGGGTGTAGAGCATTATGTAAACTATAGACCATGGTTGGTAGCAATGCTTCAGTATGTGTTCCTCAGTTGTAACAAATATACCACACTAATGAAAGATGCTGTTAATGGGGGAGAGTTTGAGAGGGGGAGGGGGTGAGGTATATGGAAATCCCCTATATTTTCTTTTTTTTTTTTTTTTGCCCATATATTTTCAATGTAGCTTTTATGTAAACCAAAACTTCTTTAAAAATAAAGAAAAACAAAAGGAAATATACCCTTCATAAGCTTTTCTACCCTTCCATACCACCATCACCTGTAGAATGGAGAACTCCTTCTTGTTGAAACAATGTGCTGTATGTATTTGATTACATGATTTTCCCTTACTGCCTAACTGTAAACTTCCTGAAGGCAGGACCACTGTCCCTTATCTTTGCATCTCCAGTGCCTATTTTAGTGCTTGGTACACAACAGATAAACAATGAATGTTTGGTATATAAATGAAAGAATGATTTTTTTTCCTCTGGGAAGGGAGAATATCTGGGAAAGAAGAATAAAACACAACAATAACAAATGATTTATGTTCTGAATTACTTATCTATATATAAAGAAACAAGGGAGAGTACACATAAAATCCATTAAATCAAAACATTCTCATCTCTTCATAATTTACTTTTTCCTTTATATTTAGAGGAAATATTAAAACATGAATCCAATTTCTAAAACATAGCTCGGTTTCAGTATTAGGGAAACACACATTTTAAAACATAGCCATTAAATTGAAAAGGGCTTAATTATTTACCTTACTGATAAAAACTTTTTTCTTAACTCAAACTTTAGCATTGTATAGTATACCCAGATGTTTATATCATCTCAAATAATTTTTTAACCATTTACGGCTATTCAAAAAACTGCATCTGGTACTTCTTATATGTTTCCTCTAAAATCACTGCTTCTGCCAAAAACATCTATAAAGAAATCCCTCAAAAGGTCTGGGTAACAAAGCGTCTGGGAATGTATTTGGCCTATGTTCAACAGGACATTATATGTTTTCTTGTATAAATCATATCCTGGAAAATGGAATGTCTTTATTTAAAATAAAAACTCTGCCATCCAGCAACATAAAGGTAGTTCCATGAAAAACACTTTAAGCTTCTTTTATATTTGTAGTTTTAAAACATGTTTTTATGCTTCATATTACAGTAGACTTCACTGGGACTTATTTTATATGTTCTTTTAGATTTCCTTTTAAAAAATATTCTAAGGAAATTTTCCATTCTCAACTCATAGAAGACTTTTTTAAAAAACAGCCACTAAACCTTCTTAAATAAAAATAAATTTAGTTATGAAGCTCTTTAAGTACAGATATAAACTGGCAGATAGACCAAAAGAATTTCCTGATGGTAGAATATTAATTAGCATTCCTTAAGAAAATATTTTTCTTTGTATACCATAAAATTCACCACTCTTTTGAATAATGGTTACCAAAACAATAGCTATTTTACACTTTCTACTACAATTTTATCCAATTTCTTTTTCATTTAAGCAAGAACTTATTTCTAGGTTGATGGTAAGGAACAAGAAGTGAAAGAAGGAAAAGTCAAATTCAGCCATAAATATACCAAGATAACACATCTCTTAATGGTTCAGCTACAGTCTAGGTTTACACAGGTGTATATTTTCTCATTAATAACAATTCCATAGAAATTCTGACTTCTGATCAACTCAAACAAATTGATTACAGACAATGGCTTATCTGCTTCATAGAGGACTAGTGTCCTGAATTTGAAGGAAAAAAACCATACATATTCCAAACATATGGAGTATTATTCAGCTGTTAGGAGGAATGAAATACTGATACATATGACAACATGGATGAACCATGAGAACCTTATGTTGAGTGAAATAAGCCAGACACAAAAAGACAAATATTGCATGATCTCACTGATATGAACTAAGTATAGTGAGCAGATTCATGGACGTAGAGTCTGGAAAATAGGTTACCAGGAGATAGAATGGGAATAGAGAATGGTGACCCAATGCTTTATTTGTGCAGAATTTATAATTAGGTTGATTGTAATGGTTTGAGATGGTGAAGCCTGCTAAAATGGGGGCTTAGATCTCACAGGGCAGATGGAAGGAACTGTTTTGCTTGCAGTTGTAGGTACTCTTTGCTACATGAACATACATAAACAATAAGTGTATAGTAAAAGTTGTGAACTTACAAAACAAACACGTATATCATCATATGCAATTTCTTTCCTCTGCTCCATAGTATCTAAGTCCCCTCTCAGCCTGAAGTAGTCAGAGTAGACACCATCCAAAATCCCTCAAGACTGAAGAATGAACAAACATAACAGGGGAGTGTAACCACAGACCAAAGCAGATTTACTGATATTGTAGTTATTATCTTGTATTAACAGAATAATTTGTAACATGTCTATGAAGATGGAGGTAGAGAGAGGAAGAGGAGAGAAGAATAGGTAGAACACAGGGCATTTTTAGAGGAGTGAAACTGTCCTCTATATACTGTAATGATGGACACATGACATTATATATTTGTCAAAGCCTATAAAAATGCACAGCATAAAGTGTAAACCATAATGCAAACTACAGACAATGGTTAGTAACAATGCTTCAATATTGGTTCATCAGTTTTAACAAATGTACCACACTAATGCAAGATGTTAATAATACAGGAAACTTTGTGGGGAGGGGGTTATATGGGAACTCTCTGTACTTTCTAAGTAATTTTTCTGTAAATCTAAAACTTCTCTAAAAAAAAATAAAGATAAAAATAAATAAAAATGTAAGATGGTATGTGAAATGTCTTTGTAATTATTGGAAAAAGAGTACCTTCACATAAAATGTTGAAAGTGTCATTTCTAATAGGAAGTATAGCAGTAATTCTTCTGAAAGCCAATAATTGTCTATTAAAACATAGCAGCTCTTGGGGGTTGGATGTGGCTCAACTGGTTGGGCGTCTGTCTCCCATATGGAAGGACCCGGGTTTGATCCCCGGGACCTCCCGGTAAAATAAAATAAATAAATAAAACATAGCAGCTCTAATAGCTTAGGGTTTTCTCTGTTACTTTCTCATGGTATGTGTATGTGTATGTGAGCATTTATGTGTTCTCTCTCTCTCTCTCTCTCCTTCCCTCCCTCTCCCCCTCTTCCCCTCCTTCTCCCTCTCCTACTCTCTCTCCTTCTCTCTCCAGTTCTTTCACTCTCTAGGTCAAATTGTACTATTGGTTTAAGGCTCCAGTAAAGTTCCTTTCCTCCATGGAATGTCCTGATCCTCAGTGGGACTTTTGGGGAACTAAACACGTACTGCCTTATGATCACGTTGTGCACCAATGTCTTGAACTACTAACTTGGGTGGATCTATCCTAGGTATTACTTCTTTAGTTAAGCTCCTTGGAAAATAGGATCCTATCTAGCATCTCACACACCATCTAACATGAAGCCAAGCAAACTGTTCTCATTAAGTGCTTAATGCCTGATAAAGCACTTTCATACTTTTCATACAGAGCTTGTAAATGTCCTCAACCCATAACCAGAGTTACAAATATATGGCACTAACAATTATACACTCTAAGAATGGTTTGAAATCATTCTACTGTTTCAATATCAGTGTTAAATGCAAAGTTGTCTTTTCATATTTGACCAGACTGAATTACCTCATCTCTAACAGTAATAACATAATCAACCATTTTGAATAAAATACCACTTTTTAAAGTGAGTTTCCTAATATTGTTTAAATGTTGAAACTGTATATCAACTAATCATCAGTCTACAGATGCTTAGAAATAAAACAATACTGTGCCTCTACAATTCAAAGCTCTATGTACTTTCTTACAGCAAAAGCTAATCTGTCTTTTTTAAAATTGTTTCTCCTGGCAAATTTTTTTGCTGTCTGGCCAAGTTTTGTGTTAAAAATAAAGTACTGTATTACAACATCCATCAAAATTTAAAGGACTTAATGATCTATGAAAGAAAATATACAGCAATTCTTTTGAAACAACCAAGCTAATCAAAGTTTCATTTATATTATCAAATCAAAAGACTGCAGCTTTGAGAAAATAAAACCACATTTGTGTTTAGAGATTTAAAAGCATTATTAAGCATTTAAGTAATAAAAGAAAACAGACTGTTAAGAAGAGCTGTAAATGAAAGAATGACTTTAAGACATAACAGAACTATCTCTTTACTCCCCACTTCCTGCCTACGCAACACACACTGGCCTCTTGCCTGCCCTTTTGAATACCAGTTGTGTAAGCATAATTAGAGCTATTTCTGTAGCTAATATTGACTCTACAAAATGAGTTCAAAGTTCCTATACATTTGTGATAAATATTAATTGCAAATTTTTACATGTAGAGAACCTAGGCCTTGTCAGATATAATCCAGAAAACCTGAAAATATTTTACTAATGGGGTTTAAATGGATACCTGAACAAGTATGTAATAGTGCAGAAACTTTGATATTGTTTATCAACTACATTAAGTCATGGAGCTTTTTATTCCAGCATCATCTTCTGGGAATGACTCAGGTAGGTGTCTAAAAGGGACGAGGTGGAGTTAGATATTGTATTTGCATGATATATAAAACCAAGTTGCCACGTACCAGTAAGGTGGTTCAAAATATTGTCTTTTCACCTCCATCAGTCTAGCCCTACCCTAAGATATCAATTCTTCAGATATCAATCCTTGGGTTCACAGAGAGTCCCTTAGTGTGCTTCCTCTGGGTTTTCCATTCATCTTCTAGATAATGCTATTAAAAGTACAGGTCTTCAAACTAACTAGGTTGTTTTCCCAATAGATATAGCCTTAGGTAAGAGTAGTCATTTCAACATTTAGAGTACAACACAGAGGATACTGTCCTATCTTCAAGGAAGGTAGAGAAATATAGAACAAAATACAAGTCAGACTAAATAACCATTTTCCTGACAAGAAGAAATTTAGTAGAGTGGAAAGATCATGAGCTTTGGTAATGGTGTAAAATGATCAGGGTTCAAATCTCGTTTCTTTAACCTATAAAATGGAACTAATACCACTTACTTCAGAGTTGCTTATGAAGAGTAAATGAAATAAGAGAAGACTTAATGATACGGCGTATGCTATGTAAAAATGTCTATAATAAGTACTCACTATTCCCTTGCTGCCCATTTCTAGCCCATCCACTAGATTGAGAGGTCCAGGGCTGGCCAAATCCAACAAAATAAACAGTGGACTTTTATATGGGTAGTAATTTGCCTCACAATTATCAAGTTATCCAGAGAACAACTACCTCACACTTATTTTATTGCTTTTTGTGTTCCCAAAGGTCTCTTGCTGGACTGAGGCGAACGTACCCTCCCTTGTCCTTTGGTATCCCTGCTTCAGTTGTCTCTATCTGCTTGCCTTCTTGATATACAAGTCTCTCTTTCTGTAGTTTGACATATCTTGGCCATGCCATGTTTTTTGGGGGTCTATATTTAATTTCTATTTTATGTTAGGTGGCATGTATTTCTTAATTCCTTAATTATGTGCCTTGGTGCTGATGTGCCTAACCCAGACACCTAAATTAATATATTTCTAGGCTCAATCAACTCCTTACCAATAACCTGAAACCATTACCTATTGCATGCAGCCCTAAAATAGCTTCAACTTCCTTGTGATTTCTAAATCGGAGATAAATGAGGATGTGCCGTTTTGGTCAGCTCTTAGATTCCACAATGTACTGTGAACTACCTGATTAACTGAGGACCAAATGATAACCCTAAGCACAGGACTCACGTTAGGGAATTGACAGAGCTGATGAGAAAACTTCCAAGCATCAAAAAATATATGATGAGTGCCTGTGTATAAAGTACCATCCACAATCATAAAAGGAGAGTTGTACCTCAAACATTCATTCTACAAAATGTTAGTCTTTTACTTGGGAACTCTGCCCTCTATGGCTTTGGATGGGATGAATAAGGATTGATAAGGGAGAAGTCAACCATAAAAAGTCAGATGAGTCTAAATCAATCCCCTTGATGGTCAGTGGAGTGATAGCCAAGACAACTGGATTGCTCAATATCCAGGAAAACTAACCTGACAGCCAGGGCCAACTTAATGACTCTGGCTACACTAGGGCCATACTCAAATAGAAGTAAATTGGTCATGACATGGAAATGGAAGTCACACTTACTAAATTTGGTCTCACTCAGTTGTACCAATGTAGGGGGGAAGACTTCGTTTGATTCTAACACTAAACTTGTAGAAAAAAGAAAAATAAAAGCCTACTTTGTTTTTTAAGTTCTTCAATTTGTTCTTCCTTCAGATCTAACTGTTCGGTAAGTCTTGATGCTGAGTCCAATGCAGCATTCGCTTCATCCAAATGTTCCTTTGAGGGAGGAAAGCTCATTAAAAAGCAATATGCAAAAACAGTATGACAAACTACAGAGCTAGAAGACATCTTAAAGTCAACCCTTCACATTCCAGCCTGTACCTCTGTGATCTTGGGCAAGTTCACACAAGTAATAAGTTTTGAGTATAGAATCCACACTTTTTTCACAATACAATACTGACTCTTTTAGAGGGAGCTAAGTAAAAAAGCAGATGCTAAAAGATAACAGGGTGACAAAAGTAAAAAGTGACAATAAGAGAAGAAATCAGAAAAACTACGAAAAGCAGATACAAAAAGTCAAGAATATAGCAGCAGATGTTCTTGCTCTTTTTAATTTTTGCAAGTCTGATGGGCATAAAGTGATGTTTCATTATTACTTTATTACTTGAATTTTTATTTCCTTGACTACCAGTGAATTTGAGCATTTTTCATGTTTACAGGACAGCTGGATCTGCTCTTCTGTGAAAACCTCTTCACATACTTGGCCTGTTTTTCTACTGAGCTGTCTTTCTCTTTTCAATTCAGAAGACTACCTTGTACATTAGACATTACCCCTTTGTCATCTGTGCTACTGATATTATTTGCTAGAGCTGCCATTTGTATATTGACCTTATCATATCTTTTGCCATATAAAAATTTTTAATAGGTAATAGGTATATATAGGTAATCAAACATGGCCTACTTTGCTTGTACAGCTTCTGGAGTTTTAGTCTTGGTTAGGATCCTCCTTGTCCCTAGACTATGCATGTAGTCTTACAGATTTTCTTGCAAGATACTCAATATCCAGGAAAACTAACCTGACTAACTAACTAACTAACTAACTAACTAACTAACTAACTAACTAACTAACTAACTATATATATATATATATATATATGCCTTTAATACAGTGTTTCTCAATGGGGTGCTTTTGACATTTCTGGCTCTTGGTCACTAAATGCCAAAAGAGTCACCCAGTCAATATAATAACCAAAAATACTCCCAGATTTCCAGTACCATCCCCAGTTGGAAATCCTTGCTGTAATTCAACTAGAATTTATTTATGTATATGGTATAAGATAGGGGACCAATTTTATTTTCATCCATATGGGCTGCCAGTTGTGCCAATGTCATTTATTAAATATGCTATCCTTTTCCCACTAATTTGAAATCCCTCTAGTTTAAAATTCTAAAATATATCTTGGGCCCTATTTCTGGAGTCTCCTTCTGTTACACTAATCTAGTCAATATGGTATTGAAGTAAGGCTTTATTTTGATATCTTATTAGGCAAGTCCCTCTTCCCTGTTCTTTTTCACAATTTTCTTGGCTATTCTCTAGTATTTATTCACCCATGTAAACCAAACTTCAGGTTATTTTATTCAATTAAAAAAAACAAAAAACCCTGTTTAGAGTCAAGTGAAATTGCATCAAATTTACATGTTACATTTTTCCCCAAAGTTATTTTGTACTTTTTATCAATGTTTCAAACAGAATATTTTTGCTACTTTCCACTTCTAGTACTTGTTGCAAGAACAGAGAAAAACTATTGATTTCTACACTGATCTTATATTCAGCAAACTTACCAAACTACCTTATTAATTCTAGTAATTTACAGGTCTCTTAGAATATTTACGTACACAATCAAATCACCAACAAAAGATAGTTTTATCTTTTCTATTACAACGTTTATACTAGTTATTTCATTTTCTTGTCTTGCTTCATTTGCTACTCTCCAAGACAATTTTAAATAATAAAAGTCGGGGGAGTGGATGTGGCTCAAGCAGTTGAGCACCTGCGTCCCACATGAGAGGTCCGGGGTTCGGTTCCCAGTGCCTCCTGATAAAACAAAAAACAAACAGGCAAAAACAAATGAAAAGAGAAGTGGATGTGCCTCAAGCAGTTGGGTGCCTGCCTACCACATGGGAGGTCACAGGTTTGGTTCCCAGTGCCTCTAAAAGAAGATAAGCAAGACAGTAAGCTGACAAGACTAGGCTGGCACGAGCTGATACAACAAGATGATGCAATAAGATGATGCAATGAGATGATGCAACGAGGAGACACAACAAGATACACAACAAGCAGGGACAGGATATGACTCAAGCAATTGGGCACCTTCCTCTCACATGGGAGGTCCTGGGTTCGTTTCCCTGTGCCTCTTAAAAAAATAAAGAAGACAAGCAGATACAGAGAGCAGACAGCAAGTGCAAACAATAGGGTGGGAGAAGGAAGACATATATACATACATAAATATATATATATTTTTTTTAATGAAAAAAAAAAAAAACCAACCCAGGGAAGCCAATGTGGCTCAGTGGTTCAGTACTGTCTTCCCACATATGAGGTCCCAGGTTCAATCTCCGGCCCCCAGTATTTCAACAACAACAACAAATAATAATAATAAAGTGATAGTTCTTTGTTTTAACTGAAATGCTTTTAGTGTTTTGGGTTTATAGTAGTAGTTGCCATTGGTTTTGTTTGTTTTGTAGTGTTTTATCTATTTAAGTATTTTTCCTAAAATGTTTATTAGGACTATATAGCTGCTGAGTTTGATTGCATGCTTTTTCAGTAACTACTTAATTTCTATGGTTTTTCTCCTTTAATTTGTAACAGTAAATTCCCTGAGTGTCAATTATGCTCCTGTTTCTGGAATAAATCCAACTTGGTCATCGTTTGTAGCAGTTTGATATTGTTTATGAATTCCAAAAATAGATATTAGATTCTGTTTGTAAACTGTTCTATCCCTCTGAGCATATTAGATTATATTGGATGCAGAGGTTTCACTTTTACTTGATTAAATAATGATTAAGGCTTTGACTGGGCCATGTCAGTAGGACATTGCATCCCTGTCCCCTTGGTGGGTGGGGACTCACAGAGAAAAGACATTGCAAAGGACAGAGTTAGGAGTTTTTGAGCTGGAGCCTGGGAAGTAAACATACAAAGAAGCAGATATGGCAGAGGCCCCAGCAAGAGAGCCAAGCCATTCACCTAATAATCTACAGCTGGCCTTGCAGAGTGACCAAATCAGCTGAGCCCAGAGAGAAGCAAGCCCCAGGAATCTTTGCAGGCGTTTGGCAGCCATCTTGCTCCAACACATGGCAATAGACTTTGGTGAGGAAGGTCACTTGAGGTTTATGGCCTGGTAACTGTAAGCTTCTACCCCAAATAAATACCCTTTATAAAAACCAACCAATTTCTGGTATTTTGCTTCAGCACCCCTTTTGCTGACTAATATATCGTGTATTATTCTTTTTAATGTACTGCTAGGTTTCTATTTGCTAATATTTTATTCAGAATTTGTGCATCTACACTTATAAGGAAAATTAGTTTTACACAATGTATTTTTTCTTTTTGAATCTTTATCCAATTTTAGTAGTTTACTGGTTTCATAAAGTGAATTCAGGAGCCTTCCATCTTTTCCTGTGCTCTGGAATAGTTTAAATAATACATTAGCCTTCTTTAAGGTTAGGTAGACAAAACTTAGCTATAACCCATCTAGTCCTAAGACCTTTTACAAAGTTCGATCTTTAAATTATTTTCTAATCCTTCTATGATAATTTTTCTGTTCTTGAGATACTTTTAGTATTCTGTAGTTCTTCTATATCTGCTCTATCCAATATGGTGGCCACTAGCCACATGTGTCTACTGAGCACTTGAAATGTGACTAATAAGACTAGGAATTGAATTTCTATTTTATTTTATTTTATTTTAAAATCTTAAGCATGTTAAAGTATTTTTTCCATTAAACAGAACTTTATTATTTTGTTAGGACTACATTTCACTTTAACCATTCAATCATGTAAGATATTGCTGCAACAGTGTGTATCTCAGGTGTGAATGTTGTTTCGAGTATCTATCTTATAATTCTTATATTGATTATATGTTGAAATGATAATATTCCAGATATATTGAGTTAAATAAAATATATTAAAAATTAATAATTTTAACTCATCTTTTTACTTTTTAAAATGAGGCAAACGATGTCGTAACATTTTATTCCTACTAGATAGTACTGGTCTAAATTTTCAAGTGTATTGCCATGGTGCATGGTGATACAGGTAATATTCACTTATAACTAATTTAGTCTCTTCTATACCTCTTATCTCATTTCTAGTCTTGCATATTTTTTTCCTTAATTAGCCTCTAAAGTTTATCCACGATATATATAATGCACACATATACATAAAAATTTTCTATTTTAATCTTTTTTCAGTCAACTTTTGTCATTCTCAGTGTGTTGTAGCTTTCTAATGTGTCATCTTGCCTAGGCCACAGATACCAGTTATCCAATCAAACATAATCTAGATGTTGTTGTGAAGGTATTTTGCAAATGTAATCAAAGCCCATAGTCAGCTGAACTCAAGGAAGGCAGATTATCGTGGATAATTTGGGTGGGCTTGATTGAACCAGTTGAAAGGCCTTAAAAGCAAAGCTGAGACTCCCCTAGAAAGAGAAGAAATCTCTTCTGTGGAAAGCAGCTTTGGCCAGTGCCTGTGGAATTCCATCTTGCTTGTGATCTTCCTTACCTGACCTCCTGTACAAGCAGCTTTGGTCCATGTATGCATGTGAGTTCCAGCCTACCCATGATTATCCCATCTTGACTGCCAGCCCTATGAACTTTGGACTTGCTTAGCTAGCCCCCACAATCATACAAGCCAGTTCCTTGTAATAAATCTCATATGCAAGTGTGCGTGTATCTATATATATCATATATATATATATATAAATGTATATAAATAAATAAATGCATGTGAATAAACATAAATGTGTCTATGTGTATAAGAAACAGAACCCTACTCTTTCTGTTTCTCTTATTAAATCCTGACTGATACCCAGGATTAAGACAAAAAAATTTAAAATAAAAAACTTAGACTTCCAAGAAGATGGCAGACTAGAAAGACACAGGACTCTCTTCTACAGAAAAAGAGCTAGAGGACAAGCTGAAATAGTCTGGAGAAAGATCTTCTAAGGTTTAGGACACCAGGTGAAGGCTAGACACTTCCCAGAGGACAGAGGGACAACGTACGACTACAGAATCATGAGTTTGAAACCAGCGGACACTGCTGCCAGGACTCTCCCCCACACTAAAGATACTTTAGAATACTCAGGCCTCTAGACCTGTAGCTACAAGACAAAGGGGGCTCCAGGGATCCACCATCCCAGGAAAGGGGAGACAGAGGGACACAGCCTAAGGCTGACTCAGCTTCTGACCCATAAATTTGACCTGCTGTGTCCCAAGAGCCCTTCCAGACCAGATGGGTCCACACCATTGTTTGCCTTGGGAGCCAGCAAGGGGCTAAAGATATACGACCCTCCCAAAGGGAAGTGAAATATTTCCTATGGGGAGGGGGGGAGGGGCTGCCAGAGAAGGCTGGAAAACTGTCTGAAAGTTTGAATTAGAAGGCTCTTAGCCTCCAGGCAAGAAGCTCTATCACACTGATCCAGCCTGCATTACAACAAACACACTCCAACCAGGCATTGAACTGAGAGGGCTGCCAAATGGCGCCATCTGCTGGCAGACCAAGGAAGTAAATGTGAGAAAATTAAAAATAAATAAGAGAGGCTTTTTCCGGCCTTTACAGCCTCCCTCCCCAAGGTCCTTGGAAGTGGTTCTGCAACCAATTACTGGGTCCAGAGTCCAGTTTTGAGCACCTAGCAGGGACAATCTGAACAATCCAGGTCAAGCCAAGAATCAAAGAGCAGCGATAACACACAGCCTACTGCCACTAAATCCCTACAAAAGAGAAAGAAATTGAGAATCTGAGTAAGCTACATCCTAATCAGATGCCTAGACATCAGCAAAAAATTATGAGCCATAACTAAGAAAATGGAAGCATGGCCCAAGTAAAGGAATACATCAAAGCCCCAGAGATGAGATGCAGGATTTGAGAGAATATTAGTGAGATGCACACAAATTTGCAAAATCATATTGAGTTGAAAGACAATATGGCTAAGAGTGCAAAGAAGAATTTGAAATCCTGAACAGAAAAGTAACAGAGCTCATGGGAATGAAAGACACAATAGGTGAGATCAAAAACACATTAGAGGCATTCAGCAGCCGACTCGAAATGATAGAAGAAAGAATAAGTGAAACTGAAGACAGAACAGTTGAAATTGAAGTGAGAAAAGAATGGAAAAAATTGAGCAGGGGCTCTGAGAGTTGAATGACAATACAAAATGCAACAACATACATGTCATGGGAGTTCCAGAAGGAAAAGAGAAGGGAAAGGGGGCAGAAAGAGTATTTGAGGAAATAATAGCAGAAAATTTTGTAACTCTCACGAAAGAAATGAATTTACATGTCCAAGAAGCACACCGTATCCCAATCAGAATAAATCTGAACAGACCTACTCCAAGATGTATTAATCAGAATGTCAAATGTCAAAGACAAAGAGAAAATCATACAAGGGACGCCCAGTAAGACTTAGCATGGATTTCTCAGCAAAAACTATGGAGGTGAGAAGACAGTAATATGATGCAATTAGGATACTGAAAGAGAAAAACTGCCAGCTGAGAATTTTTATCCAGCAAAATTATCCTTCAAATATGAAGGGGATTATAAAATATTCACAAACAAACAGAAATTTAGAGAGTTCGTAAAAAAGAATCCACCTTTTCAGGAAATACTAAAGGAAGCCGTAGAACCAGAAAGAAAAAGACAGGAGAGTATAGAAGAAAGAATAGCAGAAAGGATAACCAAAAGAGTAAAAAGACAGACAAAAATATGATATGGGAAACGGATGTGGCTCAAGAGGTTCAGCGTCCATCTACCACATGGAGAGCCCGAGGTTCGATCCCCAGTACCTCCCGGTAAAAAAAAAAAAAAAAAAAAAGGAAAGAAAACACACACACACACACAAAAATATGATATGACCTATGAAAACCAAAGGAAAAAATGGTGGAAGTAAATAATGCATTTACAGTAATATCATTGAATGTAACATTCAATGTATCCCCAATCAAAAGATACAGGCTGACAGAATGGATAAAAAAGCATAAGCCATCCATATGCTGCTTACAAGAAACTCACCTTAGACCCAGGGATACAAATAGGCTGAAAGTGAAAGGTTGGAAAAATATACTCCATGCAAATAGTAAGCAAAAAAGAGCAGGGGTAGCTATACTAAAATCAGATAAAACAGACTTTAAATGCAAAAAAGTTGTAAGAGATACAGAAGGCCATTGTATATAAATAAAAGGGACAATCCACCAGGAAGATATAACAGTCATAAATATCTACGCACCTAACCAGGGTGCCCCAAAATATATGAGACAAACTCTGGCAAACTGTAGGGAGAAATAGACATCTCTACAATAATCGCTGGAGATTTCAACACCCCACTCACATCATTAGATAGAACAACTAGACAGAAGATCAACAAGGAAACAGAGAACTTGAACAATATGATAAACGAGTTAGACCCAATATACATATACAGAACACTACATCCAAACTCAGTGGGTTATACATTCTTCTCAAGTGCCCATGGATCTTTCTCCAGAATAGACCACATGTTAGGTCACAATGCAGCTCTCAATAAATATAAAAAGATTGAAATTATACAAAGCACCTTCTCAGATAATTTTAATAGAATGAAACTGGAAAACAGTAATAGACAGGAAAAAAAGTAAATTCACAAATGTGTGGAGGCTAAACACACTCCTAAATAATCAGGGATTCAAAGAAGAAATTGCAAGTGAAATCAGTAAGTATATTGAGACAAATGAAAATGAGAACACAACTTATCAAAACTTAAGGGAGAAGTTCACAACTTTTACTATATACTTATTACATATGTTCATGTATGAATGATATAAAAATTTAAAAAAAAATAACGGGGTGGATTGGGGGAAAAATATACCAAATGTAAAATACTTTGGTTAGTAGTGATATTTTGAGGATGCTCTTTCATCATTTGTTAAAAATGCTTCACAACAATGCAAGGTATTGGTGGTAGGGTGAGGTATGAGAGCCCAGTATGATGCTATGCATGTTTATTTTGTAAGTTCACAACTTTTACTATACAGTTATTATTTATGTATGTTTATGTATGAGTGATATACTTCAATAATTTTTTTTTTTTCATTCACACAGGTATTTATTGAGCACATACTATGTGCTAGGCACTGGGGACACAGCGTTATAAAATAGATTCCTGCTCTCTTGAAGCTGATTTCAACAGGGGGTCAGGCAGACCATTAACGATAGGCAAAATGAATAAGCAAAGTATGTTGGGTGTAGAAGGTGGTAAGTGGAATGGAAACACAAGGAGGAGGATGAAGCAGGTGCAAGTGGCAGTTTTAAATAGGGTGGTCAAGGTGGGCTTCATTGAGAAGGTGGCAAAGATTTGAAGGCGGTGGGGAGTTAGCCACATGGGATTCTGGGGGAAGTGTTCCAGGCAGAGGGAACAGACAATGCAAAGGCTCTGAGGCAGCTGTGTGTCTGCCTTGTTTTGAGAACAGCAAGAAAGCCAATGTGGCTAGAGTGGCATGAGGGAGGGGGAGAGAGATTGAGATGTAAGGAGGTCAGATCTGGTAGGACTTTGTAGGACATTGAAGGCTTTGCTTTTTAATGGGAGTGATATAGAGAGGCACTGGAGGGTTTTGAGCAGAGGAGGGACATGATTCCGTTTTAGAAGGATCGGCCTGACTGCTGGGATGAGACTGGACCAGGAGGGGAGAAAGGTGAATCAGGGAGACCAGTCAGGAGGCGACTGGAGTAATCCAGGGGAGAGTTGGCTGTGACTTGGACCAAGGTGGTTCCAGTGAGGGAGGAGAGAAGTTTGCTCCTGGATATTCGAGGCTGGAAAAGGCCTTAGGCCGGTGATGTTAGAGCTGGAAGGGACCTCAGACCTGCAGTGCTAGCTGGGGAGTCTTGTACCACCTGCATTTACCAGTGCAGTGGCTATCCCTGCTTGCTGGGATGGGCTCTGGGGCCAGCCCTGGGTGTGGTGCGGGGCCCACAGGGCAGCAGCGGGACCTGACCCGTGGTGCCTTCCCCGCAGGTACTGCTACCAGTGCCAGAGCCAGGTGCCGCCACGCAGCGGGCATTGCGCCGCCTGTTGCATCTGCATCCTGCGTCAGGACCACCACTGCCGCCTGCTGGGCCGCTGCGTGGGCTTCCGCAACTACTGGCCCTTCCTGTGCCTGCTGCTCCACGCTGCCGGCGTCCTGCTCCACGTCTTGGTGCTGCTGGGCCCGGCCCTCTCGGCCCTGCTGAGAGCCCACGGCCCCCTCCACGCCGCTGCCCCCCTCCTGCTGCCTTGGCTCATGCTGCTCACAGGTGGGGAGCCGGGAGTGGGGGGGAGTGGGGGCTCAGCTGAGTGGCAGAGGTGTGGGGAGCCCAGGACTGGCCGGGGAGGAAAACTCATTCTGGTGGGACATGGGATTTCCGACTGGTTCTCCTGGCAGTCCCTCGGGATCCCAGTCCCAGGGTCATTTGTGGGGCATGGGGAGGAGGGCAGCATGGCAGTAAAAGACAGTACCTCAACACAGGTACGAGTTCTGTCTGGGAGAACTGGGGAGCATTCCAGGAGGAGTTGCAGAGTAGGAAAGACTGGTGGGAGTTCAGGAGGGGTGATGGGATGGGAATTCTAAGGGGTGGGGAGGGAAGCAGCATGAACAAAGATTTGGAGGCTGGGCAGGGAAGTAGTGAAGGGAATTTGATGGGAATTGTGGGATTTAAAGCTAGGAAGGTAGGTTAGGACTGGATGGTAGAGGGCCTTGAATGCTGTGAGGATGGTCCTTATTTGACTGGGTAGTGGGGAGCCAGTGAAGGTTATAGGCAGGGAAAGGTCTAGTCATTGAAAGGTGTGAGGAAAATGCAGTGGGAGGGCAAGACTTGTATCAGGAGACTCCAACACCCAAGAAAAAAGCCACACTGGTCTTCTATACTCTTTGTCCCCCACTTCTACCCCCAGAATACTTGGGGCTTTTTGTCCTGTGACATCTTCCCCCCAAACCTTCCTCTGGGGCAACTCAACTCCCCGACCACGCTGAGCAGTCCCTGTGCCTCCTCAACCTGTCCAAGCCCAGCTCTGTCCCAGGGACCCCCTCCCTGCTCACTGTCTTCCTGACAGCCCCCCTCTACCTCAATAAATTTTTTAAATGGGAAAAAAAAACAAAAATCTTATGGGATACAGTGAAGGCAATTTTGAGAGGGAAATTTATAGCCCTAAACGCCAATATTAAAAAAGAAGAAAGAGCTAAATTCAAAGATTTAACTGAACAACTAGAGAAACTAGAAAAAGAACAGCAAACCAATCCCAAAGCAAGCAGAAAGAATGAAATAATAAAGATTAGAGCAGAAATAAATGAAATTGAGAACAAAAAAACACTAGAGAAAATCAACAAAACCAAAAGCTGGTTCTTTGAGAAGATCAATAAAATTGACAAACCCCTAGCTAGACTAACAAAGAAAAAAGGAAAGAAGATGCAAATAAATACAATCAGAAATGAAATGGGGGAAGTTACGACTGACCCCACAGAAATAAAAAGGATCATAAGAAGATATTATGAGAAACTCTATGCCAACAAACTAAGACAACCTAGATGAAATGGATAAATTCCCAGAAATGCACAAACAACCTACACTGATGCTACAAGAAATACAAGAACTGAGCAAACCAATCACATTTAAAGAGATTGAATCACTCATCAAAAATCTCCCAGCAAAGAAAAGCCCAAGACCAGATGGCTTCACAGGTGAATTCTACCAAGTATTTCAAAAAGAATTAACACCAGAGCTGGGCGAGGCTGTACATGGAGCATGTACCATTGGTCAGGTTCTGTGGGCAGTCACAATGGGAAGCAAAGGAAGGTTGTCGTGCTTGGGCTCCTACTTGTCCTGGCTGTCCTCTGCCATTCAGACTTTTGAGCTGGAGCCCGGGAAGTGAAGACACAGGAGAAGAACACAGAGGCATAGAGACGGCTCCTTAGACATGGCAGAAGCTCCGGGGAGAGAGACAGAGCTGTTCTCCTGATAGTCTACAGCTGTCTCTGGAGAGAGCACAGCAGCTGAGCTCAGAGAGAAACGGAGCCCCGGGAAGAGAAGAAACCAAGCCATTTTGCCCCAACATGTAGCAACAGACTTTGGTTCTAGCCTACAGTGCTACAATTGTCTTACACCACCTTCCAAGTGCACCATGGTCTCCAATTGTTCACATATTTGGACGCATGTCTCCAGGTAAAAGCAGGTCCAAGACGATATTACCAGTGTTGGAAGCTTTTAGATTGCAAATTCAAGCCCCTGTTAAAAGCCCTGGTAGAGAGTGAGCTGACATACGAATGCTACCAGAAGAACCTGTGTAATAGTCATGGTGGGCTGACCTTGCTGGTGAAAACATTTCTGCTGGTGGCCTCACTGCTGGCAGCCTGGAATGTCTATCTCTAATCAACTCCATGAGGGCTTCTCTTGGCTCTCTATTTGTACATATTCCCCATTTCCTTGCCACCGCATTCCCCAAGGCTTTATTTTTTCCCAAGTGAATCCTGTGGGAAAGAATAAAATTAGCTTGAGCAATGTGACTAAGAGGGAGGATTAAGAATGATGTTAGGGTCAGATGTGGCTCAACTGGTTGGGCGTCCGTCTCCCATATGGAGGGACCCGGGTTCGATCCCCGGGACCTCCCGGTAAAAAAAAAAAAAAAAAAAAAAAAAAAGAATGATGTTAAAGACCAGTCCTGTTCAGGGGCAAATCCCCATTAGGAACAAAAAAGCATGAGAGTGAAGCACATGTAACATGTACCAGGGATTGAACTCAGGACCTCATACATGGGAAGCAGGTGCTCAACCAGTGAGCTATACTCGTTCCCAGCACATGTAAACTGAGGAATTGGTCTACATGCTTTTTATTCTGCTCTCTGGAGGACCAGCTTTGCAGTGACAGCTTGGGTAGGTTCTCTGCAATCCTCAGTTATTTCCCCTCTGGTTCCTTGGATGTAGTTGAATAATATGATCAGTGCTTTATGAGCAGGCAAAAAGAGGACTCTTTGTAACATTTTCATCTCATGGAATTCTTTCATACTTTCCCTTTGCAGCCCCTGAGTTGCCATGTAGGCACAATGAATGTTCCAGATGGTGGGCTGTCAGCAGAGGCAATGAGATGCTTAATGCACAGTGATTGGACTGATTGTCAACTATAAGGTGTCTGGCAGGGAAAAGAATAAGCCTTCTAGATAGCAGGGTATGGAAACACAAGGTCTGTCCTTAGAGCGATACCAACAGCTGAAATTTGAGGTTTCCTCTGTTCCTTAGTTTTGTATGGGCTTTGTGTCTTTCACTTGAAAAACTTACAGTATGTTAAAGCTATTTTTCTTTTTTTTTTTGGAATGGTATGGTATTTTGGCTTTGCTACAAATAATAAACATTATATGTTACGCATGAAAAAAAAAAAATTTAACACCAATCCTGTTTAAACTCTTCCAAAAAATTGAAGAGGGAAAATTACCCAACACATTTTATGAAGCCAACATCACCCTAATACCAAAGCCAGATAAAGATATTACAAGAAAAGATAATTACAGACCAATTTCTCTAATGAACATAGATGCAAAAATTCCCAACAAAATACTTGCAAATTGAATCCAACAGTATATCAAAAGACCTATACATCACAAGCAAGTGGGAATTATTCCTGGTATGCAAGGCTGGTTCAACATAAAACCAATAAACATAATGCACCACATTAACAAATTGAAGGAAAAAAACCACATGATCATCTCAGTCAACACAGAAAAGGCATTCAACAAAATCCAGCATCCTTTTTTGATAATAACACTTCAGAAGATAGGAATAGAAGGAAAATTCCTCAAATGATAAAAGGCATATATGAAAAACCCATAGCCAACATCGTACACAATGGGAAAGGTTGAAAGCTTTCCCTCTAAGATTGGGAACAAGACAAGAATGCCCCCTGTCACCATTGTTATTCAATATTGTACTAGAAGTTCTAGTTAGGGCAATTAGACAAGAAAAAAATATATATTAAGGCATCCAAATAGGAAAAGAAGAAGTAAAACTCTATTTGTGGATGACATGATCCTGTATTTAGAAAATGCTGAAGTATCCACAATACAGCTACTTGAGCTAACAAATGAGTTCAGCAAAGTGGCACAATACATGGTCAACATGCAAAAATCTGTAATGTTTTTGTACACTAGTACTGAACAATCTGAGGAGTCACGGGAAAATTCCATTTACAATAGCAACAAAAAACTCAAATACCTAGGAATTAGTTTAACCAAAGAAGTCCAGGACCTATATGCAGAAAACTACAAAACAATGCTAAAAGAAATCAAAGAAGACCTAAACAAATGGAAAGTCATTCTGTGTTCATGGACTGGAAGACTAAATATCGTGAAGATGTCAATCATACCCAAACTGATCTATAGATTCAATGCAATACCAATCAAAATTCCAACAGCTTACTTTACAGAAATAGAAAAGGCTATTACTAAATTCATTTGGAAAGAAACTGTACCTGAATGGCCAAAAGCATTCTAAAAAAGAAGAGCAATGTGGGAAGAATTGCACCACCTGACCTTGAAACATATTACAAAGCTACAGTGGTCAAAACAGCATGGTATTGACATAAAGATCTGTGGAATAGAATTGAGAATACAGAAATAAACTCTCACCTCTATGGTCAGCTGGTTTTTGACAAACCTACCAAGTTAGTGTTAATGGGACAAAATACTCTCTTCAACAAATGGTGCTGGGAAAACTGGATATCTGTAACAAAAGAATGAAAGAGGACCCCTATCTCACTACCTATACAAGAATCAACTGAAAATGGATCAAAGACCTAAATATAAAAGCCAGGACCATAAAACTACTAGAAGAAAATATAGAGAAACATCTTCAAGACCTTGTAGTAGGTGATTGTTTCTTGGACCTTACACCCAAAGCACACACAACAAAAGAAAAAATAGATAAATGGGAATCTCCTCAAAATTAAACACTTTTGCACCTCACAGGACTTTATCAAAACGGTAAAAAGGCAGCCCCACTCAATGGGAGAATATATTTGGAAATCACATGTCCAATTAGGGTTTAATATCCAGGATATATAAAGAGATATTACAACTCAGCAATAAAAAGACAAAAGACCCAATTAAAAAATAGGCAAAAGACTTGAATAGACATTTGTCCAAAGAAGAAATACAAATGGCAAAAAAACACATGAAAAAAAATTATTGTTCAAAATCCACAAAATTAAGTGTAAAAATTTTTTAAATAATTAAACTTTCCATTTTTTAAACTTTGTAGCAAGTATACTTCTAAAATTCTTAAAGCCTAAAATTGCACTAACATTTGTTCAAAAATTAGCATTTAGATTTGGTTATTCTTTCTAGCATTTATTTGCTATAACATTTTTAGCTTTTTTTTTTCTTTATTAAATCCATCTTCTTAGTTTCTTCTGATTTTTTTTGTTGTTGTTCTTTTTCTTTTAAATTAAAAAAAGTCTAGTCTAAAAAGATCTGGACTTCCATTCTAGAAGTATGACAGACTAGATATTTTGGACCACTAGAACCAACTAAAAGTGCTGGATAAAATATATCTTTTTAGATGTAATTTATATGTTGACAAGAGTAAGTATAAATGGTCAATAAACATATTAAAAGATGCTAGACCTCATTAGTCATCAGGGAAATACACATTAAAACTATAAGGAGAAGAAAAAAATTTAAAAATTAGAAAAAACTACAAGAAGATAGCCCTTGCCACTTGCCAGGTTGGCCAAAACTTAAAAGTTTGATAACACCGAGTGCTGACAAGGATGTAAAAGAAGAACTCTTATGCACTGCTAATAGGAGTAAATTAGTGCAACCACTTTAGAAAACAATTTGCCATCATCTGGTAAAATTGAAGACACCCATGTATATCCCGTGACTCAGCAATTCCAACCAACATATGCACCTGAAGAAACTCTTTCACATGTCCACCAGGAAATTTAAACAAGAATGTTTATAACCACACTGTTTGTATAGCAAATATCTGCAATATCCTTTAACAATAAAATTATTAAATAAACTGTATATTCATGCAATGGAATACAATATAGTAGTGAAAATAAAGAACCATCTACACACAGGAACATGGGTGAATCTCAAGAACATAAAAGCAAGCAAAAAAAGCAAATCACAGAAGAATTATTCAATTGATATTTGGTTCAAATTCCATTTATATAGAGTTAAAAATATAAAAAAACAAACAAACTGTTTGGAGATGCAAACCTCTGTGATAAAACCATAAAGAAAGGAGGTGATAAACATAAAATTTCAAAATGGTTATTTATGAAGTGGTAGGAAGGGAATGAGATGTGGAAGGTGCCTAAGAACCTTCAAAAGATAACATTCTATTTCTTATATTGGTTGGTGAGTACATAGCTATCTGCTGTCTTGTTTTTCGTTTATTTTATATATATTATCTAAATCTTGTTTTGTAGCCACTCAGTATTTCATAAAAATTTTTAAAACTTTAAAGGAACTATGTCTTCACTTATTTGGGATTTTAATGCTCCTGAATAGAGTATTCACCTATTCTCCTAAATCTAAAAGCAAGTTACTTTGAGGTCATGTCTCTTCACAGGCATTCATTTTATTATTCTTTATACCTTATATATGATTTTTGTATGTATGAAATACAGCATAATAATAAAGAGAAAACTCTTTTAAAGAGTGATGCTGCAAAAGAAAAAGATATAGTGGGATAATATAAATTAATCCATGTGAAATACGGTGCCTAATATATTTTTGAAAAGAGAGAATTAATTATAAAGTTAAAATTTTAGATTTGGGTTTACTCCAGAAATCTCTAAAATGCATATGTGTGCTAAAAAAATTTTGAATGTCTTACCATCTCACATTTGCTGGGTCTACTCTAGACTCAAGTTTTATAAGGGAAATCGCACACATCTTGTTCACACTGTCATGCCCCACCATAGGTCCCCAGACGCAGAGTCATCACTAAAGCAATATTGACTAAATGAATGGTTTAGGAAATTATCTCCAAGACAAAGATTCTACAAGTAATTGTTTCAATAATAATAAAATTTACAAGAGAAAATTCTTTTGGCCTACCTGCAATATCACCAGTTTTCCTTCCAGATTTTCTGCTTTTTTCTTCCATTCACCTACAAGCTGATTTTGCTTTTCTAGTTCAGCAGAATACATAGCTTTTTCCTCTAAAAAGAAAAAAAACCACATTAATATTTTGCAGTGTGTGATATAATTGGAATTTTAAACCAGTTGAAAATTTAATTCAACAAAAACAATTCAAATGTCTCTTTAATGAAAAAATTATATAGGCCTTTTAGTGATAATCTTAAGTGGAATTAAAGCACTAAGATTACTATTTCCTTCATCTAAATCCTTCTCCAGCTTGTCCATCTTACAAATTCTTCCACTTAAATATTTCATCTTTGGTGATACTTTCTCTAAGTCTTCACACCCAAACTACTTTGAACATATACATGTCCATTCTATTAATTATGTCATTATATCATAGAATGGACCTACAGAATTTTTATATTTAAAAGTCAAGATTTCAACCATGTGAGTAACCCTGAGGGGCCATACAGCATATACAAATTTAAAGTTCTGCTTAGGCACAAAATTGTAAAGCTTCTGTAATTTCATTATCCTCATATTCCTAATCACCCCCCTAGTAGCAGTTAATTCAATACCTAGCTTATAAGAGACCCTCGATAATTCCTGAATGGATGAATAAACAAATGGATGGGTGGATGGTCTAAAGGGGGTCAACTTGAGGATGGGGAGATAGAAAGTGAAAAAGCATATTTTGTTAACAGGGTAAAACTGCTCTGATATTGTCCCCAGAAAAGTACTTTCCGCCAGGATTAGAAAATGTAGTTAATTCAAAGAATAGATGAATAGCTAAAAGCAAATTACTATTTCAAAAGACATTACTGATGATTAACACTCTGATATGGGTTAAACCTCTTTTCTTCATGCATCTCTCTCACTTCCCGTGTATTTTCCTCTTTATCACTTGATCATCTTTCTCATGTTACCTTTTCACTTGCCCACCCCTCACCTTAACTGGTAATAATTGGATACTAAATATAGTTTATATCTCTAGTCTTAATTGTAAAAGTCTAAATTAACTTGTTGATGGCTACTTAGCTTTTCCCCTTACAGGAGGGTAACCTGTCAAAGATTTTCCCATGCCTGATGTAATCTAGCACTCAAATAAGGCAAAAATCCCCATAACTATGATTTGTTTTCATGAAAAAACTGACCACACAATTTACCTTGTTGGAAATGCTCTAGTACCATCTGCAGGTTGGCTAGTGATAGAGCATACTGCTTTACTTGTTCTTGTGAGACAGAAAGCTGATGTGCAGTTTCATCTCTCTGCGTGGAGACTGCATTCAGTTGGTCCTGCAAGGACTCTACCTGCAAACTGGCTTGAAGACTTCAAACAATAAAGAATAAAAGTCAAACTGTTTCTATTTAGATATTTTAACAAGATGAAACTTTCCCTACATTTTATTGCATTAAATCAAGTTAGATTTCCAAGAATCTTGAAGAGTTCCTCTAATCTTTAGTCTTGCTTTTTTTTTGTTCAGTCAGTCATCCTTCCTATGAAAGTGACTCTGAACAAATGGCAGTCATTTTAAATACCTAAAAATTAGGCTACACAAGAAATGTCAGCAAAAGAAAATTTACAAATAGTCTGAAACTTTCATATTTCCAGGCTAAAACTCTAAAACATAATTTATCATAAACTGGCATTTGTAAGGACGTCGGAGGTCATTTTGTCCAGCTTCCAACCTAACAAACAATGGATTCTATGACACTCCCTTGCTTTTGACACTTATAGCTTCACTACTTTCTAAAGGGTATATCCCCAAAATGAACTGCTCTGGTTATTATTTAATTATATTTTACTATCATTCTTCTTTCTGTCTACATTAAATATAATAACTAAGACACATGCCCTAAATAATAATCCAGAGATTCTGAAGAGATTTATATAGCACCTATCCAAGCTTGTGTTAGTGATGTACATCCTTAATGTATAATTATTATATACAAAGTAATGCATTTGTCTTCCTGGGTTGTTAATATCCAATTAAACTCTTATTCAAGAGCAGCCCATTAAAGTCTATTAAGATTGGCTCACTTTGAAGACTTTATACAATAGCACCCTCTTGTGGAAAAGGCAATAAATTGATGATCAGGAAATCTGAACTCTGCCCTGGACATTATTCGAAACTTTAATAATTAGCAAATCACTCAAAGGGTGATTGTAAGGATGAAATGAACTGTGACTACACTCAAAAGGTTAATAAATAACAGGTGTGACTATTGTTAAGTAAGAGCTCAAAATACCATAACATGGTTCGTAGAAGTGAGTTATTCATAGGACAAATATATACTGAACATCTTTTATGTATGCGTTAGAATGTATGTGGTGGGAAGGATACAGAATGAATGGCATCATCCCTTACATTTCATTGGGTGGGAGACAGCTTAAGACAATTACTTGTACTCTAAAGTAAAATATAAGTGCCCTATCAAAGACTCAAACCAAGGTTTGTTTCTGGATTTGAGGAACGGGCATGGCTAAAGCACCCATCATAAAGGAAAATATTTGAAAAACGAAGATTTGCAAGGAAATTGTTTGGGATCAGGCCACTTTTCAGGCAGAAGAAATAATACTAAAAAGAAGAAAAAGAAATGGGGAAGTAGTAGCTCTGTGTGAAGAACTGAGTGATCCACTTTGGTTGGATGTTGGCAAGTAGGTGATATCATGAAATAAGGCTAAGGTGGTAGGTAGTCTGGAACCACATCATAAGAATTTGGACTGGTTTTTGAGCAAAAGAGTAACAAGATCACAACTCTACTTAAGGATGGTTACTCTGGAAGTTATTCTGAAGGGTAAATGAAGAGGGCAGAAACTAGAAACTATTTTAATTAGAGAAAATAAGGGCCTGAAAATGGGAAGAAAACAAAATTTTATGGCCTGTGGATGCTGTAGCATTTCTACCAAATATGAAATATACACAAATGATCATTAATTGATTTAATTCCCATTTTAAACAAGTTTTCTTTCTGAGTCTGGAGGTACAATAATACACCCTGCAAAAGGTATCTCTATAATCTCTTTGCAGACAGAGATAACATCTACTATTACCATTTATCTCCCTCTGCATCATACAGAATAAAAAGATAAATAAAAACATGCACAAACCACTAGTGGAAATATAAATGGGCATAATCATTCTGCAAGATAATTTGGTAGGATATCTCAAAGTCTTAAACCTACCCCTTGACCCAGCAGTTCCACTTGTCAAAATTTACTCTAAAGAAATAATCTGTCATCAACAGAAAAACATTTGTCCTGGGATATCATAACAGCACAGCACTCTTAATAATTATAAAAAGTTGAACCACCGTAAATGTCTAATAATAAATTACTGATTTGAAGAAATTATGGCAATCCAATAAAGGAATACCACACAGCCATAAAATGATATTGTAGAACTATATGGCCTAACATGTAATGATACTCATAATATATTATGAAGTGATAGAAGCAAGTTACAAGACAATATGACCTCAATGCTGTTTTTTTTAAAAGATTGTGATATACACACATATATAAAAGCATTTTAAAAAGGTAAAAAAAAGATGATCTATGGAAGGGTGGCATGATGGCTTTATGTTCTTCAAGTTTTCTCATTTTCCTGGAGTAGGTAGTAAAATGCTTTTGTAATAAAAGATAAGGGGAAAAAAAAAAGAAGAAAAGTAATAAACATTTTTGAGAGGAAAAAACTTTACAAACACAAAAGAAGAGAAGACCTGGTCACTTAAAATTCTAATAAGCCAAGAGTTAACTCACACTGGCCTAGTTCTTCATCTTGCTACTTCCTTTACTCACTTCCCTCTAATATTCACACCAAATTAAACTTTACCTCATTTGGCCAAGAATAAAACCACATAAATTAAATTAGTTCTTTGGAAGCTTGACAAAATTAATTACATCATTTACATCTAAATTCCTAAAATGATAAGGGGCAATTAACCACAGTGATGGTTAAGATTCAGAAAAACCTCAGTGTGAATGTGTGATCTGGATAAGAGTCACAGACCAAGTGTGAGAGTTACTAAAGCTCTTTACTTTCAGTTTCTTCAGCTGTAAAATGGAGATGATAACTTTTGGGAGAATAAAACGAGCTAACATATGAAAAATGCTTACTAGGTCTGACAGAAGAGTTCGATTAAGTTAATGTTTAAAAAATTGTTAAAGTTACCTTGCATTCTCCATTGCATTAGAGGATGAAACTAGCTTCTCTTCCAATACTGTGACTTTCTTTCTTAGGTTAGTCTCTCTATCTTCTGCAGCCAAAGCTTCACGAGTATAAGAATCTTCTGATTCTAAAAGATGGTTAC
Source organism: Tolypeutes matacus (assembly GCA_026826555.1). Lineage (NCBI taxonomy): Eukaryota > Metazoa > Chordata > Mammalia > Cingulata > Chlamyphoridae > Tolypeutes > Tolypeutes matacus. The sequence goes on from JAKSZT010053819.1 coordinate 11,149,730, forward strand.
GCAATCTCTCTAGCTCCTGGTTTAAGCGTAATTCTTTATCACGTAAATGTTGTACCTAGGTAGAGGACATTATTTTTCTTCTACAAAATGTTCCCTCTTTTCTCTTTACAAACCACGTATTGAAGTATATTAACTGTATACTAATTCCTCATATTACAAAATGTATTTATGATAGGAAAAAATTCTCCTGAAATCATCTTGAATATTCATCTAGAGCTTTACTTTGTAAGATCTCATTCCCTGTGGCTATAATGGAAAATACAAAGTACTGGGCTATTTAGGACAAGACCACCTTTTCATTAAATTTTTCTTATTTTATGAGTGGGGAAATTTTTCTTATACCCAAGATATGCAATAGTTTATTTCACTTCTGAAAACCGAAATAAAATGTACCCTGGGAGATCAAAACAGTACATCAGAGGAAGACTAAAACAAAATCATGAGATAAATTCATCTTAATTGACAATCATTCCTGTTTTACTACTTAATAGATATTTAACTTATTGTTTGATGCACTGTTCCTTTAAAAAGAAAGTATACCTCATTCTGTAGGGCACTGTTTTCCATTTGTTTCTGTTTCAGGGCCAACATGACTTGGTCTCTCTCCTGCTGAAACACAGCTGTCTTCTCCTGCATTGACTTAACTGCATTTAAAAGCTGATTTAACTCCCCAGTCTTGCCCTTTTGAAAAGAAATAACTTTAGAATTAAAAAAACACGTTTTTTAAAAAGACATTTACTTCATTAAATAATCAAAAAATATATAGTTAACCATTAATAGTACAAATATAAGAATGTTCTTCCATTAGTCATAACAAATGTGTGTTGATATTGCAGGATATTAATAATGGGGTGGTATTTGTGAAAAGGAATACTTAAAGCAGACTATGGACTGTAGTGACTAGTAATATATCAATATTTTTTCATCAATTGTAAAAAAAAGAGAGAGAGAGAGAATTATGCTATGTGACAGACACCAGACATAAAGTACTCCATATTGAACTACGTGAGATGATTAAGCAGGGGGCAGTGTGTATTCTGGAACCCTGCTGCCTGGGTTTCAACCCTACACCTGCCCCTCCATTGGTTCCCTGAGAGCCAAGCATGGCCCGGGGCTTTGGGCCTGGAGCTGTGAAAAGGCAGACACAGCCTTGTCTTTGTAGAGTTTATAGTCTGGTTAGATTATTGACCTCTCTGGGCCTCAATTTCCTCATTTATAAAATAGGAATATTAATAGTACCTACTTCATCAGGTCCCTGAGAAAAGCCTTTGACTGACTCAACACACATTAGCTGGCACTATCATTACTATTAAAAAAAAAAAAAAAGCACTCCATATTGTTTGACTCCAAATATATAAACTGTAAATATGGATAGATTTGTAGAGATGGAATTAGATTGGCAGATATGAATGGCAGGGGAGGGACAGAGGAATTGAGAGGTAGCTGCTGGGGGTAGGAAGTTTTTCTTTTTAGAGTGATAAAAATGATTGCACAACTCTATGATTATACCAAAAGCCACTGAATGTACACTTCAGATGGGTTATATGGTATGTAAATATATCTCAATAAAATTACTTTAAATATACATGTACAGTTAACCATGTCAAGGTCATCAAAACAGGGGAAGTCTGAAAAACTGTCCCAGTTTATAGGACCCTAAGGAGACATGACAAGTAGATATGTGGCATCCTGGATGGGACGCTGGAACAGGAAAGGGACATTTGGTAAAAACTAAGGAAATCTGAATAAAGTATGCACTTTAGTTAAAAACATTACATCAATCTGGCTCATTAGTTGTGACAAAAGTGCCATAGCGGGGGATGGATGTGGCTCAAATGGTTGGGCATCCGTCTCCCATATGGAGGGACCCAGGTTCGATCCCCAGGACCTCCCGGTAAAAAAAAAAAAAAAAAAAAAAAAGTGCCATAGTAACATAAAATGTTAACAACTAGGGAAACTGGGTGTAAGGTAAATGGAAACTCTCTTCTACTATCTTTTTCTAACAGAAAAAGTTTATTAGAAATTTTTTTTAAAGAACTAAAAAGACAAAATCTGATCAAATTTACCCTATACAAAAAATGTTCACAAACCCCAAAATCACCCAAAAATGTGTGTGTGTGTGTGTGTGTGTATTTCATCAACCACAAAAGCTCTTTTGTTAGGCATACACAATTGTTGTTAGAGAAAAAGTGTCAAGTATCTGGCTAAAGAATGAAGGTAAATCAATATGTCCAGCATATTTAAAAAAAAAAAAAAAAATTGACAACAATTTAATGAAACCAACTCTGGAACGATGCCTTCTAGATAGTAATGAAACTTATTAGTGAATGTATTCCATACAAGTATAATAAATAAACAATAGCAGAAAAAAGATAACCCTTCATTGTAGCAGTAGGGCCATGAGTTTAAAATGATAGCTAGAATTCTAAAAAGCACAAAAAAGTGCCAGGCTGTTTTTAGCTAATTCCTTTCCCTATTTTAAATATGCATATCAAATGAATCTATTTATAGTTCAGTATTATTTAAACTTTCCATGTAAACTTTCCATTTCTTGAAGAATATATAATTTGTCCCCCAGAACACATCACTGAATCCAAAATGTAAAGCCATCTGTTCCTTTTATCTCAACACACCCTCCTGGAAAGTGAAGCCAAAATTTTCCAAATCGTTTTTCAATTAAAAATTTTTTTCATATTACAGAGAAAGAGCAAATGCTTGAGAAATTAAATAGATTTGAAGATCTACTCTTGACATCTTTGTCTACCACCCCCAAAAAAGATGTTTTTACTATATAGTCTAAAGGTACTCTTTAATTATATATGGAGTACTGAAAGAAATTAATTTGTTTACACTAATTACCCTCAAGTAATACCCTTAGGGAAGCCTCCTAAAAGGTAAGCAAGCCTTAACAAAATCATTCACTTTAGATCTATAAACTTCAATGAATAGAACAAAATTGTACAATATTCTAAAACTACAAAAGAAAAAAATAACACAACTAGCATACTTCATTGTTCCACATTCCTCTGTTATACTCCTACAACAATAAGGCACTTATACCTAATTTTGGTTAGTGAGCAACAGAAAGACTCTAGAGCCTTTTTCACTCTAATATAGATAGACCAGTACCATTAAGGTAAGCACTATTTGGAGAGGAAAACACATCAGCATGTACTATGAGTGTACCTACTTAATCAGGTGACCAAAAAGGGGGAAATAAGTGAAGTTTTCATAAATTTAATCCAAGAACTTAATAGGCAAAAAAATTAAATCATTTTGCATCTCGTGCCTGCATGTAAACACTCAAGTGCTTATTGAATATTCCATTGTTCTATCTTCTCTTTTCCAAATTTCTACTACTAAAAGTATGGAGATAAAGGTAAAGGGCACTACCATACAAGCCCTACCTAGCAGGTCTTCAGTAGAGTCTAATCAAATGAATTGCATGTGAACTTTTAAATACGTGAAAAGCTACTGACACCTTTTAGTAGAGCATCACGTGGTAAAGGTATATCTGGTTCCTGAAACTTGTTTCAGTTTTACACACACACACACATGCACATATACAAAGAGGTGTTTACTGGGTCTCAAGGTAAAATGTATTTCTTACTGCAGATCATGATGAAATACATTTAAGGTGTAGTGTAGCATGTTTCAGTGCTTCCCTTTATACACAAGAAGTTCTAACCATTGCTAGCAGTGACTGAAATACACCTAAAATTTGGTTAAATTATAGTGACCTCAAAATTCCCTCTTATGACACATTTTTATTTTCTAAAGAAAAATATTAATTGAATTAATTAAAATTCTTATTTCTAATTAACAGAATATAAAAATTAATCCAGCACTAAAAATATTTGGAAATATCTAATAATTTGAGGGAGAAACTTCCAGATGCCGCTGATGAAAATTTATTTAAAAATAAATCACAATACCCTGAAGTAAATATTCTAAATGAATAAATTCTTATTCCTCTTCAAAGACATCAATAAAATAACAACACATTTTAAAAAGTCTCCTCCTCCATCTCAACTTTCCTCCACAATACTGTATCCAAAACATACCTGTTCCTTTTCTTTCAATAGTTGCTCGAAAGCAAGAGCCTTCTCCTTCATTGCCTGGCATTCAAACTCCCTTTCTCGCAGCATCATAGAAAACTTCATATTAGTCTCCTGTAATGCTTGATATTCTGTTTCCTTTCCCCTAGATGTTTCTACTATTTTTTCATTTTCCTCTTTTAGTTTACTAATGTCCATTTCTAAAATTAATATTCTCTCCTTCAGGTTTGTCACTGCCTGCCTCAAAAGTTCATTTTCATTCACTTTGTTAGTGAAATTTTCATTTAAATTAAGTAACTGATCACTTTTGGCTTTGATTAAGAGGTCTTTTTCCTTAAGTGACTTTTGTAAAACATCTTGTTTTTCCTTTAGCTGCTTAATTTCTGAATCAGTTTGTTCGTGTTCTTTTCTTTCTAGCTCTGAGGTGGCAGCAATTGAATCAGATAATCTGTGATTATTTTCCTGTAGAGTTCTAATTGTTGCATCTTTTTCCTGCAGTGATTGTCTTAATTCTTCTAACTCTTGTTGAAGCAATTTAGAAGACTCACTTGGTATATCAGACTTAACTGCCCCAAGAGATTCTGCTGACTGCAAAGCCAGTGATGGTCCAGAGGAGAGCTGTGGTGAAATAATATCAAGTTTTCCTAAAAGAAGTTCCTTGGTGTTACAAAGCTGCCCTATGCTGTGCTGAACTTGTGCTAATTCCTGACCAAAATTTTTGAGTTTGGTTTCATTCTGCTCATAACTTTGGATTAGACCAGTATAGTCTACCTGTAATTTAGAATTATTATCACTGTCAACCAAGACCTGGGCCTGAAGTTGATGAAGTTCTTCCTGTAGTTGGGCTGACTCATGCTGCATATTTTGTACTGTGGTCATCACTTGTTGTTTCCACTCTTCCATTTTCTTTACTTGTTGTTTTAATTTATCACGTTCCTGTAGTAGCTCCTCAAACTGATTACTATTAACTCCTCCAACCTCGTTACCTGTGTTAGATGTCTGTAAAACAGTCAATAAAGTCTGACATTTCTGACTTAATGCATCTATTTCAATGTCTTTTTCTCGAATGATACGTGATAAATTCTGCACAGTTTCTCTAAACATATCCTGGCCACTACTTTCAAATCTAGTGGACAACTTTTTATTTTCATTTTGCAGCTTAGTAAGGTCTGCTTCTCTGGCAGCAACTATGTCCATCATTTTGTGATATTCTGTTTTTAGGTGGCTATTTTCCCTAGTCTTCTCACTCAAAACAGCTAATACTTGTTCTCTTTCCATGGCAAAGGCCTGCAGTTGCTGTTGAAGGTAAACAACATCCTGGTTGTAGGAAGCCGAAGAGATTCTTGCATGAAGAGCCTGTATTTCCAAATCTTTCTGCTGGATGATCTGAGTGAGTTTACCGACCTCATCTTTGGACAGCTGATCAATCTGTTTTGTTAAAGATATATTCTTTTCATTTAGAAGTTTAATCTCCAATTCTCGTTCTTTTATCCCTTTTACTAATCTTTCAGTTTCAGCTTTAGATAAATCATGCTTTTCACTTCCATTTTCTATATTAAGGCTCTGAACTTTAGTTTCCACAAAAATATCAGAACTCTCTGTTTGAATGTCCTGTCTTTCTTCATGCAACTGGGTTCTGACTTGCTCGATTGTTTTTTGCAAATTCCTAATTTCTTCATCTTTCTCTAAAAAGAGCTGGGTATGTGTGGCATTCATTTGCTCATGCTGGTATTTAAACTCATCCATTTCCTTTTGCTGCTCCTGTAAAGACTGAAGTAGCTGCATCTTACTCTGGTTTTGATCTTCAATTGTCTTCTGATGATGTTTTATTTCCTCTTCAAGATCACCCTTTATTATATTCAGTTGAGATATTTCAGATTCCAGTTCCATGATAATATCTAGAGTTTTGGGCTCAGCCACAGGTGCAGCTCGACTCTGCTGTTCCCTGAGTCGTTCCAGTTCTTCTTTCAGATGATTGTTTTCTTCTTTCATGGATGCAAGACTTCTGTCTTTTTCCTCCATGGTTTGTTGCAAAATTTCATTTTTCCTTAAGGCTTGAATACATTTATCTAATTCCTCCTGGAGCTCTGAGCTTCGTCCTTTAAGTTTTTCAACAAAAATTTCTTTCTCTTTTATAAGTTGGGCCAATTGTTTCTGCTCTTCTAAACTAGATGACAAAATTTCTTTAGTTTCTTTATGATCAGAATCCATCTGCTCAATATTCTTTTTGAGTTCTGATATTTCAAAATCTTTCTCTTGACTGAGTTTAATTAAATGCTCATGTTCTAGCTGTAAGGCAGAGCTATTCAGGTTATGTGCATTAGACAGTTCTCCAATGGTTTGCGCATACTTGTTTGCTTCTTCCAACAGCCTCTTTTCAACCCGACACAATTCTGCTTCTAACTGTACTTTTTCCATTCTTAAAGCCTCCACTATGGTGTTTTTCTCTAGAGAAATCTGATTGTTACCAGCAATAGATTCTTCCAACTGATGTCTTACATCTTCACATGCTAAAACCAACTTTTCATTTTCTATTTTAAGATCAAAACCAAGTTTCTTTAAATTTTCATTGAGCTGTTCCATTTCTGAAAGATTTTGCTTTAAGTTTCTAACTTCAGCTTCCCTTTCTTTAAGTAAATCATCCTTAAAATTACTGTTAGAGTTTTGCTTGTGAGACTGAGCTAACTCATTCTTCACTCTAGAAAGCTCCTCCGCATTTTGTCTAGTAAGTGCCTTCAGTTGATCATTCTCCTTCTGAATGTTTAAATTATTGTTTTGTGATTTGTTTAGCTGATTTACTAAATCTTCTAATTTACCCTCAAGCTTCTGCTGGGTTGAATGCATATTATTAAGAACCAGTTCACTTTGAATTAACTTTTCTTTCTGGATATCTAATTCTTTAGTAATGTTCATTTTATCATCTTCAAGCTGACGAACTCTGTTTTTTTCATCATCCAGATCTTGTTTTAGTTTACTGATGATACGCTCTCCTTCATTTTGATTTTTTGATAGTTGATCTTTCATCAAAATCATGTGCTGGAAAATATTAATTTCCATGATAACTTTAAAACATTCTCTCATTTTGGTACCAAAAGAAAATTATATAAAATTTCCTACATAATAGAATAATAATCCTGATCTTTCTAATCATTTTTTAATCCCAACATCCCCTAAGAAATTATTTACTAATATCTCATTGCTAACCCATTTTAAAGATAAAAATTAAAACCAAAAAGGTTAATAACATACACATGTTGTTTATTTTCTACTCTTGAATACTAGAGTAAGGGTCAGCAAACTATGCCCATGGACAAAATTGGGCCTACCATCTGTTTTTATAAATAAAGTTGTACTGGAATGCAGCCACACTCATTCATTTAAGTCTTGTCTGTGGCTGCTTTCGTATTACAATGGCAGAGCTGAGTAGCTGCAACTCAAAAATATTTACGATCTAAATATAAAGCATAAAATAAAAATAAAATATTTACTATCTAAATATAAAGCATAAAATAAGGGGAGTGGATGTGGGTCAAGCGGTTGAGCGCCTGCTTCCCACATGGGAAGTCCCGGGTTCGGTTCCTGGTGCCTCCTTAAAAACAAACAAACAAACAAAAAACAACAAAAAGCACACAACCCAAACTCAGGGGAGCTGATGTAGCTCAGTGGTTGAGCACCAGCTTCCCACATATAAGGTCCCGGGTTCAATCCCCATCCCCAGTACCTCAAAAAAAAAAAAAAAAAAAAGCATAAAATATTTACTATCTAGCACTTTACAGAAAAAGTTTGCCAATCCATGACATCAATAAATGAAAATTTAATTAAATCACAAAATTAAATTACACTCATCATTTTTGCTTGTTAATCCAATGCTCATTTATGGAGTAGGATGCACTACCTCACTGTGTTAGCTGTAGTGTTACCTTTGTAGCTTCTTGGTTCTGTTTGTCCAATTCTTCTAACTCAGTTACCAGCATTTCTTTTTCAGTAATATTCTGACTGAGTTCTTGTTCCTTTGCTTCCAAAGTAAGTCTCAAATCATTTAATTCTGAATCCAAATTCATATCTCTTGTAGCTGTATTTTTAACTACTTCAAATTCATTGTTCAATTTAAAAAGTGATATTTGAAGTTCTTCCTTAAATGATAAAGGGGGGGAAAGTAATATGTAATATAAATTGGAAAAAGAGACACCAAAAGATTAAATATATATATATATTTAATATATATATATACACACAAAACTTTGCAATTTATTTTAAATGCTCTGTTTTGGAGACATTATTGAAAATGTCTCAATAATGACAGATAAAATTCAACAATAAACCATAGCCTTCATCATTCATGTGCACTTTTATTTGCAGCTTCAAGCAAAACATTTCTTTAACTCTAGACAAGATGCAATGATAGTAAGTTTGTCATCTAGCTCCAACTTTTTCTTTCTACAAGACTTTCCCATTTGACAGCCTTCCCTATCCAGCTCCCATTGCTTCTTCCTTTCTATCTTCCCTCCCTCCCATATCCCCAACACACATACTTTTCAAAATGTCCCGGGTCTTCCATCTCTCTTTACTTCCAGCCCCTAACATCTAGTCATCAGCAGCCACAGACTAAATACAAATGTAAAAATTCAACTCATTCATTTTAAGTTTGTCATCTCTAATGAGACAGATGGCTTCTCAATGTCCACATTCCCCACCAAAAAAAAAAAAAAAAAGCTTATTTTCCCTCATTAAAGGGATTTATTTTAAGCCCATCTCCCTTATTATTGGCTTCTATCAAAACACAGAACTCCTATGTGCCCTCCTTCCTTCCTTTACCTTCTGACCTGACTCTCACTCCCTCAAACCTAACATTCCAAAAGGAATACATACACATATACATATATGTATGATTTTTTGTTTTTGCATCTGATGTTCTATCACTTGGTATTTAATGCTTTTCCTCTCCAAATCTCAGGAGTGGTACCATTTCTCTATGAGTCAACATTATTTCAATCTCTGATTATAATGTTTGTAATAAAATACATATTACTGTAACTCTTTCTTTCAAAGATTTTTAAAAATCATACCTATATGGAATATACTTTAAAGCAAATAAGAAACTCAACTTTCTTCAAATGAAGAGCCTAATATATGTCTCATAAAAGAGACCAATGAAAATGGTAATATCTGCCACACAATTCTCATTCCTCTTCCAATTCAAAATTTTATTCTGAACTACAACTGAAAGATGGAAGAAGCATTCCCTTATGTCTTTCTAAAGTTATCTGTTCAATTAGGAGAACCACAAATAATTTCTTCTGATAGATCTTAAGAGTACACACAACCTTGCAGATGCCTTTGGCATTCTTAACCAGTGAGCAGATCTATAGCAGATACAATTAAAGGAAGAGTTAAAATGGACTACTGAACATCAAAAGAAAGGAGAAACAGTTATCAGGAAGAGCTACAAAATCTGAAAATACCATGAGACAGATACAGGCCCTACCAAATATATGCAGAATAGTCAAACTACAAAATACACCTCAACAACCAGTTAGAAAAAGGAATAAATCAAAGAGCAGAATGCAATGGGAACAGAAAAGATCAGAGGAAATATGTATACTATATCAAAGAGGGCAATTGCCTGGGGGGATTTAGAAAAGTGAGAGGGCATTTTTGGTTGTTAAAATGACTGGGAGGCACTACTAGCATTTACAGGGTAAAAAGAGTGGGGACAAGGATTCTGCAATGCATAGGACAGTCCACATGGCTAAGAATTTGGCAACAGTGCCCCCTTTGGGAAACAATGCCTACAAACTAATGTAAAATGATGTCCTGGATACAATGTTAAGGTACGTATGAACAGTATGTATACTATGCTGACATTTGTGTTTTTTAAAAAAGCTAATTACATTTATGATCATACATGATATAGTCTGGAAAGATACACAAGGAAGTGGTAACAGGAACTGCCTCTAGGGAAAAGGCCAAACACTAGAGGTACAAAGGATACTCCCTACTGTTAGAATTTTTTTTTTAACTTTATGCATGTATTACTTTAAAAAGAAAATTAAGAATTTACCTGAGTTGAGACACTTTTAACTTACAAATACCAGCTTACAACTGTCCTACACTTAAACACCTGCCTTAGCCATGGAATTACCTCCAAATGGTGCAAACATAGAAATACCCCTCCTGACACCCAACACTGCCTTACAGAATCTTATTTCATCCTTGCTAATCACATACAGAAAAAAACTATTTCTACCACTGAGAATGTCCCTCTTTCCCCCTTACCACTATGAAAATCCTGTCTACCACACTAGACGTGTTCGGATACATATAAGCAGTATATACCGTTACTACTCCAGATCTTCCGCCCCCTTGGCATATGCTGCTACTGTCAGAATATCATCTGAAATCAAAACAGGGTCTTTACATATCTGTTTGGATCCTATCTGTGTGCCCACTTGGCTTATCTATAAACGTAAACTCTGGCGAGCCTGTCATATTCTGAACCTTGCCCAGGTTCTTCAACCCGACTTGACAAGGCATCAATGAGATCAGCTTTATCCTCAGGGCTCTCAATAACTAAAGACTCCATTATGAGATAAACTTGACCCTCAGCTATGAACTATAATACACATACTATTTTAATTCTGTCCCCAGTTTTATAGTACCCACCTTTTCTTGACCCAGTAATGATTTCTCTTTTTCTAAAGCTTGGATATGCTTTTTAAGTTTCAGATTGTCTTCAATGAGGTCGTTATCCTACAAAAATGTTTAAAAAGTGTGTTTTCAGATAAGTAATGAGAAATTTCAACTTTATAAAAAAGCTGGCAAACAATAAAATTGTGCATTTTACTCAGGATTTCTTTAGTGAGATATAAAAATTATAAACATGCAACACTGGACCATCTAAAGTCAGTCAACTCATTTCACAGACATTCTTAGAAAGGATTTCTTTATTACATTTGAAAAATATAAAAATACATTTACAAAATAATTATAATAATTAGAAAAAGAAACAACTCTCTGAATTCCTTAAGGGAACTCAAAATGCATACATACATAACATTTGTCAAATTAATCTTTCAAATAAATACACTTGCATGTTTCAGTTATGGATCCTTTTAAATTATGTCAATTTATAAATGCAAAAAAATTCTGTTATTAATCAGCAAACAAAGGTACTGGAGTGAAAATTCCTAGGGCAAATTCACATGAATGTATAAAAAGCACAAAATTAAGCAACTGTAATTAAATCATAATACATTTTCATAGTAAAGTAATGCCAAAAGTTTTTTTCCTTTAAAATGAGTTTACCTGGTTTAAACTACTCAGTCTCATTATTTCATTTTCAGCATCTGTAAAAACAAATGAATTGATTTGACATTAAAAAATCTTTAAAATAACTTAATAATTACCTCTTATATTAAGCTCAGAAAGGCAATTCAATTAAAATATTTATAAGCACACACAACCAGTGAGTCCTAACAGTTCTGAGTAAAACATATTTTGACTGTATCTAAGAAATCATACTATGAGTGAAAGTTAAAAACCAAGTTAAAATCCAATCGTATAGAGTAGTATAAGAAAGAATTGCATCTGGATGAGTCATAAGTTATTGCCTTGAAAAAATATTAATGACAACAATGTTTCAAAACAAATCTAGATTAGTTTGGGTAGCAGGAAATAGTATAAGGACTAAGATGGGGGGGGGACTTTAAAATAATAAACATATATATATATCACAATAATAAAATAATCTCTCATATTTAAAATAATTTAGACATGACCGCTGACCAAATAAAAACCATTAAATCTAGTATTATGGATAGATCCACATACAGAAGAATTTCTAAAGAACACAAAAACAGAATACTGAGTTCAGTCTAAGTAATTCCTTCAACATTCACTCAAAAAATAGTAATTGACCATTTACTACAAGGCTAGGTGCTCAATGACAAGATGGAAAAACTTAGAGCTTGTTCTCAAGGAGCTTACAATTCAGAGGGGAAGACAAACACATGATTACAATACAGTGTGATACAGGGAGCACAAGGTGCTGTGAGAGCAAAAAGGACAAGCACCTAATCCAGACTAGGGAAGGAAGTGAGGGCCAGAGAGGCAGCGGCACTAGTGGAGATAACAGGTGAGCTGACTCTTAATATACTAAGAGTAAGCCAAAAGAAAGGTTGAAAGACACTCCACAGAGAGAGAGAGCAGTTGCAAAGGCAACTGAGCTAAGAGAAGAACACTGCTGTTTTAAGGTGCTATAGAAAGTTCAATATGGCTACAGATTAGAATGTTAGGAAAATAGGGAGGTTTGAAACTGAAGAGGCATACAGGGACCAGATCATGAAGGACATTATAGTGGGAAGCGGCTGTGGCTCAATCAGTGGGGCTCCCGTTTACCATATGGGAGGCCCCGGGTTCGGTTCCCGGGGCCTCCCGGTGAAGGCAGGCCCGCCCGCACGGTGTGGTTGGCTGACCCAGCGAGCACAGGCAGCAAGGCGGGGGATAAATGAATAAATAAATAAAATCTTTAAAAAAAAAGAAGGACATTATAGGCCCAAATAAGACATTTAGACTTTATCCTCAAGTTCATGGGGAGCCACAGAAGTACTAAAAAAGCAGGGCAATAATCTGCTTGGCCCTTTTGAAAAATCATTCTGGCTGCAGGATGGAAGAAATGGATTTAACGAGGAATCATGAAACCAGTAATAATAGCTAAGACATGCTTACTATGTCCCAGACACTGTTCCAAAGAGAACTTTACAGCTAGTAACTCATATAACCCATCTTCCAGGTGAAAAAAACAAGGCACAGGAAGGTTAACTAATTTACCAAATGGCAGCTAGTTACTGATGGAGTAGATTTCCAAACCACTCATGTTCTTTACCACCAAGCGATTCTACTCCATTGAGAGATCTGTTATAGTTATACAGGCAAGAAATTATGAATGGCTGAAGTAAATCAGGGGCAATGGAGATGGAAAACGGGGCAGACGACAGTAGAGGTTGGTTTTTTAAGCAATTGAAATCCATATGGATCACCCAATATGGAAAATTATTATTTTTTTATAAGAAGTGCTACTTTGATTGAAGCCAAGTGAGGAAGAAGTCCAGAACCCCTTTGCCTGCATGGCAGCTCCTAGGATTAAGTAAGGCTCTTGTGAGAAACCCTGGAGCAGGGGTCCTCAACCAGGGGTCCACAACCAGGGGTCCACGGAAAGATTTCAGGGGATCTATGAGCTTGAATTGAAAAAAAAAAATCAAATTTATTATCTTTATTTTTTCTGACCTTCAACGTTAAGTGTCTTAAAACCATCTGCTACTACATTCTGAGAAGAGATCCGTGGTTTCCACCTGACTGCTAAAGGGATCCGCGGAACAAAAAAAGGTTAAGAACCTCTTAACCTTTACTGGAATGTTTCCTACATTCCAGTTTCAACAAGAGAAGCTAAGAAGAAAGGACTTGCTAGGAGATGACTTCCAGCTTTCTGTTTTGGATAACTGGTAAATGCTGCCAATTCACTAAGGTAAGGAAAGGAAGAGGATGAGGACATGGTGACTATATTTTGAACAAAATTTTAGTTTGAACATCCATGTGAAGTGTAGAGACTTGGCCATCCAAGTTAGAAATTCATGAAAAAGAACTGGGCAAGGATGACAGATATGGGCTGGTAAGCATTTAAGGACTGGAAAGCTCCAAATTAGGAATGAATGAGTTCCTAAAGTAAGTTTATGCTGTGAGAAGAAGACAAAAGTACAAAACAAAATCAATCTTTTCAGCTGAAGAGCTCCCATTATGTTTTACCGGCATGACTGAATACTGGAGTTTGGTATATTTTATTTACTACTCATAATTTCTGGTAGCACAGAACATTGGTATAATACACTAAATATCATCTTGAGCATGGAAAATGGTGGAAGACCCATGTCTCTTATCACTCAGGGCTTTGCTTAGATACAGGCAAGATTATTTCAAAAGAAAACACAAATTACTGAAGAAGGAAGCTGCACTCCCTAACAAACAGGACCCGTACTTCCTCCCAAAAATGTCTATATACATAAACATTTCTCAGAAATCTACATGACCTTCTGAAGCAATGAGTTCCATGTAAGTACTGAAAGGATGAGGAAGGGAAGTTGAGAGATACCTAGGCAATACTTAACTCTTTTCAGTTGAAAATTCCTATTTGCAATCTATTAATTATGACACTGAATTCAAAACAAACAATCCTACTCAAATTCAACAGTCATTTCCATGAGTACTTCATATCCAGGAAGAATATTCAGTTAATCACATGTTTATTTCTTAGGACATTCTGTTTCTAAAAACAACTACTATTAAATGAAACATCAATCTGAAATAAGTTCCAAATATTTTATACCAGTCAGTGCCTGTTGTAGTCTGAACACTTCTTCTTCCATTGATGTACTCTGTGGTAGAATTCTTTCCTTTTCTGTCACAGTATCACTTTGCTTCATAACATAAGGTTTACTACATTCCAGTTTCAATCTCTCACATTCTTCAACTATCTGTCTCTTTTCCACATTTAGCATATCTTGTTCCCTCCTCAGAACATCTCTTTCACTTTCTACAGAAAGTAATTTTTCATTTATGTCTTTTATTCTATCCTCCAGTTCTTCAATTTTTTTTGTACACTCTAATTTCTCAGTTTGTAGAACTTGAACAGTTTTTTGCATCTCATGAATTTTAGAGTGATCAGTTACTCCAATTCCTGCACCACCTATAAAACAAAGATAAAATAAAGGACATCAATGTCAAGTACCAAGAGATAAATCTGTATATCACTAAGGGACTTAAGAGGCTTCAGAACTTGGGAAGCTTAAAGAGAAAAGTTAAATTACTTAATAGTCTAACCATTTTTTTAATCTAAATCAACTACTTAAGCCTATATATCTGAGTTTGAAAGAAAGTGAAAATATCTCTAATAAATTATTGTGGCCATTAAACAATGCAAAAAACTCAATTATAAATGTTTGCCACAAAAGAAAAGGACCTTTCCATTTGTGCAGAATCTTGAAAACACTGGCTGCCATTGCAAATTTTTGGCAGACTAGCAGAGCTAGTCATTTACTCATTCTTTAGAACTTAGTCCATGTTTACAACAGTGTCCTCATCTTAAGAGTGTTAGGTTTATTATTAGGTCATCTAAAATTGTAAAACCAATAACCTTGCTGTAACAGATTTTCAAGTTCTTCAATTCGTTCTTCATAGTCACTTAATTCTTCTCGATGTCGACGACTTATTTCTGTTAATTTCTGTTGATGTGCATTCTGTAATACTGACATTTCATGTTGATGGTCATCAATTTCCTGACTCAGATTCTGTTTAAGTTCCTTAAAAAATAAAAACATAAATTTAGCCATATTTATGATCAATGAATTTACATCAGCTATTTATATCACTATTGTCCTAAAGTCCATATTATTAAAAATAATTCTTAGAATACACTAAGGATGAAAAAAAATTTAAGCACAGGCCCAAAATCAGGGAAAATTCTGAAAGACTCCATCCTTATCTTTCTTAGGCCTTAAAAGCAGTTTTTCCATTTTTAATACAAGGAAAATAAACTGAAACAAAAGATAAACAAAAATAATGGTTTTTCCTTAGTAGCCTTGACCATGAATTGCTCCTCCTCCTTCCACCAATACCAGTGTCAACCCCTTGGGCATTCTGCACCTGTTGTCCTACCATTCCTATCCTCCCCTCGCTTGGCCTTTCCTTCCATCTAAGTTTTGATGGGCTTCCCAAACCATCAACAGAGGCATCCTGCACCCAAGTGAAGACCATCAATCTCTCTCCCAGGAACCTACATCTTCAGTTGAGGCCTCAAAGAGGGATACTTGTTGGACTAGAAGCATGTATGACAGCTGCACCCTAAAGAGACTGCCCACTGTGCCTCACTACCTAGACCCCTGACATGGTTCCTATCTCTGTCCTTCTTGAGGCCAGAGTGATCAACTACTCCTTCAATCCAGGAAACTATACCAGGTCCTTCCAGTAAATCTTCTTTTGCTTTACGTAGTCAGAGTTAGATTTTGTTGCTTGAAACCAAGAATGTAATCTACAAATTTGCTTTTATTTCCTGAGAAGACAAGTGAAAGTTAAGTGTTTAGTACTACGCATTTACTATGTGCCAGGAATTAGGTTAAAAGCTTACATTTAATCCTCTAAAAATCCTACAAGATAGGTATTATGATTATCTCTGCTTTACTAATGAGAAAATAGAAACTGAGAAAGGTTAATTAACATATCCAAGGTAGCACAGCTGGTAAACAGTAGAGCCAGAATTCAAACACAGGTCTTGACTCCGGAACCCTCCCATGCTAGTATTGTAATAATACTAAAACCAAAAACTAAATATTCTGTACCTGAAAATAATTTGCACATTAAAAACAATCCATTGCCAATGATAAATATATGTAGCTAAGGCTTTTCTTTTTTTTTTTTTTTTTAGCATTTTTTTTTTTTTATTTTTTTAAACAAATCAATTTTATTGACACGTATTAATAAAGCATACATTTTATCCAAAGTATATGATCAATGGTATGTGGTATAATCACATAGTTGTGTGTTCATCACTTCAATCATTATTAAAGCATCTTCATTATTTCAATAATAATAATAAAAAACAATAAACAAACAAACAAGGAAATTCCTCACCTCTCAATCTCTCTGTTTCTCCTGCTTTACATAGCTGTTATTTCTGGCTATTCTTTTTTTTATTTTTATTTTTTTTTATTTATTATGGGTAAAAATCAAAATTCTCACAATACATACAAACATTTGCAAAATGATATATAAATATATATGCATATATGTGTATTTGGTTACAAAAATGTTATTTATATATATATATACACACACATATATTTTAAGAGGTGCTTACATTACCCAAAATATTACACGGAACCCACTGGGATTCCCATGTTGCCCACCTCCCACACCTCCTACCACATCCCACACAAATATCTCCCACAGTGTGGCCCACCACCCTCAATGAACTTACACATCCTGGAGCCTTGCCACCAACCATAGACCACAGTTCACACTGTAGACCACACTCTCTCCCACTCAGTTCTGAGTGGTGTGTGCTGATTTAAAATGGCCTACATCCATTGCCACAACACTAAGGCTTTTCTTGAAAGAAAAAATAATCGACACAAACTAGCAAAATTCTACCAATAAGGTGAAATAACTTTACAATGAATAAAATTAGCATTTTATTTTGTGAATATCCTTTAACCTTAACTTTGAAATTTCAGCAACCTTGGGATTCTGATTTTGTAAAAACAGTTCTATGAGATACAGTAGAAAGACTTAAGAAATATAAGCTACCTAAACAATAAATGTTCCAAACCAAATCATATTGGAAAGAGGTATTTTTATCTACCTTGTCATAAAGAATAAAGAACATACAAAATTGTGAAAAATAAATGCCAAAATCTCTATAATTATTTTTATAACTGAGCCTTTCACTAATTTAGTCTTATGCTTTTCATCAGCAAATTTTAGATATATAATAACCAATTTTCCAACAATTTGCCTTACCTTGATAGTATTTTGCAGTTTGCAGATTTCACTTTGATCAGAGATACTTGATCCTTGTGCTTTAGAAGCCTAGATTAAAAAAAAACAGAATTAGAAAAAGCATATTTATTTTCTTATAAAATAGAAAGGCACAAATTAATTTTATTAAGATATTTTTTTAAAAAGAGACATTTCCCAGACAGATTCTGGTTTAAAGAACCTAGTCCAAAAGTGAGTAATCTACAATAAATAAAATATAACATTCCAGAGTTTAACTAGTTAGGGAGACAACACTTTAAAAAAATAACCAAAGTTCAAATACACAAAAATCGATGGTGTTTCTATACAATTGTAATGCGCACTCTGAGGGGAAAGTCAGGAAAAAAATTCCATTTACAATAGCAACTAAAAGAGTCAAATATTTAGGAATAAACTTAACCAAGGATGTAAAGCACTTGTATTGAGAAAACTATAATGCATTGCTAAAAGAAATCAAAAAAAGATCTAAATAATTGGAAGAACATTCCATGCTCATGGATCGGAAGACTAAATACCACTAAGATGTCAATTCTACCAAAAATTGATATACAGATTCAATACAATCCCAATAAAAATTCCACCAACATTTTTTAAACAAATGGAAGACACAATTATCAAATTTATCTGGAAGGGTAAGAAGCCCCAAATAGCCAGAAACATCTTAAAAAGGAAAAGTGGAGTTGGAGGACACTTACTTCCTGACTTTAAACCATATTACCTAGCCACAGTGGTGAAAACAGCATGGTATTGGCATAAATCAGCATGGTATTGGCAATGGAATCAAACTGATGGTTCAGAAACAGACCCTCACATCTATGGCCAAGTGATTTTTGACAAGCCTGTCAAACCCACCCAGCTGGGACAGAACAGTCTATTCAACAAATGGTGCTGGGAGAACTGGATATCCACAGCCAAAAGAAAGAAAGACCCCTATCTCACACCTTACACAAAAATTAATTCAAAATGGACCAAAGACCTAAATATGAAAGCAAGTACCATAAAGTTCCTAGAAGAAAATGTAGGAAAACATTTTCAAGAACTGGTGGTAGGTGGTAGATTCTTAAACTTTACACCAAAAGCACAAACAAGGAAAGAAAACATGGATAAAAGGGACCTCCTCAAACTTTAACACTTCTGTGATTCAAAGGGCTTCCTCAAGAAGGTGAAAAGGCAGCTCAGCTCACTCAATGGGAGAAAATATTTGGAAACCACATATCTGATAAGGGTTTGATTTCCATTCTATATTAAAAAGATCATACAATTCAACAATAAAAGAGCAAGCAATTAAATTTAAAAATGGTCAAACAACTTAGACATGTCTCCAAAGAGGAAATACAAATGGCCAAAAAGCACATGAAGAAATGTTCCATACCACTAGCTATTGGGGAAATGCAAATCAAATCAATGAGATATCATCTAACACCACATAGAATGGCCATTATTAAAAAAACAGGCAACAATAAGTGCTGGAGAGGATGTGGAGAAATAGGAACACTCCTTCACTGTTGGTGGGATTGTAAAATGGTGCAGCCTCTGTAGAAAACAGTTTGGCGGTTACTTAGGAAGCTAAATATACAACTGCCATATGAACCAGGAATTCCTCTACTAGGAATATATCCAGAAGAACTAAAAACTATGACACGAATAGACATCTGCACACCGATGTTCATAGCGGCGTTATTCTCAATTGCCAAAAGATGGAAACAACCCAAACATCCATCAACCAATGAATGGATAAATAAAATGTGGTATATACATACAATGGAATACTATGCTGCAGTGAGAAGAAATGTAATTGGGACACATATGATAACATGGATGAATCTTGAAGACATTATACTAAGTTAAGTAAGCCAGACACAAAAGGATAAATATTGCATGGTCTCATTAATATGAACTAAATATGAAGAATATACACATGGAGTTAAAACCAAGAGGATAGGTTATTAGGAGATAAGAGGAGGGTTGAGAGGAACTGATGCTTAATGTATGTAGAAGTTTCAATTAACTTGATTGTAAAAGTGTGGAAATGGATAGAGTTGATGGTAACACAATGTAGTTAAGTAGCAGCTGGTTTATAAATGGGATTGTGGCTAAAAAGGGTAGTCTGGGGAAGTAAATGTCAATTGAAAGAAAGCTAAAGAATAATCTCAGGACTGAATAATCTCAGGACTGAATAATCTCAGGACTGAATAATCTCATCCAGAGGTGGATGAGAACTGTGGTTGAGGGTACAAATGCAAGAAAGTCCTTTGTGAGCTAGAGCAGATGTACATCACTATTGCAGGATGGTGGCAATGTGGAGAAGCATGGGAAAACTACAACTGGTGTGACCTATAGATTGTAGTGTACAACAATACTATAATATTGTTGCTTCAATGCCAAAGATGTACTGTGTTGATAATGGAGGTGTATATGGAAAAAGTATGCCAAATATATGCCATGCACCATCGTTGGTGGTAATAGTCTGATGATATTATCTCATAATCTGTAATAAATGTTCCACCACAGTGTGGTGAGTTGGTGAAGGGGTTTGTATGGGAATTCTACACATGTGCATGATTGTTTTATAAGTTCATAACCTCTGTAATAAAAATATATTTTTAAAAAATAGGGTGGGTTGGGGGAAAAATACACCAAATGTAAGATAGGGACTATAGTTAGTAGTAATATTTTGACGATGCTCTTGCATAGTTTGTAACAAATGTTTCACAAGAATACAAGGTGCTAGTGGAGGGGTGATGTATGAGACCCCTGTATGATGTTATGTATGTTTATTTTATAAGTTCACAATTTTTACTACACACTTATTGTTTATGCATGTTCATGTATGAATGATATACTTCAATAAAAAATATATTTTAAAAAATAACCAAAGTTCAGAGGGAAAAAGATGATAAAATATTGTACTTAGCTTGACAAAATGTAAATATGATGATAAACTAGCAGCTTTCTATAAGGAAAATTCTAAAATGGAAAGTTACCCAATGTTAATACTAATAACTCAATAAAAACTTCTTTAAATTATTTTACCCAGAAGATCCCTAGCCCAATAAAAAATAACATTCTGTTCAACAAATAAATAAATAACTTGGATTCTTCCCTTCTCATTCAAGGCTGTATATCCATTTATCTTTGTTAACCTTTACTATGTGGAGTGTTAATGAATCAAAAGCTGCCCTATTCCTGAAAGAAAGAACATGGTATAATGGAAAGAACACAGGATTTGGAGTTGAAGAACATATGTTTGAATCATAACGTATTCACTGTGACAATGGGTGTATTATTTAAACTTTTAGTTTCATTATGTGTAAAAGAGAGATAATAAATACCTCACAGAGTTATTAAGGACAATATAATATATACTGGGATAATACAAATGAAAGCATTTTGTAAAGTGTTAATAAAGACATTAACTTATATTATGCCTTGCTAGAAAATCAAGTGTCCTGAAAAGTCCCAATTATGCCTTTATACCTTTATATTCCAGAACAGACAAATAGTAGGCATTCACAATATACTGAAGTGAACATACCAAAAATCCATCTCTTCCCTATGAAATCTTACCCTAGGTAATGTTTCTTAAAATGTGTTCCACAGATTAAGAGGATCAACTGTAGTATTTGTTTGACTGCAGTTCCAAGACCCTAAAACAGGCTACTGAATTGAAATCTCTGAAGGTAGGACAGGGAATCTATATTACTATCAAACTCCCCAGGTTATTCTTACACAAAGTTTAAGAACTAGTTTTGTGGAGATAAGATGGACAAACATATCATCTTCTCTAAGGTTTATTTTGGGTGTTGGAAATGTTTAGCAACTTGGGAAGTAGTTAACAATTTAAATTGGGATGGTTTTTCTTCTTAACATAACTAGATTATAATCACCAAAAATGTAGAAAATAATATTCTTACTTATATATTTTTTCTCTACTGATAACATTAAATCCAAGTGAACGATGTTTCAGTTTATTCTGAGTCTCATGACTATTGACAACCTCAGTGGTATATAAAATCTGTTTTGTAAGACAAAAAGTACTCCTTGGAATAAAGTCAGCCCAAAACAGTTAAGGACTTAATTTCTAATACATGAAAAAACAAGAGAATAGTTTAACTTATTTGATAATACCAAATATCATATTTTCATTTCACATATAACTAGAACTAACAGAAACCTCAGACAACATCCAAATGAGTGGTTTCAAACCTGGTGCCTTGGAGCCTCAGGGACTCAGGGACTTCAACTAGGGCAACTCCTTTTTGAGTTTTTTTTTTTTAATCCTGCAATTATAACTTTGTATTTTACTTAAAAAGACAAAAAAGGTTCTGCTCTTCAATTTTTTCTGAAACTTTATCCCAAACATTGTACAAAAAGGGAAACTGGCTGAGAAAGTGAAATGGCCTGGCTAAAAATCACTTAGAAAATCAATAGCAGAATTAGAATACAGGTTTTCTATTTTCTAGTCCAGGGAACATTTTTTTTTTTTTGAGGTACGGGGGCCAGGGACTGAACCTGAGACTTCATATGTGGGAAGCTGGTGCTCAACCACTGAGCCACATTGGCTTCCCTAAGGTGGTTTTTTTCTACTCACTCCTAGTTTTCAAAAACTCATGAAAATTTACACACCTGAGCAATATGCCTCCAATGGTCAACTTCAGACTCAAGTCTTGAAACTTCATTTGATAATCTGTTTATTTCTTGTTGTGACCAAATAATGTCACCAAAGTCCATGTCATCACCGTGGAAAGCTGAAGCATGATGACTCATACCATAACCAAATGAAGGTGATGCAGTGGTTGTTGGTACACTGCCAGCTCCAGAATGTACTTGCTGAGCGGCTGACTGCAGCTTCTGCAACTGATCCTGTAGTGCAATCTGTCGTGCTTTAAGGTGGCTGACCTCTACCTATATATTTAAAATTCATGTTTTAGAGAAGGTACTTTAAAATAACCATATTGACCATTTTATAGATTCATAATATTTAAAACTAATAATTGAAGATTATCTAGTGATAGTTCTCTATTAGCTGAATCCAAGTCGTCTATATCATTCCACCCTCAAATTTTTTATTTAAAAATCAAATATGATTACCACAGTTAAAGCATAGATAATGTTTCAAATAGTATGGAGATCAGAATTTCACTCATATCTTGACTAAAGCAATGAATTTCTCAGTTAAACATGAGTTTTCTATCTTCTATGTTTGGGGTAGCATAGGAAATTTCTTCAGAGTTCTGTTTGTGATTATCTAACTTTACATGATGAGAAAAGTAAAGCTGGTATCAACCTACATTTTGGAAAATTTCCTCAGAACATCTCCTATTGGAAATCTTATGTAACTGATTATGCTAGATTTACGCTAAAAATGCATGGTGAATCAGAGGCAACTTTGTACTGCTCTGTACAACACAGCTACAAAAATGCTTTGTTTATTAATCCAATCTTTTTAGATAAGATAACACAGTGGACCCATGATTATTAGCCTCTGAGTCTAAGAAAGAAATCATACATTGAAAGAGGGCCTCGCCTTAGCTTTGGCAGAGAGGACTTAGTGAAAATCTGACTCTACTCAGGAAGAGAACAATATGAAAATTCTGAAACCCTGAGCAGAGTGTTTTGACTGGAGGGCAGCAATACCAAGTCATGGTCCAAAAGAAGTTACAAAGGGGCGGATGTGGCTCAAATGTTTGGGCGTCCATTTCCCATATGGAGGAACCTGGGTTCGATGCCCGGGACCTCCCAGTAAAATAAAGAAAAATATAGAAGGCGTGCAGGCCACCAGGCCCCATGTGTGGATGCACCAGGCTCCACCGAGCCACACAGAAGGATGACGACGTAACAGAAGAGTGACACAAGGGAGAGCCAAGACGAGACGCGCCCGAAGAACCAGAAACTGGGATGGCATGGCGCAGGAGGCAAAACGCCTCTCTCCCACTTAGGAGGTTCCCAGGATCGAATCCTGGTGAAGACAGGAGAAGGATGAGAGGAAAGGGCAGGAAATGGACACAGAGAGTTGCCCAGCAAATGGACACAAAAACAGCAAAAACGGGGTGGGGAAGGGGGGGTTAAAAACGGATAAAAGTAAAACAAATAAATAAATCTTAAAAAAATAAAATTAAATTAAAAAAAGAAGTTATGAACATAGGGCCTACCATAATGCCACATCCATTCTGAGTAAAGGATTATTCAAAACACAAAAGTGAGAAAACTAAAAAGAACTGAAATAAGGTTTCTGTAAAATATTCAAACGAGTACAGAAGACACTCTGCCACAACTGAGGAAAATTTGATACTGGGAAGACAGGCAACAAGTAACAGTATTTCTGCACAAGCAAAGACAAGCAATTAGACAAAGAAAAACCAAACACATGTATGTCATATGTCAAAACAAACAGGCTTTTCATATTAGAGCCCCTTCTCCAGTAGAGATTTATGGTAGTATAAATCAATTCCATTCATTTCCATAAGTAATATGAGGTAAATTGTAGCTTTGGGAAAATATGAATATCACCAATGAAGACAACAAATAAATTTAGAAAACAGCAGATATAAAGTATAATCATATATTATCTTTCAACCTAGTAAAAAGTACTGAAATCCACATTTTTTCAAATATAGCTATCATACAAAGAAAATTCTCATTACACAATAGACATTTACATCAAGTTGTAGAGTTACACAGATGCAAGCTCCAATAACAGGCATTTCTAAACTTGGAATGCTTAATTTTACCTCTAGTACCAATAGTTAAGTAGAAAATAAAATGCCACATTTTTCCATCAAACGTTTTTTCAACCAGAGGATAAGCATTAGAATCACATACAGAGGTTTTGAAAAATATCAATAACAGGGCTCCCTCCTGGTATACTAAATCAGAATCTCCTGGGAGGACTTAAATATGTGCATTTTTTAAAAAGTATCACTTATTAATCTACTGTATACCCCTAGCTAGGAATTATTGCTCTATCATATTGTCCTAAAAATCAGTGCTACTCAAAATGTGGTTTAATGGACTGATGTCATGAATAAGTAAGATTTAAAGACTTAAACAATTTGGCAAAGTAATTTTACATCTATTGACTCTTTTAAAAGTGGGTTTATAACTTTGCTTTTCTGCATCTATTTTATTTTTGCAGTAATTCATTTTTACTATCTTTTTTGTAATAGAATGGCAATAAAAAAAAATTGTCCTTAACACAGATGGTTTGAGAACTACTACTTTAAATGTTTATCTTTGATGGGTTTATTTTTATTACCTTAGTATGTCACTAAAGGAACTAGAAATAAATGCCTCTAAATAAAAAACTCAAATACAAAAGTGTGGTATAATGAACATTTAATCAACAAACTGAAGAACATCCAAATAAAACAGGAAATGGTCCAATTCATATAAGTGGTTATTATACTCCACTTATGTACTAAACACTAAAGAGAATTCAACAACAGCATGAAACATGGGGACATGGTCTATATTTTAAGGATTCAAGATAACATTGGTTAAATTATATGATATATATTACCAGCACTATAAAGAAAATACAAGCCAATTCCAAAATAACCATTTCTATCAAACTAAAAGCATACACACAAAATTTACAGAAGAGTAAAGTTCAGCTATAATATATGCAATATTCTGTTTTTTCCTAAGAAAAATCAAGTTGATGCCAATACAATGTATATAAACATTCATAATGATGTGTGTGTGTGTGTGCGTGTATTTTTTTTTAGAAGGTACTGGCGATTGAATCCAGGACCTTGTACATGGGAAGCAGGCACTCCACCACTGAGCTACATCGCTCCCCTGTATTCTTATTTTAAAAAAGAAAAGGTCACTATTAATGAACACACTGATTTAAAACAACTTTAAGTAAACAGGTAAGAAATTATGTTTCATCAAGGTAGAAATTATAAGCAACAAAAGTCTAAAGATATTTTATATGAAGACCTTTCTTCTTTTGGAATGTATAAATTAAACTCCACGAAGGTTAGTTTATATAACATAAACTTAGCAGAAAAGCTTACAGAATTCTTGTTAAATCAGTAACATCAAACTGAGTTGAGAATTATTAAATTCAACACCCTTTCAATACTTTTTTGTATCCAAAAATAGCTTGATTTATATTCTAACTCTTTAAACCTTCCTAAATACATTACAGTAGAAATAACATGAAGTAACTGGAATAACCTTTACCTCTTTCTGTTGTAATTGATTTCGGTAATTTGTAGATTGCTGCTTTATTTGAAGCTCTGATGCTTCATGCTTCTCTTCTAGATCTGTACAAAGCTTTTTAAGTCTTTCATTCTAGAAGGGAAGAAAAAAGTATTTTCAACAAATAGACTAAAACATATTAGTAACAGTTATGTGCATGGCATTCTGAAAAACATATTGCTTCATATGAAAAATGATGTAAAATATAAAAGGTTTAAGATAGAATTCTGGCCTTGAAAATACACTTTCAAATGAAAGTTACAAACGCAGTAAGAAAGTTTATAGAGATTATGCCTAATTCTAAACCAAAGTTAAAAAAAAACCTGACAATACCAAATGCTAGGATGTGGGACAACAGGAATTCTCGTTCATTGTGGATAGAACTGGAAAATTGTACATTCACTTTGGAAAACTGAAAGTTTCTTATAAAGCTAAACATAGTTTTATCATAAGACCCAGCAATCATACTCCTAGGTATTTATCCAAATCATATGAAAACTTAATATTTACACAAAAACTTATGCACACAAGTTTATAGCAGTTTTATTCATAATTGCCGCACATCGGAAGCAGCCAAGATGTCCTTTAAAAGGTCAATGGTACATCCATACAATGGAATATTATTCAGCAATACAAAAATGAGCTATCAAACCATAAAAGACATCAAGGAACCTTAAATGCATATTGCTTAGTGAAAGAAGCCAGTCTGAAAGGCTACATACATACTGTATGATTCCAACTATATGACATTCTGGAGAAGACAAACTAGAGACAGTAAAAAGATCAATGGTTGCCAGGGAATTGGAGGGAGGTGTGTAATAGAACTCCTTTAAGAAATAAAAGATTTCTGGTTGAAGTACAAGCAGGAGGCTAAAGCCTTATATTCCATGTTTGCCAGTCCCAGCCTAGGTTCCCTGAGGCACCTCTGAAAAATCTAATTTGAAAACCACTAGTATAACTCAGTTTGAATAATCATTGTTAGAAGTATACAAGATATTCTAAGCATCATTTAACGAATGTGGAGATCACAGTCTTTCATTTTAAGATATTGGAAAATATTTTTTCATTACTTAAACTTGAAATACCTAAATATTTCAACTTTTATTATCATTCCTTGTCATATGAAAGACTATAATAAGGATATAACTGGAAAAGAGAAATGGACACTAAAACTCTTTGCAAAAAAGAGATTTACATATCATACATAATAGTTTATTAAGAATTCTATTAATATGTCTACAAACACAGTTTAACAATAATGACTGAGAAAAAATGAGACTGATGGTGAGAAAGAAAGCACCACCTAGAAGGTGAAGACTTTTTCATTTGGGGGATATTATCTGTTTTCCTCATAGATTCTAGGAACTTCTTATGTCAACAGATGTGAACGCTATGAATTCCCCGAAGTCCCACAGAAAACTAATGGAGTAAATTAAAGGAAAAATTACAATTCCCAACAAGTATAAGTTTGGGACTCTCTTCCCAGAAATCCAACACAGAGCTTCATCATTATGAAGAAATATCAATAAGAAACAGACCAATGGTCTTACATCTAATTACCTTCTATTTTATTGACTGTTTTTGCATGATTTTCTGTAAGCTGTTAACATGAAAAACACCATATATAATTGAAGAAATGCAATATACTGAAATCAAACCTAGTCATAAAAGTCCACTCTAGGCTTTGTCACACAAAAATACCCAAGATCACTTGTTTTGTTCTTTTTTTTTTTTTTTTTTAAGATTTATTTCTCCACCTTCCCCCTCATTGTTTTGTATTTGCTGTCTGCTCTCTGTGTGTTCTTCTGTGTCTGCTTGTCTTCTCTTTAGGTGGCACTGGGAACCAATCCTTGGACCTTTCCGGAGTGGAGAGAGGTGCTGAATTTCTTGCGCCACCTCAGCTCCCTGGTTTGCTGCATCTCCTATTGTCTCTCTTCTGTGTCTCTTTTTGTTGCGCCATCTTGCTGCGCCAGCATTCTGTGTGGGCAAGCACTCCTGCGCAGGCCAGCTCTCCGCTCGGGCCAGCTCGCCACATGGGCCAGCTTGCTTTTTACCAGGAGGCCCCAGGAATCGAACCCTGGACCTCCTATATTGTAGACGGGAGCCCAATCACTTGAGCCACATTCGCTTCCCAAGATTACTTGTTTAATTTGTTTAACTGTGATTAATAACCAGAATTTGAAAACTCTCAGTGTGGCCAATACCTACTTGTTATCAGGATCCACTGAACCCAATTTTAGTTTGAGTTTCTTTTTTGAGCAGTTCTATTTGTAAAGATTTATATTTATGATTTTTATTCTTTTTAGAAGTCTTCTTATGAGAAGAGAAAATTTATTTTTTTAATACAATAAAACTCATCCCATTGGACCCTTTTATAAATCTAAGAAGCATGAGATCTTAGTGCTCTTATTTTTCCTGCATCAAAAAAAAATTTGTTTTTTCATCATTCTAGGAATTCTTTCACCATCACTCATCAATTTTTCCCTACTATGCTAAAACAGACTAAAATAATAAGAAAACAGAAAACTGATGGAATCACCTAGAAGGATGATACAATAGTGAAATGACCAGTTTTCTTACTTCATTGCCCAAAGTACTGCATCAATATTTAAGAGGGCAAAAGCAGTCAGGAGACACCATATAGTCTCTCTTTTTTATAAGCTTTCAGTGAACATGACTGAAAATTCAGAATTTTTCCTTTTTTGACAAAGAGAAGAAAATAGAGAAAAATATTCACAATTATTAGACAAGTCAAAGGTGAATACAAAGGGAGAACAGCATGCTAAAGCATAATGATTATGATGAAACTGATTGTAGAAGTGAAATTTCAGATGAGTCTTCAGATGACAATATCCTAGATGAATTTTCTCAAACTCAAGAATCAATGAATGCTTCCTTTCTTGAACACCCTGATTGTTTTCTATTAGTTAATCCTCTAGAAGGAGGAAAGACCTGATCTCTAAGGCATCTCATTAATGAAGAGACAATCAAATGTCAATCACTGGACTAGATGTCAAGGTAGAACTTAGGAGAAGTGGCTGTGGCTCAATCAGTGGGGCTCCCGTTTACCATATGGGAGGCCCCAGGTTCGGTTCCCGGGGCCTCCTGGTGAAGGCAGGTCCGCCCGTACGGCGTGGTTAGCTGACCCAGCGAGCACAAGCAGCAAGGGGGGGATAAATGAATAAATAAATAAAATCTTTAAAAAAAAAAAAAAAGGTAGAACTTAGTATTTTCTCTTGGGTTTATGGCAAATTCTGCACAGTTCTGTCCCCACTTCTATCAGTTTCTCTCACAAGGATAATAAAAAGAAAATTAATGCAAAAAAAAAAAAAAAAGAAAGAATCAATGAATGAACAATATATTGCTAAGAACAAAAAGGAAATATGGTATTCTCATCAAGTCAGTAATTCAGTAGGAAACGATTTTATCTAGCGATATTTTGTGACCTGAACCATCCCATTTTGCTAAAAGGATATGTGACTGTATTCTTTCATTGTGTATTTATTTGTACACTTATATTTACTTGATATGATTCAAAAGTGGACAAATGATGAAGGCAGGTATATATACAAAGGAGACTGGAAGAAAACAGATGACACAGAAATGAAAAAATCCAATGGATTGATCCTTCTAATTGAAATTTATAAATCTAAGACTAAAAACGTTTTGCAATTATGGAGCAACGAACACAGACAGCCTTTTCTCTTCAGCAAAATTATAAGCCATCAAAGTTTTCAAAAGTATTCATTCTAAAGAGGCAAGTCAACAAGAACCAGACGTAATGAGCTAAAATCTATTAGAGATGTAACTGAAGTCTAGAATCAGTATTTACAAGATACACTCGTTCCAGTTTATGTGTAAGAGTTAATGAACAGGGAAGCGGATGTGGCTCAAGCGATTGGGGTCCCATCTACCATATGGGAGGTCCTGGGTTCATTTCCTGGGGCCTCCTGGTGAAAGCAAGCTGGCCCGCGCAGAGATCTGGCACAACAAAAGAGGAGAGACAATGAGAGACACAACAAACCAGGGAGGTGAGGTGGCTCAAGTAATTGAGTGCCTCTCTCCCAATTCGGAGGTTCCAGGATTGGTTCCTGGTGCTTCCTAAAGAGAAGATGAGAACAGAAGACAAGCAGACAGAGAGCACACAGCGAATGGACAGACAACAAGACAGCGAATACAAAAACAACGAGAGGGGAATAAATAAATAAAATAAATCTTTAAAAAAAAAAAAGAGTTAATGAGCAGTTAATTCCATTCAAAAGATTGTCTGTTTGGGGTATACATGCCTTCAAAAATAGGAAAATATGGAACAAAAATTTGGGTTTACTATATTTAAATTTGCATTAAAATTTCTAGAAAGTTGTTTTTCACCACCACTTTATTCTTACTTCTATAAATTATTTGTAAAATGACTTAAAAATATTTTTAAAAATTGAATCCAGTGGACCCAGATGGTAATGTGATGACTATTTTTCTTTGTATACAGAGTCAAGTTAGCTCAGGTTAACTGCAGAATCTTGCAACTAAAGAATCCTAACTAGTTCAGTCAGTTACAAATTAACATCTATAAACAAGTCTAATGTCCTCTGGAAAACATACTGCTGCCCTCTGTCTATAGTGAAACTTTCTAAACAGAATATTTATAAATTCCTTGATGGTTTCAATCGTATTTTCATATTATTCTCTTACAGCAGTTGGTCTTAAACATGGATAATCTGCAAAGTCACATAAGAGCTGGGGTATCAAGTCAGCACATGAGGCAAGAATCACGTATAGTCAGAATTACCATAGAAAAGAAAGCACTTGGAAAATATGACAGTCTGTGTTTCTCTAGTATTTGAATAACTCATGCTGTCCTGATTAAGCACAATCAAGGAAGCTGGCTTCATTTAGGGATGTGTTGTACCAAAAATAAATATTTCTAAACATTAGAATTATACTTGCCTTAGTCCAATGATAACAATAGTGTTAAACATTAGAAGAATCAAAATCAACAGAGAAACAGAAGATTTCTAACTCCCTTATTAAGCTCAATACAAAGCAGCCATTCACTGAGCAGTTTAGCCCTGTTTATTTTAATCTCTTTTTTTTTCCCAAATGCACTGGTTAATTCATCAGAATTAATGCCATTACACACACCTCTGCCATGTAATCTTCGTGGGTGGGTATGTACTAATGAGTGCTTTCTCAGGGATTTCTTTAGGGATTATAGGAACAATTTTCTATCTCAGCCTTAGAAAGAAAAAAGCTGTTAAATTCCTCTGTGTCACTACAGCATCTACTTTATTTAGTAGGTAATTAATGCTAAGGTTTCTAAGTGCCACCAAACTGCCATCTTCTACCAAGGCAGAATACTCCTTTAGTTCCCCTTGAGTAGTGCCCTCTACTTTCAAATTCCACCTTGGCAAATGCTCATTGTCAGTAAAGATTTTCTTATATTTAAATTAAATTTTCTCTATTTACGGGCTTGGCATAGAGTAAAAACTGTTTACCACAATCATCAGAGAGTATCATTTGCTGAAATACTATTAAGTGTCCCCTCACTATTCTTATCCCAAAACTAAATAGTTGAGTTTCCGTAATCCTTTCCAATAGGTTCCACTTTTAAATCCTTTCATTTTCCTTATGGTTCCCTTTGAACCATTTCCAAGTTGTTCTCATCCCTGTTAAGTAGTGTCCAGAATTAGTCATAACTAGGCACAGACTAATGATGAATGAAAAGGTAATGTTAATTTGCTATTCCTATATTCTTAATATCAATATATCCAAATATCATTATTTTTTTAATGTTAGGGGATTAAAAAGCTTTATATTAAACAAAATTGTATTCTTAACAGTATACTTAAATGTACTGCTGTAATTTAGTACAATGATAAACATAGTAAATTACTGACAATTATAAATTGTTGTCACTATTGTTTCTACATTTGGCAGTTTTCCTACTTCTAGCATAAAGAAACAGAGATGGGAATATTTAAAAAATAGCAAACTGAAATAACATGTAAATATACTCTTTATCTAATGGAGGCTGATAAAGCTCAAAAAAAAACTGAGATAAAGGGGAAGAGATAAGTGGTAAGCAATGCATTTAAAAAGAGAGGATTGAAATAAAGTCTGAATAAATTTCAAGGTTCCAAAAAAAGAAAAATCTAAGTTTGACAGTAGTCTTTAATTTTCCTTACCTCTGATCTTAAGATTGAATGAATGGCTTCAATTTCCTCTCTCCTAGAGTTAGGTAATTCTGCCACGAAAGAAATAGCATATACTAAATATTTGATCAACACCATATGAAGTAATAAACAGGTTTTTAAGAAAAATATATTTCACTGAGCTTTAAACAGAATTGCATGCTGATTTGAAAGCAAATTCAGAAGACAAATATCGCTTGATTTTCATCTTAACTGTCTACTGCCTTAATGCTCTTCATTGTCACATAAGTGATTCTTTTTGCCCATCTCCTATACCTTAGGACTTCTATCTTTAAAATTTTTTGTGTAAAAGAGTTTTGCAAAGTGAAACTCTTTCTCGTTAGCTTTCATTATAATTTTAGATGAAACATTCATCTGCGTTAAAGGCCCTATTTTAACTTCTGCTCCTAAGAGTGTCAAAGAGTTAATGACCTATAAACAAAGAATGAAAACGCACTAAAGGGACACTTATTTAAAAGAACTTAGACACAATTTATTAAAAATGGACTGCGCTCAGTCAGGTTTTGTACATTTTCACTTAAAAGTAGGGTCAGTGTCCAGAAGTGCCAAAATGGCACAGTTGATGCTGTCTGAAAATCATCATTCCACAGTTAGATCTTCTCTAGGTACTAGCATTTTTCATTACACACAATACTTAAATATTATTAAAAATAACATCTCTGAATTACAGTTTAAATCAAAAGAAAATAAAAGTGGCATCCAATCAACAATAGCGACAAACCCATTTTTCTTGTTTAGAAAATCACCATGTGGGGTTACTTCTGTGATAGTTTATACAGCTTAAAAATCTGGAAGGACTATATAATTGCCACTCTGATGAGGGCAAGGTATAATCTAGTCTGTTTAGGAAGTTTGCTGGAGGCAGCAATTGTTTAAAAGAGGGACTAATAAAAGGTATATGCAGATCCCAGCCCTCTCCTCCCCACCCCCCAAAAAAATCTTGGCCTTTTTAAAAATAAATGGGAGATGTTATGTAGACCAAAAAAAAATGACTTTCTTAATACAGGAAATAAAAAAATAACAGTTACTCTTTTATTAATGCTTACTATTTGTTAGGCATAGTTCTAGGCATTTACACTCATGAGTTCATTTAATATTCACAATCTCATGATAGGTATGGTTACCCCTATTAAACAGATAAGAAGCTGTACTTTCATAATTTGCCAAAGGCCCCTCACTTTTTTTTTTTAGGAAGTAACTAGGGAATGAACCCAGGACCTTGTACATGGGAAGCAGGCACTCAACCACTTGAGCTACATCCACTCCCAGACCCTCATTCTTAATACACAAGTGAAAGCCCAAGTTCCTAACCTTAAATATCAGTACTGTATTTGGTAGAACAGCAACTTTCTGATATTATAAACATGGGTGATTTTCAAGCTGGACCAACATTGCTATTTGAGAAATGTTTTCTTGTTCACTGTTGGCACAGGGTAAACACTCAATAAATTCTCACTGAATGAATAAATGAACTGTACTCTGACCTTACTTTTAAATAATTTATAAAACCAATAGTTAGGTGTTAAGCAAGTCTTATTTTAGTACAAAGGGAAAAGACTAAAAGCATTAAGTAACAGGATTTTTAATCACTCACTTAGTGATTTTTATTGAGCATCTACTATGAACCAAGGAAGATGTCACATTCTGGTAATATAAGGACAATTAAATACAGTCCATGTTCTGGACATCAGGGAAACAGATAATCTTAACACTGTGCTGTCAGGAAGAGATCCATAAAGTTCAGTTGGAACACAGATCACTTGCAATCATCTCAACGTGTGGGAGTGAAAATGGTTTCACCAAGTACCTGACATGTGAACAGGGTCATACTGGAAAAATAATTTCCAGGCAAAGGAGGGTGGAGAAGGAGATAAAGAAGGAAGGGCTTTCCACACAGAGACTTGGACTTGTGCTGGTAGTTAACAAAGTTCAGTATGGCAGAAGCTCTAGATTCAAGTGTACAAGTGTGCATGTGTATGTGAATGTGCTTAGGTATGGCACTTGGAGAGACAGGGATGAAGTAAGATAAGTCTGAAAAGTAAGTTGAACTTATATAGTAAAGGTCTTTGGCCTCCCCAAACTAAAAGGTTTGGATTTTAGTCTATAAGTAACAGTCAAGAAATTTTTAGGGGGCAGATGTGGCTCAAATGGTTGGGTGTCTGTCTCCCATATGGAGTGACCTGGATTCGATCCCCAGGACCTCCTAGTAAAAGAAAAAAAGAAAAGAAAAAAAAAAAAAAAGAAATTCTTAAGCAAATTTATTTTTAAAGAGGTAAATATAGCAGTAATAAAGAAAATGGACAGAAGTAGGGAGAAATGGGTGGTAGGATGTGAATATTTCAACATGGGAGAGATAATGAGGATCTAAACTAAATAAGTAGGAGTAATAGAGGAAAAGACAAATATAAGAAACAATTCTGGCACTGGATGAATAAGATTTGGTGGCCAACTGAAAGTAGGGGATGAAAAATAAAGACAAAACAAAGATAACAAAAAGATTTCTAATTTAGGAGAATGGGTAGATGGTGAAACCATTAACTAAGATTGTGGATACAGAAGCACATTTGATGGGAAGAACAAAATAAATTCCACCTTAAGCCTGGAAGACATCCAGGTTGGGGGGGGGGGTGCATATTATCTCATTTAGAGTCAAATGAACTGGTTTCCTCTTTCCAAGCAGAGACTAGTCATTCCCATCACTCCAGCCCTTCTCTGCTTCTGACTATCCACAAGGTTAAATGATTCTTTCCTTTACACAGGAAGACCTTTCAGTCCCACCCCCAATCTGTCTCACCCATGCACCTCCCACACCAAGCAGTTAAAGGGATTTTGGAAGCTCCCATCTTCTTTCCTTTTTAAAGGGATCCCACAGAAATTCGAAACATAAATATAATATTTCTATCAAACCATTTCTTTTCTATTTCAATCAAATAAACAAGAAGCCTCAATTAAATCGGGATTTAAAAAAACTAAACCAGAATGCTAATTTATTAATTTATAAGAAATAGTACTGTCAAAGGAACTGTTCCATCCAAAAGACCAGCCCTAGATTGAAATTTAAAAACTCTTTTGATCTAAGTACTACTTGCTGAAAGAATAAATGTAACAAATTCAAATTTTGTTACCATGTAACTCAGATTACCATGTAACTCTGGGTCACTATTCATTAGTAAAACACAATGGGGACCTCAAAAATGAATTAAGGTTGCTAAGGATGCCCGAAGAAGAGTCTTCTACCTTGTTCTACTGTATAAATATAAGGCGAATGGGCAATTATGCACAAAATACATTTTCAGCTGGAACACTGCAATGTGTCAGTAGAATATGTAAAAATATATAAATGAATAGGGAAAACATAGTCATGTTTCATTAATATACTTAAGTCAGAAAAGATAAGAGCCACTAAATATTATAGATTATTTCAATTGATTTAAAAAAATCGAAGAAACAAAAATATGTGACTATTTGTCATACATAAGTAATTCTTTTATTAAAACTTTCAATATAAAAGAAGATGAGCAAAATCAGATCCGCCCCATTTGGGGGCAAAGCGTGGAAGAAACCAACAAAATTAAACTACTTAACATTAGAGCAGTGGCACTCTACTCTTGAGATACCCAGAGTAATCAAAGGGAGGAAAGCCAGTACTCTTAGCCCCCGGTCTCAGCAGTCTTCATCAGAGAAATTCGGGAAAAGGCAAAATAAGAAATGTAAATTAAAAAGGGCAGAGTAGCACTCCTTTCCGGCCTGTCTGCAACACCTGACAGATGGAAGTCTGGACCAAAGGGACGCTCCCAAGGTCCCAGGAAAACCCTCCCTCCTTTTGACCCAGCTGTTACCTTCCACTTCCTCCGTGCCCTCCATCAGCATATCCTTTGTAAAGTTTGAAATCTGGCCAGTAAGGGAAGCCAGGCTGCCCCCCACTTGACCCAAAGACTGGCCCAAGCCTGAGCCGAGGCCGCCAAACCAGGACGACATCGTTGTGGGTCAAAGAACTACGTGGTCGGCTCCAAGAAAAGCGTCCAATGTCGTCGGGCGACCCCACCAAGTGTCCTCGAACTGCTGCCTCGATGGTCGGAATCAAAACACTCAGGATTCCATAACACAATGAGGGACTCCTAAGCAACACCGGCTTCAGGGGCACCCACCAACTGCCCGGCTCTGCCGGCAAGGGCCTGGCCTGGGACTTTACCACAGGCCTGCCACCAGTGACACAGCCAGCCCCGCGAAGCCTCTGTGCATCCCCACGACTTCCCACCGTCCGAGTGGGTCACTTCTTCGTCTCCTTTAATGACTTCCCCCTGTTGGGTGAGCAACTCCTGCCAACTCAATGCTGGCAGCCATGACACCCACCCTGAAAGCGGCAATAGATCATAGAGAGGCGCCACGGTGGCGTAGAAGGGCCCTGCGAAACCCGCCCGACGTGTCCTCGGCGCAAAGGAGTGTGGGATTGCGGAGGACTGCATGGGCCGGCCTGTCGGCCGGCTCCGGGTGGCAGGGTGAACCTCCACCTACCCGCGCGCTGTGGCAGCGGGAAGAACCGGCGGCCGACTGCAGCTGCGTCTCCAGACTGAGCTGGGCCCTTGGTAAGCCAGGAGCCCCGCGGACTTTCACTGTGGTGTTGAAACCTGAGGTGGTAATTAGGACTACACCCGTGATGGCAGCGGTGCAAGCAAGACGGCGGGATCGACACTGCGCACACCTTACTGTAGCGAACATTTATTCAAACTTCTTAAGGGCTGCTCTGTGCCAGACAGCCTGGTAAGAGTTAAGAATACAAAGATAAACAGAAGGGGATTCAAATTCAAGTGCCCTAGCCCGTAAACAGTGAGTGAAGCATGCTCTGGGTTGTGTCATCGGCCCCAGTGGATGATTGTCCTGAAGAAATGTAGGCCTAGAGTGAATACACACACCCTCAATATTTTTATGAGGAGATCTAATTTTTTTTTTTTTTTTTTTTAAGATTTTATTTATTTATTCATTTATCCCCCCCTGCTGCCCGTGCTCGCTGGGTCAGCTAACCACGCAGTGCCGGCGGGCCTGCCCCCACCAGGAGGCCCGGGGAACCGGCCGGGGCCTCCCACATGGCAAGTGGGAGCCCTACTGATTGAGCCACAGCCGCTTCCCAAGATCTAATTTTTAACTGTAGTGTATAAAAATTTTTAGAACACCTTATGAAGGAAAGAAAACCCATCTGTGGGGCAACTTACATCCTTAGGGCACCCTTCCCCGATCTCTGGGTTAAAGTCTGATGGGGAGACAAGAGAAGACAGTTACAATGGGCTTGTGGAAGACTTCTTGGAAAATCCTTGTAGAGAGGGGTTGGGACAGACAGGGCTAAGGGAAAGGAGAATAGACCGGGGGAATCAACTGTTACAGAGGCCTTGGGAAGTCGTAGCATCTTAATAAATTTTCCTCAGATCAAGGTCTGACAAGCCCTGGACTTTGTAGGCTCCACAACTCCACGTTGTCTAGTTCCCAGAGTTGGTTACATTGGGAGGGGCATTTTCCTGCTAACAAAGCCTATGAAACCCTGATGTTCTTATTACTATTATTAATAAATGCCTGTCTATTAATTTGTTCTAAATATAACTGCCAAGGAGACCAGGTGCTCTAGTCCTCTTGTTGTCACAGTCTCTCCACACCAAAGGAGGCCTGGGTTTCCTGCTGACACTCTCTTCTGTGAAATTTAGCCATCTTGGTGGTGTTTTAACTATCTCTATATTTGTTTCCCAAGCTGCAGCATCTCCACTGGAAGGTTCACGCATCCCAACAGTTAGCCCAGGAACCCCATAAGCACCTCACACTTGCTGTGTCCTACTAAGCTCATGCTCTTTTTTGACAAATCTGCTCTTCTTTGTGTACCCCCAATGATGGGACCATCAGCTGCCCAAGTACACCTTGACTCCTCCCTCTTCCTCAACTCCCACATCCAGACACTACCCTTGTGTTTCATCCCTACAACTTCTGCCCTTACTTAAGCCTTTCAGCAGACTACTGCAACAGTCTTACTCTCCTCCTCTCTGCCAAAATATAAAGTCCTCCTGATAGCTATTAGTGTGAACTATTTAAAATGTAAGTCCTATGTGAAAAAATTGGAACTTTCATATATTATTGCAGGGAATGCAAAATGGTACAGCCACTGTGAGAAACAGTTTGGCAGTTCATCAGAAAATTAAACATAGTGTTACCATTTGACCTAGCAATTCCACTCCTTACGTACATATCCAAGAGAATGGAAAACATGTTCATGCAAAAACTTGCACTTGAAGCATTTAGTCATAATAGATAAAAATTGGGAATAACCCAAATGTCCATCAGATGACGAATGGATCAACAAAATGAGATATACCCATGCAATGTAAATATTCAGCAATTAAAAAGGAATGAAGTACTTATTCATGCAACAACATTGATGAGCCTTGAAAACATTATACTAAGTGAAAGAAATCAGATGCACAAGGCCATGTAGTATATAATCCAATTTATATGAACTATCCAGTATAGGCAAATCTCTAGAGACAAAAAGTAGATTTGTGGTTGCAAGGGGATAGGGGAAGGTAAAATTGGGAGTGTTTGCTAATGGGTATAGAGTTTCTTTTTGAGATGTTGGAAATATTCTGGAATTAGATAGTGGTAATGGTTATCCAACATTGTGAATATACTACAAAAACTGCATTATACACTTTAAAATGGCAAATTTTATGTTATGGGAATTTTATCTCAATAAAAATTTGCAAATATATATATATATATGTATATATATCCCAACACACACACACACACACCTTGTTTACATTTCTTCATTCCTATGATAGCTCCCTGGCATTCAAAGGCCTTATAATCCTGGCCTTGCTCACTTCTTCAGCTCTAGTGCCTACCCATTCCTGTCTTTTCCCTCTTATTCCAGAAAAAGTGAACCAAAACTACTTGTTTTTCCCTGAATGTATCATTCTGTTTCTACATCTTTGCTCGTGGAGTGCTATCTGCCAGGAATCCGTGTCCCACCCTTTTCACCTGCTCAATTCCTACTATTTCTTTAGATGACAGCTTGAATGTCACCTCCCAGGATGGGCTAGATTCTACTTCTGTGTTCTCCGAAAGCACTGTGTACATATCGTCATCATGCAATCATATTATATTAAAATTACCTATTTATCTGACTAATCCACCAGATTGTAAGCTCAACTAAGCAGGAGCATGTCTTCATCTTCATATTTCCTAGAACAAAGTTAAAGACATACAATTCTGATAATATTTGGGCTGAAGACTATCTCTCCTTTTCCTGCCAAATATGCGTATAGCTACTGTAGCTGGTTTGGGTGTTCTTCATCGCTCAACGAATAGCAAAATCAGCCCAGCGTAATCAAACACATCGTGCAGAACACAGCCCATGCACCCAAGAGGCCCAGGTGGCGGGGGCTAGGCTGCCCAGCCGAGATTTTGAACCTAAGATGAACAAAACAATTATCTTTTTTTTTCAGAAATAATTTAATTGGTAATTATAGTAATCAACTTTTAGAATATTACATTTGTAATGAAATAAGCACAAATTTAAATGTCTGAGACTTTTGGGGTAATTATCTAATTATATATTCTTATTTCTAACATGATTAGGTGGTAATGTTGAATTTATTTTATTTTTCAAATATACTTTTTTTTTTTTTAAAGGTACTTAGATTATATAAATGCTACATAAAAAATGTAGGGGATTCCCATATGCCCCACTCCCTACCCCTCCCACACTTACCCACATTAACAACAGCTTTCATTAGTGTGGTACATTTGTTACAATTGATGAACATATATTGAAGCATTGCCACTAAGTGTGGATTATAGTTTACATTGTAGTTTAAACTCTCTCCTGCACAATTTTGTAAGTTATGACAAGATATGTAATGGCCTGTATCTGTCATTGCAATGTCATTCAGAACAATTCCAATGTCCCTAAAATGCCACCATATTACACCTATTTTTCCCTCTCCCTCCCCTCAGAACCTCCGGTGGCCACTGCCTCCACATCAATAGTAAAACTTCTTCCATTGCTAGAATAACAGTAAGTCTATAGTAGAATAACAGTAAGTCTACTCTAGTCCATCGTTCATTCCCCTATCCTGAGGCTTCTGGGATGGTGATGCCCGCTCCACCTATAATTGAGAGGAGGCTTAGATCCCATGGGGCAGATGGATGGGACTATCTTGCTTGCATTTGCAGACAATCTCTGTTCCTTAGGATGGTCGTTGTCCATCATTATCTCCTTATTAGTTGTCCTGGGTGAGTCCAATGAACTGGGGAGTAGGTATTGCAACTCTGTTGAGATTCAAGGTAACTCTTAGGCAACCTATAATACTAGACTAAGTTTCAATTTCAAAAGAAAAGGTTCATAGGTTCCATCATCAATATCAAGGTCCTGTCAGCGGTCCATCCTCCTTCACTAGTCACTGCCCCTGTACTTGGGGGATTCTTGCTGTCCCATTAGACAATGTGGCAGAACTTCCCAGTATGGGAATACAACATTCTTTTGGTTCTTGTGTGGCTTTCCACCCACC
Organism: Tolypeutes matacus; assembly: GCA_026826555.1. NCBI lineage: Eukaryota > Metazoa > Chordata > Mammalia > Cingulata > Chlamyphoridae > Tolypeutes > Tolypeutes matacus. The sequence goes on from JAKSZT010053819.1 coordinate 11,190,338, forward strand.
ATGACAATGCCCCATGAACACTTGAAGTCATTCATATGCCTTATAGATATGCCCCAGGTGAACCTCCTCCCATGCATCCCCCATCACTGACACCCCACACCAGTGATCCTCCCCTGCCACAGCTGTAACCTTCTGTGATCCAAAACTTCTTCAAGATGAAGCCAACAAAATAAACAAATAAAATTAATTAGAAAATGAAGTAATGATAGTTTTAAAAATAACAAATAAAATACAAAAAAATTTAAAAATTTGAACTAAAAATTTTTTTTAATAAACTTTAAAAATTTTTTGGCATTATGTCTTTCTTCACTGTAAGATCTGTTGTCTTGTATGTACAGTGATTTTCTTCTATTTATTCCCCCAGTGTCTTATTTTTTTCATTCTATCTTCAAAGAAGTTTTAGGTTACAGAAAAGTCACAGATTATAGGGGATTCCCATATACCCAACCTCCTCCCCCTTTTCCCCTTTCCCCTATTAATAACATTTTACATGTGGATGATACATTTGTTACAATTGGTATGCAAATATTGAAGCATTGCTACTAACCATGGTCAATGGTTTACATTATGGTTTACATTTTGGACCATACACTTCTATAAATTTTGACGAAATTTAACATGGCCTGTATCCATCATTGCAAGCTCATGTGGAACAATTCCAATGCCCCAAAAATGTCCCATGTTCCGTCTATTCTATTCCTCCCTTCCCTACCCTCAGGACCCACAGCAACTACCAAGTTTCACTCCTTGAAGAACAAGATTCATAGTTACTTGCAACAACATTGAGGGCTTGACATACTGGCCTGTCCTCTCCTATTAGGCACCGCCCATGCCCCTCTGTTTGAGAACATAGCAGGACTCCCCAGGATGGGAGTCCAACACCTTCCCATTCATTGTGTGGGTCTCCACCCACTGATTCAACACACTATGACAGGATGAACACCCACACACTCCCTAGAAGCCTGTCCCAGGTGCGCCCTGCCCCGCATGCCCCCTCACATCCAACACTCTAAACCAGTAACCTTCCCCTGCTGTATTTGCCAAAAGAGCATTCCCAACGTTGTAGTTTCAGCCACATACCTGCAAATCACCAGGGTTCACCTGCTCCCTCCCCCAACCCCCACCCAGTTCCATAGACAGTGCAACCCCCTCACCCTACCCCCCCTCACAGAGCAGCACCGCCCATCCCAATAGCATCACTGCACCACTGTAACGCCCACCCACTGCACAGCTACACATTTCTACCTTATCATAGATTTTGCCCATGGGCATTGGTTCATAATCTTCTAGTTCCTTTCTGTCTCCTCTAAACCTATCTTCCAGACTCTAGCTCTGGAGTCTGCTCAATTTGCTTATTTCATATCACTGAGGTCATGGAGTATTTACTATCATTTTAAAGCTGCAGACTTTTTCTCAAGAGGAGGAATCATTACCTCTGTCTCTTCTAGGGAAGAGAGTCCCTTTGTTCAAAGAAGAACACCCAAATGTGTTTATTTATGCAAATGTAAATTTAAAAACTCATTTTTAAAGCAGATTTTAAAATATTAGTCTGCTATCTCTATCCAAATTTCTAAATATTATGCTTTTAATTGCCATTTTCTCATTAATTTTAGACATTCTCTACTGACTTTCTATTATGGAAAACATAGGATTTAGCATCACCTCCATGCCGCCACATTCTTTCCTTCTGGGCTTTCAATGTAGTGATAATATATATATATATATATATATATATATATTTTTTTTTTTTTTTTTTAAAGGGATCACTTTATTTACATTGATAAGAATAAATGACAGAGCATGAAGGATTGAAATAGGAAAAGCTCTTGGGAGCCTTTTTGATAATTCAATGAGAGACGATTGTATATTGGAACATGGGGACAGTACTGGAAGCTATGAGAAATGAATAGAGTTTCAGTATATTTTGAACTTTTAATTGGCAGGATTGATGTGTATCAGATATGAACCAGGAGTTAAACTGGGTCCCCCCAAAAAAGATCTTATCAGTCAGAGCTTTAAAGGGAAATAATACAGAGAGGATGTGTGTGTGTACACCACACATACACATGTGCACTGCACACACACACATATATGGTGTTCTCTGCCTCAGTTGTTACTTAGTGCTCTACCCTCTCTCTCTGTGTGTCCAGAATCTCTCTTCTTCTAAAGACACCAGGAACATTGGAGAAAGGGCCACTCTAATTCAGTTTGACTTTCTCTTAACCAATAACATTTTTAATGATCCTACTTCCAAGCAGGTTCTTATTCATTGGAAGTGGGATTTGGACTTGTACACATTTCTTGTGGATCTGATTGTGTTCTCCAAAAAGATATGTTTGAAGTCTTAACCCCCAATTCCTCAGAAAGTGATCTTAATTAGAAATAGGGGCATTACAAATGGAATTAGGCAAGTAAAATTGAGGTCATTCTAGAGTAGAATGGATCCTAATCCAATGTGACTGGTGTCCTTAAAAGGTGGGGAGACTTGTGAACAGGCAGAAAAAAAGTAAGAATACCGTAGGATGACTGATAGAGAGACTACCATGGATTACCAGCAAGGCACAATCAGAAGCCAGAAGGGAGTCATGGGACAAATTCTTCCTACAGATTTCAAATGAAGCATGTCCAGGGTGATATATTGATTTTAGATTTCCAGAACTCAGAAATGTAAGACAATACATTCTCGTTTCAATCCATCCAGTTTGTGGTAAATTCATTACAGCACCCTTAGGAATCTGCTGGCACGTGAAGTTCTTGTCCGGCCCCAGGAGGTAGGGGGTGATGAAGCTTTCCCCCAGCAGTATCTGCGCCATGAAGCCATAGAAGCAGAGGTAGGAAACCAGGCACTGCCAGGACTGCAGCTCGCAGCCCGGGTCGGCACCGGCGGGCTCCTGCTTCTCCACCACTGGGCTGGAGGGCACCATGGCCACCAAGGCTGCTGGCATGGGCAGAAGTGACGACTCCACCTGGGGCGCCCGCAGGCAGTGAGCTCTACAGACCCCGCTAGCAGCGCCCGGCTCAGCACACCTTTTTTTTTTTTTTTTAAAGTGATATCACAGTTTTTAGTAAATTCAGTAATCGATGTTTATCTTTTATGTATATTATGTATATTATGTAATATAAGTATTGTTCATTTCTGAGCCAAGAGGTGTAATAAGATTACATTTCCTTTCTTGTTCAACTTTTGGTTCTGCCTGGCATTGACAGAATTCTTTTTTTTTTTTTTTTCATTTGCATAATTTTCTATGTTACTACAGAATCACTAATCCTTCTAAAACTTGCCAACATAATTATAAAATATTCTCCTAATTCTGTGGTCAACAAAAGACACCAAGAATTCTATTTGTTTAGACTCAGTCCTCTCTTCCTAGTGCTGTGTTTTCCTGCTTTAGTCTTCTCTGATGGTTCTCTGGGCCTTTCTTTTCTTCCCAGAAGCTTGTAGGATCTTTATCTCGGATGCTCTAATATTAATAATGATGTGCCTTGGTGCAGGTCTCCCCCACCACATTTACTATGCTGGGCAACCAGTGGGCATTTCAAAAACCATGTCCTTTAGCTCTGGAATTTTTAAAAATATTTTTTATTGAATAATGCTTTCTCTCTAGAAAAATCAACTGTTTCTTTCAGAGACTTTTAATCAATCCCCCTGATTTCTGTCCAAATCTTACTCCCACCTACCAAAATACTTGGTTGCCTTCATTTCCTGTATTCTGTTGGGATACTTCTCTTTAACACTTAATATTCAGCACCTCAGCTCTGCTCATTCTTATATCAATTTTTCATCCTCTAGAAAAATGTTACCGTCTCTTCTGCTGTTGTCTCATCTGGACAGGATTGCTAGTTGTTCCCCCAAATCTGTTCTTTCCCACTTTTTACCTGGATGCTCAGTACAGCAGAAGATGCCAGTGTCTCCTCTTCCTTTTGCCATTTTTGTGCATGCCTGTTCTTGGGGTCTTTCACTCCCAACAGCCAGTGCCTGTGTGTATTTGTCAGAGAACTACTTTCAGGCTGCAGGAGTCCACACTGCCTGTGTGCTCAGAAAACTGAAACACTACCTTGTTGGTTTAAACTGTGTTTTAGTCCGCCAAAGGGGTGCTGATGAAAAGAACCAGAAATCTGTTGGCTTTTATAAAGGGTATTTATTTGGGGTAAAAACTTACAGTTAAAAGGCCCTAAAGAGTCCAACTCAAGGTTGCTTTCTCACCAAAGTCAGTTGCCATGTGTTGAAGCAAGATGGTTGCTGATCTCTGCGAGGGTTCAGCCTTCCCTTCAGGGCTTCCTCATCTGCAGGCTGGCATAGAGCTTCCTCTCTCTCCTGGCATAGGGCTCATTTCTTTCCCGGGCTTTCTATATCAGTCTCAGCTCTTCTGGTCTCTTCCCAAGGTCAGCTGTAAACTATCAGGTGAATGACTCATCTCTCCGCAGGCCCCAGGATCAAAAATGACAGAGCTCTCTCTTCCAATATGAATTCTTGAGTGAGTGAGTATCCATTTATATCAGCCCACCAAGGGGGTTAGAGACTCAACCTGAGTCACTTACTGACATGGTCGAATCAAATTAACAGGTAATTTAATCAAGGGCCCCTCAACTGATCCAATATAATCAAAGGGTATCATATCCAGAAGAATTGAATAGTTTACAAACATAATCTTTCTCTTCTTGGGATTCACAAAAATAATCTCAAACTGCCAAAAACTCAAGACTTCTGGGAAGATGGCAGACTAGAAAGACATGGGACTCTTGTCTCTCCCAGAAAAATAGCTAGAGAACAGGCAGAAACAGCCTGGGAAAAAAAAATCTTCTAAGGTTTAGGACACCAGGGGAAGGCTGGACACTGCCCAGAAGACAGAGGGTCAAAGGAAAAGAATCGCGATGGCAAAACCATGAGTTGAAAGTGACAACTGCTACTGACATCACCTTCCCCCACACTATAGACAGTGTGGAAGTCTCAGGCCTTGAGGCCGGGTCCTACAGACAAAAGGGGCTCCAGGGATCCACTTTCCCAGGAAAGAGGAGAAAGAGGGACACAGCCAAAGGCTGACTGGGCTTTTGTTTTTTTTTTCACTTTTACACTGGTACACTTTTATTTTTTTTTTTTTTTTTTTTTTTTTTTTTTTTTAAGATTGACATATTTAATTACACAAAACATCTTAAATTCCTGTTCTGCCAAGAAAGAGACCATAAACAAAGTTAAAAGACAAACGGCAGACTGGAGAAAATAAACATATCAAATATACAAAGAGTTTTTATGAAACAACAAGAAATTACCTAGTAGAAAAATAAGAAAAGGATTTGATCCTTTTCTTAACAATTAACAAAAGAGATATAAATGCCCAAAATGATATAAAATATGTTCAGGATGATAAATGAAAAGAAAACACTTAAAAATAGACAAATTTGTTCTGCTTTGTCCCACAAGCCCTTCCAGGTTGGGTGGGGCTATGCCATTATTTGTCTTGGGAGCCAGCTCAGGACTAAAGAGACAAGGAATAAAGAGATCCAGCCCTCTCAATCTACTCCTCTACTGACCAGGCCTGGTTGTTGAGGACAGAGAGGAGAGTGGAATTATTTCCTACCTGAGAAAAGGGAAGGTGCTGCCAACAAAGGTTGGAGAACTGCCTCTGAGAAAGTTTGAAATATGAGGATCTTAGCCTCCAAGCAGGAATCTCTATCACACCGATCCAGTACCTGTTGCAGTAAATACACTCTGATCAGGCATTGAACTGAGAGGGCTGCCAAAGATCACCATCTGCTGGCAGACCAAGGAAGGGCACATGAGGAAATTAAAAGTAAATAAGTAACAGAGGCTTTTTCTAACCTTTACAGCCTCCCTCCCCCAAGGCCCTAGGAAGTGGGTCTGCAACCCATTACTGGGTCCAGAGCCCAGTGTTGAGCAACTAACAGGGACAATCCAGAACAGGGTGAACCAATAATCAAAGAACAGCAGCAACACAGCTCCTACCACCAAATCCCTATGAAAGAGAGAGAAATTGAGTATCTGAGTAAATTCACCATCCTAATCAGATTCCTAGATATCAGCTAAAAATTACAAGCCATACTAAGAAAGATGGAAGACATGGCCCAAGAAAAGGAATATATCAAAGGCCCAGAAGAGACACAGGATTTGAGACAACTATTCAATGAGATGCACACAAATTTCCAAAATGAAATTGAGTTGAAAGACAATATGGTTAAAGAGATAAATGACATCAAGAAGACATTGAGGGGAGCAGATGTGGCTCAGGCATCTGGGCTCCTGCCTCCCATTTGGGAGTTCCTGGGTTTGGTTCCTGGTACCTCCTAAAAAAGACAAAGAAACAATGAACAGACATCAAGCAAAAACAAAACAAAAAAACAAGCAGACAGCAAGCAAAAACAAAAAATGAGCAGGGAGCAGGTGTGGTTTAAACAGTTGGGTGCCCTCCTCCCACATGGGAGGTCCCAGGTTCAGTTCCCAGTGCTTCCTAAAGAAGAAACAAACAGACAACAAGCAGACAAGAAGCAAAAACAATGAGCAGACAAGGGAGCCATCTCGGGCAGTGGGGTAGGGAAAGAAGACATTGAGTGAGCACAAAGAAGAATTTGAAAACCTCAATAGAAAAGTGACAGAGTTCCTGTGACTGAAAGACATGATAGGTGAGATAAAAAACACATTAGAGACAAACAGCAGCAGACTCAAAATGATAGAAGAAAAAATAAGTGATACCAAAGACAGAGTAGCTGAAATGGAAGAGAGAAAAGAATAAAGAGTGATAAGAATGGAAAAAAATTGAACAGGGGCCCAGGGAGTGGAATAAAATGAAACACAACAACATACATGTCATAGGAGTTCCAGAAGGAGAAGAGAAGGGAAAAGGGTCAGAAAGAGTATTTGAGAAAATAATAGCTGAAAATTTCCACACTCTCACAAAACAAATGAACTTACATGTCCAAGAAGTGCAGCGTACCCCAATCAGAATAAATCCAAAATTACCTATGCCAAGACACATATCACTCAGAATGTCAAATGTCAAAGATAAAGAGAAAATTCTGAGAGCAGCAAGGGAGAAGCAAACATTAAATGCAAGGGATGCCCAGTAAGGCTAAGTGTGGATTTCTCATCAGAAACCTTGGAGGCAAGATGTCAGTGGTATGATACAATTTAGGATACTCAAAGAGAAAAACTGCCAGCTGAGAAGTCTTTATCTAGCAATTTTTTCTTCAAATATGAAGGCGAGTTTAAAATATTCACAAACAAACAGAAACTAAGAGAGTTCATAAAAAAGAATCCACCTTTGCAGGAAATATTAAAGGAAGCTTTAGAACTTGATAGAAAAAGACAAGAGAGAGGGGCTTGGAGCAGAGTATAGAAGAAAGAAAAACAGAAAGGATAACCAAAAGAGTAAAAAGACAGATGAAAATAATATATGCCATATGAAAACCAATGAATAAAATGGTGGAAGTAATATCATCATTGGATGTGAATGGATTAAACTCCCCAATCAAAAGATATAGATTGGGGGATGGATGTGGCTCAAACGGTTGGGTGTCCGTCTCCCATATGGAGGAACCCAGGTTCGATCCCTGGGACCTCCCGGTAAAAAAATAAAATAAAAAAATAGATAGACAGAATGGATAAAAAAACATGAAGCATAGATACACTGTCTACAAGAGACTCACCTTAGACCCAGGGATACAAACCAGTTGAAAGGGAATGGTTGGAAAAGATACTCCATGCAAATAATAACCAAAAAAGAACAGGGGTAGCTATACTAATATCAGACAAAACAGACTTAAAATGGAAAAAAAAAAAGTTATAAGAGATACAGAAGGCCATTATATATTAATAAAAGGGACAAAATACCAGGAAGAAATAGCATTCATAAATATCTATGCACCTATCCCGGGTGCCCCAAAATATAAGAGGCAAACTCTGGCAAAACTGAAGGGAGAAATAGACATTTCTACAATAAAAGATGGAGATGTCAACACATCACTCGCATCATTATATAGAACAACTAAACAGAAGATCAACAAGGAAACAGTGAATTTGAACAATTTGATAAATGATATATACAGAACATTGCACCCAAACTCAGCAAGTTATATATTCTTCTCAAGTGCTCATGGATCTTTCTCCATGATAGACCACATGTTACATCACAAGGCAAGTCTCAATAAATATAAAAAGATTGAAATATACAAAGCACCTTATCAGAATCATAATGGAATGAAACTAGAATCCAATAATAGACAGGAAAGAGATAAACTCACAAATATGTGGAGGTTGAACTAAACATACTACTAAATAATCAGTGGCTCAAAGAAGAAATTGTAAGTGAAATTAGTAAATATATTGAGACAAATGAAAACCAGAACACACCTTACCAAAACTTATGGGCTACCACGAATGCAGTCCTGAGAGGGAAATTTATAGCCCTAAATACCTATATTAAAAAAGAAGAGAGACCTAAAATAAAAAATCTAACTGAACAACTGGAGAAACTAGAAAAAGAACAGCAAACCAATCCCAAGCAAGCAGAAAGAAAGAAATTAAAAGATTAAAGCAGAAATAAATGAAATTGAGAACAAAAACAAGCAATCAGTAGAGAAAATCAACAAAACCAAAAGTTGGTTCTTTGAGAAGATCAATAAAATTGACAAACCCTTAGCTAGACTAACAAAGAAAAAAAGAGAGAAGATGCAAATAAATAAAATCAGAAATGAAAGAGGTGAAGTTACGACTGACCCCACAGAAATAAAAAAAAATCATAAGAGGATATTATGAGGAACTGTATACCAACAAACTAGACAACCTAGATGAAATGGACAAATTCCTAGAAATGCACAAACAACCTACACTGATGCTACAAGAAATACAAGAACTGAGCAAACCAATCACATTTAAAGAGATTGAATTAGTCATCAAAAATCTCCCAATAAAGAAAAGTCCAGGATCAGATGGCTCCACAGGTAAATTCTACCAAGCATTTTGAGAAGAATTAACACCAATCCTGTTTAAACTCAAAAAAAATTGAAGAGGAAGGAAAATTAACCAACACATTTTATGAAGCCAATATCACCCTAATACCAAAGCCAGATAAAGACACTACAAGAAAAGAAAATTACAGACCAATCTCTCTAAAGAATATAGATGCAAAAATTCTCAACAAAATAATTGCAAATCGAATCCAACAGCATATCAAAAGACTTATACATCACAACCAAGTGGGATTTATTCCTGGTGTGTAAGCCTGGTTCAACATAAGGAAATCAATCAACGTAATACACCCCATTAACAAATTGAAGGAAAAAAACCACATTGTCATCTTGATCAATGCAGAAAAGGCATTATACAAAATCCAGCATCCTTTCTTGATAAAAACACATTGAAAGATAGAATAGAAGGAAAATTCCCCAATAATATAAAAGGCTTATATGAAAAACCACAGCTGACATTGTACTCAATGAGGAAAGGTTGAAAGCTTTCCCTATAAGATCGGGAACAAGACAAGGATACCCACTGTCACCATTGTTATTCAACATTGTGCTAGAGGTTCTAGCTAGAGCAATTAGACAAGAGAAAAAAAAAGGCATCCCAATAGGAAAAGAAGAAGTAAAATACTCACTACTTGTGAGTGACATGATCCTATATTTAGAAAATTCTGAAATGGCTACAACAAAGTTACCTGAGCTAATAAACAACTTCAGCAAAGTGGCAGGATACAAGATCAACATGCAAAAATCAGTAATGTTTCTGTACACTGGTATTGAACAATCTGAGGAGGAAATCAGGGGAAAAATTCTATTTACAATAGCAACAAAAAGACTCAAATACCTAGGAATCAATTTAACCAAAGAAGTGCAGGACCTATATGTAGAAAACTATTAAAAATGCTAAAAGAAATCAAGAAAGACCTAAACAAGTGGAAAGACATTCTGTGTTCATGGATTGGAAGACTAAATATCGTGAAGATGTCAATCCTACCTAAACTGATTTATAAATCGATGCAATACCGATCAAAATTCCAACAGCCCACTTTACAGAAATAGAAAAGACAATCACCAAATTCATTTGGAAGGGAAAGTAGACCTGCATAGCAAAAAGCATTCTAAAAATGAAGAGCAACATGGGAGGAATTTCACTGCCTAACCTTGAAATATTACAAAGCTACAGTGGTCAAAACAGCATGGTATTGGCATAAAGATAAACACAATGATCAGTGGAATAGAATTGAAAATCCAGAAATAAACCCTCACTGCTATGGCCTATTGGTTTTTGACAAACCTACCAAGTCCATGTTAACCGGACAAAACAGTCTCTTCAACAAATGTTGCTGGGAGAACTGGATATCAATAACCAAAAGTATGAAAGTGGACCCCTATCTCAGTCACTATACAAGAATCAACTCAAAACAGATCAAAGACCTAAATGTAAAAACTAGGACCATAGAACTAGATGAAAATGTAGGGAAACATCTTAAAGATCTTGTTGTAGGTTATGGTTTTTTGGACCTTACACCTAAAGCACGAGCAACAATAAAGAAAAAATAGATAAATGGGACCTCCTCGAAATTAAGTACTTTTGCACCTCAAAGGACTTTGTCAAAAGGGTGAAAAGGCAGCAGACTCAATGGGAGAAAATACTTGGAAATCACATATCTGATAATGGTTCAATATCCATGATATACAGGGAGATGCTACAACTCAACAATAAAAAGCCAAACTACCTGATTTTAAAAATGGGCAAAAGACTTGAATAGACATTTGTTCAAAGAAGAAATAAGAATGGCAAAAAAAAAAAAAAAAAAAAAAAAAAACACATGAAAAAATGTTCAAAGTCACTAACAATTAGGGAGATGCAAATCAAAACTACAATGAGATATCATTTCACACCTATTTGAATGGCCATTATTAAAAAGACAGAGAACTACATGTACTGGAGAAGTTGTGGAGAGAGAGGAACACATTCACTGTTGGTGGGAATGTAGAATGGTACAGCCACTGTGGAGGACTGTTTGGCAATTCCTAAGGAATTTGAATACAGACTTGCCACGTGACCTGGCGATACCACTACTAAGTATATACCCAGAAGAACTGAGAGCAGTGATACGAACAGACATCTGCACACCAATGTTAATAGTGGCGTTATTCACAATTGCCAAAAGATGGAAACAACCCAAGTTTGCCCATCAACCTATGAATGGATAAACGAACTGTGGTGTATTCACACGATGGAATATTATGCAGCTATAAGAAGAAATGAAGTCTTAAAGCATATGGCAACATGGATGAACCTGGAGGACATTATATTGAGTGAAGCAAGCCAGATACAAAAGGTCAAATACTGTATGATTGTGCTACTATGAAGTAAATATATTGTGTAATCTCTTCGAGTTAATAACTTGGTTATGACTCACTAGAGAATAGAATGAGATTAGAAAATGGAAAGCTGAGGGTTAATTTGTGCAGAATTGGTAAAAAGGATGTTTATTAATCTATGGAAATGAACAGAAAAGGTGAAAGCCCAACATAATGCCTGTAACTAACAGTATTATTATTTGGGTATGAAAGAGGTTTAAAGGGAAAATCTAAGGTCATGTATATTCCTAAAAGAAAAGATAAAAAATGTAACATGGAACTGTATAGCATAGTAAAAGTGTATATGAAATATGAATATGGGTAAAATTGCATGTTTAAGACTTTTTCTTTGAAATTGAACAACTGTATGTTTACACTACAAGATGTTAATATCGGACAAAAAATTATGCTAAGTGAAAGAAACCAGACACAAAGTACCACATATTGTATGATTCCACTTATATAAAGTGTAAATATAAATCAATTTATAAAGATGAAGTTAGATTAGTGGTTATTTAGGGCTGGGGAAGGAATGCTAAGGGGTGTGGAGTTTTTCTTCTTTGGAGTAATGAAATTGTTCTGAGGTCTTTTGTGGTGATGAATGCACAACATTGTGATTATACTAAAAACCATTGATTATAAACGTTGGATAGATCATATGGTATATGAATATATCTCAATAAAACTGCTTAATAAACAAATAAGTGTGCAAGAAAAGCCAGAAATAGCACCTATATACAGCAGGGGAAGTATAGAGATCGAGGTGTGAAGAATTTTCTTGTTTGTTTGTTTTTCATTATTGAAATAATGAAAATGCTCTGATGATGATTGAGGTGATGAATGCACAACTATGTGATTATACAAAATCCCACTGATTGTACACTTTGGATGAATTGTAAGCTTTATTAATATGTATCAATAAAATTGATTTGTTAAAAAAATTCTCCAAGAAGAGATAAAATAAAACTATTAGTTACATGTTATGTATAAAAACAAAACAAAACAAAACAAAACAACTGTCACCAACTTCCTTCAGCCAGAGTTTAAAATGATGCTATTCCGCTAGCCCCGGGACAACTCTAAGATGGGAATATGTCTCCAGAGCTCTCCTATGGGTTTGAGGCTTTCAGTATTCATGCTTGCTTGGTTTCCTTCCCTTCCTTGTCCCACTTTCCCACTCCCTTATACCCCTTCCAGTTCTTACTGGAAACACTTTTAAAAAAATCCTTTTCTCATGAATCCTCATCTTGGGATTTACCTCTAGGGAGTCAAAACTAAGATGCATGACCACCCAGAGTAAAAACCACCTTTCCTTTGCAGCTAGGAGTGGCCATGTGACTACATTCTGAGCAATGGAATGTAAGTGGAAGTGGTGCATGCAACTTTGAGGAGGTACCCTTAAAGAAAGTGTGCATGGCTTTCTTCCACCCTCCTTCTTCTTTCTGCTTTCTGGGATATAGGTATAATGATAAGCAGCATAGCAGCCATTTTGGATCCATGAGTTGACCTTAGTGATGAGACCATGGACATAAAGGAATAATATAGAAAGAGAAGATTCCTGCCACTGTGTGATGCTCTATCAGCCCTGGACTAGCAATTTCTACATTTCTTGGAGATGAGAGAGAAAAAACGTATAGCTTATAAAATCACTGTTATATTAAGTTTTTCTATTACAGCCAAACCTAATCCAATGAATGCATCTCCTGTCCTGGTCTCTTTGTATTTATGGGTTAACATATTTTTCTTTACTTTTATTGAGGTGGGATTTTGGAAGGAGCAAATATTTCAATCCTGTATTTAAGTGGAGGCCCCTTGAAAACGTTTGAGATGACGATTCAAAGAAACTGTGGTGGTTTGGAAACAGTATGTAATCCAGAAAATCATGTTCTTAAAGCTAATCCATTCCTGTGGGTATAAACCTACTGTAAGTAGGGACTTTTGATTAGGCTACCTCAGTTAAGGCCTGGCCTGGGATGGGTCTTAATCCTCTTACTGGAGTCCTTTATAAGAGAATGAAATTCAGACACACACAGAGAAAGCCATGGAAGCAAGAAGCTGAGAGCACTGAAATCTGGAAGATAAAGGAGAAAACAGCAGACGCTGCTATGTGCCTTGCCATGTGGCAAAGGAGTCCAGGTTCCCTGGCAGCCAGTCTTTGGGAAGAAAGCATCGCCTTGATGCCTAGCTGTAAGATTTTCCCCTAATAAAAGTCCCATTATAAAAGCCAGCCCGTTTCTGGTATATTGCATTGGCAGCCTTTGGCAAACTAGATCACGCAGTTTTAGATAAAATGTATCTATCTTATGTGGAAGGGGACATGAAAGCAATGGAGGCAACATGGGATCTCCTCCCTCCTGGGCCCTGGCACTGAGTTTGAGCCACTTTAGAAGGGTGAATGCCAGAACCTGACTGAAATATTTTCTGAGGGACTCAGCAGGACTCTGGGCACAAGCAGAGCTGCTTGGGGTCCATGTGACAATATGACAGGGTTGAGACAAGCGCCATTCCACTCTCATCAGCTTGGCACTGTCAGGTGGTCCAAGGATTAGACATAATTGGGCTTGATATTTTTCCATCTTATTTTCTAACAGGGGATTGCTGGTGTATCAAAAAGATACTGGTTTTTACATATTTATTGACCTTTATTAGTTCCAAGTTTTTTTCTTCAGTTAATTTCCTTTTGTTTCTAATAATAATTTAGCATCATCCTTTCCAGTATTTACACCTATTATTTCCTATCCTAACAGTCTATCAACATAATGTAGACAATAGCAAAGGTTCGCTTACAGGTGACTGGAGTGAAGGGGCTAAGCAGCTTTGGGAAGCCTGGACTACGTACAGAAGCTGACGGCCAAGGGAACAGTGAGGATGTTACTGCTCATGCTTATATGCAGTGATGATGTCCTGGCCTCGAAGTGGCTAAGACAGACAAAAGGGATACAGCTGGGAGACATCTAGGTTTTGCTAGGCTTGATGATGTGACTTGGCAATTAAAATATAATGCTAAGGCTTCAAAATTGACCTATAATTATCTAATAGTGATGAAAAAATTGCATAGTTTAACAGGAAAGAAAATAAAAAGGCACAAGTGGGAAGGCAGAAAAAGCCCTGCCTAAAATTCTGATCTATGTTAAGCAAAATCCTTAGTGTTCAAAATTCAGCCAGCTCTTAAGGTTGCTTAGGGTGGACACAGATGTGGTTTCGCTTTGGTGGAAAACGTAGTTAACGGGCCTTTTAAAAGATTATAATAAAACAAGGCTAGGGATATTCTAGAAAGGTTAAAACAAAGAGGAGCTAGATTCCTTTTTGTAATAAACTGTAAATACAATGCAAACTTACCCTTATTTATAAAACCTCACATGGTAAGATTTTGATTTCATCCCAATTTCACCTTTTGTTTACTACCTGCTAGCCTCATTAGCCTTCTGTTCCTCAGAGAAAACAAGGTCATGCCTTACCTCACAGCCGTGTGCCTGCCGGGTCCTCAGGCAGGTATGGTGGCCATAAAGCTCGTTACACGGCTGTCTCATTATGGTTCGGGATTTTGTTCAAATGTCACCTTCTCAGAGAGGCCTTCCTTGAACACAATCTGACACAGCCCTCCCTCCAGTCCTGCTCTGCTACATTGCCATTTTGTTTTCCTACCTCACTGCACTAACAGTTACCATGTTATGAAGCCGTGTTCACTTTTTTATATTTCTTTCCCCGTCAAACCAGAATGCAAGTGCCGTGAGAGCAGAGACTATCTCTAGCAGCCCCTGGGACAGAGTGGAGTGCCTGATGCCAAGAGAAGAATGTGGCACCACTTACCCTGCAGTACACCCACAATCCATGTCTCAGACTGTCTGCTTTTCTTTTCTTAATAAACTCTTAAAAAAAAAAAAAAAAAAAAAAAAAGTAACATTGGGAGAACAATCTTGGGAGAGGAGAGGGCTCAGCAAATGGTGGTAGTCCAGTGTGGAGAGTCCTCATAGCAGGAGGTGGCCCGTGAACTTTTGCGGCTGGGATATCAAAATTAAAACGGTAAAGGGGAGGAGAGGTAGGAAAGAGTCTAGTTTATTTGAAGACCTGTAAGCACGTTTGCTAGGACCAGTGTGACAGGGAAATGTCAAGAGATCAGGTGGAGCCAAATTACATATAAAGTGAACTTTGAGTATTTGATGACACAGATACAAAATGGTTGAGAGTCCTAAGACAAGGAAATCTGCTGTATAAGGTCAACACAAAAACCCCGTAAAAAAAGTTTTTAACTAACATATAATGGGCCTTCAAATTAACTTGAATTTCATAGGGCCCGCAGATAAATGCTTATGAGATCAGTCATTTGGTGGCAAACAAATTCAACAAATTGGTCCAGCTAAGCGTCAACCTATTAAGTGACACTAACAGAAGATGCATGTAATACATTTTTAAAATTTACCATCTTTCAAACTTTCTTCCCAACCCTAATAAAGGCTAAAATGGATATACAGCCCTCATTCTAAAATTTGGAGTCTCTATCAGCCCAGGTGGATCCTAATTATCACAGCTGGATTCTAGTGCCGAGTTGGTTAAATTGACAGGCAATAGAACTCCTAAAAATTGTTACTAATAAAGCTGTTTGGCCCTCAGGGTTAAAAGAAAAGAAAAAAAAAAAAAAAAAAAAAACCAATTGAGGCAATATTGAAAATCATTTCAAATAAAAATCTGGAAGTCTTAGACTCTCTTGGAAAGGATCAAAGATCTGGTAATAACGGGCTGCTTGACAGCAGTCAGCTGAAGGGGAGCATCAGTGGGCATCCCTGGCCTGCCGTACTATTCCTGTAGGTGGGGAAGAGTCCCATGAAATAGTGGTTCTGAGACTTCACTACACATGCGACTCCCTAGCAGGATCTTGTGATAATGCAGGTTCTGACTCAGAGTTTCAGTAGGTGAAACTCTGCATTTCTGAGAAGTTCCCAAGTGATGCAAAAGGTGCTGGTCCTCCAGCCACACTTTGAATAGCACAAGGTTATGAATTCACTTATTTATAAAAGATACAAATAAAAAAGGAAATAAAAAAGCAAACATTCTTTATTTAATAATCTTTGATATTTAAAATACAACTCATTGAACATCCACATCAATCATAGACTCCTCAGTGTTCAACAGCGCTTTGGAAGCCCGGCTCTTCCTAGGACCAGACAAGAAGGCCAGTGTGTGTGATAACGGCAAACGAACTCTGAGAGGAAGCCCACACAGAAGGGCTGCAGTTGGGCCCTGAGCAAACAGCACTGCCACAGTGCACCTGTATCATGGCCAAAAGACAATGTTTTTTATTTCAGATATATTTTGAACTTGAATTTCAAACAGTTTATTTATACAGAATGGTCTTTTTTAAAGTTATTCCTAGTAGTCCAGTGTTGCAGAAATTAGATAATCACATTTCAAATGTACATTTTCCTCTTCCAAAAAAAAAACATTAAAAAGTTCCAGGGAACATTCATTCACCTGTGAACTATGCAAGAGACAAATGAAGTGCTTCCTAAATGAATCAAGAACTTTCCATATATATTTCACTAATGCTTGCCACTGCTTTGTCTGTGAATCCAGTATTAAAATATTTATTGAGATACACTATAATTAAATGCCAATCACTGCAAATTTAGAAGTGATACTACTAACATTCTTAAAATGTCAGAATATTTTGGAAAGCAAAAAAGTAGCAAAGGTTTTCTTCAAATTAAAAGAAAAATCAAAATTAATCATGTCAAAAATCTTTCATTCATGAAAGCAAAGAGAACAAAAATATTTTTGGTATATATAAGACTTTAAAAAGCAATACAAAGTCAGTTCATTTCTTTAGCAAAAGATACTGGTTATAAAAGAACTAGGAGTTAAGGGAAGTTTTTATTTTGAAAATATAGAAAATGATTATTTATACTGCTGAAATGATTAGGTAGTCCCATCTGGTTTTTCTTAATTAAGGTTACATATATTACATATTCATCTGTACTTGTTAGGGCCCAGATACAACAAACAATTCACCTTGCAAATAGTGGCCTGTGACTCTACCCACTTGCAGAGAAAGGTTTTAAAAGGAAGTCAATGAATATTAACTACTGTATACTCCTGAGAATTTAAATGAAGATTTATTTCATTTTCCAACTTAAGCTTTTCAAGATGTTTTCATCATATTTTGCTTATGCATTGAATTAAACTTTTCCTGGACTTGCACAGGTCCAATGGGCCAATTTTAAGACATTTAATAAACTTTGGCACTAGCATGATTTAAAAAATAATATGAAACATGCAGACATAAAAATGTTTCGACTCTGGAACAAAATTTATTCAGCTTAATATTAAATAAAGCAGTAGAGACTTTTATATACTGTATATACTTAGTATATAGTGCCTATGATACTCAACTAGTTTTTGAGCTTTTTTTCCTCATAAAATTTATCACATATTTGGCAACACAAAGCCTTAATTAAGAAAAATCAAGTTCTAAAGAGAAAAAGCACCTCCTTAAATAAAATATTGTGAATTTTAAATTATTTGGCCAAGATCTTAAAATTGAAATATAAACTTTACCTGCAGCAACCTTTTCAATTTACATTACTAAAATATTCATGTTAATTACCCTAAATAATACATATTGATAGTTTTAGATCAGAGGTTAAGTACTCTGAATTAAAACATAACTATTTACTAAATCCATGACATTTGAAAATATGAAAGCGGTATTTCCAAAGCTTGTTTAAACTTTACTTGTAACACAATTATCACCATTGTACATATTTTATTGTTAACACAAATTGTACATTAGAAAAATGATACCAATAGTTTAAATATTAAACATTAAGGTTTTCCCAATTGGTAAAACAGAATGGAAATCATTGTAAGTTCTTAGCAGGACAGTTATTGTGAATTTGGTGGTTTACAGTAAATGGCAGATCCTGATGTGCTGTGCACAGCTTCCTCATTCTCTCATACTGTAGTTATAGGCATTGGCAACTTCTTGTGCCAACCAAGAAACTGAATCTTAATGTTTATAATTACACTGAAGCCATTTCAGATAAGGGCAGTTCGTGGTGACCCGGGATCTGCCTGCCACATATAACAGTTCCAAGAAAACTAAATAAATACATTCAAACATATCCAGTGTGTGCTCAACTCTTAAAAGAATCTATCCCAAACACATGAAGGTCAAAATGTCGTATTTTCTTAAGTGCTTTAACTAGGGTGCATATATATTACCAAGGAATACATAAACTTTATAAACTCTAAGGTTAAAACATTTATGCATATTAGTTTTCTCATTTTTATATTAGGTAGCTCATCAATTCAAGTGTATGAAAAGTTTAATGAAATTTTTCAGTGGGAAAAGGTAAAGGACAAATATCCATGGAAAATATAACTGGCATATTGGGGATAGTTACAGAAATATTCAATCTTAAAATATTTTGGTTTGCAAATCTTGAGGGAGGAGTACTAACTTCCAACATCCTTTGCAGCTCTAACATTTTATAATTACTCTGAAACATTTTTAATTGTTAATAGAAAGCTTTGGATTTTAAAATAAAACTGTCTAAATTTGTGTAAGGGAAACTTCAGAAAAGTTCATTTGGCACAAAATAATTACTAAAAAATCCATTTCTATCCAAGAAAAGCTATTTATAACCATAAATAAAAGGAATTTTTCATCTTTTTTCAGTTACTTATCAATAAATCCTAGATTGAAAAAATTTCCCTGAAACATGTATGCAGCCATTCACCAGTCTGGCAACATATCACACTTTAGTTTTCTAAGTTGGCAGCTGACGTTTCTTCTTGATTTTGAGCTTATGAACAATACAACAAAGGTTTCAAAAGAGAATGGAGAGTGAGGGCTGGGGAGCAGATGACAGAATCTAAAACGCCCATTTTTGAGGAACATGGTTAATTTTCACCAAAATTATACCACTGTATTGACCCAGCAAGAAACTCTATGAATCCCTATCAAAACTAAGGACTTTCTTATTTACAGACCATTAAGTACTATGTGACTTCTATAATTCTTAAGCTATTTAAATGTTATGATGCAAGTATCAAATCACAGTAAAAATTTAAATATATTCTCAGTAAATTATTGTCATGTTCTAGACCATCATCTCAAGCATGCTGTGTCCATCAAAAGATGTACAGCAGAAGCAGACATCTGCATTCCCTATGAGTTAACCGTAAATAGAACAGAAAGTGCCAGTCACAAGAGAAAAAATAAAATGAAATGGCTACTAAAAGACCAAATTTTGTCTATCATACACTCATGGTTGGTATCATATGTTATGTCCTGTAACCAAAAAAAACTTACTTGCATACTACTATGCTTCCCGTATTTTTCTCAATTGGAAAATGAAGGAAATAATAAGGTTCAGGAAAAATGGGTTATAATAAAGTTGTAAAATTCTGACATGACAGAAGATATTCACCAGGCATCTAGGAAAGCACATGCTCACACATAAAAAAAGGCTCATTTATTCTCAAATATTTGTGCAGGGCTGATTTCAGAGTTTAGGAATGCACCAGAGTCATGAAATAATGATCCTATCTTAGGGGGCTTAAAAAAGCAAAACCTCAAGAAAGATTATCTTTCAAAAGAGTTGTATAAAACAATGAAAACTAGGTAGCAGAGAAATTGTGATTAGCGACAATTAACATGAGAGAACCCCAACTGCGGCATACCCAGTTGGAGGGAGAACAGTTATCCCTCTGGAACCATTACCATTGCCAACACAGACAACAGACACATTACTGAAAGGTCAATTTAGTTAATGAGAAATAAGCAACTACTGGATGGTCAAAGTGAGCCAAATTAACTACACAGAATATAGAAAAAGAAAAGAACAATGCATGGAAAAAATTCTGTGGCAAGAGCTAATTAGCTGGTCTGCAAAAAGCTCCAAGCAAAATGCTCTAATTTTAGACAAGTTAGGTATTGCACACTCAAAAAAGAAAAAGGAACATTTAGAAAACTATTTTAAATTTCTTTAATTGCTGAATGCCTCTTTGGCTAGTATCTGGAGGATCATTATTTAGTCCTACAACCGACACATTTTTCCACTTTTTCATCATTTCCCTTGGAAACCACACTAAAAGTCTCATTTCCTCTGTTGAACATTGTTCTCTTTGACATTACCAAAATGGTCCCTATGCTGCAATCACAAAGAATAATGTTGGAAAGTATGAATATCTAAATAATTTTTTAAAGGTATTATTTTCCTTCTGTTTTCAAATTATTTTTAACAGTTTCTAAAGACATGGTCACAGCCGCCTGAAGCATGTCTTCTTCGCTCATAGCATCACCTGTTGAGAAAGCACACATTCCTTAGAAATTCCCAGAAAAGTCTCAAAGTCATCAAAAGGTAAGCTCTTAGAAGATGCTGCTTGTATTTGAGCATTATAATTTTCTTTTAAAATATATATACAGTAAAGTTCATGCTTTTTGGTGTATAATTCTAAGTTTTGACAAATGCACGGAGTCAGATACCCGCTACCATTAAGAGAACAGTTTCAATGTCCAAAAAGTTCCCTTGTGCTATTCTCTGGCAGTCAACCCCCAAACCTAATCCCTGGCAATAACTAATATGTTCTATCCTATAGTTTTGCCTTTTCAAGACTGTGATATAATTCAAATCATACAGTACATATATAGCCTTCTCAGTCAGGCTCCACTCATTTAGCATAGTGCATTTGAGACGCATCCACTTTGTTGGGTATTATCAACAGTCCTTTCCTTTTCATTTTTAACTTATTTTGAAATAATTATAGCTTCACAGGAATTTAGGAAATTGCAAAGACAGTTCAGAGAGGTCATGTGTACCTTCCACCCAATTTTCACCCAGTTATACCTTAAGTGATTACAGTTCAAATCACAACTGTAATCACAGGAAAGTGACATTGGTACACTATGTGTGTGGACTCTACAGCATTTTATAATGTGTAGATCTGTGTAACCACCCACCACAATCAAGATAAGAGAACTGTTATATTACCACAAAGAGCTCCCTCGTGCTACCTCTTTACATTCATACCCACCTCCCTTTCTCCCACTTTCCCTAACCCTGGGCAACCACTATTTTGTTCTCCCCATCTCAATAATTCTGTCATTTTGAGAATTTTACATAAATGGAATCATACAGTATGAACTTTAGGGATTGGCTTTTCTCCCCCCACTCAGTGTAATGCCTTGAGATTCATTCAAGTTGTTGCCTGAATCAACAGCATGCTCCTTTTTATTACTGAGCACTGTTTCATGGTATAGATGTACCAATTTGTACCATTCACCTGCTACGGGATATTTTGGTTATTTCCAGTTTTGGCTATTATAAAGAAAGCTGCTGTGAACCTCTGTGTACAGGTTTTTGTGTGGAAATAAGTTTGCCTTTCTCTGGGATAAATGCCAAGAGGTGTAACTGCTGGGTTATATGAAAAGTGTATGTTAGTTTTTTAAGTAACTCTCAAATTATTTTCCAGAGTGGCTGTACCAGTTTGAATGAAGTATAGAAATCTTACTTCCCTTTTATATCTCTTTATCTTCCCCCATTTATAGTAAAATTGTCTTAAATCCTTATTTCCTATACATACATTACAAATCAAATCCAACAGAGCTGTAATTTTTGCTTCAACCATCAGACATAATTTTGAAAACTCAGGAGAAGGTTAAGTCTATTATATTTACCCACAGTTTCACTCTTTCTGTTCTTTCTTCCTGATGTTCCAATATTCCTTCTTTTATCATTTTTCTGTTTAGAGAATTCCTAAAGTCATTCTTTTGAGGCAGATCTGCCAATGACAAATTCTCTTAGTTTTCCTTCATCTGAGATTTTCCCTTTATTACAAAAAAGGATATTTTCATTGGGTACAGAATTCTGGATTGGCAGTTTTGTTTTCAGTACTTGAAAAATGTTATTTCCTACTGACTTTCATGATTTCTGTTAAAAAAATCTCCTGTGAGCTGGAGCTACTGAGCATGCCAGGCCAAGTGTGCGTGTCCATCAGTCAGTCCGTGCCCATGCCAGGTATCTGTCCCAGAGGCCTCCCTGGCCTGTCCCTGCGCCCAGAACCCTGAAGCAGTAGTCTGCAGCTCAGAGCATCCCTCCCCTCTTGCCATCCCCAGTGCCCTCCACGCAGCATCCCGGGGATGACAATGACCCTCCAGGACTGTGGATTTTTGGGGACGGCTCCCTGGTGTGAAGGCCCGACCATGTCTTCAGCGACAGCCATGTGGACTTCATGCACAGCCACAGCCACCACTTCTGGCAGGGAGACAAGATGCGTGGTCATGTGGTAACCCTCCTTGAAGACTGTAAGGGCTGCGCTTGGGGCGTGGCATACCAGGCTTGAGGTGAGCAGGTGAACAACGTCCTGAAGTATCTGAACATGTGTGAGGCAGTGCTCAGTGGCTACAACACCAAGGTCATCTTCTGACTCCAGGATACCCCTGACCAACCACTGAAGGCCTTGGCCTACATGGCCATCCCACAGAACCCTGGCTACCTGGGCCCCACGCCTGAGGAGGCCATCACCACAAAGATCCTGGCCTGCCACGGCTTCTCAGGCCACAACCTGGAGTACTTGCTGTACCTGGTGGACTTCACACAGTTCTGTGGACCCCAAGCACAAGACGAGCACCTGATGGCAATTGTGGATGTCACAGGTACCAGCTGCCCTGCTCCTGCCGCACTGAGCAGGCTCTGGCGCTGGTCTGAGGAGCTTAGCCCTTGCAGGGGTGCCCATATGGACATCCAGGGCCAGGCCCCTGCTCCAGAGCACACAGAAAGACTTGATTTAGCTGATGTCCACTGAGGGGACGTGGGTGGCTCAGAACTTCTCTCCCTGAGCCTGGGCCACCCACCAGTCTCCAGCTCTCCTGCCTGACACTGACTTACTAACTGAAACTTTCTTTATTGCACCATGCTGATGTGGAGGGCATGGTGCGGGCCCCGCTGAGTGGTGGCCCCACCCCAGGCACCTGGTGCCTGACCAGACTTCCCCCAGTGCTACTGCTAATCTCATACCACCTAGGCAGGGAGCCTCCAAGAGTCCTGGACCCTCTACCTATCCACACTAACCATTCCCTAGTCCCAGAAACTCCACCTGCCAAAGGTCCCAGGACCTCGTGCCTTCCCAGACCACCCCATACTGTTATAAATTACCTTTTATTTAAAAAATTCTGCTGTCACCCAAATTGCTTTTCCCCAGCTCTCTACTTGGCCTTTTCTGACACTACTCTGAATGGGCGAGAGGGGAGGGGTACCTCATTATTGCCAGGTAGGCGTGTGGGTCTACGCTCGCCAGGTGGCCTTTGCTGACAGAGGTGAGGATGGGATCAGTTTTTTCTGTGGTGTTTGGCTGGAAAAGAGCGTTGATTGTCTAAAAGTTTTCTGTCTTGCTAGGCTGCCTCTTTTCTGGTCCTTCAGCTGGAGAGAACAGGCTCTTTTCCTGAGACTTCTGTCTGTGGCAGTGGCTTTGCCAACATCAACAACAGGATATATGAGACCTAAAAAAACCCCAGGGAACTAATTGTCAGGTTCTTCCTCAGGACCTGAGGGCCACAGCCAGTTGGCCTCCTCTCCACCTTTCAGTCTTCTCATATTTTATGTATAATTTTCAAGGAGTTTTGCAGTACTTAGCAGGAAGAATAGGAAAAGTGCCAGTTCATTCCTTTTGGCTGCTAAATAGCATTCCATTTTATGAATGTACCACAGTTTGTATATCCAGTCCCCAGTTGAAGGACAACATTTAGGTAGTTTCCAATTGCGGGCAATTATGAATAAAATTGCTATAAGCATTAACATTCAGGTTTTGTTTTTGTTTTGTTTCCTCTTGGTTAAATACCCAGGAGTAGGATTGCTGAGTCATATGGTTAAGAACATATTTAAGTTTATAAGAAACTGCCAAACTATTTTCTAAAGTTGCTATACCATTCTGCATTCCTACCAACAACGTAGGAGAGAGTTCCAGTTGGTGTATTCCTTGTCGGTACCTGGTATTGTCAGGTTTTTTTGTTTTATATTTTAAGTTGTCCATATAGGTGTGCAGTGGTATCTCACTGTGGTTTTAATTTGCATTTTCTAATGACTAATGATGTTGAGCATCTTTTCATAAGCTTATCTGTCATATCTCATTCAGCGAAGTGGGTATCCATTTTTTTCATTGAGTTGTTTATTGTTCAGTTCAGAAAGGTCTTTACATGTTTTGCTTACAATCCTTTGCCAGAGACAATGTTGTTTTCACTAAATTCTACTACAAATAATTGGTTAAAGCTTAAGGTCTATTAAACTGGGGCCTCATCTGTAGCTCTATAATCCTTGTTGTTACTTAGACCAAGTCAAGTGTT
Organism: Tolypeutes matacus; assembly: GCA_026826555.1. Classification (NCBI taxonomy): domain Eukaryota; kingdom Metazoa; phylum Chordata; class Mammalia; order Cingulata; family Chlamyphoridae; genus Tolypeutes; species Tolypeutes matacus. The sequence goes on from JAKSZT010053819.1 coordinate 11,215,017, forward strand.
GTTAGTTTTCCAGGTGGCAAAAAAAAAATATTTATTATCCCTGAAGAACTGCTGCCGAATGTACTACTTACTGTGAAGTTACATGCATTTTGCTTAGAATTTTATAGCAAAATACTCATTGAGAGCCCCAGTCAGCCTGTTTCTTAACCCAGAAAAATTTAGTAGACTACAAATTAATTCAAGAGTTTCAATACAATTAAAGAGGGTAGGAAAAAAGTAAAGCAAAAGTCACACGGAGCCCATGAGTCAAACAGAGCATGCAGGTAACAAACGTGATGAGGGGCCAGTAAAAGCCATACCTAGGTCACTCCCAAGGACTCCTGAACTTGTGGTTGGCCTTTCCCATGGATGTGAAACCTGTTCTGGCAGATTCACCTGCTGCTGCTGCTGCTGCTGCCTGAAACATTCAGAAGTAAATGTACATTAAAGAAACAAAACCCCAAAATAAATTCATCCTGAGAAAAACTATTCACAGGGTAAATAAATCACAATGGTCACTAGCATGAGCATCACAAAAGAATGCAAGAGCAGTGAGTCTGATATAGATTACTCAAAAGAGGCGTAACCTTTTTTGTTCCACAGACCCCTTTGCCAGTCAGGTGAAAACCACGGACCCCTTCTCAGAATGTAGCAGCAGACAGTTTTATGACATCAGTGGTCAGAGAAAATAAAGATGATAATCAGGTGATTTTTTTCAATTCAAGCTCATGGACCCCCTGAAATCTTGCCACGGACCCCTCGTTAAGAACCCCTGACTTGAAAGAATATAAGAGTGCTGATCCTAGGAATCCTAGACACGAAAGTTTTGAATTTATCTACAAACTAAAAGGTAGGTATTTTCACCACAAAATGACTGACCAATTGTCCAAAAAAATTCACCAGTAGCTACTCTGATGCAAATTAATGTTGGTTTACAGATCCTTAATATTATTAGAAGCCATGAAAAAGAAGCACCGTTAACATGTTAGCATGATCTTCTTGTCATTCAGGTCTTAGCTTAAATATCACCTTCCCAAAGGTGCCTTTCCTGATCACCACCTCCTAAAGTAGCCACCTGGCATTCTCAGTCTCATCAGTCTCAGCATGAACTTATCACCATCTGATAATTCTTCCTTCTCCCTTCTTTAGAGTGTAAGCTCAATGAGCACAAACCCAATCTTGCTTATCTGTTTCCTCAGTGCTTCAACTGTGCCTGTCACATTGTAGGCATTCACCCAAATACTTGAATGAATGAATACATGAAAACTACTATTTAATAAACAATATCAAGTTTTCAGTTATATTATTGTATTACATTCTTCCTGTAATTTTTCAAAAGGAAAAATGTCATGCAAATCCACATTTAAAAATGTTTAAATAAGATTATGCTGTGAACATGTGTGTCCTTGTACTTAGAAAATATACACTGAAATATTGAGGTATAAGGGGAAATCGTGTCTGCAACTTATTCTTTTTATCTTTCCTTTTTTAGGTACTGGGGCCAGGGATTGAACCTGGGACTTCGTATGTGGGAAGCTGGCGCTCAACCACTGAGCCACACTGGCTCCCCTGAGTTGGCTCCCTCACCTATTTGCTTGTTGTTTGTTTTCTTGTCCTTTAGGAGGCACCGGGAAACAAACCTGGAACCCCCCATGTGGGAAGCAGGCACTCAACTGCTTGAGACACATCCACTCCTTGCAACTTATCCTTAAATGCTTCAGAAATGTAAATAATTGGGGAATCTGGGTAAAGGTATATGGGAGGAAGCTTTGCGTACTATTTATACTTTTATGTAAATTTGAAGTTACTTCAAATATATTTACGGAAAAAGAAAGAACAAAACTTATGAACAGCTGACAATCTGAGTTAAAAACCATAGCTTATGGGAGGCGGCTGTGGCTCAGTCAGTGGGGCTCCCTTTTACCGTATGGGGGGCCCCGGGTTCGGTTCCCGGGGCCTCCTGGTGAGGGCGGGCCCGCCCGCACGGCGTGGTTGGCTGGCCCAGCGAGCACGGGCAGCAGGGGGGCGATAAATGAATAAATATAAGTAATAAAAATCTTTAAAAACAAAAACAAAAACCATAGCTTTAAAAAAAAGAAAAAAAAAATGAAAAAATTTAAAAAAATTTTAAAAACTGAAAAACTGAAAACAAAACAAAAAACCCAAATAGCAAAGCTTAAAAAAGGCATTAAGGAATTTAAAAAGGAATCAGAATTTTGAAACTACCAGCAATACTATTAATAGTACATTTTTTTCTAAGGTACCTCTTGTCCTTGTTGTTTTAAATGTGAGGAACAAAGAAAATTAAGCCAGTGGCAACCGCAATTTTTGCCCTATCAGTTTTGAGCCAGAATCTTGATATTTGCGCATGTTTAAGACTTTTCCAGTCAGTCACCTTGAGCCTGGTGGGCGCCTTGGTCCGAGCAGGGGTGCCAGGGCAGTGGGAGTGCAGACTGAAAAAATGCAGACCACGGGGGCACTACTCATTTCTCCAGCTCTAATCCGCTCTTGTACTAGGGGTCTAATCAGGCCTGTGTCTGCCTCATTTCTGAGTAGGCCAGAGATCCCATCTAAACAGCCTTCAGAAAGCAGCTACCCACTCCAGGTGGCCAGACGGGAGTTTCAGACCAGTGTTGTCTCCCGGGACATTGACACAGCGGCCAAGTTTATTGGTGCTGGGGTTGCCACTGTTGGTGTGGCTGGCTCAGGGGCTGGCATTGGGACAGTGTTTGGCAGCTTGATCATTGGCTATGCCAGGAACCCGTCTCTCAAGCAGCAGCTCTTCTCCTATGCCATTCTGGGCTTTGCCCCGTCTGAGGCCATGGGGCTCTTCTGTTTGATGGTTGCATTCCTCATCCTCTTTGCCATGTGAGGCTCCATGGGGTCACCTAGCCATCCCTGCTGCGGATTCCAGGCCACACCCCATGCTGGAATGTGCTGAGCTTTACCATTAAACACATTGTTTCTCTAACCACCCCCCCGCCAAAAAAAAAAGACTTTTCCAGTGACCTTGGCTAATGATGCACACATAGGTAGCATACCTCTAGCATACCCCAATTTTGGAACATGGCATGGGAAAGTTATGGGGTACTCCATGCCCTCTTCCCCCTCCATTAAAGAAAGTATGTCAGAATGCAAAGGAGTGATTGGTAAGGCAATAGCTTTAAAAGGATAACCTTTATTCTACTTCTAATTTGTGAAAACAAGAAGTAAATCAATTGCCAATCCTGAAACAATATGGACACCTTTCAAATGTGATAAAGCTATATAACGGAACATGCTCAAATAGCAGCATCCATTCTCACTGCGCCTTCTAATGTGCCTTCAGTATTTTAGGTGGAAATCTAAAAATTACATTTCTTCGATTCCCTTGCCACTATGATTCTGATTACAAATTAGGCACTAGCATGAGATTTGAAAAGCAGAAATGAGGCATGGTCATCTTCCTGCAGCTTTGGTTGTTCTCTGCTGACAAGCAAAGTTATGCGGATGCCAGTCCCAGAATTTTCCTTCACGGTGGTGACAGTAAGGGCCAGACTTCATGTTTCCATGATTAGGCAATTGTGGTGGTGGCTTCCTGATCCCAGAGTCTCGATCCCAGTACCACAGCTGTGGGGTGTGATTCCCCTTCTTACCAATCGGGCAGTGGATGCAGCTCTTCTGGCTGTGGTATTCTAGAAGCCAGGACTAGGGCCTGCAAATTCAGCTCTTCCAAGATTTCCTAAGCCTCTAACCTCTATATTAAATATGTTTCTACTTTAAAACACTTCCAGTGGTTTTTGGCTCTTAAACTGAACCCTATTTGGTACACTATGCCATGCCACAGAAATCATGGTAAAGCATTTGATATTCAAAAAAATTATAGCAATCCACGGCCATGAAAACAATATTTGTGTCCCTCCTTGTTGGGAACATGATGCTTTTTTTTTTTTAAAAAAAAAAAACAATCTGCATCAGTCCAAAGCTACACCTGAGAAAAGATGCCAATAGTACTAACATTTATGTGTGGAACACTTTACAAAACACTTTTGTATACATTACCTATTTGATGCTCATAATGGAATTGTAGCAGGCTTTACAGGGACATAACTGAGGTAGTGGAGTTTCGCTTGGGGTTTTAATGTAGATAAAACATATTTAGAGATTACTACTGAAAAAATGGTATAGCTATGAAAATATTATTTAACAAATCTTACTCATAAATAATGAATGTGTAGTAGGTGGATTTTTAACAGTATTTTGTTGCATTAGAGGAAAACCCTATAGTGTGCTTTATGCACAAATACTATAGTTACTACACATAAAATATGAAGCTCCAAATACTCTACAAGGAAAAAAATGATAAAATTGCATGAATAACAAAGTTAGCACCAGAGTCAGTTTGGGGAAGGTAAGAAAGAGTGAGCTTGACAACCTTAGAGGCAAGTTCCCAAAGCCAAAGGCGGAAGATAGAGAGACAAGGACCTATCTGGCCTTAGTAATCAGGAGTTTTAGTGAAAGGCAAATGTTATTTTTCTCAGCACCTCTCATAATCAGTTCTACAAGATTTTCAATGCTAGCCAATGCTAAAAATAAAAACCAAGAAGTCATTTCAACTTTTCTCAGCACCTTGGGCTATGTAAAATATCTCCTGGTTCCCCCCAGGTTCCCACCAGGATCTTCAAGGCTGAAGCTGGTAACCATCACTGCACACCTTCCTCCCCCAACAACTGTCCTCTCATCAGGAAGGAGCCATACCAATACTGAAACGTTTTAGAAAGGGTACGAGGTGGACTAAAACATCTCTTATTAAAAAGCGTTAGTTATTGTTGACATTACGTTTGTTATAACCTATTTTGGCATTATGGAATGTGATTGCTTTATCTTTTCTCCTGTAAACTTAAATTTATTAGAAATTTCACATTTTTAATCCAAACCCCCCTCCAAATTTTTTTTTAAATAAAAGGGGTTTATTTTAAGATGTTTTCCTTTTCTTAGATGTACTTCTGAATTTTATACTTTCTCTATAAAGCATGTCTGTTTGGACCATTTTATTGTGGCAATCATGTATAATTATGCATATGAAATAAACATAGCAGAAGTATCATGTGGGACAACTTTTCTAGAAAGCAATTTAGAAATCTGTACCAAGGCCTTAAAAATGTTTGTGTCTTTTAGCCCAATAAACCAACATCCTCAGAATAATTAGAGGAAATGATTAGAGATTTGAGGCACAGTCAGTTCAAAGATTGTTTGTTGAATTATGACACATCCACTCATTTTTTAAAATATGCAGCGTATTAAAACAAAGAATATTTAATATCTCAGGAAAACGGGTATAATATACTATTATATATGTATGTCTGTGTGATTAGAAAAAAATGCACCAAAATATTAACATCAGGGGAAGTGGCTGTGGCTCAATCAGTAGGGCTCCCATTTACCATATGGGAGGCCCCGGGTTCGGTTCCCGGGGCCTCCTGGTGAAGGCAAGCCCGCCCGCACGGCGTGGTTAGCTGACCCAGCGAGCACAAGCAGCAAGGGGGGGATAAATGAATAAATAAATAAAATCTTAAAAAAAAAAAATATATATATATATATATATATATATATATATATATATATTAACCAGTTATTGTAGGATGGTGGGATATGGTTTCTTTTAACTTTATTAATATGGCTTAAAATAAATTTTCAAGAATAGATATTAGTTTTATCTAATTAGGTAGTTCTAAGTTATTTTTAACACTGCCTGCATATTTGATATTATAGAATTATTGTTAATAATTAGGATGTCAAAATTATTACCATTACTGTATTATAATTGTAATGTTATTTGCCTATGTTTTTAAAAACTCCAGATATTTTAGAGAGGCATACTGAAATATTTACAGATTAAATGACATGGTTGAAATTTGTTACAAAATAATCCAGGATGGGAATGGGAGATGGTGACATAAAGAAAACAAGACTGAATATTTGTTGAATCTGGGCAATGGATAAACAGGGATTCTTTATTTTTGTATATATTTTAGGTTTGTCATAATTAAAAAAAATTTAATGTTAATTTTAAAGTTTAAAAGGCAGTGAAAAGTACTAAAAAGCACTATTGAAAATTTAAATATATAATTAAATCCATTAATCTATCACTGAATAAAGACTAGAAATATCTCACATTAAGAGGATGGCAGTTGTTCAGAACTTTCCTTCATATACTTCTGAGTTGTGACTTAAAAAAAAAACAGAAAACAGAAAAAAGGTAAATATTATCTTATACTTCATTATACCATCAAATGTAAAATGTGCCAATATTTTAGATACTACTAAAATACTGCCAATTATGATTTTAAGATGCTTCCCAATTTCAGAAATGTTGAAATGTGAAAAAATATACATCTCAGAATTGATAAAATACAATAAATAACAGGCCAGATTCAGCCACTGGCCTTTTGTTTTCTACCTGGAATCAGTGGATCTAAAGATCTACTGAAGGTCTTATAATCAAAACAGGTCTAAAAAAGATGGGAGTTTTATCATTTAAAAAAGTGTGTGTGGGGGGGGAGAAGACTTGTGAATGATAGTTCTTGGAAAGGAAGCTATTTTCAGAGGGTGAAATTTCTATTTCGAGAGCACATATAAAGTTGGACACAAAGTTTTTAGGGATTGATTGTTCAGATTGATAGTTTGCCTCTCTATCTCTGAAGCTGACAGGCTTGCAGTGCCCACCTAGAGTGGCAATGGAGCAGAACAATTAACCACCACCTCTATTTGGGGGTGTGCTCCCTTACCTAAAATGCTGTTTTCCTATTAATTGACAGAAGAACTTTGCAGCATTGTTCAGGGGACCAAGAAGCATATCTGAAAGATCAATAGGCACTATTCTTGCCTTGCCCTAATTCCAGTTTCCTTTTGATTAATGAAATTTTCTAAGGTTTCCTTCACCCTATTTCATGTAAATTTGTCCAGCACTGGGGCAGTTTTTCCCTGAAATTATATTTCATATCACAGTTTAAAAAATACTTGCTGTAATTATTAAAACTACATTCCAGTATTCATGTGGTTCAGAAAGTTACCAGTCTTTTAAAAGGAGAGAACTATAAATAAAATAAATAGCTTAAGCCAAAGCTTTGTTTACAAATAGACAAATAGTCAAAGTAACTATTAGGTATGCAACTTTAATCTTGTACCAACTACTTTACTTTTCAAAGTAGGCTTCTCTTTTCTTCCGTAGCTCTTCTGAAGTAAGATTTGTACCTGATGTCTGTGGTGTATCTTGAGATATATTTCTGGAACTACCTAAAAAGAAAACAATACAAAAACCATTTTATTTACCTATTCAAGCAACAATATATTTATAGTTATCTGAGCAAATTTTTAAAAACTTTTCTTTCTTAAAAATATTCTGAGAAGCAGATGTAGCTCAAGTGGTTGAGTGCCCACTTCCCACATATGAGGTTCCGGGTTCAATCCCCAGCACCTCCTAAAAACAAACGAAAAACCAACTATCACTGGGGAGCAGATGTAGCTCAGTGGTTGAGTGCCTCCTTCCCATATACAAGGTCCTGGGTTCTATCCCTGGTACCTCCTTAAAAATATATAATAAAAAATAATAAATTTATTCTGTAAATATATGAAAGGTTCCGAAAGTCCCAGGGAAAATCTGAATCAGGAAGTTCAGATCTAACCTGTACCCATGGCAACCAAACCTGGGCTCATCTGTGATGTAGCAGATGTGAGGCTATAAAGTCAACAACCAACATGGTATGAGGGGTCATTCACACCACACTCATGTGTGATCATTAACGTTTTAGAAATGAATCTACACTTTCAAAGGCCGAGTATTCTTATAACAGATGGAGGGCGATGAACAAACCCACTCTCTGTACTCCTCTACCCTTAAACATTTGGGTATTATAAAACCTTAAATACATTTCCATGTTCTCCCTCAATAATTGTACCAACTAGAAAGTCCACACAAACTGAAATAAAGTGGTAAGAAAAGTGAACTATACAAAAATACTTAAAACTGCAGAAGTTTATGTCTGTCCATTATGGAACTAATCTAGCAGGGCCCTACTTATCAAAACTGGGATTGCACACTATTTTGAGTACTTAGACGTGTGTCAGGAGGTATATATAAGGTATGTCAGGAGGCATAAGCTACAGGATAAAATACAAGGGCACATCATCATACTCACAGGAATGTACTTGATGAGTAATTAAATTCACATGAATTAGATAAAAAAGAAACTTCAAAAAAGCTTCAAAAGTGGCTTTAAAGTGGCTTTTAAGTAAGCCACTCTGGGCTATGTCCCAAGCATTCCCCCCAGTCCAGATCCTTGCAGGATATGTATTCACGCTCTTCTGCTGACTGGTTTAAAAAAAAACGGGGGGGCGGGCAACAAAAGTAGGCTAAGCTTTAAGGTACACAGCCAGTAAGTGCTGGACTTCTGTAAAATCAATTTGAACTCTCTCTTCAGCCCTCCCTTTTTGTCCGATGGCATACATTTATGCAACTGCTGGCTTGGGTAAGGGTTAACTGACCCACACAGTGATTAACCTCAATCTACAATTGTGTTCATTATCATAATCAAATGAAATGACCAGAAATAAAAATGTTATTTACTAGTTTTAATGTAAAAGATTGGTTGTGAAAAGTGATTTATATTACAAGAAATCGAAAAGAAGAGCTGATTGTACATAGCTTTTGCTTCTGCACTAATGTGAAAGAACTCTACTAACAGTACTTTAACTTCCAGGGAAACTAAGAATAATCTAAGTCAATTTTTCAACAATATACCTTGCATACTGAGCTGAATAGCTCTACGGATATCTGCTTCTTCATCTTCCAGGTCAATTTCTTGGCGACTTAGTGCCAGAGCCCTCTGCAAATCCTCTTCATCTTCATCTAACATTCCAGACCCATCATTTGCTTCTAAGACTCGTTCCAGATCTGTTTTCTGGACTCTAAAGAGCAAAAGCACTGATAATTACTGCAATCCAGGCTTCTATTTTAGTCATGATATAGACATTTGTAAACTAAAATATTTTATTTAAGTCAAAACTTATACATTTTCTGGCATACACATTCCTACAAGGACTGTGTCGTAATGTGAATGTAAGTTAATATATTTAAGTAATTCAAAGAGTTGATTCAAGTGTGAACCAATAAACTTCACTAAAATAAGCTTAAAAAAGTCTTTTATTTCTTAAAAAGTCACCAACAATAAAAGAACTACATATTCAATACAAACCTGACAACAATTCTTATAATGAAATACTATCATACTGCAGGCTTAATTTTCACCTCTGATCTTTTAGTTGAGCTAATTCTTCTCCAATAAGTTTTGGTCGCTGCATCTGTTGGACCCTGATCATCTGCAGGAGTTGGTCAGCTTCACAATCTGGCAGATCACCCTTAACAACAAATATAGAATAACCTAAAAAAAAAAAAAAAAAAGGCAAAACTAAAGCTACAACAGCTGGTAAGAGATCCAAAATCTACTTTAAGATAGACAGGCAGCACAATATAGTGGGGAAAAAAACAAGCTGAGGCATCAGACTCCTCAAGTAATGATTCATATACACAATAGCAATGTAATCTAGGGCAAGTTACTTAAAGTCTCTGAGACTGTCTTCAACTATGAAATGGGAATAGCTTTTTCATAGATTACGTAGAAGTAAATGAAATAATATTCCCACTAATACAATGCTTGATCAAGTGGGCCACTCAACAAATGCTAACAGAGAGGCAGGGAAAAGAGTGGGTGAGAGCAAGGGATTTGGAATCCAACTGCCTGGGTTTCAATTCCAGGTCTTCTACTTCCTAGCTGTGTGGTCTCTGGTAGATGACTTGGCCTGTCTATATCTTGCTTTCTTTACCCGTGAAACAGATAATACTGGTACCTCTCTCAAAGTGCAACAATGGGGACAGAATTGGATAATGTGCATAATAATGGACTATTATTATATAATGCACAAAATGAGCCATCTGTAGGAATAGATGTCCCCACCTCAACACATACATATGTGCACACACACTTCTCCTAACTGAAAACAGGAGGTAGAGAGCCAATACCCAAACTTTAGTCAAGGTGTTGAAGGTGTAGTTCATGTTTCAAAATCAAATTTGTAAAAAATTACACTGTCTAATTTTTCACAAATTTGATTTTAGAAAGTCAGGATTTTCCCAGCTGGATGCTCCACACAAAAACAGAATGGAATGGCCTGTACTAAGTCTAATCAATTTACATTTTCTCAACCTTTATGAGCATTAATAAGTGATGAAAAGAATGAACAAAGATCAAAAGGACTACTAACGAAAAACTCAGAACAGTGACTCATGTATGGTTAACTTTTTTCAACAAGGACAAGTGAGCTTAGAGTTGAAATGGTTTAACATATTTTCTGCCAGTAAAATTGTTCCTAGATCCTGGAATAAAATAAGTCAGTTCTCCATGGTGATTCATGAAAAGTGTCAAGAAGAGCAGTTACTCTGTCACCTAAACAAGGCTAAGATCAGTCCCTTGCCTACTCAAATGAGTTGGTCCTGTATGAAGACTAGACGTACACAATGGGCATAGCTAACATAGAGGACTATAAAAGGGATCACAGAGAATCACTCATATTACTCATAGTGTTTTCAGTGTCACCTATGACCAAAGGCCCCAAGAATTCTACTTTGATATTCTAGTTCTTCTGGCAAATCACCTTCCCCCTAGTGGGATACATTAAGCTATCCCTGATGACAGTCATTTAAAATTATACTAACTCCCCCGGCATTGACTTCACACTTACCAAGGAAGCTAGGCTTTCTACATAATTTTCCAGTAGGAAAAGAGCATGCTGATTAGCCAACTGAATTGCTATTTGGTCCACGTGACAGCTACATTTCTGATTGTGAATTAATAAATTGGTAGTCCGGTTATACAATGGCTTCGCGTTTCAAACAGCAACCTGAAGCCCCACCCTTGGCACCTTGACTAGATTTCAGGTGTTGGTTTGGAGGAAAAAAGAGCCGTTACTTAGGAGCGCTGCAAAGGAAGCAGCATCCTCAGGGGAGGGCCAGGTGTCAGTGGCAGCCCTAACTGAACAGTATCATCCAAAATCACAGCTGGAAATTTACCATGTAAACACGAAGATTATTTTATTGCCACTGCCATAAAACAGCACTGTTAATGAGCTAATTTTATCTAGCTACTTTGAAAGATAACCTCAGAAAATTTTCAGTCTTTATTTACCTTCCTGTTGTAATTGAGCCAAGAAAAGTGCAAGGTATGTATCTGATATTAATTCTGGACCCGTCAATAGAGAATTCAAGTTAAACCACTGGAAAAAAAAATTAAGTCCACATTTAAGTTAGTGTACATTATAGGTAATACAGAAATTTCACATGTTAAAACTAGATATAACCCATTCTAAACTTAATGTTTAAGCCCTGGACACATGTCAAACAGAAATTGCTTTTAAGTAATTTATTTTATAGTAATATTATTTTTAAAAAACAAATAGAATGATGCAGATTTATCATTAAATGCTTTTTTAAAATAAAAGTTTGCTTTTTGCCAAAAACTTTAAATCTTCCTTTTAAAAAATGGAAATCGATAGTACTTTAAAGGGCCTTTATTGATAGCTATAATTAAATCGTTTTCAAGTTATCAGCCCAACACAACTCTGACCTAATCACCTTGTTTCCTACACTGACAGTTTTGGTCAAAAGGCCCAACTGTGAGAAAGTCAGACATTGGAGGAAGAGAATTTGTAATCACCAATTCATTTAATAAAGATAATGAATGATCTTTGTTAATTACCAATGATGTAATTAACATCATTTAGTCACTACCTTATAGGAGTGAGTCCTAGTTTAACCTCTAAGATATAAAAAGCTTCAAAAGTTACTGTCAGTATCATAACCTACTATTTCTTTTGGATTTTGACATATCTGATATACATTTTCCAGTCACTTTTTTCATTATACAGGGACCTCAGAGAAGAAAAAAAGGGTCTGGAGTGAAAACTACTGTACAATTTTAAACAAAATCATAAATTAAAACCAAGGATAATAAACCAACATTTGACATCATCTGTGTTTACCGAAGATAAAAGTAGTTCAAAATGAAATTTCAATTTTGAGGAACTAAAATTTTTTTAAAATTTTCTGCAAATAAGATGTTTACATGCAAATCAATACAAAGGAGTTTCAGATTTTAAAAATTCATTGATTATTTTATATAGAAACAGCAATGAATACTTGATCTTAATATTTTAAAGATATAAATAAAACCCAGAGGTTCAAAAATCTTGCCAGTGTCCTGTCCTACTTTTTTCCTAAAGCTGATTCCCACTCCGGTACATCTCTACTCCAAGCCTCTACACCACACCTCCTTATTTGATCTCAGCTCCTCAGGAGAAAGACATCAGGACCTTAAAAAAATAACCATTTAGGGAAGCGGCTGTGGCTCAATCAGTAGGGCTCCCGTTTACCATATGGGAGGCCCCGGGTTCGGTTCCTGGGGCCTCCTGGTGGGGGCAGGCCCGCCCGCACGGCGTGGTTAGCTGACCCGGCGAGCACGAGCAGCAAGGGGGGGATAAATGAATAAATAAATAAAATCTTTAAAAAAAAAAAAAAAAAAAAAATAACCATTTAAGGTGAAGCTGCTTCAATGTGGCTGACTTAAAAGATTGTAGCAGGGGTTTTGTGGTTTGTTTTGAATTATCTTTTATTGATTTAATTCAGTATACTCTTTCTTGACTTCATTTCCTTTTTTGCTTTGTATTTACTTATTTTATTATCTTTTTAAAGACGGGTCTGCTGATGTATAATTGACATACAGTAAACTGTTCTTATTTAGGCAAATACAATTTGAAGAGTTTCAACACACGTATATACCTATATAGCCATCACCACAATGAAGAGAGTGAACATACCCACCACTTCCCTTTGAAATCCCTTCCTCTCACTTCTCCTTGTCCTCCCCACCCCCAGGCAACAATGCTCAATCTACTTTCTGTCACTATAGATTAGTTCACGTTTTCTAGACTTTTATATAAATGGAACCATACAGTATGTACTCTTTGTCTAACTTCTTTCACTCAGCATGATTATTGTGGGACCATCCATGTATGAACAGTTCATGTCTTTTTCTTAAATAGCTAGTTTTCAATAACCCTCTTTCAAAGATTAAAAATTTTAATAAAAAAGGACTTTAAATAATTCTCCTTTAAAAATGGAATCGTGGGGGAGTAGATGTGGCTCAAACAATTGGGTGCCCACCTCTCACACGGGAGGTCCCGGGTTTGGTTCCCGGTGCCTCCTAAAGAAGACGAGCAAGACAGTGAGCTAATGCAAAGGGCTAGTGCGGTGAGCTGATGCAACGAGATACGCAACAAGGAGACACAACGAGAGACACAACAAGAAGGGAGTGGATGTGACTCAAGCAATTGGGTGCCTCCCTCCTACATGGGAGGTCCCGGGTTCAGTTCCTGGTGCCTTCTTAAAGAAGACAAGCAGACACAGAGAGCACACAACGAACAGACACTAAGAGCAGACAGCGAGTGCAAACAACGAGGTGGCAGAGGGAGAGAGAAATAAATAAATAAATCTTAAAAAAAAAAATGGAATTGTGTATGCAAAGATGGTTGGTAATGAGTCATTTTTAAAAATAACATTTTACATACATTTCTTCTCTTAAATTAAAAAAAAAAAAGGCTTGTATATATTTTAAGTATCCTAGTATTAATTCAGAGTCTAAACTAAACACTAAAATATTTTTTAAAATTACTGTTTTAAAAAGCAGAAACAGCTTTTGTATACTATAAAATTTCAACTATTTTCTCTGTATTCAAGAGTGATCCATTAGGGAGGCGGCTGTGGCTCGGTCAGTGGGGCTCCCGTTTGCCATGTGGGGGGCCCCAGGTTCGGTTCCCGGGGCCTCCTGGTGGGGGCAGGCCCGCCCACGCGGTGTGGTTGGCTGACCCGGCGAGCACAGGCAGCAGGGGGGGGGATAAATGAATGAATAAATAAAATCTTTAAAAAAAAAAAAAGAGTGATCCATTAAATAAATAAATAAATAAAAGAAGCCCCCCCCCAGGAGTGATCCATAATTAAACTAGGTTTAAAAAAGCATTAAGCAAATTTAGGCCTGCTAATGTTAGATGTAGGCAAATTTAGGCCTATGTCTAATCACTCAAGCCATTTGATTCCAGAATCCACCTGAAAAGTAACTGCTGCTCAAGACACAGTCTATGCTCTTTTTATAAAATATAAATGATTTTAGTTAGATATATGTATTACAGGACATTTTAGAATCAAGTGAATAATTTTATTTGTGCAAAAGCAAACATGATTGAAAGTTTTTTAGCCTTTATGACACTACTATGCTAAATACAAAATCTATAAATGTAATAGTTAACTGACAGAATCTATTTATCATATAAAAACCCACTTTAAAAGCAACTATATTTGCACTGTCTTAAATACAGACTTTTTAAATGCTATAGTTAAATTGCATATGGTTGTCCGAAGTAATTCTACAAGGGAAACTGAAATAGTCTCTTAAAATAACAAATGCCTATCTATCAAGATTAAAACCATGTCATACCTTACTGGTGAGTTTCCTCATCCAATCCCTTACATTTTATGTTTAAATGGAGTGCAGAATGAGAAAAAGGGCAGAGAAGGAGGAGAAAAGTTACCTGTTTTCCTAGTTTTCTAACCGTAAACCAGTGTTCTTTATAATTGCATATAAATGATCTTTCATTTCTAGGGGGAAAAAAGATACATATTCAGTATTAAGTTGAAATATTAAGAGTTCATATTCATTTAGTTTGTCTACTAGCAAGTATTATATAAAATTTGCGATAATTTAGGAATAAGTTTATAGTTTCGTGTCACTGATTTTTTTAAATTGCAAAACTATCAATCTCTCTACAGAATAGCAGTGATGCCATGCTGGCACCACATCCCACGCAAGAATCAACAGTGTGCTGCCAGAGACACTGAGAGGCCGTGAAGGCTCAGAGGGCAGATGTTCATGGACATCTCCCAAAAGGTTAAATAGGGAAATCTGAGGGGATAAAACAGGAAACATCAAAACAAAAGCATTCAAAATGTATTTTCCTCTTTAAGAAATTATAACTTTAAAAACAAAATTTGGATGAAAAATGTAGGAAAAGCAAAATAAAGACTTACATAGGATCGATCCTGAGCCTTTGATACTCTGGGCTGTTGAACAGAATTAGTTCTAAACCCCAAACTTTCAAGGCATTACTTATAACCTGTTTTAAAAAAAAAAAGCAACTTTTCATGAGCTAAACCTTTCAATTCCAAACCTAAGTAATGTAGCCATGTAATTTGTGTAAACAAATATACTTCATATATAAATGTATCTAGAAGCCATGGTTTAAAAAAACTGTGTATAAAAAGCTATATCACTAAATCCATAAATGTTATACACACACAGCATTAATAGAGTGCTTTTCACACTAGCTTTTGGAGACATTCCAGAAAACCACATTAATTCCTAGATAAAACTGCCTCAAAAACCCAGACGCATATATCCAGTCTTAAGTGCTATTCTTAAAATTTGTCCACTACATACATCTGATAATTTGGCTGCTGTGGGTGCTGCTTTAGAAAAGTTATATTCAACTAACCACCTGAAATGTCAATAATAATGATAATTATATGTTTATTAAAAGAAATTCTCCCTGGGGATTTAAACTGAAGGTTTCATAGATTTTAAACTTCTTTGATTATGGGTTTATGGCTTACAGATAAAACAAAAAGAAAACCGGATTATTTTGAACTCTCAGGAAAAAGGGGACTTCTGAAAATTTATCATCTACCCCAAGGTAACCACTAAAAAGCAAACAGACCAGGACCTAGTATGGACAAAAGTGAATCCAATGTTGTGAACAAATGTGACTCAGCACCAAGAGCAGCACTGCACAGAAAGGAATGGCAAGTGCTGGGCCTGCTCTGACCTCTGATCAACCTAGCCCTGCAGCAGCACAGTGACACACGAGATGGACATGCTGGTGAATGAAGAGCCCATGAGGCTATAACAAAGGGAATATAAACGAAGAGGCTTGCAGATATATCCCTCAAAGAGAGGTTCTGAAGGAGCCCTGCATACATCTCACAGGTCATCTTGTAAGAAACAGAATGAAAGGCACACAGGTAAGAGAAAAGAATCTCACAAGTACGTATCCGTGTAAATGTGCATACACACACATACACTCTCTCCCATAAAATTCAAGGGGAGTTATACGTAAAAACACAAAACAAAAACCACAGACCATAATAAAGGAATCCAAACCTGATAGACTGATTTAAATGGAAGATAGCAAATTTTCTCAAATTTACCCAAGAGATAGTACATCTGAAATATTGTGACTTACTCGAACTAAGGTTATTAGCATTCAGATGCAAATTTAATGATTTCCCTCAAAAAGAAAAGTGTAAAAGCCCTACTTTAAAATGAAGATTCTAGAAGCCTAATTTTTATATTTATCTATAAAAATCTAGGTGTTTTCCAGGACACTACCTATATTAATCGCATACTCCATAAACAGACTATGGGAGGAACTTCCAAATGTTACATCATTACAGTATGGTGAAAGGCTGTGACGCCAAACCCTGAGCACAGTACCTCGCATATAAACAACACTTAGTACAGGTCCATGACAGCTTACCTGAATAGAGAAAAAACCACTGTCATCCATATTTCCAGAAGGCTGCTATTTAGTTTTGATAGGCAGTGATGCAGGTGGGGGGGGCGGGGAGAAAAGGATAAAAACTGTCATTAGTGTGCATATTTAAAATCATATTTCATGCATTTCTGTTTACAAAGTCAAGACAGAGTACAATTAACAAGTCAGATTCCCAAAGTAAGATTGGTTCATCCTTTCCCAAATGGTTCCCTCATAAAAGATAAAACAAATGAAATTAGGCCATGTTTTCCGGATTCAAATTACATCTCAAGAGGAAGAGCTATAAAGGCAATCTAGGGAGTTTACAATCAGTACCTGTAAAAATGTGCGATAGTCTTCACTAGTAACTCCTCCTTCTGCCATTCTCATCCTCTCTTCTTCGTCCAGCTGATGTGCAATAGAGGATAATTCCACAGGGCTAAAATATTCCCCTTGCAACAGATTATTCAGGCAATGTTGAGCACAAAGTGAGCCTTCTTGCTAATATTTCCAAAAGAAAAAATTCAAAGATGATTTGTTAAACAGATTTGTACAGTACCTTCCCCTAAAGAGGAATTTAATCATTAAGTATTAAACACAAAGTGAACCTTCTTATCTTTCAGACAAGCATGATTAACACAGGAATGTGCATTTCATATGTTTAACATTTATTTTACAATTCCCCCATTAATGAAACTGCAATTATTTACCTACAGAGTCAAAGAACTTAAGAATGGTTTAAACATCATCTTCTATCAAATACATCAAATCCCATATTTCACTAAAAACTACTCTGTAAAAAAAATTCAGCATCTCTCATTTTCAGTGTCTAAAATAAATTTATCTTTGGAGATTCACAGCAAATTACTGACTCTAAGAGGGAATTTCAATCCCTAGAACATTTGTTCTTTTAACAAGACATTCTCTACTCAGTTCACAAGCTCGTCCCCAGAATTTCAAATCTCAAGAATTTGAGAAAGAAGGTGAGAAAAATTGTTTTATGTTAATGAAGACTTGTAGCTATAGAGCTGAGGTTTTCTTCATGAAAGTCTGCAAAGAAAATATAGTACAATGAGCAGAACTGTCCAAAAATGATCCCTGGAGCTCACTCCTAGACAAGCAAACAGAAGGGACTGCACCTAAGCTCAGCTTCCCATAGGACTGGCTTTGTTCCCACAGCTCTCCTCCATCAGTGGGGAGTACAATTTCTCTTGGACCCAAAGATGTTCAGATGCTGGGCAAATGGCTTTCTCAGCCAATTGAGCAAGGCAGGGGGCACCCCAAATCCCCCGCCCCAAACAATGTTGCTTTCTTGTGCTTGCCCTGGAAGAAGGGAGACTCATGGGCAGGTAAGATTTTGGCACGCCTTTTTTGTAGGATGATGGCAGATGGGAGAACCCTTTCTTCTCCTGCAACTCCATGTATTACTTCTTTTCCCCAATAAGGTTGATTCCCTTCACACCACCTATGTGACACTGCAATTTGTTCTGAATTATGCTGCCCTGTAAGTGGGGACCACAAAGAGTACCACCATGCAAGACATATTCTTCCTGATGCATTAATTTTCTAGGAACAAAATTCAGGTGTTGAAAAAGATATAGGCTATATGTACACGATGGATTTGGAAGGCAGCATGGAGACAGTCTGAGTAGACGATAAACAAGGGGCTGAGGTAAGTTTACTTTCATATTTAAGTAAGGAATAGGTCACAGCCACAATGGTGAGAGAAGACTTCTTTGTCACCACCTCTTGAAATTTCCTTCTCCCTGTCTTCCTACTGCCAAAGAGCAACTCCCACTGAATAATATAATGTGAACTGAAGAGATGCAGTTTTATTTTATTCTATTGGAAAATGGGCAAGACAAACAAGTACAGCACACAAAGAGGATAGCTAAATAGCTGAAAACACAAAAAGGTGATCAACTTTATCAATCATCAGGAAACTGTATATAAAAACCATAATGCTTTACACACTTCCTGGAATGGTTAAATTGTTGGAGAAAATGTACAGACATCAAAACTCTTATGTAATATTGGCTGAAGTGAAAATTAGCATAACTACTTTGGAAAACTTCTTGGAGTATCTACTAAAGCTTAACATATAATACCTTTTGACCAAGATGGCAGCATAAGATGCTCCAGGGTGCTGTTCCCCCCACAGAATCTTTTAACAACTAGCACAAGTGGCAAAGCTACCTTCCTCAAAAATATGGAAAACAGTTAAAGGGTTGTGGCAACTTGGCAAGTGATAAATCAAGAAAACACAGCTTTAAAAAGAGTAGGAGAAGTTCAGTGCAGGCTTACTGGCCTCTCTCCTAGCCCTTTACAAGAGTAGTATGGAAACAGCCTGTGCTCCCCCTATGGGTCCCTGGCCTTGTTCCAGAGGAAGCAGAGTAATCCCAATGTGCATACTGGGGTGCCTGCATATCAGTGCCATCTATCGGGTGGCATCCTGAGAGAATGAATGAGGAAACTCATCTTGCTATCTTTCTCAGAACGTGTATTTCAGCAGAAGCAACCTGCAGACAGTTAAAGCAGTATATTTTGGGTAATCTAAGCATGTCTTAAAATATATGTATAAATAACATTTTTGTAAGCAAATACACATATATACATATATATTTATATATCATTTTGCAAATGTTTGTATGTATTGTGAGAATTTTGATTTTTACCCATAATTAAAAAAAAAAAAAAAAAAAAAAAAAGAGAGACAATAATGTTAAAACAGTCTAGGGCAAAGATTTATCTTCTTGAAGTCATATATTACAGCACCCTGGAGGGAAGAAAGTCATTTTCAGATGACATAGAGGGGGCATTCAATTCCTGTAAATGGGGACAATCCTAAGACTGGGAACAAGCACAAGCCCAGGCAAGATGCAGGATCAGAAAAGATGGAGAGGACTTCCTGTTTGCTTCAGGCTGATCTTGATAGGAGGGTTAACCTCTGAAGTACAGCACCAGCTAACACAGGACCAATTTGCAAAGACCGGGAAGGTGTTTTTTTGAGTTGATTTGTTTGTGTTAGCTCCTGGCACTCAAGGAAATCTCTGGCATACCATTAGATGGATACAAACTTATGGAATACAGTTCAGGGACTAAATCCCATTTTTAAATATTAAAATACACAGTGTACAACAAAAGATTACAAAAACAAGCAAAGAAACAGGAAATGAAGGTCCAAAGGAACAAGATAAAACTCCAGAATCCAGAAACCACCAAAAAAGATCAGATTTTGGACATACTGCACAAAGATTAAAAAAAAATGATCCTCAATATGCTCAAGGAGATAAAGGAAAACAGAGAGAAAGAAGCAAAGGATATCAGGAAAACAATGAAGGAACAATATGAGAATACCAGTAAAGAGATAGCAATTTTAAAAAGGAACCAAACAGAACTACTGGAGTTGAAGACCAGAAAAACTGAAATGAAAAATTCCTTAGTGGGTTTCAACAACAGACTAGAGCTGGCAGAAGAAAGAATCAGTGAACTCAAAGACAAGACAATTAAAATTATTCAGGCTGAGGAACAAGTACAACAAAAGGGTGGGGAGTTAGAGGTATAGAGGAACAATGCATGTGTATGCTCTTAAAGCTAAACTGTTATTAACTCAAATGTGATTGTTTTAGATTTAAGGCCCAATGTAACACAAAGAAAATATATGAAAAATGTATCTAGAAAGAAATAAGAAGGGACTCAAAATGGTACACTAAAAAAAAAATCAAATAAATATGGAAGTAGACAATAATGGAAGCACTGAGGATCAGAAAAGGTATAAGTCTTACAAAGACCAAATAGCAAAATCACAGAAGAAAGTTCTGCATTATCGGTTGTTATTTTAACTGTAAATGGATTAAATCCAGTCAAAAAAACAGGGTTCAGCAGAATGGATAAAAAGCATGACCCAAATATGTACTGTAGGGTGGCTAAGATTTACCCCTTGAGAGCCTCCTTGTTATTCAAATGTGGCCTGCCACTAAGCCAAACTCAGCATGTGGATGCATTACCTTCCCCCCAGCGAGGGACATGACTCCTGGAGATGAGCCTCCCTGGCACTGAGGGATTACTACCAAGCACTGGCTAGTGATACAACTGGAAAAAGACCTGGAATAAAAGGGGGGAAAGGTAAAGACAAATGAGTTTATACGGCCAAGAGACTTCAAAGTGAGTCGGGAGGTCATCAGAGAGGTAACGCTTATGCATGTTTCAGCAGGATCTCATAGACGGCCAAAGTAGACACTACCCTAAAGAGTGGGGCTCCTGAGACACCCAGGTCCTGTGGTCATGGCAGATAGCTCTGGAGTTTGGTGCCTTGCCAGTGGGCCCTACTTTGGAGATTTGTGCTCCTGAGTGTGACAGAGTTAGACTCAGATGTGACTTCTCTACACATGCTTCTTCTGTCCTTTTTATTTGAACCTATAGTTGGTGCTAGAGTTGGTGGGTATACATCCAGGAGACTTGAATCTCTGGGCTGTCCATGTGCTGGCTGGGCCCTGAGCCTCAGCAGAATCGCAGCACCTACTCTCCAGTTGTTGGACTCACCCAGGACAGCTGATGGGAAGGTGAGGATGGACAACCATCAAGGAACTGAGAGAGTCTATAACTGCAAGTAAGAGAGTCCCATCCATCAGCCATATGAGATCGAAGTCCCCTCTCAATTAGAGGTGGAGTGGGCATCACCATCCCAGCATCCTCAGGAGTGGCGAATAAAATATGGACTAGAGTAGATTTACTGGTGTTCTACTATAGACTTATTGTGATTCTAGCAATGGAAGAAATTATATCATTGATGTGGAGACAGTGGCCACTGGAGGCGCTGAAGTCAGGGAGAGGGAAAAAGAGGTGTAATATGGGAGCATTTTCAGGACTTGGAATTGACCTGGATGACATTGAGGTGACAGATACAGGCCATTACATATCCTGCCATAGCTTACAGAATTGAATGGGAGAGAGTGTGAGCTACAATGTAAACTATAGTCCATGTATAGTGGCAATGCTCCAAAATGTGTTCATCAATTGCAATGAATGTACCACACTAATGAAAGAAGTTAATGTGGGGAAAAGTGGGAGGTCTGGGGAGTGGGGCATATGGGAATACTTTATATATTTTTTAATGTAACAATTTATATAATCTAAGTACCTTTTAAAAATAAATTAAAAATATACTAAAAAAAAAAGGAAACCACAATGAGATACCATTTCACACTCACTAGAATGACGACTATGATTGCAGAAGATGTGGAGAAATAGGAATACTCACTCATTGTTTGTGGGAATGTAAAATGGTGTAGCCACTGGAAAAATAGTTTGGTGGTTCTTAAGAAATTTAGGTACAGAATTACCATAACACACAGCAATTCCACTTCTAGCCTTATACCCAAAAGAAATGAAAGGAGGAAGTCATACAGATATTTTCACGGTGATATTCACAGCAGCATTATTCCCAACTGCCAAAAGATGGAAGCAACCCAAGTGTCCATCAAGAGATGAATGCATAAACAAAATGTGGTATATACAAATGAAGGAATATTATTCTGCAATAAAAAGGACTGAAGTACTGAACAAGTGACACCATGGATGAACCTTGAAGACATCATGTTGAGTGAAAAGCCATGATCTCACTGATATGAAGTAATTAGAATAAACAAATTCATAGAGTCAGAAACTAGAATATAGGTTACCAGGGGCCAAGATGGGGGTAGGAATGGAGAGTTCATGCTTAGGTGCTAGAGAGAATTTCTATTTGGGGTGGTGAGTAAATTTTGGTAATGGACGGTGGTGATGCTGGCGAAACATTGTGAATGTAATTAACAGCACTATATTAAATATTTGAATATGGTTAAATGGGGAAATTTTAGATTGTATCTTTGTTACTAGAACAAAATAAAATAAAAACCATTGGAATGTACAACACAAACAGTGAACCCTAATGTAAACTATGGACTATAGTTAACAGTACAATTATTTCTTTTATAAATTGCAACAAAGTTTCCACACTAATGCAAAAGCATTAGTAATAAGGAAAACTGCATTTAAAATGGGGGTTATATAGGAACTCCATGCTCTGTATGATCTTTTTGTAAAAATAACCTCTCTAAACAACCTTCTGTAAACCTACAACCTCTCTAATGATAAAAAAAGAAAAAAAAATCATTAAAAAACTAAAGCTCAGCATACCCCTATGATCTAGCAATTCTCCTCCTAGGGACATAACGCAAACAACAGAAATGCAAATATAAGTTTATCAAAGGACACGTATAAGATTGTCCATTGAAGCTCTTTTAATGGCTCCCAATCTGGAAACTTCCCAAATTTCATCAGAGTAAAATGGATAAATTGCATTTACAAAGGAATACTACACAAAAATGAAAATGGATTAACTATACCCATGTTAAATAAAAGAGGACAGGCTCAAAAGAGTACACACTGTATGATTCCATTTACATGAGCTCAAAAACAGGCAAAACTGCTGACAGTAGCACAACATGTGAATTGAACTAATACCACTGAATTGTATATTTCAAAATGGTTAAAATGGGAAATTTTATGTTGTATATATGGTAACAAAATAAAAATTTTTTAAAAAGGCAAAAATAATCCAAGATCTTAGAATTCAGACAGTTGTCACTCTTGCAGGGGTGGGGATGAGGGAGAGGTAGTGCATGGAAGAGGCAAAAGGGGAGCTGCTAGGATGCACGTAAATATGTTATTTGATCTAAGTCTTGTTTATACGTGAGTGTTCACTTTGTGGGAAAAAACCACTGAGCTGTACTCAGATTTGTGTGTTCCTGTATGTGTTATAGTCAATTAAAAAAAAAATCCAAACAACAACAAAAAAGCCTCGGCTAAGATAAAGCTATTCTACACATCAAGAGCTATCTAACATGTTGACCAGATATTGGATTTTCTGGGAACAGTCCTAAAAAAAATTTCCTGTCCTGCTGTCAGGCCACATGCCCCAGAGTCTGGGCTTCTCAAACTATGGTCATCATACTTATACTGTAGATAGGTATAGTGACATTCAAATATTTGATTTTAAGAATGTCTATATTAAAAGAAATTATCGGGTATGACAGTGGTTGAAAGGGAAAGTCTAAGGTCATGTATATTACTAGAAGGAAAGCTAAAAACTTTAACACGGGACTGTGTAAGATAGTAAAACGTAAAACACGAATAGGGGTGATATTGCATATGATAACACTGTTTTTATAAAATATAAATACAAATATACTAGAGAGAAGGAAAAAGAATAGGAGAAGGAAAAGGTATGGCAAGGGAAGCATAGAGAGATTGAGAAGTGATGAGTTTTGTTTGTTTTTTTGTTTATTACTATTGGAATAATGAAAGTGCTCTAAGAATGGCTGAAGTAATGAATGCACTGTGATTACACCGAATACCATTGATTGTACACAAAGGATGGATTTATGCTTTATTAATATATTATCAATAAAATTGATTTGTTAAAAAATTATCTTTAAAATATGAAAAATAAGCATCTAAAAGCAAACCTTGTCTAAGTAAAACTGTATTGCTACAGGAAATAATATCAGCAAGTTCTATACTTCTATTATGATTTAATGGAAGGAATAATGATTGAAAATACAAACTGTTCAGTCCAAATTTGAATCACTTTTTTTAAGCCACAAGATGAATCAAAGTCTACATGGACCAAAAAAAGCGTGCAATGGCGCAACACAAGATGTGAATCATCACTGAACTTTAAAGTCGAAGAGAACGTTGATTTGGTAGAATCAGTATTTAAATCCCATGATTTCAGGCTCAGACTTCATTGTGTTGTGATGGCATCATCATCAGATGAGCAAAGTACATCTCTAGTACCATCAAAATATTTTATAAAAACACAAAAGGGAACTGTGACCAAATCGTTCTCCCTCCAAAGACTTCAGGATCAACTTGAAACTAGTCCAAATGCCCAGTGATTCTAACTACAACAGAAACCAGGCACCTAAGGATGCTCTCAGAAATGGACTAATCGGAGACATGTAATCAACCCAGCAGCAATTTCTCACCTTCTCTTAGTGTGTGTCTCACTTATTACCAGGTTCAGCAAACAGAAATCTGAATAATGACAACGGCCAGCACTTGTATCGCACTGATTTTATGCCAGATAGCATTCTAAGCACACGTAAATCTGAGGTAGACACTTTATCTTGGTGCTATATAGAGGGAAAATATCTTCGTGCTATATAGGGGAAAATATCTTCATGCTATATAGGGAGAAACTGGTACAGAGAAAACAGGTAACTTGTCAAGGATCACACAAATCTGCTGGCTTTTATAAAGGGTATTTATTTGAGGTAGAAGCTTACAGTCACAAGGCCCTAAAGAGTCCAACTCAAGGTACCATAAGAGGAACTTTCTCACCCAGTCATTTGTCATGTGTTGAAGCAACAGATTTCTGGTACTTTTCATCAGCACCCTTTTGGCTGACTAATACAGATGGAAAGAAAACAAAACAATGAAAACTATGCTATGGAGTCCTTACATGGCCTGCAAAGCCTAAACTATTGTTTACCTTATATAAACAGTACCGTACACATCTTAGATGCTAAAGGAACTCTCTTCATTCATTCAAATATTTATTGAGCACCTACTATGTGTCAGACACTAGTCTGGGCACTTGGGATATACTGGTGAACAACTGTTGAGTTTACATTCTATCTGAATACTCAAAATGACAACTCTGAAAATGGAGAAACCAATGCTCCAAGTGGAAGTTGCAAGATGCTTTGAAGGCAAGTATCCCCACCTACACAGCTTCATGGCTAAAGATGGCTCTCTGGCTCTCCAAACCCATGAACTAGCAAGTGTTAAAAGTGTGTATGAATCTAAGCACCTTTTAAAATATATATATATACATAAAAATAACATTTATGTAAGCAAATACACATATATGCATATATATTTATATATCATTTTACAAATATTAGTATGTATTGTGAAAATTTTGATTTTTACCCACAAAAAAAAAAAAAAAAAAAAAAAAGTGTGTGGGGGGGGGGGGGGGCTGTGCTGGAAGGAGGAAGAGTGCTCTGGAAAATGGCATATTAAGGTCTTACATTCCTAGAGCGGGCTGTGTGCAAGCTTAAAGATGGGCCCTATGGTTAGAGGTACTTTCCACACTCCTGAAATATGCCCGAAGGACTTTAATTTGTTAAAAGCCTTCATTTGCTAAGTGTAAGTTGATGTCGAGAAATGTATCCTGAAGGATCTGTGCTGGGGCTGGGCAGGGCCTCATCTTTAAACCTATACACTTGCTGAAAACTGAAAGTGGACTTCTTTCAGGGAAGCAGATTTTCATTAGGCTAGTGATCAACTTCTTTTGCTCCCATGGTTCAGTAGGTACCATCACCAAAATCAATCAAAGGAGTGACGATCAATATTGTTGAAAATCCACTGTTTAGGGGAGTGGGTGTAGCACAGAGGCTGAGCACCTGCTTTGCACGAATGACGTCCCAGGTTTAATCCCCAATACCTTCTAATTGTTTAATTCTCATGGAGTGGTGTGTGAAAATGTTTAAAGTATTACATGTTGAAACATCTGTTCCCCCACCAAAGCCTTTGAAAATAAATAAAAAATATGTACATGCAGGGTTCTGTTCAGCTAAAGATCCTTAGCCAAGCAACTAAATGTCTCTTGTCCAAGATTCATAAATCATGTCAATCAAGTCAAAAGACTTTAGTGGTAACTATACCACTGAGTCCTTTCTCTCCAACATACAAAGATGTTGACTCCAGTTTCTGAAATGATTTTTATCAAAAATAGCATTCCACTTAAAATTGTTTAGATTTACAGAAGTCAATGTGCTTCTCATCTCTGATGGTCATGTGTGTACGTATATATGTATTTTTAAATCTCTCGGATAAGCGATCATTCACAAGTACTCAATAAAACATAAATCCTTTGCTTCTACTAAATAACATTCTCACCCAGCAACCCTTTACATTTACGAAACTGTTATGAAACAATTTATCATTTGCCAAAGTTGTCCTGTGGAAGGTTTCACTGACATCTGAATGGCTTGATAATTGTATGCAAAAAAAAAAGATACGTCTCTGTTACAATGTAAAAAAAAAAAAAATTAAAGGGCAGGTACATAAATTTAAAAATATGAAATAAAAGACTCTTAGGCAATTTTTTTTTTAAAGAGACGAGTTTCTTTACATTCCACTAACAGTATCTTTAAGTGGGCGGTCACTTAAGAATCAACGCAAGAACAAGCTAGGCGGACTACCAAAACAAAATTATTCCAGTCCACTTCTAGTATCTAATACCAAAGCTAGTTCATAATCTGGAAAGATGGGGATACCCAAGAAACCAATCCCAAATATCCTGTAACAAAAACTCTTGTGACGACTTCCCTTCCTCGGGGCGCAGGGGTTTCCTCCTTCACTTCCCTAAGTTATCAGGCCCTACAAACGCCAATAGTCAAGGTCCCTGGTCTTGAGAAACTCACGGACCTAGAGGGGAAGAAAGACATCAACCCCAAAGACCTAAGTGTTTGGGAGATCCCAATACAGAACCGAGGAGTCCAGGGAAGAAAAAGTTAATTCTGCCGAGACTGGAAGTGGCTTGGAGCTGCAAAGGGTCGAGGGAGGTTTCCGCGAGAGGACTCTAGCTAGAATCTGGGAAGAGTGGGCGAGAAGTGGAGAATGAATCCTCCTGAAAGTGGCGGAGAAGCGCAGAAGCCAATCCCCTCGGTGCCGCCCCTCAACCGGTGCCCGGAGGCACCCCGGCCCTGCTTTCACTCCTTCCCGGCTCCCCGGAAGCCCCGGATTCTGGGCTGCTGGGGTTCCCAGGGCAGGAGCCTCTGGGACTGAGGGGGCGGCAGGGAAGCTTCCCTCCCCGGGCCGAGGAGGCGGGCAGCTCGGGGGGCGCCCCTCGCCCAGCCAAGCAGGGTCGGGGGCGACTCAGGCCCCACCCAGCCCTTCGGGAGACGGCGAAATCACATCCCCAGCCCGCCACCGCGCCGCAGGCACTGCCCCACCGCATGCGGACACTCACTTTCTCGTGGAAGATGGACTCCATGTTTATTTGTCTGGAGCCAACGGCCCCCGCGCCGAACCTGCCCCCTCCAGCTCCGCCCCCCGGCCCCACCCCTCCGCCCACCCCTCTCCGCCTCGTCCCGCCCCTGCTCACGTGCCTGGCGCGGACCAATCACCTCCTGGGATGCTAGTCACGTGGAGCGAAGAGAGCGTGAACACACGGGCGGTAAAAGCCGGGGCACGTGATCTCTGGAGCACATCCTCCCATCTCCTGATGGCTGGCTGGCTGGGAGTCGTGCAGCGCCCTCTACCGTGTGGAGGTCCTCCCGCCTTTCTACCCTATAGCTACGGGATTCTTACCCTTCTGGACTCTGGTTAAAGACCGTCGGTTCTATGTTCTTTTTTCCTTTCCACTTTACTATGTGCTTTCTAGTTATCGTATATGCATATAAATATTTAATAGCATTCTCACCCACTCCCACTGAAAGCT
Source organism: Tolypeutes matacus (assembly GCA_026826555.1). NCBI lineage: Eukaryota > Metazoa > Chordata > Mammalia > Cingulata > Chlamyphoridae > Tolypeutes > Tolypeutes matacus. Next base: position 11,243,164 of record JAKSZT010053819.1, read on the forward strand.
TCATTGAGAAAAAGGCATCCTTATATCACCCAATACCTGGCATTTGTGTAAAAATGATGGTTATATTTATATAATGCTTACTCTGGGCTAGACACTTTTCTAAGGACTTTCCATATATTAACTAATTTGATTGCTGCAAGCTTTAATGTAGGCATTACTATTATCCCTATTTTACACATGAGGAGACTGAACTCAGGTTAAGAATAGCACAGTCTTCAAAGTTAGCTAGTAAGTTACCATGCTGGCTTCAAATCCAGGCAGCTTGTTCTAGTGTAGATATTCTGTCCCTGAAGACAAAACATCACTTGGGGGTCAATCGAAAAGTCGAGTAAAGTATTAGTGACTGATGAAGTTGAAGGGGTAGGATAGGAACAAATCTTGCACACTGAAACCAGGTTAAGGAAAGTGTACACTTTTTAAGATCGGCAGTGAGCTATAGAGTCTTTTAAAGAAGAGACATGCTTATATTTATCTTTTAAAAAGATTGTTCAGGCCCCAGAAGAGAGAAGTTGGCTGGTGAAGGAATACTGGAAGAGGTGATGGTGAATTGGACTAGGATAGCGGCTTGGAGGTGGAGATATACCATTCTGAGATATAATTAAGAAGTAGTACCACTCAACAGAACTTAGTGGGGAGAGAGATGTGGGGTGTCAGAGATGACTCCTGGGTTTCTACCTGTTTTACCTTCCTTGGCTGCTCCAGCAAATGCCATGCTGATAAGGGAAGTGCCGGGACCTTAACCCCCCTCGGCAGAAACCCACAGCTTTAGGAAAATAAACTCCCCTCAGTCCCTGGTCCCTCTCTCCCCACCTTCCTCCCCTTTTCTCCATGGAATCCAGGTCAGGAAGATAAGCACCCTGGGCTGCCCCTTTGAATTGAAATTTACAACTCTATACAGATAATGACTCTTTTCCTTCCTAATGGCCTTCTGCTTTTAGAAAGATAAGCTAACCTGGCTTCTCTGCCTTTGTAACACTGCCTGCCCGCTTGCTCAGGAATTTGCCCATTTAGTGCACCTATGTAAACTTATGAAAATCAGAAAACAGGGCTCAGAATTTGGAGAGTGAATCTCCTCTGGGCCCGCACATAATAAAACTTTGTTCATTCGTACTCCCAAGAGTGCCGTTTGGGTTACTTTCTGCTGGCCACAACACTGCAATGGGTTAAATTAAGCAATGGGAATTCATGAGCTCACAGTTTTGAATCTATGAAAAAGTCCAAATCAAGGCATCATCAAGGTGATACTATCTTCCTGAATACTGGTGTTCTGGGGCTGGCTGCCAGTGATCCTTGGTTCTGGGCTCCTCTGTCACATGAGAAGGCACATGGCGGCCTCTCCTGGCCTCTCCCTTCTCTTCTGGATTCCATTGACCTTCAGCTTCTTTTTCCCATGGCTTTCTCTTTATCTGCCTGAATTTCATTCTGCTTATAAAGGACTACAATAGTAAAATTAAGACCCATCTTGAATGAGTTGGCCATAATTTAACTAAAATAACCTCTTCAAAAGATTCTGATTTCAATGGGTTCACACCCACAGGAATGGCTTAAGTTTAAGAATATGTTTTTCTGCGGTACATACAGCTCCAAGCCACCATACTGCCCTAGGCAGCCACTTAGGAAAAAGTGATATTTATTGAGATAGAGAAGAGAGACAAGATTTTGAGAAGAAAAGAAAGTAATGAGTCCAAGTCTTGGAGATGTTGAATTTGAATTATCTATGAGACGGTCAAGTAATTTGTGATGGTTGGGTATCCAGGTCTGGAGATCAGGAATAAGGGAACTGAAACCATAGGAGTGAATAAGATTATCTTGGAGAAAGGAAGAGCTAGAGAAGAGGGTCTAAAACAGAGACCTGATGATAGAGAAGGAACAGCCAAAGAGAAGGGAGGAAAGGCAGGAGAGGGTAATATTATGGAAGCCCTGGAAGGAGAATGTTTCAAGGAGTAACCCAGTGTCAGTTGCTGCAAAAAGTTTAAGCAGCATTAGGATTTACAACAACGTACTGGGTTTTGTTGCCATGGAGACTGCTGGTAATATTGGAGAGTGCAGGTACAGAGGAGCAGAAGGGGCAGTGGCAGGTAAAAAAAATGAGGACTGCAAGTGAGAACCAGGTGTTCAAGAGGAGGCTTTTTGTACCATTTATTGAACATCTCTGTGTTCAAAGACCACAGTTCTGTATCAGGGAAACAGTCCAGGTCCATGGCCTAATTAGGGAAACAAGTCAGTCTCCTGAGGTAAATAAAAATGCAAACTTTTTTTTTTTTCTGTTTAAGGGGAAAATGTGTGTCTCTGGGAGAAAATACAAATTTCTTTTTTATGTATATACATTACACATCTATGGAAGAATATTCAGGAAAACCAGAGGAACATGTTTGAGATGGGAAGGGAACTAGATAAATTGGACTGGGATGGGAGGGAGAATTTTCACTGTATACAACTTAATTCTTGATTTTGACCTATATTAATGTATTATTTTGAAAAAAAAAATGTAATTAATCTGTTACTAGGATGTAAACTCTCCCAAATGATCTTATTTTGCTCACTGCTAAATCCCCAGCACCTAGAACAGTGCTTGGCAGAACTGGCACTAAATATTGAATTAATGCTAATTTCATTAGGCCTTCCTGCCCTATTGAGCAAGTTATTAATAACAAGCATCATAAAGTGAAAAGATCAATGCCTGTAAGTCAGAATGCAGTTTCTTGTTTTGAATTTGCCACTGAAGCCATTTGAATTTTGAATGACTTAGGTATTAGATTTGCTACCTTCTGTTTTCTGGTTAAGAACTCCACTAGAAAATCAGTATATCCTCAACTTCATCCAACTTTATAAGATATCTGGACCTGCAAAACTCAATAATCAGCTTTAGTAGCCGGAGCAGCAGCAGCCGCAACCCGCTGAAGCAGCCCCTTCGCTCCCTAGCTCTTCCTCCCTCTGCTCACACCGTGGCTGATCAGCTGACCGAAGAACAGATTGCTGAATTCAAGGAGGCTTTCTCCCTGTTTGATAAAGATGGCGATGGCACCATCACAACAAAGGAACTTGGAACTGTCATGAGGTCACTGGGTCAGAACCCAGCAGAAGCCAAACTGCAGGATATGATCAACGAAGTGGATGCTGATGGTAATGGCACCATTGAGTTCCCAGAATTTTTGACCATGATGGCCAGAAAAATGAACAACACAGATAGTGAAGAAGAAATCCTTGAGGCATTACGCGTCTTTGACAAGGATGGCAATGGTTACATCAGTGTGGCAGAGCTGTGTCACGTCATGACAAACTTAGGAGAAAAACTAACAGATGAAGAAGTAGATGAAATGATCAGAGAAGCAGATATTGATGGGGACGGACAAGTCAACTATGAAGAATTCATTCATATGATGACTGCAAAATGAAGACCTACTTTCAACTCCTTTTCTCCCCTCTTGAAGAATCGAATTGAGTCTTTTACTTACCTCTTGCAAAAAAAAAGTTCATTTATCCATTCTGTTTCTGTACAGCAAAACTGAATGTCAAAAGTACCTTCTGGAGGGGCAGATGTGGCTCAAATGGTTGGGTGTCCGTCTCCCATATGGAGGGACCTGGGTTCGATCCCTGGGACCTCCCGGTAAAAATGAAAAAAAGAAAAATATAGAAGGTGCGCAGGCCACGAGGCCTCATGCACGGGTGCGCCATCAGGCCTGGCAAGCAGGTGAGCCCCCCAGGCCCCGCCAAGCCAAGCAGCAAGATGATGACATAATAGGAGAGTGACACAAGGGAGAGCCAAGACGAGACGTGCCAAAAAAACAGGAACTAAGGTGGTGCAGGCAGTAGGACGCCTCTCTCCCACATCAGAGGCTCCGAGGATAGAATCCCAGTGAAGACAGGAGGAGGATGAGAAGAGAGGGCAGGAAAGACACAGAGACTTGCCCAGAGAATAGACACAAAAACAGCAAAAATGGGGGGTGGGGGGGGAGAGGGGGGTAAAAATGGATAAAAATAAGTAAATAAATAAATCTTAAAAAAAAAAAAAAAGGTACCTTCTGTCCACACACACAAAAAATCTGCATGTAATGGTTGGTGGTCCTGTCCCCTAAAGATCAAGCTACACATCAGTTTTACAATATAAATACTTGTACTACCTTAATGATAAGGAAGCACTTAGTGGACTCCTTAAAGTTCCATTTGTTAATGATTAATACACTGTTTGGGCTGGCCAGTTTTTCATGCATGCAGCTTGACGATTGAGCACAGTCAGGTATTTGTATTGAAAACGAAAAATGAAAAAATTCAAAACCTAAAAAAAAAAAAACAAAAAAAACTCAATAATCACCTTTTCCAGGAAGTCTTCCCTGAACTTCAATTAACTTAGACATCCTGATCCCTCTTCTGAGCTCCTGTATATGCATCTATCATATGTAATACATTTTATACAACCATAATGGTTGGTTTAATCACACATCTCTGCCAATGCTCTTTAAATGTTTTGATGACAGGGTTTTTGTCTTAATTGATTTTGTATCTCTAGTGTTTGATGTCTCTTGAATGAATTAATGAAATCAAGTATCTGGTAGTTACTCTTCATTCTTTCCTCCCCAACTCTTTGACATCACCCCTTATTCCAAGCAGTCCTCAAATGCTGTGCATTCTCACCTAGCTCTCTCTCTTCCATCTGTTTTTTGTTTTTTTTAAACCCCCTACCCCCTCCCCATCTGTCTGCTTGTCTTCCTCAGGAGACACTGGGAACCAAACCTGGGACCTTCCATGTGGGAGGCAGGCACCCAATTCCTTGAGCCACATCTGCTCCCCCTCCCATCTGTTTTCCTTGCTAATGCTTAGTTCAAGCCCTCCTGGTATCTTTAGTAGTCCATGCCAAGAATCTCTAAATTGGTCTTCTGACTCCAGGCTCAATATATTTGATTCGTGTTGCTGTCAGTAATCTTTTTAAAATATATATGTCACCATTTTTACTTTCATTCAATAAATAGAATTATTATTATTATTATTTTTTTTTTTTAAAGATTTTTATTTTTATTTATTCACTTATCCCCCCCTTGCTGCTTGTGCTCGCTGGGTCAGCTAACCACTCCGTGCGGGCGGGCTTGCCTTCACCAGGAGGCCCCGGGAACCGAACCCGGGGCCTCCCATATGGTAAACGGGAGCCCTACTGATTGAGCCACAGCCACTTCCCAATAGAATTATTATTATGGATCCGGCACTGGGACTATAATCATGAAAAAAACAAAACAAAACTGATAATCTCACCACATTGGGGGGATCCTTAAAGAAATAATTACACAAATGATATTATGCTATTTAAAAATCTTACAGCAGGGAAGCGGCTGTGGCTCAATCAGTGGGGCTCCCGTTTACCATATGGGAGGCCCCGGGTTCGGTTCCCGGGGCCTCCTGGTGAGGGCAGGCCCGCCCGCACAGCGTGGTTGGCTGACCCAGCGAGCACAAGCAGCAAGGGGGGGATAAATGAATAAATAAATAAAATCTTTAAAAAAATAAAAATAAAAATAAAATAAAATCTTACAGCAGCTACCCCCTACCCTGGACAAAGTTTTGCTGGCTTACAAAGCACTTCGTGATCTGGCCAAGTCACATGTCCAGCTATTTTATTTTATTGGTTTATTCATTATACACACGTCCAGTTTTAACTCTCCCAATTTCCTCTTTTCCAGGCTGCCACACATGTTTCATTCCTCCATGCAATTAAAAAAAAATTTTTTATTGTGGTAACATATATACAACATAAAATTATCCATTTTAATCACTTTCAAGTATACAATTCAGTGGTATTAATTACATTCACAATGTCGTGCTGCCATCGCCACCATCCATTACCAAACTTGTCCATCATCCCAAATAAAACACTGTTCTCATTTAACATCACTTTCCATTCCCGAGCCTCTCCCCCACCTGGTAACCTATAAGCTACTTTCTGTCTCTGTCACTTTCCATATTCTCATTTTTTCATATAAGCAAAATTGTACAATATTTGTCCCTTTGAGTCTGGCTTATTTCACTCAACATGATGTCTTCAAAGTTCATCCACATTGTTGCATATGTTGGAAATTCATTCTTTCTTATGGCTGAATAATATTCCATTGTATGTATATGCCACATTTGTTTTTAAACCACTCATCCGTTGATGGACACTTGGGCTGCTCCCAGCTTTTGGCTATTGTGAAAAGTGCTGTTATGAAAACTGGTGGGCAAATATCAGTTCATGTCCTTGCTTTATATTCTCTTGAGTATATGCCTAGAAGCAGGATTGCCTAGTCATATGGTAATTCTATACTTAACTTTCTGAGGAACTGCCAAACTGTTTTCCACAGCGGTTGTACCATTCTATATTCCCATCAACAATGTATGAGGACTCCTATTTCTCTGCACCCTCACCAACACTTATTTTTCCTTTTATTAATAATAGCTATTCTAATGTGAGGTAGTATGTGAAGTGGTATCTCATTGTGGTTTTGATTTACAATTCTCTAATGACTAATGATGTAGAGCATCTTTACATGTTCTTATTGGCCATTTGTATATCTTTTCTGGCCAAACATTTATTCAAGTCATTGGACTGTTTTTTAATTGGGTTGTTTGTCTTTTTGTTATTGAGTTGTAGGAGTTCTTTATATATTGTGAATGTTAAACCCTTATTAGATATATGGTTTCCAAAATTTTTCTCTTATTATGTGGGTTGTCTTTTCACTTTCTTGATAACATCCTTTAATACACAAATTTAAAAAAATTATCTACTTTTCTTTTTGTTCTCATGCTTTTAGTGTAAAATCTAATAATCCATTGACTAATACAAGGTTCTGGAGATATTCCTTTATGTTTTCTTCTAGGTGATTTAGAGTTTTAGTTTTTATATTTAGGTTGTTGATCCACTTTGAGTTAATTTTTGTATATAATGTGAGCTAGGGGTCCACCTTCATTCTTTTACAAATGGATATCCAGTTTTCCCAGCACCATTTGTTGAAGAGACTATACTTTCCCCATTGAGTGGGCTTGAAACCCTCCTCAAAAATCAATTGACTGGATGTGAATATTCTTGCTGTCCTGATTTTGTGATAATCAGGGTAGGCTAAACATTTGCTATATTAGAAACCATGCATGTGTCCCCAGACCTAGATTTTCTCCCTAGGTCTGGTTTTTAGAATGCTGGTGATAAACTAAGCCTGATTTATTATATGACCATCCTGTATGGGAAAAGACTGTAACTTTAGGTATCTAGCAGGGGGATGGATGTGGCTTGGGTGCTTGGGCATCTGTCTACCAATGGAGGGACCTGGGTTTGACCCCTGGAAGCTCCCGGTAAAAATAAAAAAAAAGAAAAATATAGAAGGTGAGTGGGCCACCAGGCCCCGTGAGTGGGTGAGCCCTTAGGCCTCATCTGTGGGTGAGCCGCCAGGCCCCACAGGCAAGTGTGCCACCAGGCTCTGCAAACCATGCAGCAAGATGATGATATAACAGGAGAGTGACACAAGGGAGAGCCAGGATGAGTTCCACCGAAAAACCAGGAACTAAGGTGGCACAGGTGATAGTCGACACCTCTCTCCCGCATCAGAGTTTCCGAGGATGGAATCCCAGTGAAGACAGGAGGAGAAGGATGAGAAGAGAGCCCAGAAAATGGACACAGAAACAGCAACAACGGGGGGGGGGGGGAGCGTAAAAATGGATAAAAGTAAATAAATAAATAAATAAATCCTTAATGTATAGGGGAGGAAGATTCAGACTATAGTTAGTAGTAATATTTTGACGATGATTTTTCATGATTTGTTAACAAATGTTTCACAACAATGCAGGATGTTTGTTGGGGGGTGATGTGTGGGACCCTGTATGATGTTATGCATGTTTGTTTTGTAAGATGACGATGTTTACTGAACACTTATAGTTTATGTATGTTCATGTATGAATGATATACTTAAATAAATTGTTTAAAATAAATAAATAAATAAATAAATAAATAAATAAATAAATAAATAAAAATCAATTGACCAGGAGCGGATGTGGCTCAAGCAGTTGAGTGCCCGCCTCCCACATGGGAGGTCCAAGGTTTAGTTCCTGGGGCCTGCTAAAGAAGACAAACAAAGAATGCGAGGACAATGAGCAGATATCAAGGAAAAACAATGGGTAGACAATGAGCAAAAACAATGAGCAGGTAACAAGCAAAAACAACTAGCAGACAATGAACAAAAAAGCAACAAGCAGACAATGAGTGCAAAAAACGAGCAAAAAGAGCAAACAGACAAGGGAGCCATCTGGGGATGGGTGGTAGCGAATCCATTGACCATAGATATGAGGGCTTATTTCTGAATTCTCAGCTCTTTTCCATTGGCCTATGTATCTGCTTTTGTCCGAGTACCACACTATTCTGATTACTATAGATTTCTAATAAGTTGTTTTTTTTGTTTTTTTTTTTGGTCTCTTGAGTTTTTTTTAAATTTTTTATTGTGGGGAAGCGGCTGTGGCTCAATCAGTAGGGCTCCCGTTTACCATATGGGAGGCCCCGGGTTCAGTTCCCGGGGCCTCCTGGTGAAGGCAAGCCCGCCTGCACGGCGTGGTTAGATGTCCATAAAATTTTTATTGTGGGTAAAAATCAAAATTTTCACAATACATACCAATATTTATAAATTGATATATAAATATATATGCATATATGTGCATTTGCTTACAAAAATGTTATTTATATATATATATATATATATATTTTTTTTTTTTTTAAAGGTGCTTAGATTACCTAAATATTACACAGAAAACTACTGGGATTCCCATGTTCCCCACCTCCCACACCTTCCACAACATCCCACACAAACGTCTCCCACAAGTGTGGCCCATCACCCTCAGTGGACCTACATATCCCGGGGTCTTGCCTTCAACCATAGACCACAGTTCACATCGTAGACCACACTCTCCCACACAGTTCTGCATGGTATGTGCTGATTTAAAATGGCCTACATCCATCACCACAAAAGCACTCAGGACAACCCCCAAGTCCCAAAAAAGCCCCTGTATTTCAACTGCACATTCCCTCCCTGCCCCAAAAGTGTCCAGTGGCCACCGGCTCCACCTCACTGTTATAATTTCTTCCATTGCTAGATCACCATATGTGTACAACAGAATACCATTAAGTCCACTCTAGTCCATAGTTCTTCCCCCAATCCTGAGGGGATTGGGATGGTGATGTCCACTCCACCTCCAAGTGAGAGAGGGCTTATATCCCATGGATAAGGTGGGTGGGATGATCCTGCCTGCAGCTGCAGGCCGTCTCCATTCCCTGGGATGGCCACTGCCCATCGTTATCTCCTTCTAATAAGTTTTGATATCAGGAAGTGTGAGTCCTCCTTTTTCTCTTCTTTTTTTTTCAGAATGGTTTGGCTATTTGGGGCCCCTTGCAATTCCATATTAATTGGTTGATTAGCTTTTCCATTTCTGCAAAGAAGACTGTTGTAATTGTGATTAGAGAATTGTATTTAATCTGTAAATTGCTTTGGGTAGTATTGACATCTTACTGACATTAATTCTTTCAATCCATGAACATCGAATATCCTTCCATTTATTTAGGTCTTCTTTAATTTCCTTCAGTAATAATTTATAGTTTTTCATGTTTAGGTCCTCTACAGCCTTGGTTAATTTTATATATAGAAATTTTATTCTTTATTTGCTATTTTAAATGGAATTGATTTCTTTCTTTTTTTTCCTTTTTGTCTTTTTTAAACTTTATTTTCTAAGGAAGTTTTAGATTACATAAAAGTTACATAAAAAATATAGTGGATTCCCATATACCCCACCCCCACCCCTCTCACATTTTCCCATGTTAATAACATCTTACATTAGTGTGGTACATTTCTTAAAATTGATGAACAAATATTAAAGCATTGCTACTTACCATGGTCTATAGTTTACATTATGGTTTACACTTTGTACCGTACAATTTCATAGGCTTTGACAAAATGTATAATGAACTGTATCTGCCATTGTGGTATCATGCAGAACAATCCCAATGCCCTAAAAATGCCCTATGTTCTACCTATTCTTCCCTCCCCCTCTCTGCAGAACCTCTGGTAACCACTATCTTTATATCAATGTTACAAGTTCTTCCATTATTACAATAATAATTCTACTTTGGTCCATTGTTGCATTCCCCCCTTATGTTTGTTCACTCCTCAGTCTCAAGGATTTTGGGATGGTGATGCCTGAACTGCTTCAGATTAAGAGGAGGCTTAGATCTTATGGGGCAGATGGAAGGAACTGCTTTGCTTGCAGTTATATGTACTTTTTGCTACATGAACATACATAAACAATAAGTGTATATAAAAGTTGTGAACTTACAAAACAAATGTGCATACCATCATACAGGGCTCCATACATTACCCTACCACCAACACCTTGCATTGTTGTGAAACTTTTGTTATAAGCAATGAGATAGCATCATCAAAATATTATTACTAAGCATAGCTTCTATCTTACATTTGGTGTATTTTCCCCCAACCCACCCGATTATTAACAGCCTGTATTAGTATTATACATTTATTATAGTTCATGAGAGAACATTCTCACATTTGTCCTTGTAATCACAGTCCACCTTCCACCACTGAGTTCCGTGTGTTACACAGTCCCATATTTTGTACAATCCATTCAAAGTATATGCTCAGTGGCTCTCATTTTCATCATAGAGTTGTGCTGTCATCACCTCAATTTTAGAAGTTTTCATTACTCCAAAAGGAAAAATCCCATACTCCCTTATATTCCCCTATAGTTGTCTCTTAGACTTGATATAATATCTTCTTTGCCATTGCTGCAAAAATATTACAATATTACTGTTAACTATCATCCATAAATTACATTAGTTGAATTTTCCTGTGTATCACCATATTATTAACACTTTGTAAAAGAACATTCTTATATCTATACTATTAACCACAATCTTCACCTACTTCCGAAATCACTACATTGTACATACCCTAGATTATTCTCTAGTTTCCTTTCAATTCAAATTTACATCCACAGATTACCCCTTTCAGCCACAATTTCATTTATAAACAGAAGTGTTAGTTATACTCATTATAATATGTTACCATCAACTCTATTCATTTCTACACTTTTACAATAAACCTTATTAAAAATTCTACATACATTGAGCATCAGCTCCCATTTTCAACCCATATTCTATTTCCCAGTAACCTATACTGTGAAGTTTACCTCTGTAAGTTTACTCATCACATTTATTTCATAATAGTGAGACCATACAATATTTGTCCTTTTGTGTCTGGCTTATTTTACTCAACATACTATACTCAAGGTTCATCTATGTTGTCATATGCATCCTGATTTCATTTCTTCTTACAGCTGAATAATATTCCATTGTATGTATAAACCACATTTTTTTTTTTAGCCATTCATCAGTTGATGGACACTTGGGCTGGTTCCATATTTTAGCAATTGTGAATAACGCTGCCATGAACTTCGGTGTGAAAATGTCAGTCCAGGTCCTTGTTTTCAGTTCTTCTGAATATATTCCTAGAAACAGGAATGCTGGATCATATGGCAGTTCTATATTCAGCTTCTGAGGTACTGCCACACTGTCTTCCACAGAGGCTGCACCATTCTACATTCTTACCAACAGTGAAGGGGTGTTTCTTTTTTTCCATATCCTGTCTAACAGTTGTAGTTTTCTGTGTTTTTTTGATGATGGTCATTCTAATAAGGTGTGAAATGGTATCTCATTGTAGTTTTGATCTGCATTTCCCTAACAGCTAGTAATGTTGAACATCCTTTCACGTGCTTTTTGGCCATTTGTATTTTCTCTTTGGAGAAGTGTCTATTCAAGTCTTCCGCCCATTTTTTAATTGGGTTGCTTGTCTTTTTATAGTTGAGTTGTATGATCTCTTTATATAACATGGATATCAAACCCTTATTAGATATGTGGTTCCCAAATATTTTCTCCCATTGAATCAGCTCTATTTTCACCCTTTTGACAAAGCCTTTTGAAGAACAAAAGTGTTTCATTTTGAGGAGGTCCCATTAATATATTTTTTTCTTTCATTACTCAGGCTTTGGGTATAAGGCTTAAGAAACCATTGCCTACCACAAGATATTGAAGATGCTTCCCTACATTTTCTTCTAGAATTTTCATGGTTGTAGCTTTTATATTTAGGTCCTTGATCTATTTTGAGTTAATTTTTATATAAGGTGTGAGATAGGGGTCCTGTTTCTTCTTTTGGATATGGATATCCAGTTCTCCCAGCACCATTTGTTGAATAGACTGTTTGGCCCAGCTGGGTGGACTTGACAACTTTGTCAAAATTCACTTGACCATAGATGTGCGGGTCTTTTCTGAATTCTCCATTTGGTTCCATTGGTCAATATGTCTATCTTTATGTCAGCACCATGCTATTTTTACCACTGTAGCTAAGTAATATGCTTTAAAGTCAGGAAGTGAGAGTCCTCCAACTTTGTTCATCTTTTTAAAGACATTTTTGGCTGTGCAGGACCCCTCACACTTCCAAGTAAATTTGATAATTGGCTTCTCCACTTTTGCAAAAATAGGCTGTTGGGATTTTTATTGGGATTGCATTGCATATCTGTAAATCATTTTGGGTAGAACTGACATCTTAACTATATTTAGTCTTCCAATCCATGAACATGAAAGGTCCTTCCATTTAGTTAGGTCTTCTTTGGTTTCTTTTAGCAATATTTCATACTTTTCTGAATACAGGTCTTTTATGTCCTTGGTTAGGTTTATTTCTAAATATTTGATTGATTTAGTTGCTATTATAAATGGAATTTTTTTTTCTGAGTTCCTTCTCGATTGGTCATCAGTACTGTATAGAAATGCTACTGATTTTTGCATATTAATCTTGTATCTGCCACTTTGCTGAACTCGTCTATTAGTTATAGCAGCTTTTTTGTGGATTTTTCAGGATTTTCTAGATATAGGATCATATTATCAGCACATAGTGACAGTTTTATTTCTTCCTTTGCTATTTGGGTGCCTTTTATTTCTTTATCTAGCCTAATTGCTCTAGCTAGAACTTCTAGCACAATATTGAATAACAGTGGTGACAGTGTTGTCTTTATTCCCAATCTCAGTAGGAAAGCTTTCCGTTTTTCACTGTAGAGTACAATGCTAGCTGTGGGGTTTTCACATACGCACTTTACCATGTTGAGAAAACTTCCTTCTATTCCTATCTTTTGGGGGTGTTTTTATTAAGAAAGGGTGCAGTATTTTGTCAAATGCCTTTTCTGTGTCAATCAAGAGGGTCATGTGATTTTTTCTTCTTCAGTTTATTAATGTGGTTTATTACACTAATTGATTTTCTTGTGTTAAACCACTCTTGCATACCTTGGCTAAAACCCACTTAATCATGGTGTATAATTCTTTTTTGTTTTGTTTTGTTTTATTTTTTATTTATTTTTATTTTGTTGTTGTTGTATAATTCTTTTAATGTGCAAGTATTTTGTTGAGGAATTTTACATCTATATTCATTAGAGAAATTGTTCTGCAATTTTCTTTTTTTGTAGTATCTTTATCTGGTTTTGGTATTAGGGTGATGTTGGCTTCATAAAATTAGTTTGGGAGTGTTCCTGTTCAGTTTTTTAGAAGAGTTTGGGCAAAATTGGTATTAGACAGTCTTTGAATGACTGGTAGAATTCAACTATGAAGACAACTGGTCCTGGGCATTTCATTTTTTGGGAGGTTGTTGATAACTGTTTCAATCTCTACTTGTGATTGGTTTGTTGAGATCTTCTATCTCTTCAAGGGTCAGTGTAGGTTGTTCATGTGTTTCTAGGAACTTGTCCATTTTGTCTATTTTATCTAGTTTGTTGGTGTACAGTTGTTCATAGTATCCTCTTATGATCTCTCTTATTTCTGTAGGGTCAGTGCTAATGTCCCCCCTCTCATTTCTCATTTTATTTATTTGCATCTTCTCTCTTTTTTTCTTTGTCAGTCTAGCTAAGGATTTGCTGATTTTGTTGATCTTCTTGAAGAACCAACTTTTGATTTAGTTGATTCTATTGTTTTCTTGTTCTCAACTTCATTTATTTCTGTCTGATCTTTATTATTTCTTTCCTTCATCTTGGATTGGTGTTAGCTTGCTGTTCTTTTTCTTGTTACTCCAGGTATGCAGTTAGATCTTCAATTTTAGCTCTTTCATCTCTTTTAATGTAAGCATTGAGGACTATAAATTTCCCTCTCAGCACTGCCTTTGTTTTATCCCATAGGTTTTGATATGTTGTGCTCTTATTTTTGTTCATCTCAAAGATATTTACTGATTTCTCTTACAATTTCTTCTTTGACCCACTGATTATTTAATCTCCATATATATATATATATATATATATATATATATATTTACCAGGAGGTCCCGGGGATCGAACCCAGGTCCCTCCATATGGGAGGCGGTCGCCCAACCATTTGAGCCACATCCATTCCCCTCCATATATTTGTGAATTGTTTAATCTTCATATATTTGTGAATTTTCTCTTTTTCTGTCCATTATTGATTTCCAGATTCATTAAATTATGGCTGGAGAAAGCGCTTTGTATAATTTTAATCTTTTTACATTTATTGAAACCAGTCTTGTGATCCAACATATAGTCTATCTTGGAGAAAGATCCAAGAGCACTTGAAAAGAATGTATATCTGTTGTTTTGGGGTGAAATGCTCTATAAATGTCTGCTGGGTCTAGTTCATTTATCATATAATTTAAGCTCTCTGTTTCCTTATTTATCCTCTGTTCATATCTTCTATCCAATGCTGAGAGTGATGTATTGAATTCTCCAACTATTACTGTGGAGACATTCATTTCTCCCTTCAGTTTTGCCAGTGTGTCCTTGGGACACCCAGGTTAGGTGCATAAATTTATTATAGCTATTTCTTCTTGGTGAATTGCCTCTTTTATTAATATATAATGACCTTATTCATATCTTATAACAGTTTTGCATTTAAAATCTAATTTGTCGAATATTAGTATTGCTATTCCAGATTTTTTTATTACTATTTACATAGAATATCTTTTTCCAACCTTTCACTTTCAACCTAATTGTGCCCTTAAGTATGAGGTGAGTCTCTTGTAGACAGCAAAAAACGGCTCATTTTTTATCCATTCTGTTAGTCTACTTCTTTTGACTGGAGAATTCAATTCATTAATGTTCAATGTTATTAGTGTAAAAGCATTACTTACTAATCCATTTTATTCTTTGGCTTTCTGTTTTCATATCTTACTATTGTATGTCTTTTTACCCTTTAAGTTACCCTTACTAATAATCTTCACTTCTACACTCTTCTCCAAGTTTTTTGCCCTTGCTTTTTCCTTTCAGCTGTAGCACTTCCTTTAGTATCTCTTGTAAATCTGGTCTTTTGGTAACATACTTTCTCAGTTTTTGTTTGTCTGTGAAGACTTTAAACTCACCATCATTTATGAAAGATAGTTTGCCGGATAAAGAATTCTTGACCGGCAGTTTTTCTCTTTCAGTACCTTAAATATATCATACCACTTTCTTCTTGCCTCCATGGTTTCTGATGAGAGATCAGTAATTAGTCTTATTGAGAGTCCCTTGTATGTGATGCATTATTTTTCTCTTGATGCTTTCAGAATCTCTCCTTATCACTGGTATTTGTCATTCTGAATAGTAGGTGTCTCTGTGTAGGTCTATTCCAATTTATTCTGTAGTGCATTGTCCTTCTTGGATGTTGATATTTATGTCTTTCATAAGGGTTGGGAAGTTCTCAGTCATTATTTCCTCAAATATTTTTTTCTGCTTCTTTTCCATTCTCTTATCCTTATATGACACCGATAATACATATGCTTGTGCATTTCGCATTGTCATTCAATTCCCTGAGACCATGTTACATTTTTTTCTTTTTCTGTTCTCCTGTCTTTTCAATTTCAGGTGTTCCATACTTCATTTCACTAATTCTGTCCTCCATCAATTCAAATCTGCAGCTATATGCATCTAATGGATTTTTTAAAAATACATTTTTATTAGAGAAGTTGTGAACTTACAAAAAAAATCATATACATGTGTGGAATTCCCTTACAACACCCTCTACCAACACACTATATTGTTGTGGAACATTTGTTACAGATTATGACATAATATCATCATACCATTACCACCAATTATAGTCTATAGTGTGTATATGGTAACTTTTTTCCATATTTCCCTATTATTAACACAGTAACCTTTGACACTGATGCAAGAATATTACAGTATTGCTGTTAACTCTAGTCCATAGGTTACATTAATTGTATTTTTCCCATGCTTCTCTTTCTTATCACCTTGCAATAGTGAGGTACATTTATTCTAGTTCATAGAAGGACATCCTTGTATTTGTACTATTAACCACAATTCTCATCCCCCTCTGAGTTCACTATGTTATTCAGTCCCTAGAGCAGGGGGTCTTAACCTTTTTTGTTCCATGGACCCCTTTGCCAGTCAGATGAAAGGAATACTATTGTAATTTACTTATTGCATCCATTCATAAGTGAAGGAAATGCTAGATTTCAGTTAGAGATCAGAGAAAATAAAGATAAGTTGATATTTTTTTCAATTCAAGCCCATGGACTCCCTGAAATCTTTCCACAGACCCCTTGGGGTCTGTGGGCCCCTGGTTAAGAACCCCTGCCCTAGATTATTCTCTAGCTTTCTTTCAATTGTCATTTACATCCCTAGACTACCCTTTTCAGCCACAATACCATTTATAAACCAACTGTGTTAGTTCTACTCACTATTATGTGTTACCATCAACTTTAACCATTTCCACACTTTTACAGTCAAGTTAATTAAAACTTCTACATACATTAAGCATCAGTACCTCTTCCCAGCCCTTCTCCTACCTCCTAATAACCTATACTCTAGGTTTTACCTCTATGCATTTATTCTTCATATTTAGTTCATATTAGTGAGACCATGCAATATTTGTCCTTTTGTGTCTGGCTTATTTCACTTAGCATAATGCATTCAAGGTTCACCCATGTTATAATATGTGTCCCAATTTCATTTCTTCTTACAGCAGCATGGTATTCCATCATATGTATATACCACATTCCATTCAATGAATATATCCATTCATTGGTTGATGGACACTTGGGTTGTTTCCATCCTTTGGCAATTGTGAATAACGCCACTATGAACATCAGTGTGCAAATGTCTGTTCTTGTCACATTTTTCAATTCTTCTGGATATATTCCTAGTAAAGGAGTTGCTAGATAATATGGCAGTTCTATATTTAGCTTCCTGAGGAACCGCCAAACTGTCTTCCACAGAGGCTACACCATTTTACAATCCCACCAACAGTGAAGGGGTGTTCCTGTTTCTCTACATCTTCTCCAGCTCATATTGTTTTCTCTCTCTTTCTCTTTTTTTAAAAAATAATAGCTATTCTATGTGGTGTGAGATGATATCTCATTGTTGTTTTGATTTGCATTTCCCTAATAGCTAGTGATATTGAATATTTTTCATGTGCTTTTTGATCATTTGTATTTCCTCTTTGAAGAAATGTCTATTTACGTCTTTTGCCCATTTTTAAAATTTTATTGAAGTATATCATTCATACATGAACATATATAAACAATAAGTGTATACTAAAAGTTGTGAACTTACAAAACAAACATGTATGTCATACAGGGGTCTCATACATCAACCAACCACCAGCACTTTATATTGTTGTGAAACTTTTATAACAAATTATGAAAGAATATCATCAAAATCTTACTACTAACTATAGTCCATATCTTAAATTTAGTGTATTTTCCCCCAACCCACCCTATTATTATTTTTTAAACATATTACAGAAGTTGTGAACTTACAAAACAATCATGCACATGTGTAATATTCTCATCTACAACCCCTTCACCAATGCACCACACTATGGTGGAACATTTGTTACAGATTATGAGATAATATCATCAGACTATTACCACCAACCATGGTCCATAGAGTACATTTGGCGCACTTTTTCCATAGTCTCCTATTATCAACACAGCACATCCTTGACATAGATGCATGGATATTACAGTATGGCTGTTAACTACAGTCATAGGTCACACCAATTTTTTTCTCCCATGCTTCTCCACATTCCCACCACCCAGCAATAGTGACATATATCTGCTCTAGCTCACATAAGGACACGTGCATAGGTGCCATCAACAATTCTCAACCATCTCTGGGTTCACTGTGTTATTCAGTCCCTAGATTATTCTCTAGCTGTCTTTCCACTGACATTTACACCCCTAGACAACCCTTTCTAGCCACATTCCCATTTATAAACCAGCTGCTACTCACTATAATGTGTTACCATCAACTCCATCCATTTCCACAATTTTACAGTCAAGTTAATTAAAGCTTCTACATCAGTAGTCCTTCTCAGCCCTCCTATTATCTCCTAATAACCTATACTCTAGGTTTTAACTCTATGCATTCATTCTTCATATTTAGTTCATGTTAGTAAAGCCATACAATATTTGTCCTTTTGTGTCTAGCTTATTTCACTCAGCATAATGTCCTCAAGGTTCATCCATGTCATCATATGTGTCCCAATTTCATTTCTTTTTATTGCAGCATAGTATTCTATCATATGTATATACCACATTCAGTTGATGGACTCTTGGGTTGTTTCCATCTTTTGGCAATTGTGAATAATGCCATTATGAACATCAGTGTGCAGATGTCTGTTCATGTCACAGTTTTCAGTTCTTCTGGATATATTCCTAGTAAGGAATTGCTAGGTCATATGGCAGTTTTATATTAAGCTTCCTGAGGAACTGCAAAACTGTCTTCCACAGAGGCTGCACCATTTCACAATCTCACCAACAGTGAAGGAGTGTTCCTATTTCTCTACATCCTCTCCAGCACTCTGTTTTCTGTTTTTTTTTTTTTTTTGTTGTTGTTGTTGTTTGTTTTTTTAATAATGGCCATTCCATGCAGTATGAGATGATATCTCATTGTTATTTTGATTTACATTTCCCTAATAGCTAGTGATATTGAACATTTTTTTGTGTGCTTTTTGGCTATTTGTATTTCCTCTTGGAGAAGTGTCTAAGTCTTTTGTCCATTGTTTAATTGTATTGCTTGCTCTCTTATTGTTGAGTTGTACAATCTCTTTATATAGAATGGAAATCAAACCCTTATTGGAGATGTGGTTTCCAAATACTTTCTCCCATTGTGTGGGCTGCCTTTTCACCTTCTTGATGAAGTGCTTTGAATCACAAAAGTGTTTAACTTTGGGGAGGTCCCATTTATTCTTGTTTTCTTTCATTGCTCCTGCTTTCTGTGTAAGGCATCTAATGTACTTTTTTTTTTTTAAAAAAAGATTTTATTTATTTATTCATTTATCCCCCCCTTGCTGCTTGTGCTCGCTGGGTCAGCTAACCACGCCGTGCGGGCGGGCTTGCCTTCACCAGGAGGCCCCGGGAACCGAACCCGGGGCCTCCCATATGGCAAACGGGAGCCCCACTGATTGAGCCACAGCCGCCTCCCTCTAATGTACTTTTAATCTCATGCATTGGATCTTTCATTCCCATAAGCTGTTTGTTTGTTTTTTTGCAGGCTTTCAAACTGTTCTTTATGTTCACCCAAAGTCTTCTTAATATCCTTTATCTTTTTAGTCTCATTTTCCTTTAGCTCTATGAATTGATTTAGATTTGTGTGATTATCCTTGATTACTTGTCTTAAATCCTTGTGTCTTTTCAGGATTTTTGGTTTGTTCCTTTGGCTGGAGCATCTCTTCCTGTTTCTTTGTATGGCTTGTAATTTTTTGCTGATGTCTAAGCATCTGAATATGTTGGTGAATTTACTCTGATGGTGAATTGCTCTCTCTTACTTAGTGGTTTTGTTTCATGGCTCTTCTTTGATTTTTGGTTCAACTTATTCTAAGTCTTTAAAACTGTCCAGCCTAAGTTATCCAAATAGGGCCATGGACTCACTAATGGAGTGCAGATCCCCCCCCCCCATCCCAGGAGTTTGGGATAAGAGATGCCTAAAAGTAGGTTTTCTCCCTGCAGTTTCCTGGCTGGCCAGCAGATTGGCGCTCATTGGTGAATCTTTTCATGGAGGTGACTTTCACTCTCCACTTGAGTGTGATTCTGGTCTGGCCAGAGCCGAGATTCAAAGCAGGCTCTGCTGGCCAAATTCAGTGATAAGAAGCCACTCTCTGCCTTCGGCAGCACCCTCCCTCTTCCCAGGGATTAAGACATGGGTCCTCCTCTCAGATGACTATGGTAAGTCACGGGTTTTATCCAGGCTGTTCATCTTGAGGGTAGGCAGTGGATGCCATTCCCAGCCATGGGAGTTAGTAGGTTAGTAACTCATGGGTTTTGCTTTGGCTGCTTCATTTTTCTGTCCCTTGCCCTCCTGGGAAGTGAGCAGCACTTTCCCAGTCTGCAGAGCCCCAAAGCAGGTCCCTTGGACAGCTTTTTGCCCTTCCTCCATTGTTTTTGTGAAAAAGTTGATCCCTGCCTATCTATTCCAATGCCATCTTCCTGGAAGTCTGATTTCCTTTTTTTTTTTTTTTTTTTTTTAAAGAATTTCTTTTTTTTTTTTTTTAAGATTTATTTATTTACTTTATCCATTTTAAACCCCCTCTTCCCCATTTTGCTGTTTTGTGTCCATTTGCTGGGCAATTCTCTGTGTCTGTCTCCTGCCATCTCCTCCCATCTTCCTCCTCCAGTCTTCACCAGGATTTGATCCTGGAGACCTCCGATGTAGGAGAGAGGTGTTCTGCCACCTGCACCACCTCAGTTCCTGGTTTTCAGAGCTTTTGGAGCATCTCGTCTTGTCTCTCCCCTGTTACATCGTCATCTTGCTGCATGGCACCCGGGGCCTGGCAGCTCACCGGCACACAGAGCCTGGCAGCCCATGTGCCTTCTATATATATATTTTTTTATTTTACCGGGAGGTCCCAGGGATCGAACCCAGGTCCCTCCATATGGCAGGTGGACACCCAACCACTTGAGCCACATCCACCCCCTGATTTCCTTTTTGTATTTTTCATTGCTGGTGTATAGAAACACCACTGAGTTTTGCATGTTGATCTTCTACCCCAACACTTTGCTGTATTTGTTAGTTCTAGTAGCTTTCTCCTGATTCTTTGGGATTTTCTACATAGAGGATCATGTTATCCATAAATAGGAAAAGGTTTACTTCTTCCTTTTCAATTTGAATGGCATTTATTTTTTTTTTTCTCTTGCCACATTGCTCTAGCTAGAACCTCCAGTATAATAGTGAATAGCAGTGGTGACAGTGGGCATCCTTGTGTTGTTCCAGATCTTAGAGGGAAAGCTTTCAGTCTTTCATGACTGATTTTCAGGTTAGCTGTGGGTTTTTGATATACACCCTTTATGATATTGAGGACGTTCGCTTCCATTCCTAGTTTTTTAATGTTTTTATCCGGAAATGTTGCTAGATTTTGTCAAATGCCCTTTGTGCATTAATTGAGATGACTGTGTCTTTTCTTTCCAATCTATTGATGTCATGTATTATGTTGGTTGATTTTCATATGTTGAACTACCCTTGCATTCCTGGGATAAATCCAACTTGGTTATGGTCAATGATCCTTTCAATGTGCTGTTGGATTTAGTTTGCTGGTATTTTCTTGAGGATTTTTGCAACATATATATGGGATACCTGGACTGTAATTTCTATTCTTGTGGTATCTTTATCTGACTTTGGTATTAGGGTGATGCTGGCCTCATAGAATAAGTTAATAAGTGTTCCCTCCTCTTTGATTTTTTTGGAAGAGTTTGAAGAGGATTAGTGTTAGTTCTTTTTTTTTTCTTACCGGGAGGTCCCGGGGATTGAACCCAGGTTCTTCCATATGGGAGACGGACGCCTAACCATTTGAGCCACATCCGTCCCCAAGTGTTAGTTCTTTATTGGAAAAATTCACCAATGAAGCCATCTGGTTCTGGACTTTTCTTTGTTGGGAGATGTTTTTGTTTGCCAAAGGGCTGCCAATGCAAAGTACCAGAAATGGGATGGCTTTTATAAAAGGGATTTATTTGGGGTAAAAGCTTACAGTTCCAAGGCTGTGAAAGTCCAAATTGAGGTACCATAAGAGGTACTTTCTCACCAAAGTCAGTGGCTACGTGTTGAAGCGAGATGACCGCCAATCTTTGCTGAGGTTTGAGCTCAGCTGAGGGCAACCAGGCATAGGGCTTGTCTCTTTCCGGGCCTCCATCAGTCTTGGCTGTTCCGCATTCTTCCCAAATTGAGCTGCAAGCTATTGGGCATATGGCTCATCTCTCCCTGGGCCTCAGCTCTTTGAGCCTCTTGGGGGCTTCTCTCCTTGCAGGGTAAAATGTGAGTCCTTTCTCTAACATGGTAGGATCAAACATTGTGGCTTCCTTTTCCTATCCTTGTGTGTCTCTGCTTTCATCAGATCCAGCAAAAGGGTGGAGACACAACACAATCATGCCCCACTGACATAGTCCAATCAAAAGTCCAAAAGCAATCTTATCAAGTAATCTAATCAAAGGCCCTGCAACCCATGGGTATCACACCCACAGGAATAGTTTAAAAAACATAATCTTTCTCTTTTTGGGATTCATAAAGTAATCTCAAACTGCCACAGAAGGTTTTTTTGTTTACTGATTCAATCTCTTTTCTTTGGTCTGTTGACCAAAATCTCATTTTCAACTGGTCTGTTGATAACTTCTGTTTCTTTTTGAGTCAGTGTAGACAGTTTGTGTGTTTCTAGGAACTTATCCATTTCATATAAATTATCTAATTTATTGGTATACAGTTGCTTATAGATCTTTTTTTCTTTTAAGATTTATTATATTTATTTCTCCCCACCCCCTTGTTGCTTGCATTTGCTGTGTCTGCTTGTTGTGTGCTGGTCTTCTTTTCAGGAGGCACCAGGAACCAAACTCAGGACCTCAGATGTGGGAAGGAGGCACCTAATCTCCTGAGCTGTCTCCGTTCCCTGCTTTGTTGTGTCTGTCATTGTGTTTTCCTCATGTCTCTTGTTGCATCATCTTGTTGTGTCAGCTCGCTGTCTTGTTCATCTTCTCCAGGAGGCACTGGGAACTGAACCCAGGACCTCCCATGTGGTAGGCGGGAACCCAATCGCTTGAGCCACATCTGCTTCCCCATAGTATCTTTATTTTTTAATTAATTAATTTTATTTTTTATTTTTTCCCCATAGTATCTTTTTTTTTTTTTTTTTTTAAAGATTTTATTTATTTATTCATTCATCCCCCCCTGCTGCTTGTGCTCGCTGGGCCAGCCAACCACGCCATGCGGGCGGGCCCGCCCCCACCAGGAGGCCCCAGGAACCGAA
This sequence comes from Tolypeutes matacus, assembly GCA_026826555.1. Classification (NCBI taxonomy): domain Eukaryota; kingdom Metazoa; phylum Chordata; class Mammalia; order Cingulata; family Chlamyphoridae; genus Tolypeutes; species Tolypeutes matacus. Next base: position 11,266,445 of record JAKSZT010053819.1, read on the forward strand.
CCCGGGGCCTCCCATATGGCAAACGGGAGCCCCATTGACTGAGCCACAGCCGCCTCCCCCCCATAGTATCTTTATAATCATTTTTATTTCTGTTGGTAATGTCCCCATTTTCATTTCTGATTTTAGTTGTTTGTATCCTTTTTCTAAAGGTTTGTCAATTTTGTTGATCTTTTCAAAGAACCAAGTTCTGGTTTTACTGATTCTCTCTATTGTTTTTCTATTCTCTATTTCCTTTATGTCAACTCCAATCTTTATTTCCTCCCATCTGTGCAATTTGGGTTTAGTTTGCTCTTTTTTTTTCTAGTTCCTCTAGGTCTGAACTTAGGTCACCAATTTGAGATCTTTTACTTTTTAAAAAATGTAACATTTATAGCTATAAATTTCCATCTTTGCTGTATCCCATAAGTTTGGGGATATTGGGTTTTTGTTTTCATTTGGTTCAAGATATTTCCAAATTTCCCTGTGATTTCTTTACCCATTGGTTGTGTTATTTTCCACATATTTGTGAAATTTCCAGTTGTTATTGATTTCTAGCTTCATTCCATTGTGGTCAGAGAAGATACTTTTTTTTTTTTTTTTTTTTTTTTTACCGGGAGGTCCCGGGGATCGAACCCAGGTCCCTCCATATGGGAGACAGACACCCAACCAGTTGAGCCACATCCACCCCCAGAGAAGATACTTTGTATGATTTCAATCTTTTAAATCTATTGAGACTTTTATTGTGACCTAATATATGGTCTATCCTAAACAGTGATCATAGGTACTTTAGAAGAATGTGTCTTCTACTGTTGATGGGTGAAGTGTTTTATATATTATCTGTTTGGTCTAGTTTGTTTATAGTATTGTTCAAGTCCTCTATTTCCTTATTGATCTTCTATCTAGATGTTCTATCCTTTATGAAATGATATATTAAAGTCTCCTACTATTAATGTAAACCATCTATTTCCTCCCTTCAACTCTGTCAATGTTTGTTTCATATATTTTGGGGTTCTCTTTTTGGTGCCCTCTATGCTTTTATATTATACCTTTCCTGTATACAGGTGACACTACCCCTGCCCCTTAAGTTTTAGCTTAAGTTTCTTTCCTTGACCTTTGGAAAGGCCACTAAGTCCTTGTGTCACCACTATATCTTGCACATGTACTCATTACACCAAAATGTATTATTACTTTACATGGTAGTTTCCCCTACTAGACTATTAGCTTTTGAGGGTCAGGTCAGGGGAATCTTATTCTTTGTATCAAGGGTTGGTAAAGAATGGTGAAAAAAAAAATGCATAAATTCTTTCTGATTGATTGGCCTTAAAAAAAAAAAAGTACTACAATAATTCCGTAGGAGAAGAGAGAGAAGTTATTGAGCTATCAAGGAAAAATTCCTGCAGTTAAAATCGACTAAATAGATGCACTGCTAGTAGACTTCCTATATTACCTTGGACAACTTAACTTCTCTCTAATCCACTTCATTTAAATTGTATTTCAGTTAAGTGTGATTGCACAAAAATATTTCCTTCTTGTTGAATGTTGTCCCTTTTCATTCAAACTGGCATTAAGTTTTTACCCAATCTAAATAATTTAACTTAATTTCAAAGAAACATCTGACATTTTAAAATTTATATGTCAATTTAAGTGTCTTGAGTCCTGACATGAATCAGTGATAACTAGGGCTTATTATTTCATTGTAATGTTAGTTCTCCTAAATTCAATCTTACCTAAACACATCAATAAAATTTCGTTTCCAAGAAAGTTACCTGAACATTAAAATACATTTTTAAAAAATTGACAACTGAATGAAAAGCTTCATATTGGATTACCTGGCATTAGCAATTTATTTCAATAAAGCCTATGATAAGACATGTATCCAAGAGCATTGTTTAAAGTCTCCATACTTCCCTTAAGGGTCATAGATTTAGAGGTATTAATGCTGGCAATAAAGTATATATGCTGGGGAAAAAAAAAACAAAAAAACCCCAAAGAAATATAACCAAATGTTACATATAATTGCTGCCATTCATCTTTGTAACCTATGTTACCCTCCTAATATTTGATTTCCTGTTTTTCCAAATATTATTAAGCAATATGCTTTCATATATTGAAGGTAAAGGAAAATTCTTGAGATAGTCTATTTCTCTAGTGTTATTTTTAGAATTCTCCAGTATGTTGTACCTCAAAAGCAGCTGCACTTTTTTTTTTTTAAGTCTTGATAGCTTTATGGAAGTATAACTGATATAGAGTAACTGCATGTTAAAATGTATAATTTGATAAATCTTGACCCATATTCACATATTAGGTGACATTTACACATGGGAAACCATCACAATCAAGATAATGAACATATTATGTGCAAGTTTCCTTGTTTTCTCACTCCACTCCCTCTTCCCTTACGCAACCACTATTTGATTACTATAATTTTATATTTTCAAATATTTTATATAAATGGAATCATAGTGTGCTCATCATCAGGTTTCTTTCACTCAGCATCATTTTTTTTTTTTTTTTTTTTAGATACTGGGACTGGGGATTGAACCCAGGACCTCGTATGTGGGAGGCTGGCACTCAACCACTGAGCCACATCAGCTCCCCTGTGTTGGCTCTCTCCTTAGTCTGTTTGTTCATTGTTTTGCTTATTTTCTTTAGGAGGCACTGGGAACCGAACCTGGGACCTCCCATATGGGAGGCAGGCACTCAACTGCTTGAGCCACATCCGCTCCCTCAGCATAATTATTTTGAAATTCATCCATGTTGTTCTGTAGATCCTTTCTTTTCTTGCAGAATAATATTCCATTTTATGGATTTAATACAATTTATTTATGCATTCATCTGTTGATGGGTATATATAAACGTATATATATATATATATATATATACACACACATATATATATATATATATAAGTTTTGGCTATTACAATTAAGGCTGCTACAGACATTCATGCAAAATCTTTGTGTGGACATATGCTTTCATTTCTCCTCAGTAAATAACTCAAAGTGGAATGTTTATGTGGTAGGTTTATGTTTAAATTTTTAAGAAACTGCTAAACTTATTTCCAGGTGGTACAAATACTGCAGCTACAGTTTACATTTGCTATACATCCTTGTCAATATATGGTAATCTTAGTCTTTTACATTTTATCCATTCCAAAATGTTTGTGACAGTATTTCATTGTGGTCTTAAATTGCATTTCCTCAGTGATTACTGATGTTGAGCATCTTTTCCTTTCATGTGCTTGCCATCCTCATATCCTTTTTTAACAAACTGTTAAAATCTTGTGCTCATTTTAAAAACTTGGGCTCCTTTGTCTCATTATTGAGTTATAAGTTGCTTACATTTTCTGAATACAAGTCCTTTATTGTATATATGCTTACAAATATTTTCTCCTAGAATGTAGCTGCATTTTCACTTTCTTAACAGTGTTTTTGAAGAGCAAAAGTTTTTAATTTTGATGAAGTACAACTTCTTGATTTTTAAAAATAGTTCATGCCTTGTGTCATATTTAAAAACTCATTGCCATACTAAGGTCATTAAGATTTTCAGCTATATCTTACCAAATAAAATCCCAGCATCATCCTCTTTCAAAGCTCCTTTGAAGCACATAGTTTGAAAAAGAAAATGTTCTTAAGAAGTCACTGAGGAAGAAATTTGATTTAATAATATTATGGTCTAGAAAATTAAATGCTAAATGTAATTTTAATACCAATGTATATAATTAGGTAGTCAATAATTATTAAAAAAAATATATATATATGTATTCCCCTACTCCCGAGATGGCTCACTCATCTGTTTGCTCATTGATTTTTTTGCTCGTTTGTGCTCATTGCCTGCTTGTTGTTTTTTGTGCTCATTGTCTGTCTGTTTTTTTCTCTTCAGGAGGCACCAGGAACTGAATCTGGGACTTCCATGTGGGAGGTGGTGGCCAACCGCTTGAGCCACATCCACTCCCCAATAATTACTTTTTAAGCCAATGGATTTTTAATGTGCGTGTTACTTGAAATTTGATACTTCACATAAAAAGAATCACACTTCAGAGTCTTCAAATCAAGTAAGGAAAGTATTTTATTTCTCCCCCCCAAATTTTTTTAATAAGTTTGAATCTTTTTTTTTTTTTTTAGGAGGTACCAGGACTTCGTACATGGGAAGCAGGTGCTTAACCACTGAGCTATATCCGCTCCCCTCCCATAATTTTTAAAATAGAAAAATTCTGTAATTCAGCTGCAGCCACTACTTCCAGGTAACTTCTTCATTGGGTCTCAATTCCCTGTGTAGAAAGAAAAAAAGGAAGGAAAGGAAAAAGGATAAATAAAACTTTAGGAAGAGACAAAAGAGAACGTCAGAAGAATAACAGTTCAACTATTTTATCGTCTATTAGACTGAACTGTTTTTAAAATTATACATTAGATTCAACATATTCATTTGACTCTTATGATTTAAATTTTTACTGTATCTTCAACTTAATTTTTCTAGATGAAGAACCATAATTTCTTTGTCTATCTTTATATGAAAGCTATTATCCTATTGATGATTTCATTTAATGTTTTTAGATCCTTCCCAGCTCATTTTTTCTTGAGATTCCTGTCTTATGAACTACCTCTACATATCAACTGTAACTGTAGCTCAGTTCTCTTGCCCCTTGAGCTTCCTCCTACCCAGCATGTATACCCACTAGCAGATACCCTGTCTTGCTAAACTCAACTGCTGTCAGAGGGACAAGGCAACTGCCAGTTGCTATTTGATCACTCAACCACCATTTTGCCCTAAAGCTCTCAGGCAGTGGTATGGAGAACAGAGTGCTAAGCTACTATTTATTTCAGCTACATCATGGCTTAATTAAGATAGTATATGATAATATATATGAAAGCAGTAGAGAGGATAAGATTTAGTGAGTTGAAATGTGCTCTGAATTGCAAAAAATAGGACTTCCAAAGATTTGAAACAGCCTGTTCATAAACTGAAGACTTTATATTCCACAAGTAATAATGAAAGTTTTACCCAAGCATTAAATAACAAGACTAAAAAAGTTATTACCACTTAAGTCTAAGTCCTCAGTGGGAAAAACTTACTACTTTTGTTTATCTTTGGCACATAGGATATCAAGAATATACACAAAAGTTGGTCAATTGCTGGTATTAAAAAATACACAAACTAACCTTTTAAATAATATGCTCTTGTTTCGGAAGGCAGTTAACTTTTCATCATTCTTTCTGTCTAAATAACATCCGAAGACAAATCCCATAGGGACAAGTATATGAACCCAGTGGTCCCGTACAATCTGAAGTAAATTCACCATGATTGCTAGAAAGTAAAATAAAACAAACCAAATCATAGAAAACGGCAAAATAAAAAGGTTATCAGAAATACAACTGCCTTTGAAATATCTTTTAATCCTCATCTAAAACAGGAAGCTAGCACTGGATGTAGGAGATAAATGTCAAAAGCACAAGCCTCTTTAAATTTGACATCAGAATGTAGTACAATACTTAATATCTCCTTGATAAAGATTATATAGGCAATGCTTAGTATAAAAGTTACACAGCACTAATGTCCATTTAAATTTTATTTCCACCTTCACCAGTGATTGATCTGATATGATACAGGTGCATAGAAATGGAGAATAAAAAAAAATTCTACCAGCAGAAGCTGATTACTTCTACCTTCTCAGTATTTAGAATTTTCACATGTGTAAAATATTTTCAGAACCTCTCACAATTCTAAAACGAACATAATAATACATTTAGCCCGGGGGGGGGGCAGATGTGGCTCAAATGGTTGGGCGTCTGTCTGCCATATGGAGGGACCTGGGTTCGATCCCGAACCCGAGACCTCCCGGTAAAATAAAAAAAATATATATAGAAGGCGCATGGGCTGCCAGGCTCTGTGTGCAGGTGAGCCGCCAGGCCCCGGGAGCCATGCAGCAAGATGATGACGTAACAGGAGAGAGACCCAGGGGAGAGACAACACGAGATGCTCCAAAAAAAACCAGGAACCGAGGTGGCGCAGGTGGCAGGACACCTCTCTCTTACATCGGAAGTCTCCAGGATCGAATCCTGGTTAAGACTGGAGGAGGAGGATGAGAAGAGATGGCAGGAAACAGACACAGAGAATTGCCCAGCAAATGGACACAAAACAGCAAAATGGGGAGGGGGGTTTTTAAAATGGATAAAGTAAATAAATAAACTTAAAATAATAATAATAATAATACATTTAGCCAGAAACAGAATTCTTTAGGTAAAGCTATAAATTATTGAAAACTAATTTTTCCAAGGAAATGAAAAGATAATATTCAATGTTATCTGTTAAATAACTACAACACATGTGGGGAAAAACGAACTAACTTTTATAGAATGCCTTCTAGGTACCAGGGCTATTACATATTCCTAATATATATAATGTGAAATAACTATTATTATCCCCATTTTGCAGATAAGAAAAATGGAACTCAGGTTAAAACCAAAAGCTATTAAGCACAGAGCTGAAATTCAAAGTCTTCTTCAAAATCTGGCTCATTCTGTTATATCACACTCCCACTTAAAGAAATCTCTTCCTGAATGACATTTACGGTAATTAAGAGCTTTTAAGTTCTAAGCATTTCCAAAGGGCAGAGGAAGAGGAGGAATGGCTTGTAGTCATTATGTGGAAGATAATTTTGCACTAAATCAATGAAGACATAGTTCAATTGTTCATTTTCTATAAACATTTGTACATAAAGATGAAATTAAAATATACCTATTTCTACATGACCCTAAAGTGAACAAGCCATATACAATGGCTGAAAAGACAGACAACTCCTTATAAGGAGAAGTAATCATTAGTGCCAAAAATAGTGCTTAGTACTAAACTGTGCTAAGGGTATGTAGGCTGAATTCCTGCCACTCTTCTAAGACAGTGGTTCTCATACAATTCTAATTCTTTTGTTTCTCAAACTTCAACCAAACACACACTATATACAAAGCCATGGAATTAAAAGTCACACAATTACTATATAACATAAAATGTATTTGTAGGAACTCCCCAGATGATTTTGATGCAAATAGTGCTTCAACAGTTTATATCCAATCTTACCTTATTTCCTAGAAAATGGTGGTTCTTTTAGCTTTGTGCCTTCTTAGGTAGCATTATTTTTGCATTCAGATCCTTAAGTACTTTTTGTATGGACCAAGTGCTTACTGCCTCAGACACTTTACAAACCTGAGCCAGTCAAATATGGGGATAACAATGACTGCCTTAATCAAGTAAGATAAAGTAACTTTGAAAGTGATAAACTGCAAAATACTAAACAATAGTATAGGTCTCTGCAGAGGTTGAGTAACCATTTATTCTGCCTCATCCTTATCAGGCTCCTCAAATTTCTTAAGAGGTGTCCATTTTACCTTAAGCACAGCTGACTATTAGATACTGTTTTGTACTTAACCATTAGCAAAACAGTAAATGCTGACTCCTAGCACAAGACTGTATCAAATAAGCCCATGGCCACCTGTGGGCTAGAAGCCATTAGTTGGCATTCTTCCAATAGAGCCAGCGCTAAGGAGTTGCTTTTGTCTGACCTACCCTGAGCAGAAGAGATGAGACAATCCCCAGTGGCTCTTGTTGCATATAGGCTCTTTAAAAAAAAAAAAAAAAAAATTAAAAAAAAAATTTTTAAAGAAACTTTAGATTACATAATTGTTAAATGAAAAATATAAGGGATTCTCATATGCTCCATTCCCTTCCCCTCCCACACTTCCCCACATTAACAACATCCTTCATTAGTGTGGTACATTTGTTACAATTGATGAACCCATATTGAAGCATTGCTACTAATCATGGCCTACAGCTTACATTATAGTTTACACTCTGTCCCGCACAATTTTGTAAATCACAATGGCCTGTATCTGTCACTGCAATGTCATGCAGGACAAATCTAATGTCCAGAAAATGCCCCCATATTTCACCTATTCTTCCCTCTACCATCCCTCAGAACCTAAGGTGGCCACTGCCTTTACATCAATGATAAGAATTCTTCCATTGCTAGAATAATAAGTCTATATTAGAATAATAATAAGTCTACTTTAGTTCATTGTTTACTCCACAATCTTGAGGATTTGGGGATGGTGATGTCCACTCTGCTTCTAATTGAGAGAGAGCGTAGATCCCATGGGACAGATGGATGGAACTATCTTGCTTGCAGTTGCAGACACTCTCTGTTCCTTGGGATGGGCGTTGTCCATCATTATCTCCTTGTTAGTCGTCCTGGGTGAGTCCAGTGAACTGGAGAGTAGGTGTTGCAACTCTGCTGAAATTGAGGGCTCAACTGGCACATGGACAGACCAAAGATTTAAGTCTCTGGGACATAAATTTATCAACTATAGTGCCAATTATAGGTTCAAATAAAAGGGGCAGAAGAGTCATGTGTAGAGGACCTATAAGTCTAACTTTGTTACACTGGGGAGCATAAATTCTAAAGTAAGGCCCACTGACATTGTGCTGAATTCCAGAGCTGTCTTCCCTGCTTATAGTTTCTGGATATCTCCAGAACCCTCAGAAGCCCTGCTATTTGAGGCATTGTTTACTGTGGCAGTCAATGAAATCCTGCTGAGACTTTCATAAGTGTAACCGCTGGAATGGCCTCCCGACTTACTTTGAAATCTCTTAGCCATAAAATCTCATTTGTATTTACTATTTCCCCCTTTTGGTCAGGGTCTTTTTCCAGATGCACTGTTAGTTGGTACTTGGCAATAATCCCTCGGTGCCAGGGAGGCTCATCCCTGGTAGTCATGTCCCATGCCAGGGGGAAGATAGTGCATTTATATGCTGAATTTGGATTAGAGAGACATATAGGCTCTTATAGAGACCCCTGGATTCCAAAAGTAAAGACAATGGGATTGATAGATAAGGCAAAGACAGTGGGATTGATAGATAAAACGATTCTGTACAGTCAGAATCCACAATTGGACTCAACCAACAAAAGGAAGTATAATTCCATCCTTAAGAGATAAATGACAAATCTTAGTCCCAGAGGCATTTTATACTACAATTGTACGATCTACTATTTAATGGACTTTGGGATCAGTGGCACTGAATACACCTTACGCTGTATGTTTTACTGAGAGTGGGTGACAAGGGAGGACAAAGATTGATGGATACAAGAAGTGAGTTATAATAATTCCCTGCTGGAGAACAGACAGGAGAGTAGGGTAGACAGGCTCTAAGGCTCTTGGGGATGGGTCATGGGCTCAAAAACATAAGTAAGCTGATAGGCAGAGGGCTGTGAGGATGAGAGAAAAGAGCATAGGAGGCACTCAGGGGATGGAGTAAGGACCAGCTGCTCTAGGGAGTGAATATCCACATGGGTGCCCATGAGAGAGCTGTACATGCACTTTTACTAATTTGCAACTTGCTCTTCTGTCACATATCTACATTAAGATATAGCATCAGACACAGGCCTATGTAACTCCTTTTACTTACCATTAAAGATGCTATCAAGGTTGAAGTACAATAAATTAATGTCTTCTTTACATGAGAACCCTCAAAAAAAAATTGTGCTTTCACTTCAGAAATGGGAAAAGCTATGATTTTCCTGAAAAAACGAATGCATTTTTATCTTATGGACTCTGGGAATCATATAACGGATCATGATCCAAAATGATTTCACCTTCCTCTAGCAATAGCTGACTTTTTTTTTTTTTTTTAATAGTTTCCCCCTTATAAGGCATGGCTCTTACTGCTTTTCATAAGCATCCATTCATATAATCCTCATAACACTACATATGTATTAACTAATGCAATGTCCCTAGCGTCCCCTATGTGGTAGGCACACACACATATATATTTTTTTTTCATGAGGAAATTTAGGGACAATCATCATAAAGTAATTTGCCCAGGTTTCCAGATACAGTAAGTGACAGACTTGGAATTAGTAACCAGGCTGTCTGCCTTCTTGGTCCAAGCAATATACTTGTGCTTTTCTGTTTCTCATGGTAAGTCCAGAGGTAAACATTTACATATTACTTTTTCTTCAACCCAATTTTTTTTCCAGTTAAGTCCTAAAACAATCCTCTACATCTGGTGTGTATTTTTGTTAGTCACTCTGAATTCACGTTTGAAAGGTGTATACGATTACATATATACATTTTAAAAAATTCTACTTCCTAATTGGTCTCCATAGCTCTTTATATATATATTGTCCAAAAGATGTCAATTTAACCAATAAAAAAATATTCCCGGACGCATGGAGGAACTAACTTCTTAAGGTACACACGCTCTAGAAACCATGCACAAATAAAATATTGGGTGTGTTTTTTAATTGTTGTTTTGTTTTTTAAAGCAAAAGGATGTGTGCGTATTTGTGGAATGGTCGGCGTAAGAGGACTTGAGATCTAGAAGAGTGAGGTTACTTCTAATCCTAACTAACGAGGACACAGAAGGCTGAAACCTGGACGAATTGAGATGCTAGTGGATAAGCAGCCGCATCCCTGCTTCAGTCCCGGCGCGGAATCTTGGTCAGTTTCCTCTCCAGTCCCGTGACGGGCGGTCACCGGGTATCTCTAAAGACTTTTTCCAATTATGACAACCTCAGAGTCCCATTCTCGAAAGTTCCCAGGTGAGAAACGTGAACCCAGCCGTCTAACAGAAGAAAATGCTATTTCCCTCGCCTCTTTCCCATCTCCTACGCTAGGACACCTCGGCACGCTCGGCCGCTGCAGCCGCGGGCAGGCCCACCCACTGCCCCTCACCACCGCGGAGGGCTGTCATGGAGGTGAGCCCTCCCCGCCTGCACAACCGTGATCCGCAGCGCCCCGGCCGCCCTGGGCCCCAGAACTCACCGGCGATTCTGATGCCAACAACGACCCCACGACCAAGGGCAGCGGTGAGCTCAGCCACAGGCGCCGGCGGAAGCTGAGGCCTTGGGACCCGCCCGGAAGGGAGGGGTGGCGTTGGGAAGTCATACTTTTTCTTCCTCTTAATGTTTGAATGTTTTCCTAGTGATTTTAGCTCTGAGACATCAGAAATAGTTTTAAAATAAAACTTCAGTCGCAGGTGATGAGATTTTTGGTGGAAGAGCCATCTCCTTCCTACAGCTTCGTTCGCCCCTCCCCGGAAGATGGTATCACCCTGGGTCTTCTCCGCCTCGGTAAGTCGCCTCCAGTTTCAAAATGGCGGCCTCCACTGAGGGTCTTCTGCTGGCCTAGCGTCACGGGTGCTGCTGAGTGAACATCAGCTTTCCTCGCTTTTGAACCGGGACTCGACTAGGGGTTGGGAAGGGCAGTGGACGGCGTTGGGGGAGGACTGACGAGGCAAGTGAGGGCGGGGAAAAGAGTGAGCCCGTGGGTGGGGGAGGGGGCGTCTTAGGCGCTCAGGGAGAGCCAGGCTCCAACTCGGACCCCAACCTTCTCCCCTTGGGACGTGCTCCCTGGATTTAGGTTGTTCTGGTCTTGGCCGTTCCAGGCCAAAGTGCTAAGCGAGGGAAAGAGAAGTGCCTTCTCTATGGGTTAAAAACTCCCGACTCTCGTGGCAGTCTGTACGGTTCACTCCCATGCTCTCCTATCCTCCCTTTGCTGTTTTCTTTTTCCCTTTTCAGTCTATGGGCGCTGGTGGAGTTAATCCGACTCCTGCTTTAATTCCTTCTCCTCGTGCCTGCGGTTTTCTCTTCAGCCTTCTTGCCCGGAGTCGTCCGTCTTTTCGGGTTGAGAGACCTCTAGTGTACCAAGCACTGGGCGCAGAGTAGGCGTCTTTGTAGTTAATTGACTCCAGTTGTTGAAATGATAACTCCAAAGGTCTTAGATGTTACCACGCTTTATAAAAACTGTCTCGGCCTTCCGCGCCCTGCCTCCATCGCACCCGAGCGCTTCCACCATCACTGTAGTTTCATCAGACCTCATTTTCTTTGACTTTGTACTATTTTACATGCCCCCCAGAAAACAGGAGGTAGACTAGATGTAACTCCCGACAAGTCTGGCATGTGACCAGGAGAAGCCGAGTTATCATTTGCCCATACTCGTTATTCTTTGTTTTACAACCCCTTTCGCTCTGTTATAAAACCGCTGCTCTCTGGAAACTGACCAGGAAGAGACTTTGGCACGCAGTGAGCTTCAGTGCCATCCCGGACTCCTTCGTTTTTACTTGAATTTTGCCTATTTCTCTTTAGATGTCATCAACATGCACGATCATTGAGTTAGTAACTGTGATAGATATTTGGGATGAAGATGAAGTAATATTGTTCAAAATCAGTGTCCTGAAGGCATTTGAGATGGCGAGGATTCATTCTTTTGAGCACTATGCTTAGTCTCGGAGATACAAAGGTTAACTATAGTAGCTGGGCTATATAAGCTGACATCTGTTCAAATTATTTTTGTGCTCACTTTGTGCTAGGTAAAAATAACTAGCTTTGTCTCAGGACACTGAAAAAGGTTTATAAAAGAGTTAATATTTGAACTTGGTCATGAAGGGTAAAAAGAGATTTGCTAAGCTCAAGAGGAGGTCATTCCTGGAGAGGTGACAAGTACAAAGGTGCAGAGACTAGAAGTTTTGGCTTCTTAGGAAGAGTGGGAAAATAAATGTGCTTAAGTATCTAGGGCAACGGTGGTTGGGGAAGCAAGAGATAGGTTGAAATAAACATGTGAAGGGCCTTGATTCCCAACTAAGGAGTTTAAATTTTATTCAATAGCTATCAGAAAGCCAATGGATATTTTGTGCAAGGAGCAGGCATGAGAATATTTGATTTTTAGGAGGGTCTCTGACTGCTGTATGGAGGATCAACTTGGAAGAGGAAAACTAGATGAGAGGAAATTGCGATTATTCAGGTAAGGTAATGAGTGCTTCAACTGAAGTTGGACAGTAAGGATGTTAGAGAGACATTTATGGAATGTCAAGTAGGATTCAAGTGATGACAGCCAATTTGATGGTAGGAGAGCCATTACAGAGTTTTAGTCTGGAGTATTAAATGGTTGGTGATACCATTAAAATTAAGTCTAAGACATGAGCATATAAATAGAATGGTGCCAATCTGTACTCAGGAGTGACAGACAGTGCTCTACAATCTAAAGTATTGATTTTAAATCTAGAGTCTAGACCTGCACTGACTATTACAGTAACCACTAGCCACATGTAGCTATGGAGCACTTGAAATGCGGTTAGTTCGAATTGAGATGTGCTGTAAGTATATATATATATATATATATACACTGGATTTTGAAGCCTTCATATGAAAACAAGAATAGAAAATGTCTCATTAATTTTTTAGAATGATTACATGTTGAAATGATAATATTGTGACCTATTTGGGTTAAATAGAATATATTAAAATTAATTTCACCTGTTTCTTTTTACTTTATAATGTGGCTATGAAAAAAATGCAATATTACATTTGCATTATATTTCTTTTGGACAGAGCTGTTCTAGTCTGATGATGGAGTAATTCAGTAAGGATATGGAATTTTAGCTGGGCCTAGAGATGATGCAGGGCAGCTTCTGAAGCCCTCCATTCCCAGTGTCAGGTGTTCAACTTTTTTTTTCTCAAGCAGTAAAATGCCTTCAGAGATTTCTAAGCAAGAAGTAATATGTGTAGGAATGTTTCTGAAGATTCATCCGATGGTAGTGTTTAGGTTGCACTGAAGGGAAGCAGAAAAGCCCAAATGTAAAGTAATGAGGTACAGCACATTAAGGTATTGGCAGCAGGAATGGAAAGGGAATGATAGATGTGCAAGACAGTATGAGGGAAAAATAATCAGGAGTTGCTAACAGACTGTCCAAGAAGAAGTAAAGGGAGAAATAAATAACGTAAAGTTTCAAAGCTTCATTATTTGAAGACTATTGAATTGATGTCATAGAATTAAAAGTACATTTGAGGCTAAAGAAATTTAGTCCCAAATGGAACCAACAAAGTTGAGAAGAGGAAGTGGTCTGCTATCAACTCTTTTACATCCTCCTTTCTATATCTTGTTATCCAATCAATAGGACACATCACCTAGTTTTGCTAAAATACAGAATTATCTGTATCATGCCATTTTCCTACTCAGTTATGGATCTTAAAATGTTTCTCTGTTGCCTGTAGAATTAGGTCCAAAGTTCCCAATGCCCTTTATTATCTGACCCTTTTCTGTTCATTAGGCCTTTTCTTTCATTTCTGGCTAATATGTAAGTGTGCCAAGCTAGTTTTTTCATGATCCTCTATAAATTTTTGTTTTGTGCCTTTGCTCATGTTATTCCCATTTGGAATACTTTCTGTCTTTTTCTCCCCAAGTTCCACCAATCCTTCACAAATAATCTTAGATCCCATCTCTTCTGTGAGTGTTAATAACATAATCTAATGTCAATTTATAAAAATCTTGTTTCCTAAACTCCATGTTCCATACCTGATTTAACCAATTTGGCACATAAGTGTTTATTTTTATGTCTTTTATTATTTTAACCCTATGTGTTTTAAGTAAATTTAAGTTTCCTAAAATTATGTTTCTTTTTGAAAAAAGTGATCATATATTGTACTACTTGCTGTTGCTCACAGTGTTCATCTGAGGGCAAGACATACAAGCTAAAGGCCATAATTAAAAACAAGTAAATCATTTTGCCACATTCATGAGGCTCTTCTTTGTTTATTTTTTAGGTTTATGAAGAATTTTCCCTCTCATGGTGTTTCATCATATATACAACTGAGATATCAGTAAGTAATGAGAATCTAATCAAGATATAGCTTTATTATATTATGAGCGGTTGCAGTAAAATATCTTTTCTTCTGCTGAATACTGGGTCTGTCTTCAAAAAAGATTATAACATGAACTCCTCATTTAGTTTCTATTTGCAAGATACTTTGTATTTTCACGTCTTAACCTAAATAAAGTGGGAAGTTAAGGTAGGTTCCAAGTAGAAAAGAGTTTCTCTTAGATCATTAATTGTGGTACAGGAAGCTTTTTGGAAGAGAGAATTTCCTTTCCAAAATTTTATTTATAAACATTTTTCATCAGAAAATTAGTGTGTTTGTACTTCTCTTCTATCTTACAAATAGAAACATACTAAATCAATTAGTTTAACTTCTTTGTTTCCACAACGTTTATTGACCAACCACTATATACAAAGCATATACTATTATGCTAAGGATATAAAAATGGATCAAACTGCTTCTTCACTGAGAGAGCTCTCTTTAGCAAGGGGAAACATGTAAATAGGTAACTGTGAATGGTGTGGTAAGGGCACTAAGCTCATATAATACCAACCAAGCTTCATTCATTCATACTGACCACCAATATGCTTTGGGCACTGTGTGGGCATTGGAATATAGCTATGATCAAAATAGTCAAGGTCTCTGTCTTTATGGAGTCCATATTGTACTGTGGGGGTGAGGAGGGGAAAGGGGACAGACAAAGCAAGTGAATAACAATTGTAGAGAGCACTAGGCATTTAGAGGGAAATAAAATGATGTTGTAGAGTGTATCTGGGGTTGGGAAGGGCTTTAGAGTAGACAGAGAAGGTCTCTGAGAGAATAAATTGTAGACAGGGAAAATATACAAACTAGTGAGAGATCTTGGTGTCAGTGGAGATAGAAGGAAATTTGAGAAATGTAATGAAGGTAAAATTGGAGGACTTACTGATGGATTGGATGTGGATAAAGGAAAGAATCAGGAAGATATCATCAGAGAACAGATGATATTTAAAACTATGGGACTGAGTGAGAGATTATCTAGAGAGGAAAAAGAAAAGAGGCCCTTATGAGAGGCACTGTGGTATTTTTGAGGTTGAGTTGAGAAAGAGAATTAACAAAGGAGATTGAGGAGTAGCTAATTAGAAGGAAACCAGAGGAGGGATAACACTGAAGCAAGGTGTATGGAACAGTTAATTTTGTTGAATGCTGCTAAAATTTCAAGTGAGATAAGGACAGAGAAATTTCCATTGGTTTAAATTGTGTAGAGATTTGTCAATGACTTTGATGAAAACACTTCTTTCTCCACATGTTGTATAGAGAAGCCAGGTTTGGTAATGTGAGTGGGAGATAAGGAAACGGAGCCACATATGTGGGTAAATATTCTGAGAAATCTTAACTGTGAAAGGAGCATGGAAATGATGCATTGGTTGCAGGGGAATGTAGAGTTGAGAAAGGATTCTTTCAAGTTGGGAGATCCTAGAGATCTGTATATGCTTATGGGAATGATACATTGATGATGTGAGAGAAAAAAGGAATGACTGAAGAAGTTAGAAGGTAAATGAGAATGGGATCCAGAGTGCACAGAGAAGGATTGGTCTTGGATGGAAGCAGGACAGTTTATCCTTATTATAGGATATACAACAGTATATATGCAAATAGGTTAGTTGATGTGATATTTGGAAAGTGAGGTTTTACAGTCTAATTACTTTTACTTTCTGGTTGAAGAATGAGGTGAGATGATCAGCTGAGAGTAGAAAGGAGGAAGAGGTAGGTAATGCTTGAGCAGAGACGAGTCTCAGATGAAAAATAACCTATTAAGAAAAATAGGATTGGCAGGTAATACTTAGTAGGCATTTGAGATCTTTGGTTATGAATTTAAAGAGGAAACATACAGTTGTGTGGTTTTGTTTTTTCCCTCTGGCAATATTCAGCTACTGATAAAGACCAAGTGAAGCATTAGAGTCAATAAAGGTTGAGGTTTTGCCAGGCTAGTTAAAGGACTAGAGGAGCAAGATATTTAGAGTGTTTACCAGAGAGTGATAATCAGATGGATCATGGAATCAAAGATGATGACATGAGTTGGAGACAGGAGGGGGTCATAGATAGTGAAAGAGTGGTCAGTGGATTAGAGACAGCGGTGAGGCCAAAGGATTTCTATGGGGGAATACTAGAGTAAGTGAAGTGGCAGTGAGTGAGAGACACTTGCAGGTGAAACTTTGAAAATGGTACAGTTATTGGTAGTGATAAGGTCTAGGGTGTGACTATGGTGGTATAGGGCTGATGTGAAGAAGGCTATTGGAGTTGAAGTCAAGGAACGGAGTTTATGTTAATAGATGCCAGCAATGAGGAGGAAATATGGAAGGCTAATAGTGAACTATGTGGGTAGCATGAGCTTTAGTGGGACTGGAGTGTTTGAAGAATGAAGGAGATGTGGTTTGGCAGCCCATAGGGGAACACATATGCCTTACTTCCTGCTTTTCAGGTGTAGGAGGGATGAGGGGAAAAAGCCTCTTGAGAATGCTGCAGGAGAAAGAGTAACAGGGAACAGTCAGGTTTCCATGAAGGCAAAGGTGAAGGAAACCTTCAGAGAAAAGGTTGAAGTTACAGGTGAATATGATTATAGTTCCAGAGAACATTCTGAAAAGATCAGGGAGGGAGAAGTGAGGGAATGGGTCCAACTGGGAGATGTACACATCAGTAGAGTAGATAACCTAGGAGAGTTGGACTTTTGGCTGAGACTAATGTAAACAGGGAGGGGGGAGACATGGTGAAATTAGCACCCCTCTATAGCCTTTTATGAAAGATGAGCATTCAGCTCACCTTAGTTTGTTGATAAGACCTCAGGCAGCTGCTGCTCCTACTGTTTGGGTGGTGAGAGAACATTAGGGTATGCGGAAGCCTTCTCTCTTTTTCAATATTGAAGTTAACTAAGAAAGACTAATTTATTTTAAGGAGCTAAAATCTAAAATACTGCTGTAGAGTTATACATTGCTAATGAATAGTCATAACATCTGCTTAATGGCACTCAGTTCTTCTGGTCCCAATAGATTAGTTATTCCTTCTTGAAATATATATAGTAGACATTCCAACCATCCATCTGTGAAATATGTGTTGAACACCTACTCTGTGTCAGGTTCTGTTTTAGGACTACAAACATAAGATACCACCTCTATATTTTAGTTGCTCATATTCCAGTGTAAAGTTTCTTAACATTAAACTCCCTGAAAAGTATGCAAGTTTGTATGTGTATATGTGCTTTTTTTGTGTGTTTTTTTTTTTTAAGGGCTGGAGGGAGAACAGAGATCCTTAACTTTTTATCACATTGTCAAGGGAGCATATTTATTTAAGAACCCTTGGTTCACCATGTAAACTAATGATTGTAATGCAATGTGGTAAATGCCATCACAGAGCAAAATACAGGAGGAACAAAGTCACCTTAAATGAATTCAGCAGGCATAATAAATGCCTCAGTAAGAGGAGCTTGGATGAGCTAGTCTCTGTTCTAGGTAATTTATACATTATTTCAAATCTTCCATCATCCCTTTTATGTATATATTAATTCTCATGTTTTTTAGACCAGATATGTAGGTGAAGAAAGGTTAATTAACATGTCTTAAACCACAAAAGAGTAAATTCAAACCTAGATCTGTCTGTATCCAAAGTCCACTTACTTTTCATTAAACCACAACAGGGAGCCACTGAAGGTATGTTAAAAAGGTTATGTTTGCATTTTTAAACTTAGCAATGATGGTTACTGGACTTGAAAATGTTTGCTTTCCATGTTGATGGAATTTTTATGCACTTAAAATTTTGATATAATTTAAATTTGTTTATTTTATTTATTCAATTGCACTTTTATGTTTAAATATGTTTTCTTTTTCTTTTTCTTTTGAAAGAATCTTTTAGATTGTTGTGATTGGACCCCAAAAAATGACATCTATTATCAAATTAACTACCCTCTCTGGGGTCCAAGAAGAATCTGCTCTTTGCTATCTTCTCCAAGTTGATGAGTTTAGATTTTTATTGGACTGTGGTTGGGATGAGCACTTTTCTATGGATATTATAGATTCCCTGAGGAAGTAAGTATTTTTACTTTTCATATTTTTAGACTTTTAAATTAACTTCTCGTTTATACTGTAATACCGATTTGAGGTTATACAATATTTGCTTTTATGCTCTAATTGAGTTTATTATAAAGGACTTAGTTTTTACTTATACAAAAGTAACCATTTTACTTCCAAAGTTTTGCATGAATTATAAGCTATGTTTTTGTTTTGTTTTTTAAAATTTTTAAATTTTTTATTTTTTATTTTTTTAATTAATTTATTTTTTATTGTGGGTAAAAATCAAATTTTTCACAATACATACCAATATTTGTAAAAAGCTGTGTTTTTTGAAATTCAACAAAATCTTAAGTTGATTGTTATTTGGCTAATGGCTCTCCCAAGAAAAATTTTGCATGCTAATTTTTAGGAAAGAGCAAGATTAAGTTCATTAGAGTTTGAGGAGAGAAAAACCTTACATGTGAAAGTTCTGCATTTAGCCTGTTTTCTTTATCTTTTGATGCTAGACATTGAGAGTTGGTGATTAGAATAATGACTGTGAGATACAAAAGTATCCTAATCCATCAAAGAAAAATTCAAATGTATTCCCAGTATTATGCTAATTACAGAAGGAAAGAGGACTTAAGCATTAAAAAATAACTTAGAACTTGAAGCAAAAAAGTGTTCTGTGTTTAACTCCTTTTGTCAATAAGACAAATGATTCCCTGGTTAATTCAAGTTTTACTATAATGATTATGTTGTCAGCCACTGTCCTAAAAAAAAAGCTGAAGCAGAAATCCATAATAAATACAGATCAAACATCATCTTCTTAAGAGTTCCTGAATTTCCAAACTAAGTTCTTGAACTTGAACTAATAGTTACACAAGATAGCCATTCAAAATCAACTTACCTGAGGTGTCTACGCTTTTTCTTTTTTAAAAGTATGTCTAGACACTGTAATTTTAGGTGCAAGTTATAGCTATAGTTTTTATATCTAAGTGTAATAATAATTGAAATTCAAAGAATCATAAGTTTAGCTCCTAGTTTTGTTTTTTTACTGCACCATAGTCTTTTTTTTTTTTTTTTTTTTTGGCTAAGATTTATTTATTTATCATCCCCTCGTTCCCTCCACCTGCCCCCTCCCCCATTGTCTACTTTCTGTGTCCATTCGCTGTGTGTTCTTCTGTGTCTGCTTGTCTTTTTAGGCGGCACCAGGAACTGATCCTGGGACCTTCCAGAGTGGGAGAGAGGTGCTCAATCTCTTGCATCACCTCTGCTCCATGGTCTGCTGTGTCTCTTATCATCTCTCCTCTGTGTCTTTTTTTGTTGCATCATCTTGCTGTGCCAGCTCTCTGAGTGGGCCAGCACTCTGTGCAGGCCAGCCCTCCTGTGTGGGCCAGCACTTCTGCATGGGCCAGCTCTCTGCTCGGGCCAGCTAGCCACACGGGCCAGCTTGCCTTCACCAGGAGGCCCCGGGGAATCAAACCCTGGGCCTCCTATATGGTAGACGGGAGCCCAATTGCTTGAGCCACATCCACTTCCCTGCACCATGGTGTTTGTTTTTTTTTTTAACCGGGAGATATCGGGTATCGAACCCCGGTCTCTCCATATGGTAGACGGACGCTGAACCTCTTGAGCCACATCCGTTTCCCATGCACCATGGTTTTTAATCCAGAAGATTAAAAGGAATCAGAATTGGAAAATTAATTTTGAATATCCTGCCTTCACCCTTAAAAACAAGATTCAAGAAAGTAGTCATTTTAGGGGGAGACTCTGTCTCCCTGGGTTATCTGAGTGGGGAGGGGCACTGTGTCTCTCGTGTGTAGGGGGTGGGATGGGAAGGGGGGTTTTGGGCGCATCTCGTGCCCACACTGGGGTCGTGTTTCTCTTGGTTTGTGCCACCTCCCACCGCCTTGCTCCTCCCGGGAAGGGCCTCCACCCCGCCCCCACCCCACCCCATCCCTGGGGCTGCGAGCACAATCCCATTGATTTGTACTGATTTCTCTGTCTCTTTCTGTCTATCTCTTTCTCTGAATCACCCACCCCCCCTCCGCCACAGCATGTGCAGGCACTGCCCCTACCCTTACCGGTTCAGTTTGTATCTGGTTTGTCTGCTGAGCTGTCAATGAAGAGACCCGTGTAATTATTCCCGAGCTTTACAATAAAAGTGTGAAAACTGGAAAAAAAAAAAAGAAAGAAAGTAGTTATTTTGATTGTGTTTGTCTAGGCATGTTCACCAGATTGATGCAGTACTATTGTCTCATCCCGACCCTCTCCACCTTGGTGCCCTCCCCTATGCTGTTGGAAAGTTGGGTCTGAACTGTGCGATCTATGCAACCATTCCTGTTTATAAAATGGGACAGATGTTCATGTATGATCTTTATCAGGTAATTTAAAAAGATTTGTTTTTCAATTTTAACACTCTTACAGGGGTCAGTTTTTAACCTTTCATTTGTGTTATTCTTTTAGTCTCGACACAATACAGAAGATTTCACGCTTTTTACATTAGATGATGTGGATGCAGCCTTTGATAAAATACAGCAGCTGAAATTCTCTCAGATTGTGAATTTGAAAGGTAAAAAATATTTCTAAAGCAAATAACTAGACTAGTAGATTTTAACTACTGAAAAATTCTGAGGAGAATTTGTTGTAAAAATTATAAGCACTTTGGTCTAAAGAATA
The DNA here is from genome assembly GCA_026826555.1 of Tolypeutes matacus. Lineage (NCBI taxonomy): Eukaryota > Metazoa > Chordata > Mammalia > Cingulata > Chlamyphoridae > Tolypeutes > Tolypeutes matacus. Next base: position 11,287,769 of record JAKSZT010053819.1, read on the forward strand.
AAAATTAGCCATTTTCTGCCTTTATAAGGAACTCTGAACATACCCCCAAATCATTTGGATTTTAAATATTCTAGACTGAATAGTAACAAAATGTTTAACTCAGACCTCTTCACATTTGACTTGGGAAAGACTTATTTAATTTTACTATGTGTAATGCAAAAAGGTGATTGTGACCTACACCTAGGAGCTCACAGCTAGGGTGAAGGGACAAGCTCAGGTGGGTAAATATAGTGATTGAAGTCAGTGAAGTGCTGTAACCACACAGAACAAAAAGCTACTGAATTCTTGAATTGGACATTAAAAAGTTTATTATTTAATTAGGTCAGAAAGTCATATATTCAGTTTATATTTATCATCTACAGGGAGAATTATATTAGGAATTTTCGTAAATTAAGATTCCTAGCATTGAAAGACTGGTGTAACATTGGACTCTGAAGTTTTATCCAAGAAGTACCAATGGTCTTAATAGTGTTGCTTGTACTTAATTTTTCTATAGGATAAATTCTTTAAAATAAATGAGGTTTGAAATGTTCTGTCAGGTTAGAGTTTTAGCATAAATGGAAACATTTGGTAACTGTGCATGTCTAGTATAAATATTTACCTTTATTAATTCATACTAAATAATTTAAAATGTACTAGCTTTTAAGTCCAGTCTCTAGCCTTGTATTTATAACCACAAATATCTCTGCAAGAGTACATAATAAAATGGCAACAGTGTTTGCTGCCAGTGAGGGAATAGAGTAGCTGGGGGACAGTAGTATGAGACTTGCTTTTTACTGTGTTCCTTTTTACTTTTGAATTTTGTATCACTGAGTATATCAACTATTAGAAAATAATTCAGAAATAAATAGCCTTTATTCATGGTTGTAAAAGAAGTCTGAGTATTGTCATTTCTTGACATAGGCAAAGGACATGGCTTATCTATCACACCTCTGCCAGCTGGACATATGATAGGTGGAACGATATGGAAAATAGTTAAAGATGGAGAAGAAGAAATTGTTTATGCAGTTGACTTCAACCACAAGAGGGAGATGTAGGTATATCGAGACAAAAGCTAAAGGAAATGCAATTGATGTTATTTCATTCTTTAGAGGGAAAATTAGAAACAAAGTTACTTTATTAACCAGATATCTAGAGCAATTTAAAAGCATCAAATAGTGAATATTTTCAAAATATCTTAATTATTTGCATTGTTAGGGAAAATGGTATGAAAGAGAAAATATACTTTAAAAGTTTACATGTAAGTACCCACTCTATAAAACAGATATCTCCCTGGATATGTTGCAAAGGAGATGATTATTTTTTACATCAAATTATAGTTTATATGCTCTTGACTTAATATTTAAAGGAACTTGTGGGGTTTTTTTGGTTGTTGTTTTTTGTTTGTACGTCAGTAATTACCACCTAATACAACTATAGTTAAAGTTAGATTCCTTGTAAAAGAGAATGCAGTAGTTATATATACTTCATCTTGTACTCACAGTGTTAACTATAAAATTGTTTGTGTGTTTTGTCTCATATATGCATCTTCATAACTATTTTGAATTAGATTACAGTGGCCTCAAGATCTTTTGTATCTTATGTTAAGAAATATTTAAGACAAATAAATTGAATTTTAGACTCTTGTTTTCACAGATTAATGAGGAAATGATGGTCATTTGAGTAAATGGTATTGGGGAGGTCATCCATTTTGGGAAAAAATAAGTTTGAGTCTTTACCATATACCATATAACAAAATAAATTTCAGATGGATTAGAATTAAATGTAAAATATAAAATATAAAAGGAAGAAATATTGGTGAAATTTATATCTGAGTTGGGAAACATTTTGTAAGGATAAAGGCATAAAAGCAAAAAAGGGAAAAAATTAGATCATTTTCAATTAAATACATTAATTTTTTTAAATGGTGGTATTCTTCTGGAAAGTATTTAGTGAGTTGGTTAGTCTTTCTGGTTGAGCCTTTCTGGAAAAGGCTAAACCTTTCTGGAAAGACATTTAGAAATACTGCATATTTCAATAAAGACATTTCTAAGGATGTGTCCTAATGAAACACTCAGATTCAATTGAAGCTTTCTGCAAAATTGTTCTTTGTTTTTATAAAGGCAAAAATAGCAGTAATCTAAATATCAATAAAGGGAAATGATTATATATAAATATAGGACAGATACAATACAAAGTTTTTTATAATCATTAAAAATTAGGTTTAGAAAAAAATTTTGATGTCATGGGAAAAAAACAGGATATAGAACTGAGTTTCATAGGCTATAAACATTAAAAAAAAACTGTAAAATATATGTGTTTACACACACACAGAGAAAAACTTCTTTATATGCAGAAAAGGAAATACAGCAAAATGTCATTATATTGATTAACTCTGAGTGATGGTACTCTGAAAGATTTTTGAATTTTCCATTTTCAAATCAAGATGTGCAACAGTAGTTATAATGAGGGGAAGGAAAAAATCCTTATGAAGAAGTTGCTTATCTTTTAAGTAAGATAAGTATTATTGTAATTTGAAGTGATGTAAAATGTTCATCTTTTTAAACTTTTTTTATAGACATTTAAATGGATGTTCCCTGGAAATGCTAAGCAGACCCTCCTTACTTATCACAGATTCATTTAATGCTACTTATGTGCAGCCTAGGCGAAAACAGAGGGATGAGCAACTTCTGAGTATGTATTAGATAATGTCCTTTTTAAAGAGCAATAAAAGTGCATGATATTATAAATTGTTGTGGATTCTCTTGTGTTGAACACTTTTTGATCATAAGAGATTGGCTAACTCTAGTATTAAAAAAAAAACAAAACCATGTGATCACATTAATATTTTATATAACAAAATGCTTAAGCTTGTTTTAATTTAACTTTTGTGGAATAAAGATTGCCTTTTCCCTGCCATCCAACACATAGCTAGCTATCCCTGGCACTCACTGTTATAAGTCTAGAGAATTCCAGAATGTATTAAGACATCATATAAATCTATTAGAAAAATACTTAGACTCTAAAAGAAAAATGAACAAACAAGAAAAACTAATTTGGTGTTGGGTGTTTAATACCATAACCTAGTAGTCTGGGTTCTAAAGAGGTGCCTCTGGGTCATTGCTACTTGATTCTGCTTTGATTAGAGCTGCTTTACTATTATTTTCTTTTTTTATAGGCCACATAGGATTTCAACAAGGAAAACTGGATTCTACTTTTAAAAATATTTGAAATCATTGCCTTAACCTATCTACTTAAAAATATATAGCTTGTATACTATATTACACTAACTTTAAAAATTATTATTATATATTAGAGGTTGGTTTTACCAAATATTTTCAAGCAGTCTTTCATCTAGAGCAAGGATATCTCTTTATAAAGATACTTTTTTATTGGAAGGGAATTTTGATCTATATTTTATTCTATAGATATATATGTATAAAAATATACATACACACATTAGAGGATTATTTATAACACAGTTCTTAGAGTGGACAGGTGAGATGGGTGGCTGGAAACCCCAGGCGGTTTGCCTTTGGCCTGGTCACCCATTTATCACACTGTATTGTACAAATATAATTTTTTATGTGTACTATGAGTTCAGAAGCACTGATTTATAATTTCTTAATGAAAAAAAATTGAGAGTTAAGGGTATTATTCTTCACTCCTATGAAGATATATTTAGAAGAATAAAAAGCAGTTATAATACTCTGAATGAAGTTATTTTATTTTGTACTTGACCAATTGCTTACTTGTAAATTATAGTCTTTATAGTAAAAATAGGGAGATAAAGTTATCTTTAATTTTGTTGCAAAGTATTGTTGTGTTCTATAGGGTTTTACATTCTTGTTTTCTAGCAAATGTTTTGGAAACACTTCGAGGTGATGGAAATGTATTAATAGCAGTGGACACTGCAGGCAGAGTTTTGGAACTTGCTCAACTTCTTGATCAAATTTGGAGAACTAAAGATGCAGGATTGGGTGTTTACTCATTGGCACTCCTAAATAATGTCAGTTATAATGTTGTGGAGTTTTCTAAGTCCCAGGTTTGTTTTCATGCTATTGTTTATAATAAAGAAGGTTGTTAAGAGTGATTGGGGCTTTGGAATATGTGTCTTAATTGCCCTTTTTACATTATTTTCCTGTTGAAGAGGTTAATAATAGCTAGAAATTATTAACTGTTTACTGCTCTGTGTGCTTTACATTTATTATTTCATTTAATCATAAACTCTCTGTGCAGTAGTCTTTATTTTTGCCCCCATTTTACAGATTTGGCAACTTACTCCTCCAAGTCTTTGTGTTCCAGCCTGTATAGTGGGGACAAAAATAGAACCTACCTCACAGGTTATAAATGTTAGAATTCATTATTCTCTTTCTTTTGAATAAGTGCTTTCCTTTGACATAGAAATCTTGGGGGGTAAAATAGTCACTTAAAACTAAGTCAGTATTTAAATTGACTTAAAACTGAAACAATGCAAAATTGGATTATTTGGGATGAAAACTGGGGTGGGAGGATCTAAAGGGAAACAGGATTGAATTTTGTTGTATGCAGAAAATAAGTTGCTTGTCAAAATTTAAGTATTTCCTCAGCATCCAGTGGGAGAAAAGACTTAAACCAAGATAGACTTTGAACTCCTTAACTGTCATAGAATGCCTTGTAGATATATTATAGTACTTATAATTAACATAAAATCTTTCCCTTCTTTATTAGGTAGAATGGATGAGTGATAAATTGATGAGATGTTTTGAAGACAAAAGAAATAATCCGTTTCAGTTTCGCCATCTCTCTTTATGTCATGGTCTTTCTGACCTGGCTCGGGTACCTAGCCCCAAAGTTGTACTTGCCAGCCAACCTGATCTGGAATGTGGATTTTCAAGGGATCTCTTTATTCAGTGGTGTCAGGACCCTAAAAACTCAATCATCCTAACTTACAGAACTACTCCTGGGACTTTAGCACGCTTCCTAATTGATAACCCTTCTGAAAAAATTACAGAAATAGAGGTAAGCACTTGTATGTGAACTTTATCTTTTTTTTTATTTTGAACTTTATCTTAAAACTGATTGAGATATATTAAGCATGATGTATAAAAATCAGTGGTCAAAAATAAAACTTGAAGTTTTTTCAGGGTTTTTATAAGAATAACAGTAGAGAGCCTTTAAAACTCTCATTCTTGAACCTTTTTGTAGGAACCATACCCAGAGGGTATTCATATATACTGTATTCTCAATATTTCTTTGAAAAGTTCATTTCACCTCCTTTCCTTAATTGAAATCTGACTGTTTCCTAATTATGTTCTTTCCCCTGTTGCCCTCTCAAGTAAATAGTTTTTTCTCTTTCACAATCCATGTACCTTTAGTAGGGTAGGTATGCTTCTTGTTCTTTGTTGCAGTTTTCAAGCCATTTCTCCTCCCTCTTTTTTGCACTTCATGCTGCTAAACTTTACAACATGCTAATTTTTCTGACCTTTACTGACCTCTTGGGCATTCTCGGCCATTCATCGATGACTTTAGAAACTTGGTTCACAGCCTTTAAGTCCACCCATTCTCATGACTTCATTCTCAGTAACTTTAATATCCATGTGTATGATCTATCCCATTCCTTGGCCCTCTCACTTCCCTGACACCTTATTTCTTAATGATTTTTCCTCCGTACCACTCAGCCATCCATTTCCTCGATCATGCTGTTCACTCCCATGGTCATACTCTTAACTTTGTTACGATTGAACCATCTCCAACTCTCTACCTCAAGCATCCATCCCACGCTGATCTTATAGGTCACTTTCTCTGCTACTCCCATGCCAACAGTTCTTTGACTCCCTTAGGACTTTAAGTTCCTAAGTTCACTTTTGCTATCCTTCATTCTTCCAAGTTAGTGTCAGTGGTCCATCGTTATAATCGTTACTTTGCAAATACCTTTAACTCTTTTGAACCTCTTTCTGTTTATCATACTCACTTGGCGTTGCCTTGACCCTAGCTAAACCATTTACTTAGTCTGTCCTTGTACCCAAGCAGCTTTGTGTTACTGGATTTAAAAACACTAATGTGTGGACAGATTTCCTTTCACATTCATGATTCCACATCTTGAAAGAGCCCCTAGTACTAGCACTCAGCATTCTGTAGGATGATCCCATTCCTACTTTATTTAAAAGCAGTTTTATGGAGATATATTCACATACCATACATTCCATCCAAAGTGTACCATCAGTGGCTTTTAGTATAATCATAGTGTTGTGCATTCACTACCACAAAAAAATTTTAGAACAATTTCTTCTATACTCTTCTCCAAGCCTGTCTCTCCTTTTTCTTTCAGGTTCTAAGGCTTCCTTTAATATTTCCTGCAAAGGTAGATTCTTTTTTGCAAACTCTCTTAGTTTCTGTTTGTTTGTGAATATTTTATACTCACCTTCATATTTGAAGGACAATTTTGCTGGATAAAGAAATCTCGGCTGTCAGTTTTTCTCTTTCAGTGTCTTAACTGTATCATACCACTGTCTTCTCCCCTCCATGGTTTCTGAAGAGAAATCTGTGCTAAGTCTTACTGGACATCCCTTGTACGTGATGGTTTGCTTCTCCCTTGTTGCTCAAGACATGGCCCAAGAAAAGGAATATATCAAAGCCCCAGAAGAGATACAGAATTTGAGTAGAGCTAATCAGTGAGATGTGCACAAATTTCCAAAATCAAATTAATGAGTTGAAAGACAATATGGTTAAAGAGATAAATGACATCAAGAAGACATTGAGTGAGCACAAAGTAGAACTTGAAATCTTGAACAGAAAAGTAACAGAGCTCATGGGAATGAAAGACACAATAGGTGAGATCAAAACCACATTTGGGGAGAAGAGAAGGGAATTTCTCTGTCTTTGACATTTGACATTTGACATTCTGAGTAGTATGTGTCTTGGAGTAGGTCTATTCGGATTTATTCTGATTGGGGGATGGTGTGCTTCTTGGACATGTAAGTTCATTTCTTTCGTGAGAGCTGGGAAATTTTCAGCTATGATTTCCTCAAATACTCTTTCTGCCCCTTTTCCCTTCTCTTCTCCTTCTGGAACTCCCATGTTGTTGCGATTTGTGTTGTCATTCAACTCTCTGAGCTCCTGCTCAATTTTTTCCATTCTTTCTCTCTCTTTTCTCTCTTCAGTTTTAGCTGTTCTGTCTTCAGTATCACTTATTCTTCTATCATTTCGAGTCTGCTTTTGTATGCCTCTAATGTGTTTTGTATGCCTCTAATGAAAGACCTATTGTGTCTTTCATTCCCATGAGCTCTGTTACTTTTCTTTTCAGGATTTCAAATTCTACTTTGTGCTCACTCAATGTCTCCTTGATGTCATTTATCTCTTTAATTACATTGTCTTTCAACTCATTAATTTGATTTTGGACATCTGTGCACATCTCACTGATTAGCTCTACTCAAATTCTGCATCTCTTCTGGGGCTTTGATATATTCCTTTTCTTGGGCCATGTCTTCTATTTTCTTAGTATGGCTTGTAATTTTTTTGCTGATATCTAGACATCTGATGAGGATGTAGTTTACTCAGATGCATAATTTCTTTCCCTTTTGTAAGGACTTAGTGGCAGGAGGCTGTGTGTTACCACTGCTCCTTGATTCTTGGCTCAGCCTGGATTGTTAGGATTGTCCTGCTGGTTGCTCAAAACTGGGCACTGGACCCAGTAATTGGTTGTAGAGTGGCTTCCTAGGGTCTTTGGGATGGAGGCTGTAGAGGCCAGAAAAAGCCTCTCCTACTTATTTTTAATTTTCTTGCATGCATCTCCTTGGTCTGCCAGCAGATGGCGCCATTTGGCAGCCCTCTCAGTTGAATGCCTGGTCGGAGTGTATTTGTTGTAGCAGACAGGATCAATGTGATAGAGCTTCCTGTCTGGAGGCTATGAGACTTGTAATTCAAACTTTCTCTGAGACAGTTCTCCAGCCTTCTCTGGCAGCCCCTTCCCTTTTCCTGGGTCGGAAATATTTCCACTCCCCTCTGAGTCCTCAACAATCAGTCCCTGTATATAGAGGAGGTGATTGGGAGGGTTGTATATCTTTAGCCCCTTGGCGGCACCAAGGCAAACAATGGCACAGCCATACTAGGCCTGGAAGGGCTCCTGGAACACAGCAGACCAAATCTGTGAGTCAAAAGCTGACTCAGCCTTAGGCTGTGCCCCTCGGTCTCCTCTTTCCGGGGGTGGTAGATCCCTGGAGCCCCCTTTGTCTGTAGTTGCAGGCCCAGAGGCCTGAGAATTCTAAAGTGTATTGAATTCTAAAGAGTATGGGGGATGGTGCCGACAGCAGCAGCTGCTGGTTTCAACTCACAGTTCTGTTGTTGCGATTTCCCTTCTTTGTCCCTCTTTCCTCTGGGCAGTGTCTAGCCTTTGCCTGGTGTCCTAAACCCTAGAAGATCTTTTTCTGGGCTGTTTCAGCCTGTCCTCGGGCTATTTTTCTGGAGAAGAACTAGAACAATTTCATTACTGCAAAAAGAAAAACTCCACACCCCTTAGCAGTCACCTCTCAATCCCTCTATCTTTCCTCAGCCCTACATAACCACTAATCTAATTCTGTCTTTATAAATCGATTTATATTTATGTTTTATATAAATGGAATAGTACAATATATAGTACTTTGTGTCTGGTTTCTTTTGTTAGCATGTTTTTTGTTTTGTTTTGTTTTTTTTGCCTGATATTAACAACTTGTAACATTAACATATATTTGTTGAATTTCAAAGGAAAACAGTCTTATATATGCAATATTATCCATATTCATATTTCACATGAGGTTTCACTATGCTCTACAGTCCCATGTTACATTTTTTAGCTTTCATTCTAGTAATATAGATGACCTTAGACTTTCCCTTTCAAGTACTGTCATCCCATATAATAGCAATGCTAGTTACAAACACTGTGATGTGCTTTCACCTTTTCTATTCCTTTCCAAAAATTATCAAACAACCTTTTTGAAATCAGTCCTCCATAGTGGCTGTACCTTTCTATAGTCCCACCAACAGTGAATTAGTGTTCCTATCTCTTCACATCCTCTCCAATATTTGTAATTTACTGTCTTTTTAATAGTGGCCATTCGGATAGGTGTGAAATGATATCGCATTGTAGCTTTGATCTGATTTTTCTTAATGGCTAGTGATGTTAAACTTCTTTTCATGTGTTTTTTTCACCATTTGTATTTCTTTGGACAAATGTCTAAGTCTTTTGCCCACTTTTTAATTGGGTTGTTTGCCTTTTTATTGTTCAGTTGTAGCATCTCCCTATAGGTCATGGATAGTAAACCCTTATCAGATATGTGATTTCCAAATATTTTCTAATGTTGAGTCGGCTGCCTTTTCACCCTTTTGACAAAGTCCTTTGAGGTGCAAAAGTGTTTAATTTTGAGGTGGTTTCATTTCTCTATTTTTTCTTTTGTTGCTCATCCTTTGGGTGTAAGGTCCAAGAAACCACCATCTACCACAAGGTCTTTAAGATGTTTCCCTACATTTTTTTCTAGTAGTTTTATGGTCCTGGCTTTTATATGTAGGTCTTTGATTTATTTTGAATTGATTCTTGTGTAGGGAATTGGATAGGGGTCTTCTTTCATTTTTTGGTTATGGGTATCTAGTTCTCCCAACACTAATTATTGAAGAGACTGCTTTGTCCCAGTAACTTGGACTTGATAGGTTTATCAATAACCAGTTGGCTGTAGAGGTGAGGGTTTATTTCTGGATTTTCAATTCTATTCTACTGATCAATGTGTCTATCTTTATGCTATTTATTTACTTTTTTGTTTTTAAAGATTTATTTTATTTATTTATTCCTACCCCCATTGTTGTTTTGCGCTTGCTGTGTGCTCTCTGTGTCCATTTGCTGTGTGTTCTCGGTGTCTGCTAGACTTCTCATTAGGAGGCACTGGGAACTGAACCTGGGACCTCCAGTGTGGGAGAGAGGCGCTAAATAGCTTAAGCCACCTCATCTCCCTGCTTTGTTGTGTCAGCTCGCTGTGCTTGCCCATCATGCCAGCTTGCTGTCTTGCTTGTCTTCTCCAGGAGGCACTGGGAACTGAACCCAGGACCTCTCATGTGGTAGGCGGGAGCTCGGTCACTTGAGCCACATCCACTTCCTGACCATGCTGTTTTGAACACTGTAGCTTTGCTATATGTTTCAAGGTCAGGCAGTAAAATTCCTCCCACATTGCCCTTCTTTTTTACGATGCTTTTGGCTATTCGAGTGCACTTCCCCTTCCAAATAATTTGGTAATTGCCTTTTCAATTTCTGTAAAGTAGGCTGTTAGAATTTTTATTGTTATTGCATTGAATCTATACTATATATCAGTGTGGGTAGGATTGACATCTTCACCATATTTAGTCTTCCAGTCCATGAACACGGAATGTCCTTCCGTTTAGGGCCTTTTTGATTTCTTTCTTTCTTTTTTAAATATATATATATTTTTATAGAAGTTGTCAACTTATAAAAAAATCGTACACGTGTGTTGAATTCCTATACAGCAACCCTTCATCAACACACCACACCATTGTAGAATGTTTGTTACAGATTATGAGATATCATCATCAGACTGTTACCACTAATTATGGTCCATAGTATACATTTGGCATATTTTTTGCATACTCCTATATTATTAACAAAGTACATCTTTGGCATTGATGCAAAACTATTACAGTATTCTGTTAACTATAGTCCATAGGTTACATTAATTGTATTTTTCCTATGGTTCTCCACATTCCCACCACTCTGCAATAGTTACATACTTCTGTTCTAGTTCACAGAAGGATATTCTTGCATTTGTACTATTAACCACAATTCTCATCTACCTCTGGGTTCACTGTGTTATTCAGTCTCTAGATTATTCTCTAGCTTTCTTTCAATTGACATTTACATCCCTTGACTACCCTTTTCTTCTCTGATTTCTTTTTGTGTTGTTTTGTAGTTTCCTGAATATAGGTCTTGTACATCTTTGGTTAAATTGATTCCTAGGTATTTGAGTCTTTTTGTTATTGTAAATGGAATATTTTTCCTGATTTCTTCCTCAGATCGTTTTATACTATGTACAGAAACGTTTCTGATTTTTGTATGTTGATTTTATATTCTGCTACTTTGATGAACGTGTTTATTAGTTTAAGTAGCTTTGTCCTAGACATTTCATAATGCTCTCAATATAGGATCATGTCATCTGTGAATAGTGAGAGTTTTTACTTCCTCTTTTCCTCTTTGGATGCCTTTTATTTTATTTTATTTCTTATCTAATTGCTCTAGAAAGAACTTCTAGCACAATATTGAATAGCAGTGGTGACAGTGGGCATCCTTGTCTTGTCTTAGAGGGAAAGCTTTCAACCTTTCCCCATTGAATATGATGTTGGCTGTGGGTTTTTCATATATGCCCTTTATTACATTGAGGAACTTTCCCTCTATTCCTGTCTTTCAAAGTGTTTTTATCAAGAAATGATGCTGGATTTGGTCGAATGACTTTTCTGCATCTGCATGGATCAAGATGATCATGTGGTTATTTTCCTTCAATCTGTTAATGGTGGTGTATTACATTAATTGATTTTCTTATGTTGAACTACCGTTGCATACCAGGAATGACTCCCACTTGGTCTTGATATATAATTCTTTTGATATTCTGTTAGATTCTATTTTGTTGAGAATTTTTGCATCTATGTTCATTAGAGAGATTGGGCCGTAATTTTCTTTTCTTGTAGTGTCTTTATCTGGCTTGGGTATTATGGTGATGTTGGCTTCATAAAATGTGCTGGGTAATTTTCCTCCTCTTCAGTGTTTTGAAAGAGTTTAAACAGTATTCGTGTTAATTCTTTTCGAAATGCTTGGTAGAAATCGCCTTTGATGCCATCTGGTCCTGGACTTTTCTTTGTTGGGAGATTTTTGATGACTGATTAAATCTCTTTAAATGTGATTGGTTTGTTAAGGTCTTGTATTTCTTGTAGAGTCAATATAGGTTGTTTGTGCATTTCTAGGAATTTGTCCATTTCATCTAGGTTGTCTAGTTTGTTGGCATACAGTTTCTTATAATATCCTCTAACGGTTTTTAAAAAATATTTCTATGGGGTTTATTTATTTGCATCTTCTCTTTTTTTTTTTTTCTTTGTTTGTCTAGCTAAAAGTTTGTCAATTTTATTGATCTCAGAGAACCAGCTTTTGGTTTTGTTGATTTTCTCTATTTCTTTCTTTTTTTTGTTCTCAATTTCATTTATTTCTGCTCTAATCTTTATTATTTCTTTCTTTCTGCTTGCTTTGGGATTTGTTTGCTGTTCTTTTTCTAGTTTCTCTAGTTCAGTTAAATCTTTGAGGTTAGCTCTTTCTTCTTTTTAAAAATAGGCATCTAGGGCTATAAATTTCCCTCTTAAGACTGCCTTCACTTTATCCCATAAGTTTTGATAAGTTGTGTTCTCGTTTTCACTTTCTCAATATATTTACTGATTTCGCTTGCAATTTCTTCTTTTTTATTTAAGATTTTATTTATTTATTCATTTATCCCCCCCCTTGCTGCTTGTGCTCGCTGGGTCAGCTAACCACGCCGTGCGGGCGGGCTTGCCTTCACCAGGAGGCCCCGGGAACCGGGAACCGAACCCGGGGCCTCCCACATGGTAAACGGGAGCCCTACTGATTGAGCCACAGCCGCTTCCCTGCAATTTCTTCTTTGACCCATTGATTATTTAGGAGTGGGTTGTTTGGCCTCCATACATTTGTGAATTTACCCTTTTCCTGTCTATTATTGATTTCCAGTTTCATTCCATTATGAACTAAGGAGGTGCTTTGTATAATTTCAATCATGGGGGTGGTAAGCATTTTGTTAAAATTTACTTGGGAGTAAGAAAGACATCTGTAAAAGTTTCTAATATAATAAAAACAATGACACTATTTTCTAAATGAAACTTATTTTAAAGTAAGCTACTAAGGCAAATATGGGATGCCAGATCTAAAGATGTAAATCATTCATTCATTCTATATATTAGAATCACTTGATTCTAATTTATTATTTTGTTTTTTTTTTGAATTAAAAAAATTTTTTGTTACTATTTATTTTGAAATATTTTCAAACAACGCAAAAGTTGCAAAAATAGTACAAGATTGCCTGATTGTCAACATTTTACCATATTTGCTTTATCACTTCTTTTTATATATATATACACACACACACACATTCAATATTACATGTTTTTTTCTGAACCATTTAAAAGTAGCAGATATGCTTCATTACCCTAAACACTGCAGTGTATATTACCTAGAAACAAGGTCATACTCCTGCAAAACCATGGTAAATCCATGGAAATCAGGAATATAAACATTGATACCATACTACCATTTAATCCACTGATTGCCCCAGCTGTGTCCTTTATCATTACCCTTTCCATTTTTTTCCAGGAGCCCATGCATGATTACATATTGCATTTAATTATGATGAGTATTGGTAATTTTGAAATGTATATATTCTGTTTTTTTTTTCCTATTCATATAAGATATATGTATGATTTTTTTTTAAAAAAGAAAGAACTAGGACCAAATTATCCATGTATTCTGAAGTGTGCTTTTTCCATTTGAGTCTTTCTTGAAAAGTATAAGTATATATAAATCTACCTTATATAGTACTCAGTATATTATAAACACTCCAATATTTTTTAATAAATGAATGAATTCTTTTTTGTAGTTGTACATTGTTTTTCTGTACTGTGATTTATTTAATACAGTGTTCTCAAAAGTATGATGCAAGGATCCCAGGGGGTCCCTGAGACCTTTTCTGGCCACGAGGTCAAATCTATTTTTCATAATAATAAGATATTATTTGCCTTTTCAACTGTGCCAACATTTATACTGATGAGCAAAACAAATGGTAAAAGTGCTGGAACCTTAGCATAAATTAAGGTGATGACATCAGACTGTACTAGTGGTCACCATGTTTGTCACCAGCCACTACATACTTGTATTTAAAAAAATGCCGGTTTCAATTAAGAATGTCCTTGATGAAGCAGTATAAAGTTATTAATTTTATTAAATTCTTTTAATAAAAGGTTTTTCTTTAATAATCTGTATGACAAATTGGAAACTATTCATAAAGCACTTCTATTGCATACTGAAGTACATGGTTGTCTCAGAAAAGCACTAGTGTGATTGAGTTGTGAGCTAAACTAGCCTCTTTTTTATCAGAACACCATTTTTACTTGAAATAATAACAGACAAGCAAACTATGGTTATTCAGACTTGAGAATTTGGCAGACATTTTCTCAAAAAATGAATAAATTGGGTCCGTACTTCAAGAAAAATAATTGACCACATTTGTTGCCAATGATACAATTCAAGCTTTCAAGTGAAAATAAGAATTTTAGAAGACTTGTATCTGTTCCTGTGAGCTTAACAGCCTAAACTTAAAGACTTTTCTGATGAAAACGGTGGTCATATTTGTGAATGTGGTTTTTTATGGTTAACATTTGGAAGATCTACATAACTTGGTAAACCAATATTTTCCAAATAACCATACATGATGTTGTAAAATAATGCTTGATTAAAAGACCCATTCAAAGTACAAAATAGATCTATGAATATTGATGTAATAGAGTACAAAAAGTTTATTGATAAGGTTTCAGATTCCGCATTATAACTAACCTTTAACATCCTACTACTTTAACCCAAGCAACATATGGCAGGAGACTGAAAGCAGAAGCAGATGTGTGAATCCAGCTATCTTCTCTTGAGCCAGACATTAAAGAGATTTGTAGAAATGTAAAACAGTACTATACTTCCTGCTGATTTGGGGGCGGGGGGTGGGGTGGAGGGCGTTGGAGAATATAATTGTTTTTCATAAAAATATGTTAATGTTATGGGTTCTTTTTTCTTTTTTCTTTTTTTTAAAGGAGGTACTAGGGATTGAGCCTGGGACCTTGTACATGGGAAGCAAGGGCTCAACCACTGAGCTACAACCACCCCCCCATTATTTTTTTAAAAAATATTTAAAAAATTTCTGTTTTAGTTTCTGATATGTTTATGATAAATTAATCAACAACAACAACAAAAAGAAAGTTTTTTTGGATTCTTGGTAATTTTTATTTCTGCAATCAAAAAGTTTGAGGACCACTAAGTTAAACATTCCATGTTATTTTAAAGTTTTATCCAGTTTTTCACTGTTACAAACAATTGCTGCAATGTGTTGTTTTTTTTTTTTTTCCCATACGGATGTGATTGTTTAAGAAGAGTAAGAATAAGTTCCTGGAAGTAGAAATACTGTGACAAATGACAGGCACATTTTTATTTCAGATTTTGGCAAATTGTCTTCTAACATAGTTACACTAGTTTTCCCAAAGATAGTGAATGGTGGGTGACTAGTAATTAACTTTCCAATCTGATAGATAAAAAATGTTTTTGCATTTTTAAAAAAACATTAGGGAAATTAGACATCTTTTCGTGGATATTAGTTATTTCTATTTTTATTTTGTAAATTACCTGTATATGTATTTTATATTTTTTGATGTGTTGATCATTTTCTTAACTGGCTTGGAAGAGTTCTTAAGAAAAAGTGGCTTATGATTGCCATAATGCTGTAAATATTTTTTTCTCAGTTTCTTTTGTTGTTATGGCACTTAAAATGCCAAAAAGAGATTTTAAGTTTTTTCATGTTGCCAGATTTTTTTCATCTTTTCCTTTTTGGCTTTTGGGATTTATTTCATACATAGACCTCACCTAATCCAAATTATAAAAAATACTTATCTGTGTTTTCTTTTCCTGATTGGTGATTTTTTACCAGTTTGATTTAAATTAAACCCATCCTAGAAATGTGACAGCTCAATTTTAGTACTAAACTAAATAGGATCTATAATTGCATGTAATGGAAACTTGAATAATTTCAGAGGAAAATTTAGTTTAAAGATGACGAATCAATTTAGAGGTATCATGTATCTCACACCCTGCTGCCTTAACACCCTAATATTCAAATTTCCTTTTGTTTCTTATTTTTCTTGAGTTGCGGAAACGTGTGAAGCTTGAAGGGAAAGAACTTGAAGAATACTTGGAGAAAGAGAAGCTAAAGAAAGAAGCTGCTAAAAAACTTGAGCAGTCAAAAGAGTGAGTTATTTCCAGACAGATTTTAAGTTCACGTATATAATTTGAGAAGAATTTATTTCTAATACTTCAAAGTATCTAATTGGAAGTATTTAA
The DNA here is from genome assembly GCA_026826555.1 of Tolypeutes matacus. Taxonomy (NCBI): domain Eukaryota; kingdom Metazoa; phylum Chordata; class Mammalia; order Cingulata; family Chlamyphoridae; genus Tolypeutes; species Tolypeutes matacus. The sequence continues at coordinate 11,303,907 of JAKSZT010053819.1, forward strand.
ATTTTCTTTAGACTTCATTATTTTTGTTATAAAAGACATCTTTCTAATGGTGCTAGGATACCAAATTCTTTCAGTGCTATTTGTATGTATTTATTAACTGTTAGTTAATGTTAAGTTTTATAAAGTATCAGCCTAATAATATTGAATATTTTTATATTATCATAGAATTAGTAAATCTTATGAATATTAATTCAGTAATAATTTTATAGATATTAATTCAAAATCACTTTGGGACTTCACAACCTTCATCTACTCCAAAATCCTCTTAGGGCAGATATAGATTCCAGTGATGAGAGTGACGTTGAAGAAGATATTGACCAGCCATCAGCTCATAAGACTAAACATGACCTGATGATGAAAGGTGAAGGTAGTCGTAAAGGAAGTTTCTTCAAACAAGCTAAAAAGTCTTATCCTATGTTTCCTGCCCCAGAAGAAAGAATTAAATGGGATGAATATGGAGAGATTATCAAGTATGTAAGCAAAACAAACTTTTCTTTTTTACAAGTTGAAGATAAGAACTGTGTTATCATTTGAGCTCAGTGAATTTGGTCTTTCTGGACATTTTGTACTTTGTTAGTTTCTGAGTCCCTCAGCTTGAACAATAGAGAAAACTTGGAGTTCGAAATATAAAGCCTAAAGAATGAATACTAAGGAAAAACTAGTAGTTTTATTACTTAGATGTGTGAGAAAGGTTTACAAAAGATGATCAAGATTTTTATTTTTTCTGCTTAAAAAGACGTGTAAGGGACATACATTGGAGAAAGACATAGTATAGGAAGAATTTTGGATTGTTGGTGGGTGTGTTAAGTTTGAGAAATAGATTATGTCTCAAATAGTTGAGCATGAGTGGAACCATGGAAAATCTATAAAATCTATACCCACTATTGGAAAAACCATTGAAATCACATGTTCTAATCACAAATCTGAAAACACTACTGTCCTGTGTAAAAATCCAGGGTCTAGTTGCCTTCTGGGTAAATGTCAAATGCCTTAGCATACTGCACGATGCGTTTTGTGATCTGGTTCCTCCCTGCTCTTCTAGACTTATTTCCTGTTATGTCAGTGTTTGTTCTCCACTCTGGGTGTACCAACTTTTTCAGTTTCCTTCTCAGCTTTTTCATGTCATTTCTCTATATGTTTTTGATTCAGCCCTGTTCCACTTCCCATCCCACATTTCCAGGCTGCTGAATCTGGCCTTTAACTCCTGGAAATCTTTCCTGATTTTATGTTGCCACCTCAATACAGTTAAGACCTTCTCCTGTACTTCCTTTGTACTCCCATAATGCCGTATTGAACATATAGTGGACTATGTCTTTCTTGAATTTAATTAGTAGAATTTCATTTTCTTCCTTGCCCTTCAAAGAAAAAATAAAAAATATAGAGGAAGAAGAACAATTTAAAAAGCATTGGTTAATTTGCTTGCCAATCTGTTTAGAATATAGACAATGCTTTTTAGTTTCAATTTTCCTATCTGGAAAATGGGGATAAGAATTAAATAAAGTTTGTGTTTTTAAGGCACTTAGCACAGCACCTGACTCATAGTAAATGTACTTTAAGTGGTTGCTACTGCTCTTGTTATTATGTGGATTACAGTTGGAGATATTGGGCTCCAGAGGCCAAGAAGCTGCTGCAGCAATCTGGGTTTTGGGTAATGGAAGCCTGGATTCCCAGAGGAGTCTGAGAAAGAAAGTTTAAAAAAAAAAAAAAAAAGTAAAAAAAAATTTATTTTAACATATAACTCTCTGATATTGGAAGTAAAGATGAGAAGATAGATGTTGTGTTAATAGTACATTGAGCTAAAGATGAAGATTTTTGAGGGAGCTAATGATATTTTTTATCTTAGTCATCTCTGTCATGTCCAAATTGAGAGTCATCTGCTTTATTTGGGCAGAGAGGAAATAACTGGGGGTCTTAAAGGAGATCAAAGGATGTTTGAGGTTTATAGCCATTGGGAGTTGACTGCAGAAATTGAATAAAAGGATTAGTGAAAAGACTGCATGTAGGGCCAGGTTACAGTTGCTAATAACCCCACTTAACAGGTTTCTGTGTCCTCTAATAGTATTTGTGATAGCCACTAAGATCTAGATGACCTGTCTAGGGTCCTTTCACTAGCCCACGTGGTGATTTTTAAAGAACATACCTTAATTGCATTGGCTTTGCATCAAGTCTATATTTAATTCTTGAGATACATGAAGAATAATCTAAAAATTATGATACCCACTAGCTGGTTACATATATTATATAATATTACATTGCTTGTTACTACTTGTAATTAGAGATTTATTATTTAGACCAGAGGATTTCTTAGTGCCGGAACTTCAAGCTACTGAGGAAGAAAAAAGCAAATTGGAGTCAGGCTTGACAAATGGAGATGAGCCCATGGATCAGGATTTATCTGATGTTCCTACCAAGTGTATTTCTATGACAGAGTCTATTGAAATAAAGTAAGTACTTTTGTGGCATTTTGGGAATAGATTACAAGGTAAAATTTAAAGCACTTGTATTATATAATTTACCTTGTTTCAAAAGTGAAATTTTTGAATATCCTTTTTAAAAATTATTTTTTTTCCTGAAAAGACTTTTGAAGTATGGTGGTATTTTCTCTTCTTTATGATATTTGAATGCCAGAGTATCAGAGATAATGGAATTCGTGGTAGGAAGGGGGTTAAACATTAAATTGTACATTTATATGAAGAAATATTATTTCTGACCTTTCTAATTGCAGGTGAAAAAGAATAGTGCATCTCAAGTTTAATTTTTCTTAGCAAGTGCTTACTTCATAAAATACACTCCTTGACTTAAACATTAACATTAATACTAGTGACTTAAATATTAGTACTCTAATGTCTTAAAAGCACTGTTGTCATCTGAAGTAGTTAGGAAACCCAGCAATAATACCAGTAAATGATGATTTTGGAAAATTTTTAGGTCATCAGCAAAATGGTTTATTTTTTCATTGATATTATTTAGAATATAGTCTCAGGTATAGCTAAGATCTAAATAATACACATTAATGATACAACATATGTGTATTCCTCAATCCTCATTTTAAAATATTTTGCATACATTTCTTTCCTGGTGATAAAAATCATTAAAAACCTAGTTTCAAAATTGACTGGTAGGAAAAGTAAGCTTTAATAATCATGTCTAATTACAGAGCCAGGGTCACTTACATAGACTATGAAGGACGATCTGATGGCGATTCCATTAAAAAAATCATTAATCAGATGAAACCACGACAGTTGATCATTGTCCATGGACCGCCAGAAGCCAGTCAAGATCTCGCAGAGTGCTGCCGTGCATTTGGTGGGAAAGATATTAAAGTGTATATGCCAAAGCTACATGAAACAGTTGATGCCACTAGTGAAACTCACATCTACCAGGTAAATATGCTAGCATTTAAGCCACACAGAAAGAAGTGCTTTTTGTTGCAGATTAATACAGATACATTAGGGATACAGTGGTGAGTGAGATGGACATAGTCCCCTGCTCTAGCAGACCTTATAGTCTATAGGGCTTATAACAAGAAATTAGCACTTATCACACTGTTATACCTCTGATAGGGAAAATATAGGATGCTATGAGTGTATAAATAGGGCCCCAACCCAAATTTGGAGAAATAGAGGTTTCTCTGGGGGAATTGATAGCTAAGCTGAATCTTATTTTTTTTTTTTTACTTTAAATATATATATATATATTTTTTAAGATACTTAGATTACGCAAATGTTACACAAAAAATATAGGGATTCCCATATGCCCTGCTCCCCATACCTCCCACATAAACAACGTCCTTCATTAGTGTGGCACATTCATTGCATTTGATAAATGCAAATGGACCATAGTTCACATTGTAGTTTACACTCTCTCCCACACAATTCTGCAGGCTATGGGAAGATATATAATGGCCTATATCTGTCACTGCAATGCCATTCAGGACGATTCCCAAGTCCTGAAAAAGCCCCTGTATTACACCTGTCTTTCCCTTCCCCTTCCCCTAGAGCCTCCAGTGGCCACTGCCTCCACATCAATGCTGTAATTTCTTCTATTGCTAGAATCATGACAAGTCTGTAGTAGGATATCAGTAAGTCCACTCTAGTTCATAGTTCATTCTCCAATCCCGAAGATTCTGGGATAGTGATGTCCACTCTACCTCTGATCAAGAGGGGTCTTCGATCCCAGGCTGTATGGGACTCTCTTGCTTGCAATTGTAGGCTTTCTCATTTCCTTGGTATGGTGGTTGTAAATCTTCAACTCCTTGTTAGTTGTCCTGGGTGAGTCCAATGAACTGGACAGTAGGTGTTGCAACTCCACTGAGGCTCAGGGCCCAGCTGGCACACGGACAGCCCAAAGATTCAAGTCTCTTGGATGTACATCTACCAACTGCAGCACCAAGTATAGGTTCAAATAGAAGGGAGAGATGAGCCATGTGTAGGAACGCCATAACTGAGTCCAACTGTGTCACTTTCAGGAGCACAAACTCCAAAGTAAGAGCCTACTGGCAAGGCACCAGACCCCGGAACCATCTGCCCTGACCATAGGACCTGAGTGTCTTCAGGGCCCTCAGGAGCCCCACTGTTTGTGGTAGTATCCACTTTGGCAGTCTATGAGATCCTGCTGAGATGTGCATAAGTGTTACCTCTGGGATGATCTCCTGACTCACTTTGAAGTCTCTTAGCCATATAAACTCATTTATCTTTACCTTTTCCCCCTTTTATTCGAGTTCTTTTTCCAGTTGAATTGCTAGTTGGTGCTTGGTAGCAATCCCTCAGTGCCAGGGAAGCTCATCCCCGGGAGTCATGTCCCATGCTGCAGGGAAGGTAATGCATTCATATGCCGAGTTTGGCTTAGAGAGAGGCCACATTTCAGCAACAAGGAGGCAACTCTAGGCTCAGTTTCAATTTCAAGAGCAAAGGCTCACAAGCATAGTTGTCAATATCAAGGGCCCATCAGTGGACCATCCTGCTTCGTCAGTTATTGCCCCTACATTTGGGGGACGGTTGCTGCTCCATTAGAGAACATGACAGAGCTCTCCAGGATGGAAATTCAATATTCTCTCGGTTTTTGTGTGAATCTCCACCCACTGTGACAATGCCATGTGAACATTTGAATGCATTTATATACCTTATATGTATGTCCAGGTGAACTTCCTCCCATGTATTCCCCATCACTGATAGTCCACACCAATGATCATGCCCTGCCCCAGTCGTAACCCTTCTGTGATCTAAAGCTTCTTCAAAAGTGAAGCCAATAAAATAGCCAAATACACTTCATAGGAAAATGAAATAATAATGGTAGGTTTAAATATAAGAGATAAAATACATAAAAATTTAAAGAAAACTAAAAAGTTAAAAATTGGGATATTAAAAAATAATGAAGAAAAATAAATAAATAAATAAATAAATAAAGAGAAAAAAATATTAAAAAAAATTTTTTTTGACATTTTACTTTTCATCACTGTAATATTTGTTGTCCTATATGTACAGAGACATTTTCTTCCATTTATTCCCCAGTGTCTTACTTTTTTTCATTTTGTTTTCAAAGAAGTTTTAGGTCACAGTAAAGTCATATACAAAATACAGGGGAGTCCCATATACCCAACATCCTCCCCCTTTTCCCCCTTCCCATATTAATAACTTTTTATATGTGGATGGTACATTTATTACAACTGATATACAAATAGTGAAACATAGCTACTAACCATGGTCAATGGTTTACATTTTAGACTGTACACTTTTATAAATTTTGATGATATTTAATATGGCCTGTGTCCATCATTGCAAGATCATGTAGAATACTTCCATTGCCCACTAAATACCCCCTGTTTGATCTATTCTGTTCCTCCCTCTCTTTCCCCTCAGGGCCCACAGTGACCACCCAGCTTCACTCCTTGGATGACAAGATTCATAGTTACTTGCAATAACACTGAGATCTTAACACACTGGTTTGTCCTCCCCTACTAGGAACCACCCATGCTCTCGAGAGACTCCCACCCTTCTGTTTGAGAACATAATCGGTCCTCCCCAGGATGGGAGTCCAGCTCCTTCCCACTCATTACGTGGGTCTCCACCCACGGATACAACATATTATGACAAATGATCACTCGCACGCACACTCCCTAGAAACCTGCCCCAGATGTTCCCTGTCCCAAATACCCCCTCATCCAACACCCTAAACCAGTAGCTCTTCCTTGTCATATTGCCATAAGCATTCCCAGCTTTATACTTTCAACCACATACCCGCCAATCCCCAGTGTTCACCTGGTCCGGTCCCTCCCCCAACCCTTCCCCCAGTTCTGCGGACCATCCAACCCACCCTCCCCACTTTACCCACCTATCAGACCTGTACCACCCAACCCAATAGTATCACTACCCTCCTGTCATATCCCTTCAATGCCCAGCTCCTTATAGATGACACTCGTATGGGCCTTGGCTCATGACCTTCTTTTCCCTTTCTATTTCCTATAAACCTATCTCCTGACAATAGCTCTCTGAGTCAGCTCAATTTGCTTAATTCATATCAGAGAGGTCATGTAATAGTTGTTCTTCGATGTCTGGCTTGCGCTAAGGGGAATCTTAACAGATGTTTAGATGAATTGTCAGGTTTGGATATGGGGGAAGAGAGAAAGAATGTTCTTAGCAGTGGGAGCAACATTTGCAAAAGCCTAGAAGTGAGAGGAATGGTGAATTTTCAAGATTTCAAAAGTTTAATAACAATCCTTAGATGCCAAGGTTCTACTCTTAATTAAAAAAAAAAAAAAAGGGGGTATGTGTAGAAAACAGGAATATCACAGAGGAGAGATAGACTAATTTTTTTTTATTAGACTTGTCAGTTTTAATTTTTTAAAAAAAAATTTTTAAAGAAGCTTTAGATTACATAAATATTACCTAAAAAATATAAGGGATTCCCATATGCCCCACTCCCTCCCCTTCCCACACTTTCCCACATTAACAACATTCTTCACTAGTGTGTTTTTGTTACGATTGATGAACCCATATTGACTACTAACCATGGACTATAGTTTACATTATAGTTTACACTCTGTCCTGCACAATTTTGTAGGTCATGATAAAATATACTATGGCCTGTATCCGTCACTGCAATGTCATGCAGGACAAATCTAATGTCCAGAAAATGCCCCCCTATTTCACCTATTCTTTCCTCTACCATCCCTCAGAACCTCTGGTGGCCACTGCCTTTATATCAATGTTAAGAGTTCTTCCATTGGTAGAATAACAGTAAGTGTATAGTAGAATAATAATAAGTCTACTTTAGTCCATTGTTCATTCCCCAGTTTTGAGGATTTGGGGATGATAAGGCCCACTCTGCTTCTAATTGAAAAGGAGCTTAAATCCCATGGGGCAGATATATGGCGTTATCTTGCTTGCAGTTGCAGACATACTCTGTTCCTTGGGATGGGTGTTGTCTATCATCATCTCCTTGTTTCTTGGAGATGGACTAACTCTTAATTGGTAGTGGGAGATGGTATCAATTAAGGTTTCCCACAGGAGGTGATGTCTGTATTTGTTTGGAAAAGATGAACTGGAATTCACCAGGCAGAAAAGTCATTCTGGGCAGAGCAAGAGAATGCAGCATTTCAGGTATATGGAGGTGTGAAACGGCATGATATGTTCAGAAAGCTAGAAGCAGATATCAGAGTTATAAGAATCTCTAGTTTGGAAAGTAAACAGGGGCCCTAATGATCTTATTACAGGTCATTGTGAGTGAAAGATTTTCAAATTTTAAATGCACATTGCCAGAGTTAGTAAATGATAATAATAGATTATATTAAATTTGTTAACAATTTATACTTGGTGGATTTTATTTCTCCCTCTCCCCTTTGAATATCTAGGTGAGATTAAAAGACTCACTTGTCAGCTCCCTTCAGTTTTGTAAGGCAAAAGATGCTGAATTAGCTTGGATAGATGGTGTGTTAGACATGAGAGTTTCTAAAGTGGACACGGGAGTTATTTTAGAAGAAGGAGAGCTGAAGGATGATGGAGAAGACTCAGAAATGCAAGTGGACGCTCCTTCAGATTCTAGTGTTATAGCGCAACAAAAGGCCATGAAAAGCCTATTTGGAGATGATGAGAAAGAAACAGGTGAAGAAAGTGAGATCATTCCCACTTTGGAACCTTTGCCACCTCATGAGGTAAAAAAGCATGAGCCTTTTCTGTCTCTTCTTTTATATATATATATTTTAGGAGGTACTGGGGATTGAACCCGGAACCTTGTACCTGGGAGGCAGGTGCTCAACCATGGAGCTACACCTGCTTCCCCATCTCTAGTTTAATTTGGTATCCTTCTAATATTTTATATTTTTAACCATCTAAAATATGTGTCATGGAGGCTGATTTTAGAGTTTTTAAAAAGTTTGCTCAAGTTATGTTATTATGTGTGTACATGCATATATATCAGTCTGGTAATGGCTAGGGAATAACAAGTTAAAGGAAACCTTTAGCAAATCTTGGAAGTTACGTAATTACTTCATGATTGTTTTTTTTTTTTTTTCCAGAATAGATTTTTAAATATTATGTTTGATGATTGTGAGGCTTGCCTACCTGCCAACCAGGAGATTTGTAGTTTTCTAAGAACATCATAGTCTTGTACACATTTTTGTATCTTACCAGCTCAATTCAAATCACTTTTGGTTTTAATATAATTAGGAATCTTTTATTAAGTATAATACAATTCTAGTTTAGTATTTCCATGTTCTCAAGAGGTATCTAATTAATTAGCAAAGTTTTCAGGCTGTACTTAATTACCTTAAACTTACAACCATATTAAAACTGTAAGAATCCTACTTGCATATCTAGGGATGTCTTTAGCTCTTCTCTGAAATTGGGAATAGAGAGACAGTATCTGTCATTAGATTCCCTTCTAGTACTACTCTTTTGAAACTGGGAGGAGGAATTAAAATCTTTTTTCTCTCTGTGCTAAAGCTAGCACTCCCTCAGAGCAATTTCAAAGCAGCAGCATTAGGTTGAATCACATGCCTTTCTGATTCTAAAACCAGTGATGGCCATTGCATTCACTCTGAGGAAGAAGGGAAGATGGGAATGGGGTTAAGAAGAATCATCCTCTGAACTAAGCAAAGGGCTGGGATGTAGAAAATGAAGTTTTTAATTCATTTATGCCTACTGGCACTCTAGTTGACCCCCTTAAGTGAGTGAGTGAAGAGCATAACATTACCAAATGCCTTTCTCTGTCATTATAAGGCATGACTAATAAAATTGATTGTGAAACATTCAGAAAATGTGCAGGGCTTTGTAATATCAAATAATGAGGTAAAATTCAAAATAACAACTTGAAATGTGATTTACGTTCTTGAAATGATCTATCAAAAGACTTCAGGAGGGAATGGATGTGGCTCAAATGGTTGGTTGTCCGTCTCCCATGTGGAGGGACCCGGTTCGATCCCTGGGACCTCCCGGTAAAAAAAAAAAAGACTTCAGGAAATAATAGAAAATATCTTGTAGATCATTTGTTGTTTCACTTTATTTGGTATAATGATGTATCTGATGTTTTATTTGAAGTTATTTCTTTTCTTTTTGGCCTTTTCTAAGGTTCCCGGACATCAATCCGTTTTCATGAACGAACCAAGACTATCAGACTTTAAGCAAGTTCTTCTACGGGAGGGGATTCAAGCCGAATTTGTAGGAGGTGTACTTGTTTGCAACAATCTAGTAGCAGTCCGTAGAGTAAGTGTCTTTTTAATAAGGGCATAATTGAACAAATGCTTCTGATGTTATGTCAATTTGAATTCTGTATATCTTCATTGGTAATTTCACAAATCTGATCATCAGTAATTCATATTCATAATGATGACCTTGAAGGCTTAAAAGAGTGACTCTCAAAGAAATGATATATAATTTTATTGTAAATTTTTATTATTTGAATCCTGACATTTATATGTCTATGTAAAATTCATGACTTGAATATTATATCCATATTCTATGAGTCAGAGCAACTCATTCCCTGACCAATCATAAAGTAATTTATTTAATATATTTTGGTTATTATGTCTGCATAGTAATGAATAGAAAAATTTAAAGAATTTTTTCCCCCTTAATTTCTAGACTGAAACTGGACGCATTGGATTAGAAGGCTGCCTTTGTCAAGATTTTTATAGGATAAGAGACCTTTTATATGAACAGTATGCCATTGTGTAAAGGACATGATGTCAAGAAGTATCTGTTTGACCTTTCTAAGAAAGAGAGGATTCTTATTTTATTCTAAAGATTTGCTTTTTTTGTTGTGTAACATACCAAAAGAATCAACCAGGAACCTAGGATGCATTAGGTTTTTAAAAATGTAAATAGAGACCACTTTGCTAATGCTCAAATGAGCATACTACCTTTTGACTTTCAAAGTGATAGAGATCCTAACAAGTGTACAGGCCTAAGAGTTGGAGGTGATTGATTTCCTTTACAGTCTCTTTATTCTAAGAAGGGCTTTTTACTTGAATAGAACAATGCAACTTAGCAAACCAGTTCATGGCCTTAGAGAAACATGCTTGCATGATTTCTTGCAAACTGTTTCTTATGTTTTCTGGAATGAAAAGTGAGAATTATTTAGAAAAAATGTGCTACTTAAAACAACAACAAAACATATTTTTGAGGCCTATCTGTTTATAAAAAACAAACCAAAACTTTTACTGAGTGTGTGCTATAACTCTTTTTGAAGTCTAATATGCAATTATCATATGGAGCATATCTACTCCATTTCTGTATTTCCCTGTGATTCACTCTAGTGTGAGGGAGTACACATTTGGTTTAGAAATCAATTTTTATTTCTCCCATTTCTTGTTTTATCAAGATATTTTTGTTGTTTAATTTGAATTATAGCACTATCATTTGAATATACATAATTAAAAGAATTCCTTGGTGTGTTATAGTCTTGAGGTTTCTGCATACATTTTTGACACATCTGACTGTAATAGAAACTCTGCTTAGTGCTGTGTTTTTAGGAAAACAAATGTTGAACCTCATACTTTTATAAGGTAACAGTATACTTTAATTTAAAAAGTGTAAATGTTTTCATCTCTTAAGCCTGTTTTCCCTAAGGTTACCCAAGCAGTGGTTGGATTTTACACACATTACTACAAAAATAATACAGAGGTTGGATAAATCATTCTTATTTTATGTTGATGTCTTTTGTGGCTAGCAGCCCTCAAACAGTATAAACCACTTGTGTTCAAGAGTGAAAACTGAATGTATGTAATTTACATTGAACTTAAGAAATGAAAACCATGTTGCCTATTGTAATCTGTTTATGCTTTTTTAGGAACTAGCTTAATCATGGGCAGACCTTGGTGTTTACTTCTTATTTAGACCCCCTTCTTTGCAAATATTTGGCATATTTAGAAGGATCATTCTTTTTGTTTAACATGTATGGAACTATGTATGATACAATCCAGTGATATCGGACTAGAATTAATATTTCATTCTATTTCAAAAGCTTACAAAATTTCTATTGTGGATTATAGAGCTAATGCAAAGTTTACAACCTTCTGATACTGAAAACAATATATATAAAAGCAGTGTTACAGAAGATACATAAGAAGAATGTTTTCTTTTTAGAACTTTGAAAAAATTTCACTTTAACTCTTATTACTGTACAGAGTAAGCCTAGAATCCTATTTATTTTCCAGGGAAAAGAAAGTCTGCATTTGTTTCATGGTTCAAAGCATCTGGTTATTACATATATTGAAAATTTGTTTCTTTCCTAGCCTTTTTATTGTCTTATGAACAGGAATTAAATTTGAAAGTACTGTTTAAAGATGGCTATGCTAACTAATATCATTACATATGCAATCCTTTTACCTGTTACTAAAATTTCTAAAATGAAGACATTTGTTTTAGCTTCAGTTACTTTCAAAACATATAAATTTTAAAAAGGACTATGAGATAATAAATCATGAATTCAGAGGAACTTTCAAATCTTTATTGTTTAAAAGCAAGAATAAATACAAGGTGACTATCATCTGGTATCTGCAAATTTGATGAAAAAGAAACTTTATTGTAATATTTGTTGTAGTGGGATTATAAATGTCAAATATTGAAAAGAAGATTCTTTAATTTTTATAAACCAGTAGGTAGTTGAAACACATGTAATTTTCTAAGGGAGATCATTCATCTTTTTAAAAATATTGAGATGTTATTCCATACCATAAAATTCACCCTTTAAAGTATACAGTTCAGTGGTTTTTAGCATATTTATGGAGTTGTGCAACCATCACCACCAGTTAATTCCAGAACATTTTTCATTCACCCCAAAAAGAAATCCCATACCCATTAGCAGTCACTATCCATTTCCCTAATCCCTGGCAACCACTAATATATTTTCAGTCTCTATAGATTTACCTATTCTAGATATTTCATATAAATGGCATCATACAATGTGTGGCCTTTTGTATCTGACTTCTTTTACTTAGCATGTTTCCAAGGGTCATCCATGTTGTGGCATGTATCAGTACTTCATTCTTTTTCACGGCCAAATAATATTCCATTGTATGGATATATCACATTTTGTTTATTCCATTCATTTGTTGATGAACATTTGGGTTGTTTCCACTTTTTGGATATTGTGAGTAATCCTATGAACATTTGTGTTCAAGTTTTTGTGTGGATATATGCTTTCATTTCTCTTGGGTATATATCTAGGTTTATGGTATATATCTAGGGTTTGCTAGATCATATGGTAACTCTATGTTTAACCTTTTACAACATTTTATATTCCCACCAACAGTGTAAGAGAATTTCAGTTTCTCTACATCCTTCCAATACTTGCTTCTTATGACAAGTATTTTATGTAGTCATCTTGGTGGGTGTAAAGTGGTACTGATTTACGTTTCCCTAATGACTAATGTTGAGCATCTTTTCATGTGCTTGTTGGCCATTTGTATGTTTCCTTAGAAAAATATGTATTCAAGTCCTTTGTCCATTTTTTAATTGTGTATTTTGCCTTTATTGTTGAGGTGTAAGAGTTCTTTATATATTCTGGGTATCAGATACGTTATTTGCAAATATTTTCTCCATTCTGTGAGTTGTCTTTTCACTTTATTGATAGAGTCCTTTGACACACAAAAGTTTTTAATTTTGATGGTCTAATTAATTTTTTCCTTTGGTTGCTTTTTCTATTGGCATCATATCCAAGAAACCATTGCCTAATCCAAGGTCATGAAGATTTACACCCATGTTTTTTCCTAACAGTTTTATAGTTTTAGGTCTTAGGTCTTTGATCCCTTTTGAGTTAATTTTTACATATGGTGTGAGATAGGGGGTCCAACTGCATTCTTTTGCATGTGGATATCTAGTTGTCCCAGCACCATTTGTTGAAAGATTATTCTTTCCTCACTGAATTGTCTTGAAATCCCTGTTAAAAAATCATTTGCCCATAAATATATGGATTTATTCTTCAACTCTTAATTCTGCTCCATTGATCTATATGTCTATCTTTATGCCAGTACTACACAGTCTTGAATACTATAGCATTGTAGTAAGTTTTGAAATCAGAAGTGTAAGACTTCCAACCTTGTTCTTTTTCAAGATTGTTTTGGCTATTCTGGGTCCTTTGTATTTCCATATGAATTTTAGAATCAGCTTGTCAGTTTAAAAAAAAAAAAAAGCCCCACTTACCTTTCTGTCTCTCTTTTTGCTCTTTTGGTTATCCTTTTTGCTTTTCTTTCCTCTATACTCTCCTCCAAGCCTCTCTCTCCTGTCTTTGTCTTTCAGGTTCTAAGACTTCCTTTAATATTTTCTGCAAAGGTGGATTTTTTGCAAACTCTCTTAGTTTCTGTTTGTGAATACTTGATATTCACCTGTGGATAGTTTTGCTGGATAAAGAATTCTCGGCTGGCAGTTTTTCTCTTTCAGTTTCCTAATTGTATCATACCACTGTCTTCTCACCTCCATGGTTTCTGAAGAGAAATCTGCACTAAGTCTTACTGGACATCCTTTGTACGTGATCGTTTGCTTCTCCCTTGCTGCTCTGAGAATTTTCTCTTTATCTTTTACATTTGACATTCTGAATAATGTGTGTCTTGGCATAGGTCTATTTGGATTTATTCTCATTGGGGTACGGTGTGCTTCTTGGACATATAAGTTCATTTCTTTCGTGAGAGTGGGAAATTTTCAGCTGTTATTTCCTCAGATACTCTTTCTGCCCCTTTTCCTTTCTCTTCCCCTTCTGGAACTCCCATGACACGTATGTTGTTGTGTTTTGTGTTGTCATTCAACTCTCTGAGCCCTTGCTCAATTTTTTTCCATTCTTTTCCTCTCTGTTCTTTTCTCTCTTCAATTTTAGCTGCTCTGTCTTCGGTATCACTTATTCTTTCTTCTATCATTTCGAGTCTGCTGTTGTATGCATCAAATATGTTTTTGACTTCACCTATTGTGTCTTTCATTCCCATGAACTCCGTTAATTTCTGTTCAGGATTTCAAATTCTTCTTTGCATTCGCTCAATGTCTTCTTGATGTCATTTATCTCTTTAACTATATTATCTTTCATTTCATTAATTTGATTTTGGAAAATTGTGCTCACCTCACTGATTAGTTCTCTCAAATTCTGCATCTCTTCTGGGACTTTGATGTATTCCTTTTCTTGGGCCATGTCTTCTATTTTCTTAGTATGGCTCATAATTTTTTGCTGGTGTTTAGGCATCTGTTTAGGTTGTATTTTACTTAGATGCTCTATCTCTTTCTCTTTTATAGGGTTTTAGTGGCAGGAGGCTGTGAGTTACCACAGCTCTTTGATTTTTGGCTCAACCTTGATTGTTAGGATTGTCCTGCTGGTTGCTCAAAACTGGGCACTGGGCCCAATAATTGGCTGTAGAGTCGTTTCCTAGGGCCTTGGGCAGGGAGGCTATAGAGGCCAGGAAAAGCCTCTCTTACTTATTAATTTTCTTATGTGCACTTCCTTGGTCTGCCAGGAGATGGCGCTCGTTGGCAGCGCTCAATTCAATGCCTGGTCGGAGTGTATTTGTTGTGATACAAACCAGATCAATGTGATAGAGCTTCCTGTCTGGGGGCTAAGAGCCTTGTAATTCAAACTTTCTGAGACAGTTCTCCAGTCTTCTCTGGTAGCCCCCTCCCTTTTCCCAGCTAGGAAATATTTCCACTCCCTTCTGAATCCTCAACAATCAGTCCCTGTTAGTAGAGGAGGAGATTGGGAGGTTTGTATATCTTTAGCCCCCTGCAGGCTCCAAGGCAAACAATGGCGCAGCCCCACCCGGCCTGGAAGAGCTCTTGGGACAGGGCAGACCAAACCTGAGAGTCAAAAGCAGGGTCAGCCCCAGGCTCTCTCTCCCCTCTCCTGTGAAGTCCTCAACAATTAGTCCAGGCTAGAAGAGAGGGAGGTTGCGAGGGTCAGATTTCTCCAGTCCTTCCTAGGCTCCCAGGGCAAACTGCTGTGTGGAAGGGTCCGTGGGGCTCCACAGCCCAAATTTGCGGGTCAGAACCTGAGTCAGCCTAAGGCTGTGTCCCTCTCTCTCCCCTTTCCAGGAGTGGTAGATCCCTGGAGCCCCCTTTGTCTGTAGTCGCAGGCCCAGAGGCCTGAGAATTCTTTTTTTTTTTTTTTTTCTATGACTTTGCTTATTCTTTTTTTTTTGAATCAAACAATATATTACACAATATATTTGGTTCATAGTAACGCATTCATACAGTATTTGTCCTTTTGTGTCTGGCTTGCTTCACTCAACATAATGTCCTCCAGGTTCATCCATGTTGCCATATGCTTTATGACTTCATTTCTTCTTACAGCTGCATAATATTCCATCGTGTGAATAGACCACAGTTTGTTTATCCATTCATCTGTTGATGGACACCTGGGTCCAAGAATTCTAAAGAGTGTGGGGGAGGGTGCTGGCAGCGGCAGGTGCTGCTGGTTCTAACTTATGGTTCTGTCGTCGTGATTTCCCTCTTTTGTCCCTCTCTCCTCTGGGTGGTGTGCAGCTTTCACCTGCTGTCCTAAACCCTAGGAGATCTATTTTGGGGCTGTTTCAGCCTGTCCTCTAGCTAGTTTTCTGGAGAAGAGATTCCCGTGTCTTACTAGTCCTCCATCTTCCCGGAAGTCCTCCCCACTTACCTTTTAATGGGAGGGGGAAGCTGTTGTAATTTTCAACTTGAAATCATTGAATATTATGGCTGAAAGGAACTATAGAACTCATTTAGTTGAGCCCACTTATTTTTGTATTGAACGAATAGGCCCATAGAAGGGAAGGAATTTCCACTAGAGCTGGCACATAGCTGGTTAGAGCCTCTAGTTGGAACTGGAACCTAGCCTTAATGTAGCATTCTTTCTACACTGCTGTGCTACTTTAGCTCCTTAGTTTAAATTTATTTTGCTTAAGAATAATTTGTTCAGTTCATCTGCTATAAGAACAGCAACTTTTACTTAGGACCATAGCATGCTGAGAGAGAAAGTGATTTCCATTTTATATCATGACCAGTGCACTTTTTTTTTTTGGTTGTAAGGTTCTAAGTTTTATATCTTGGGGTTATTGTACTTTAAAATTTGATGAACTGATTACCACATAAGTAAGGGATTTAAACAGTGCTTAGTAACTCAATGATTTAGAAGTTGATTGTTTTGTTTTGGTGTTGATTCCCTGCTTCCCCTAAACCCCTCTATTATTCAGCCATTTGATATCTGTAGATTGAATGTATAAGTGAGGATGCAGTGGCAACTAGGGAAGGATTTCTTGGGGTCTGCCCACTTGGGCAAAGACCAAGAGAAAGTTTTTTTTTCTTTCTTTGTTTTTTTGCTTTTCTTTCACTTTAGCCGCCTTAATTGTATTTATGGGAGAGTACCAAAAATTACCAAACCACTAAAATAAATGAAAAACCCAGAACTTTGCTGGAAGCGAGGGTATTTACTTAGCTTCTCCCTCTCTTCCATTCCCCCCCACATCCCAAACACACACATACAAACATACCACAGTTCTCTTGGTTTTTGGTGCTTTTCACTCATTAGAGGTGATAATTGGGCCCATTTTGTTTTAGCTCTTGAAGTCCAAAATGTGATTTCAAGGAGTAAAATAGAAGTTTGGAGAGTTTCAAAACTCTCGTCATTATAATTGAGAACTAAAAGTCTATGTGCTGATTTGTGAAATTGTTAGTGGATTCCATGGATTCTACTCAAATTTTTGATGAGTATATTCTCAAGTGGAGAACATACAAAAGATTTGATAAGAACTTACCAAATCACTGAGATTGTTGATTTTTAAAAATTTATGGGGAGTGGATGTGGCTCAAGCCGTTGAGTGCCCGCTTCTCACATGGGAGGTCCCGGGTTTGATTCCCGGTGCTTCCTGAAACAACAACAAACAACAAGCAAAACAAAAAAAACGCTTTTCTGTGCAGCTCGCTGCCGGGCGTGGTCGGGATCCGATACCATCGTGGGCCGTGGGCTGTGCCCGCTCGTCTCAGAGGCCGGGTGGAAGTCATCACCATGTGGGTGGTCCCTAGAAGTGGGAAGGGGCCCTGAACTCCACAGCAGTGCTTCTGCAAGATGCCCTGGAGCAGACGCTGAACATGTTGGGCCTCAGCAGGATTCCTGCTGGGAGACAAATCTCGATGAGGAAGTGGGTATTAAGAGTCATTGGATGGGAAGCGGCTGTGGCTCAATCAGTAGGGCTCCCGTTTACCATATGGGAGGCCCCGGGTTCGGTTCCCGGGGCCTCCTGGTGAAGGCAGGCCTGCCCGCATGGCGTGGTTAGCTGACCCAGCAAGCACAAGCAGCAAGAGGGGGATAAATGAATAAATAAAATCTTTAAAAAAAAAAAAAAAAAGTCATTGGAGGGAAGTGGATGTGGCACAAGCAGTTGGGCGCCTGCCTACCACATGGGAAGTCCCTTACCTCCTAAAGAAGACAGTGAGATGATGCAACAAGGAAAGTGAGAGACACAAGCGGGGAGCGGAGGTAGCTCAAGCGATGGGGCCTTTCCCTCCCATGTAGGAGGTCCCGGGTTCAGTTCCCAGTGCCTCCTGGAAAAAAAGGACGACAAGCAGACACAGCGCAAACAATGGGGTGGGGGGGAGGGGGGAGATAAAATTTTTTTCCCCACAGTTGAATAAAAACAAAAACAAAAACAAAAAAACCAACTCAGGGAAGCTGATGTGGCTCAGTGGTTGAGCACCAGCTTCCCACATACTAGGTCCTGGGTTCAATCTCTGGCACCCAGTGCCAAAAAAAAAAAATGATGTGTTTCCTCTCCTTTTTTTTACACAATTATGTTTTTTAAAAATGGCACTATACATTCAAAACTAGTGAAGTCCTTCAAACAAATTAGGTGGGAGAGCCGTTTTATTCCCAAAGTGCTGCTGCCGCCCTTGTTTTAAATGTTTTTGGAGCTCTCCTTTCTTCAAATCCATTTACCAAGCTGAAGAGAAAAGTTGTAAATTGTTTTAGAAACACATTGTGATCTTGGCCCAACATGGCATTACTTATTTGACTCTAAATTACTAATAAATAATTAAATAATACGCCCTCTAAGGACAGACATTTGCTAGGATAGAGAAACTTTTAATATCTACAAACATAAATCTTTAATATCAAGTCATAACTAAAATACAAGGAGTGGGATGTATGCTAAAAATTATAAAGATAATATATTTTCCAACTCATAGGTCTTGGTACAGTTTAAATTCCATATTTAAACATCACAGAACTTAGATCTCTAAAATGATTGTGTAAATCCTTTATTGGTTTTAAGAAAATCAAACTATCATAAATGTAAAGGATTCACATTCTCAAGATTTTCCATATCTTATATATGTGATTTTTCTTCAATGAGACAAAGTACTGCAGGAAAAAGGAATATGTTTTAACAAATGAAGAGGATTCAGAACATTGTGAATTTTTAAATATTAAACAGAATTTTATATGTACATTATTGTCCTTTAAGAAAAGCTTCCTTCACATTTATTTCAATTATTCTTTTGAATTGTTTTACCTGATATAATGAAGCCATTAAACTATTTTTCCAATAGAATAAAAACCAGTGTAATAAATTCCTAATAACTGAAAGACCACTTGAATTATCTTATTTTTAACTTTTTATTTTGAAATAATTTTAACCTCATAGAAGAGTTACAAGAATAGTATAAAAGTCCCTGTATATCCTTCCCCTGGGGTCCCCTATTGTTAACATTTTACCTTATTTGCCCTATCATTCTATCTCTCTGAATATATAGATATATTCTTTTCTGAACTATTTCAGTGTATCTTGGGGTTATGATGTCCCATGAACCCTAAACACTTCAGTGTATATATTTTGAATACAAAGACCCTGTCCAAATAACCACAGTATATAGTGTCCATCAAATCAGGAAACCAGCTCTGATAAAATTCTACCATTAATCCACAAACCCCATTCAAATGTTGCAAATTACCCCAAAAATGTTCTTAAAACAATTTTCCTTTTTGGCTCAGGATCCAATCTAGGATGGTACATTGCATTTATTTATCATGTTTTCCCTTTAGTCTTCCTCAATCTGGAGCAATTCCTCTGTTTTTTTTTTTTTTTTTTTTCTCTTTCTTTTTCTTTTTTCTTTTTTTAATGACATTGCATTTTTTGAAGAGTGCAGGTCAGTAACTTTGTAGAATGACCCCCGTTTTGGAGTTGCCTGATAGTAACTTGTGATTAGATTGGTATTCTTGCCGAAACTGTATAACCCCAAAGAAGTGAGGCTGTGTCCTCTGCAGTATATCAGGAGGCACATGGATTCCGTTTGTCCCATTACTGGTAGTGATGTGATGTCTGCAAGGTTTCTCCACTGTAAAGGTAATAATTATTTTGTACTTATTGAGTAATAAGTATTTTATTGGGACCTACTTTGAGACTACATCAATATCCTGTTCCTTTTCAGAATTTTATCCACTGGTTTAACATCCATGGAAGAGTCTTGTCTGAATCAGTAATTGGCAAATGGTGATCTTTCTAAGTTCATCATTGCTTCTGCACTTGCTAATTGGCATTATACTGTATGGTAGATTTCTCTCTCCCTTCATTTATTTGTTCCTTATTTATATCAGTGTGGAACATGAATTTCTGTTTTATGAGTATAGATTCTCATTATTTGCTTGCTTGCTTATTTATTTTTGGCTAAAACACAGAATTTATTGGCTCGTTGTTTCAGAGCCTAGACCTCTTGCTTTCTCCCAGGATTGTAGCATTCTGGTTAGCTGGCAATCCTTGGTTCCTTGCTTTCCTGTAACATGGTGATGTCCTCTCCTTTCTCTTCTGGGTTCCCACTGACCTCTGGTTTCCCACTGACTTTGGTTTCTGGCTCCTCAGCATGGTTTTCTCTCCCTCTCTCTCTCTCTCTTTTTTTTCCAATTATTATTTTTTAATTAGAGAAGTTATAAGTGTACAGAATTATCATGTAGGAAATGCAGTTTCCATATACCCACCCCTGTTTTTAATATTTTGCCTTAGTGTGGTACCTTTGTTACCACACTATATCTGTACCTCCTTAACCATATAATTAAAAAAAAACTGGGCCCCCATAATCCTCAAGGTATTTCCTTAGTTGTTCAATTCCCTGTAATAACCAAGGTCCTGACCTTGGGGCTGGCTCTTGCCCTCCAAGCCCCCGTAGATGGCTGCTGCAAGGACTGAGGTTCTTCCCTTCCCCCAACCCATAGCAGTACCTGCCAGTTGAACCCCAGGGTGGATATTGTAAAGAAAACACCTTAGGCTTAGATGACAGTGTCAAAACAGATGTTCTGATTTACATGTCAATCTAGCAATGGTGACAAGCATAGGTTCTGAAGGTTTCTACTTTGAATAGGTCTGCAGAGTCCTTTGGGAATTTGTCTAGGTTCTTTTGTTAAAACAGATTCCTCTTTACTTTCTACTCTATAGTTAAGCCTTGCACCTAAAGCTTAGGCAAAGTAATGATCACTGTGGGGTAGGCTTCGTGGAGGAAAGTGTGGAAAGGTAGGAGGTTTAAACCCAGTCTTCAGGGGAGTAATGGATATGGTGGGAGGAGGCCACAAAGTAGCTATCTCAATCCAAAACGTTTTCTGTGCTAAAACAGATTAATAAAGATCTTAAATTCAATGTTAATACTATTTTATAACTGTCCTTGTGAAAAACTGCCTGTCAGTTCATCATTTGGATCATCCACCCCCTTAACTCTTTTAAGTTTTAGGAGTGTCAGGACCAAGTTCACTGTATTGAGTGCTGAGGTATTCCTTTGTTAAATAGTCAGTTATTCCTCAATCTTCATTTGTAGTGGGAGGAATAATATCATGCCCCTGGACAGATGATTGCTTCGTAAGCTGAGGATGGAGCCCAATTACACACAAATGTGGGCAACCTGTGTAATAATTATTAGAACTTATTCCTACCTGTGGGAAAAATGGACTCTGCGACCATAATTATTTCCATTTTAGAGACTTGGTTCACCTGATGGAAATAATTGGTCAAACTCTTTTACTAAAACAAAAACAAAAATGCTGAGCATGAGCATTTTCTATGTACCAATACTGTGCTGAATACTTTACATGCATGGTCTCATTTAATCATCATCATAATTGTATGCAGTATAGGTACTGTTATTCCCATTTACAGGTGAGAAAACGGAAGCTTAGGTCTGATGTTAGTCCGCCATTTCTCATACATGATAGGCATTACAGTGTGTATTTAGGGTTTTTTTTTGGATTTGAGTGAAAGAAACTGCCTCTGGCTAACTTAGAAAAAGGGAGTTTATGGGGGGAATGTGGGGTAGTTCTGGAGATCCAGGCAGCAGGGCCTGGTAGTCATTCAAGGCACTACCAAAGGAATGAATCAGCTACAGCCTGGCTCTCTCAATACACAAATCCATGAGGGAAATCCAGGATTGCCTGGTGTTTGTTTTGTGCCCACCCTATGGCTAGAGTGATGGGCAGCTCCATTGTCAGTACTAAGATTAGACACAAACGGGGAGAGTTTGCCACAAGAAGTTGAGAGACTGTTTCTAGAAGGTGGAAGAATGAATGCTGGGAGGCAAAAACACAACAATAAATACCCACTGTATAGATGTACTGTTTTAAGAGCTCGGGGTTTGGTGTTAGGGGCTTCAAATCCCAGGTATACTGCTTTCTAACTGGATTGGGCCAGTTTATATGTTAGAGCTTCAAATATATGGGGGTGGTAGTCATGCCTCTTCCTAGGGTTGGGTGAGGATTAAATGACACAAGCCCTGTAAAGCACTTAGTGTCCGGCACATAGTAAGCACCTCAGTACATACTGTTATCAAGTGTCACTTTCACATGCAGTGCTTCATCGCTTACTAGGAAGGTCAGCAATGATTACTAGGTTGTAATCTTTATTATAACCCTAAGGCTAGGGATCACCCCTGTTTTTATAGTTAAGGAAACTGGCTGAGAGGGTCTAAGTGGCTTATTCAAAGTCACACAGCTGATGAATGGTAAATCAGGTACTTTTACCATGATGCTTTTATGTGCCACAAAATGCTCTAATATTTGCCTTTTAAAAACTTCTAGTCAAGAGTCCTTTAAAAGAGCTTCTAATGTATTGCTTATAATTTCCCCTAAATAACAATATATGTTATACATATGGTTATAATACCATATGACCTAATGTAAGTTTAAGACAATTTTATCTTTAAACATTTTAAAAGACAATTTAAATGTATCAAACTTTCCGATTATACTCAATATGATAATGCATTAATCTGCAGTTACTGAATCTTGTCCAGACTGCTGATTTAACACATTTCCTATAGAATAATAGAAAACAGGCATCCCTTGGTCAAAAATGAGAAAATCTACAGGCTGCATGAAAATCTTGAAACATTTATCCAGGGATTTTTTTATATGTATATTCCAAAAAAAAAAAAAACAAAAAAATTTAACAATTTTTCATAAATATTTATGGATAAGATAGAGAGATGGGGGTTGGATTAGGGTTTAATCAGGCAGGTCTCTAACCCTTAGCTTTTCCAAAGGTGCGCATTAATAGATATTTGCTAGTCTGAATTAGCAGGCTCTGTCCTTATCTTACCTTATTTGACATTTTAAAAAATTATCTGGTGGAGGATATTGGTGACAGGTTAAGAAAATTTGCAAATGATCTGCCACTGGAAGAAATAGCTCTTGTATGAGAAGCCAGACTTGATAAAGGATCTTGACAAGTTTGGACAATAGTCTATAACTAAGAAAATGGGATTTCACCTGTCTTTCCAAACCAATAGCACAAATATAGAATGAAGAGATAAAGCCTGTAATTCTAGGTTTTTTTAAAAAAATTCTTTTTATTGGATTAGAAGCTGACTATAAAGATGGCTGCCAACAAATGTAATGGACTGAGGGCCACATTACTAAGATTATTAGATTCTAATTACTAATAGGCTGTTTAAAATAAAGGTGCTGATAGTCCTGCTTTATTCTACAGAGCCCATCATTTAGTAAACATCCCCCCCTTCTTTTTAAGTTTCTCCTTTAATAAGTAATAAAGGCACATTATGTAAAAGAGGGTATAGAAAAGTATGAAGAAACAGAAAAAAGCCCTATACTAAATGTAACACTTTGTATCATTTTGGCTTTTTAATCATCTTTTTTATGACATGTTTATGTAGTTGATATTTATATATATATGATTTTGTATTGTGACTTTACAGAAAATCTTCCTATGTTTTATAAACATCTTTTAATAGCAACAAATGCTCCATCGTCTGGCTACTTCATAATTTATTAAACTCTTCCCAATTGTTGGATGGTTTCCAGTTTTTCTCTATACTCTGAAATGCAGGCAGATTTATGCACAAAGTCATATGTCATGGTGTATTAGTCAGCCAAAGGGGTGCTCATGCAAAGTACCAGAACTCTGTTGGCTTTTATAAAGGGTATTTATTTGGGGTAGAAGCTCAGTCACAAGGCCCTAAAGAGTCCAACTCAGGGTACCATAAGAGATACTTTCTCACCTAAAGTCACTGACCATGTGTTGGAGCAAGATGGTGGGCAATGTCTGCAAGGGCTCAACCTTCCTTCTTCCTCTTAAGGCTCTGTTGGCCTTGCTTCTTCCATTCTCAGCTGTAGCCTGGTATAAGGTTCGTCTCTCTCTCTCCAGCTCATTTCTTTCCGGGCTCAGCTGCTCAGGTCTCTTCACAAGGTCAGCTGTAGACTATCAGGCTCATCTCTCTTCCCAGGGCCTCTGCCGTGTCTAATAAGCTGTCTCTCTTTCTCTCTGTTCTTCTCTGTGTGTTTACTTCCGTGTGAGCATCTGTTTGATCCCCAAGGGAGCTGAGAGTAGATGCTGAGTTGCACTCTAATGATGTGGTTGGATCAGAGCCCTAATCTTAACATAATTTAATCAGACATCTCAGCTGAATCTAATACAATCAAAGGGTTATCACTCCAGAGGAACGAACCAACTTACAAAATAATCTATTTCTTTTGGGAATTCATAAGTAATATCAAACTGCTACACATGGTGATATCAATACTTACAGGTAATTGCAAGCAGCCTAAGTACCACTTTTTAAGGACATTAATAGCTGGCTTAGGTCTAGGAGAGAGCAACCAGCTTATTAAGGAAGTATGCATTAGGGCTGATTTTTGAAAAAGCAGGACCCTTACAAAGTAATGTGCTAAAGATCACTAAAAGCATCTGAGATCCTGTCAGGTTGCAGTGTTCTTTAATCCCCAATAGTGATCTGGCTTTATCTGCTCAAAGTACAGTTCACTTCTGTAGTGGACTGAATAGTGTTCCCCCAAATTCATGTGCACCTGGAACCTCTTTATTATTATTTTTCCCCCATTGTCTCCCAAATTTTCCTTTAATTTTCAAAGAAGTTTTAGGTAACAGCAAAGTCACACATGGAGTACCAGAGACTCCCAGATACCAAACCACCCCCCCCTTCCCCACCCCATATTAAACCCTCCCCCCCTTTTTTTTGGATGTTAGCATTGTTATAACTGTTATACAAATAGCAAAATATAGCAACTAAACATTGTCAATGATTTACAGTATAGTTTACAATTTAGACGATACAGTTTAATAAGTTTTGATGATATTTACCATGTCCTGTGTCCATTACTGTAAGGTAATAAAAAACCTTTCCCATGACCACTAAATACCCCTTTTAATCTTAACTGTTCCTTCCTCCCCACCCCCCGGGGCATATGACACTCCCTTGTCTTGACTCATGGCATGACAAGATTCATAGTTACATGCCCTGGGTATTCCAACTTGCCCTTCCTAATCTACCCACCTGTCAACCCTGCACCCCCAAACCCAGTAATATCACTACCCACCTGTCCTATCCTTCAATATGCAACTATACTCTATCCCTTTACCATAGATTATGTCCATATGGGTGATGGCTCAAAGCCTGCTCTTCTCTTTCTCTCCCTTATTAACCTATCTTTCAGACAATGGTTCTCAGAGACTGCTCACTTTCCTCAGTTCAGATCAGTGAGGTCATATACTGTTCATCCTTCAGTGCCTGGCTTGCTTCACACATCATAAGATCTTCAAGATTCATCCACGTTATTCCATGTGTTAGCACTTTATTCCTTCTTACAGCTGAGTAATATTCCATTGTATGTATGTACCACATTTTGCTTATCCATTTGTCTGTTGATGGGCACCGGGGCTGATTCCAACTTTTGGCAATGGTGAACAATGCCGCTATGAACATTGGTGTGCATATATCTGTTTGTGTCTTTGCTTTCAGTTCTTCTGGGTATATACCCAGCAGTGGAATTGCTGGATCATATGGAAGATCTATTGTTTTCTGAGGAACCGCCAAACTGTCCTCCACAGTGGCTGGACCATACCGCAGTCCCACCAGCAGTGGATGAGGGTTCCTATTCCTCCACATCCTCTCCAACATTTGGTGTCTCCTGTTTTTTTTAATAGCTGCCATTCTGATGGGTGTAAGATGGTATCTCATTGTAGTTTTGATTTGCATTTCCCTGATAGCAAGCGATGTTGAGCATTTTTTCATGTGCTTTTTAGCCATTTGTATTTCTTCCTTGGAGAATTGTCTTTTCAGGTCACTTGCCCATTTTTTAAATGGGTTGTTTGTCTTTTTATTTTCAAGGTGTAGGATGTCTTTATATATGCCGGGTATTAGGCTCCTATCAGATATATGGTTGCCAAATATTTTCTCCCATTGGGTAGGCTGCCTTTTTATTTTCTTTTTTTTTTTTTTTTTAGATTTTATTTATTTATTCATTTATCGCCCCCTTGCTGCCTGCGCTCGCCGGGTCAGCCAACCACGCCGTGCGGGCGGGCCTGCCTTCACCAGGAGGCCCCGGGAACCGAACCCGGGGCCTCCCATATGGTAAACGGGAGCCCACTGATTGAGCCACAGCCGCCTCCCTGCCTTTTTATTTTCTTAATAACATCCTTTGAGAGGTGCAGAAGTTTTTAATTTTGATGAGATCCCATTTATCTATTTTTTCTCTTGCTGCTCGTGCTTTGGCTGTGAAGTTCATGAAACCATTTCCTATTACAAGGTCCTGTAGATGCTTCCCTACATTATCTTCCAAGGTCTTTATGGTTTTGGCTCTTATATTTAGATCCATCTTGAGTTGATTTTTGTATAAGGTGTGAGATGGTATTCTTCTCTCATTCTTTTGGATATGGATATCCAGTTCTCCAAGCACCACTTGTTAAAGAGGCCATTCTCTCCCAACTGAGTGGGCTTGGTGGCCTTCTCGAATATCAGATAACTGTATATGTGAGGATCTATATCAGAACTCTCAATTCGGTTCCATTGGTCAGTAGGTCTATCCTTGTGCCAATACCATGCAGTTTTGATCACTGTAGCTTTGTAGTATGTTTTAAAGTCAGGTAGTATGATACCTCCAACTTCATTTTTCTTTTTCAATATGTCTTTGGCAATTCGGGGCCTCTTGCCTTTCCAAATATATTTTGTGGTTAGTTTTTCCAGTTCCTTAAAAAATACATTATTGACTTTTATTGGGGTTGCATTAAATCTGTAGATTAGTTTGGATAGGATAGACATCTTGATGATGTTTAGTCTTCCTATCCATGAACAGGGAATATTTTTCCATTTATTTAAGTCTTCTTTAATTTCCTTTAACAGTGTTATGTAGTTTTCTGTATATAAGTCCTTTACATCTTTAGTTAAATTTATTCCTAGGTATTTGATTCTTTTAGTTACTATTGTAAATGGTATTTTTTTCCTGATTTCCTCCTCAGTTTGCTCATTATTGGTGTACAGAAATGCTACTGATTTTTGAGCATTGATCTTATAGCCTGCAACATTACTGAACTCCTTTATAAGTTCTAGAAGCCTTGTTGTAGATTTCTCAGGGCTTTCTATGTATAGGATTATGTCATCTGCAAATAATGAAATTTTTACTTCTTCTTTTCCAATCTGGATGCCTTTTATGTCCTTTTCTTGTCTCAGTGCTCGCACAAGTACTTCTAAGACAATGTTAAATAGGAGTGGTGATAGTGGGCATCCTTGTCTAGTTTCCGATCTCAGAGGGAAGGCTTTTAGGATTCCATTGTTGAAAATGATGTTAGCTTTGGGTTTTTCATATATACCCTTTATCTTATTCAGAAAGTTTCCATCTATTCCTATCTTTTGTAGTGTTTTATGAGGAAAGAGTGCTGTATTTTGTCGAATGCTTTTTCTGCATCTATAGAGATGATCATGTGATTTTTTTCTTTCAATCTGTTTATGTGGTATATTACATTGATTGATTTTCTTATATTGAACCATCCTTGCATACCCGGGATGAAACCCACTTGGTCATGGTGTATAATCCTTTTGATATGCTGTTGAATGCGATTAGCAAGTATTTTGTTGAGGATTTTAGCATCTAGGTTCATTAGAGAAATTGGTCTGTAATTTTCCTTTCTTGTGGTATCTTTATTTGGTTTTGGTATATTATGGTCATGTTGGCATCATAGAATGAGTTAGGCAATATTCCTTCTACTTCTATTTTTTGGAAGAGCTTAAGTAGAATTGGTTTTGGCTCTTTCCGGAATGTTTGATAGAATTCAGCTGTGAAGCCATCTGGTCCTGGGCTCTTCTTAGTTGGGAGGTTTTTGATGACTGAATCTATCTCTTTACTTGTAATTAGACTGTTGAGTTCATCTATTTCTTCTTTCATCAATGTAGGTTGTTTGTGGGTTTCTAGAAACTTGTCCATTTCCTCTAAATTATCATTCTTGTTGGCATATAATTTTTCAAAGTATCCTCTTATGATACTCTTTATTTCTGTGGGGTCAGTAGTGATATCCCCTTGCTCATTCCTTATTTTATGGATTTGCATCTGTTCTCTCTTTTCCTTTGTTAGTCTGGCTAAGGGTTTGTCAATTTTATTGATATTCTCGAAGAACCAGCTTTTGGTTTTGTTTACTGTTTCCAGTGCTTTCTTATTCTCTATTTCATTTAGTTCTGCTCTAATCTTTGTTATTTCCTTCTTTCTACTTCCTTTAGGTTTAGCTTGTTGTTGTTTTTCCAATTCTTCCAAGTGTGCAGTTAGGTCTTCAATTTTAGCTCTTTCTTCTTTTTTAATATATGAATTTATGGCTATGAACTTCCCTCTCAGGACTGCTTTTGCTGCATCCCATAGGTTTTGATATGTTGTGTTGTGGTTTTCATTAGTTTCAAGGTAGTTACTGATTTCTTTTGAGATTTCCTCTTTGACCCACTGTTTGTCTAAGAGTGTGTTGTTTAACTTCCATATCCTTGTGCCTAACCTGTTTCTCTGGCCCTTAGTGATTTCCAATTTCATTCCGTTGTGGTCAGAGAAATTACTTTGTATAATCTCAATCTTTCTGAATTCATTGAGAGTTGTTCTGTGGCCTAGCATGTGGTCTATTTTGGAGTATGTTCCATGTGCACTCGAGAAGAATGTATATCCCGCTGTATTTAGGTGTAGTGTTCTGTATATGTGTATTAAGTCCAGGTCTTCTAATGTATTGTTGAGTGCCTTAGTTTCGTTATTGATTCTCTGTCTAGATGTTCCGTCTAATGATGATAGTGGTGTGTTGAAGTCCTCTGCTATAATTGTAGAGGCATTTATTTCTCCTCTTAGTTTTTCCAGAGTTTGCTGCATGTATTTTGAGGTACCCTGATTAGGTGTGTAAATGTTGATGATTGTTCTCTCTTCTTGAGAGATTACTCCTTTTACTAATATGTAGTGTCCATCTTTGTCTCTTACAGTAGTTTTGCATTTAAAGTCTATTTTGTCTGATATTAGAATAGCTACTCCTGCCCTTTTTTGGCTATTGTTAGCTTGTAAAATGGTTTTCCAGCCATTCACTTTCAGCCTCCTTGAATCCCTGGGTCGAAGGTGGGTTTCTTGTAGACAGCATATAGATGGATCATATTTTCTTATCCATTCTGCCAATCTGTATCTTTTGATTGGTGAATTTAATCCATTAACATTCAGTGTATTACTCGTAACGAATTTCTTACTTCAGCCATTTTTTCTTTGGGTTAATGTATGTCATATGTTGTTTTGTTTCTCTTTTTGTCTTTTCAGTTGTTTTTAAACTCTCCTCCAACTCTCTCTCCCTTGTTTTTTCCTTTCAACTTGTAGAGATTCCTTTAGTATTTCTTAAAGTGCTGGTTTCTTATTGACATACTCTCTTAATTTCTGTTTATCTATGAGTATTTTGAACTCTCCATCATTTTTGAATGCCAGTTTTGCTGGATAGAGAATTCGTGGCTGGAAGTTTTTTTCTTTTAGCATTTTGACTATGTCATACTGCTGTCTTCTTGCCTCCATGGTTTCAGCTGAGAAATCAGCACTTAATCTTATTGTGCTTCCCTTGTATGTGATGGTTCTCTTTTCTCTTGCTGCCTTGAGTATTTTCTCTTTGTCTTGCGCATTGGACATTTTGACAAGTATATGTCTTGGAGTTGGCCTGTTGGGATTTATACTATTTGGGGTGCGCTGTGCTTCCTGGATCTGCACATCCATCTCTCTCAATAGGGTTGGGAAGTCTTCAGCCATTATTTCCTTCAACACTCCTTCTGTTCCCTTTCCCTTCTCTTCTCCTTCTGGGATGCCCATAATGCGTATGTTTGTGCATTTTGTGTTATTGGTTAATTCCCTGAGTCCATGCTGGATTTTTTCTATCTTTGTCTATCTGTTCTACTATCTCTTTGATTTCAGCTGTATTGTCTTCCATATCACTAATTCTTTCCTCTGCCTGTTCAAATCTGCTGTTATGTGAATCCAGCATCTTTTTGATTTCTTGGATTGTGCCATTGTTCACCATCATATCCATTACCTTTTTAGGCATGTTTGCAATTTCTTCAATATGTTCTCCCAGTGTCTTCTTTATATCCTTAATCTCTTCCTTCACTTCTTTAAGTTGGTCCATGATATTTGTTTGGATAGCTTTGATTAGTTGTTCGATGTTCTGCATCGCTTCCTGGTTTTTATTTTGTTCATTGGACTGGTCCATGTTTTCCTGCTTCTCAGAGTCATTTGTATTTTTTTGTTGCCCTCTGGTCATCATATTATCTTGATGGGTTTGTTCAGTTGATTAGCTTTTCTCTATGCTCTACAGTTTTATTTAGCTGGTGGTTCTGCGTGTGAGTTAAGTTTTCTCTTTGGCACTTTCTCTTCTTTACTTCCTTGCTTCTTTCTATGTTCCTGTTCCATCCATGCTGTTGATCCGCACAGATAGATGTCCCAAGCTTCTCATTCCATGCGTGCACAGCACAGACCCCCGGGCAGGACCCCGACCACAATCCACCTTGCTCTGGGAGCTTGCAGTGTGGGCCCTCCTACACTAACACCATCTTGACCCCGTCTCCTGGAACCTCTCTATAAATGGAATTAATGAAGATGAGATCATCCTGAGTTTAATGGGCCCTAAATCCAGTATGATGGCTATCTTTTTAGAAGAAGGAAATTTGGACACAGAGACACAGACAGGGAGAATAGCCAGAGAAGGTGGAGTCAGGAATTGGAGTGATGCAGCCACAGGCCAGGGAATGCCTGGAGCTAGCCAGAAGCTGGAAGAGGCAAGGAAGGAGCCTCTCCTAGAGGATTCAGAGGGAACATGCCCTGCCAGCACCTTGTAGCTTCAATAAGAAAGAGAATGAATTTGTTTTAAGCCACCCAGTTTGGGGTAATTTGTTATTGCAGCCCCAGGAACACTCTCTTCCTTTGGGGAAGAGAAAGGTCTCCATGTCAATATCAATAATCACCCATCACCAACCCCAAACATAACTGTTCCAAGAATTTGCTTCCAGTGCCAGTATCTTATATGTGTCACCTTTCTCTACATTTGACTTTCCTTCCTTTGCTGCTTTTTTTAAAAGAGCGTTTCTCTCTGTCTTATAACTTGTGAGATCACATTTGATCCTGACCACTCCAAGGAAGAAGAAAAATGCTTTTTAAAAAGACTTGTTAGAACTATTACTCTTCGCATTACTTTAATGCTGGTGTAGCAATTTGGCATTGTTTATCAATTCCAAAAATAGATATTGGATTGTGTTTGTAAACTGTTCTGTTCCTCTGGGCATACTTGATTGTATTAAATTCAGAGGTTTCACTTTTATTTGATTAAATAATGATTAAGGCTTTGATTGGGCCATGTCAGTAGTGCATTGGTGGGTGGGGACTCACAGAGAAAACTACAGGGCAGAGGAGTTAGAGTTTTGCATGCTGGAACCCCAGGAAGTAAACACACAGAGAAATAGAAACAGCTCCATAGACATGGCCGAGGCCCCCAGAAGAGAGAGAGCCTGAGAGTCTACAGCTGACCTTGTGGCGAGAAAAGAGCAGCTGAGCCCAGAGAGGAATGAGTCCCAGGAGAGAGATGAGATTTATCCCAGCCTACAGCTGATTTTGGAAGAAGCTGGGACCATGGAGTCTTAAGAGGAAGCTGAACTCTTGCAGACATTGGTAGCCATTTTGCTCCAACACGTGGCAACAGACTTTGGTGAGGGAAGTAAATTATGCTTTATGGCCTGGCAACTCTAAGCTTCTACCCCAAATAAATACCCTTTATAAAAGCCAACAGATTTCTGGTATTTTGCATCAGCATCCCTTTGGCTGATTAATACAGCTGTGTTGTTGTTGTTTTTTTTTAAGGAGGTACCAGGGATTGAACCCAGGACCTCATATCATACATGGGAAGCAGGTGCTCAGTCACTTGAGCTACATCTGCTCCCCTATTGCTGGTAATTTTTAAAAATATGTTTCACAGGTGAAAAAGGAGGGATATTGTGGCAACTATACAACCTTTACCCAAAGGCATCAATCAGCCTCAAGCAAAAAGATATCCCAGGAAGCACCAATGCTTAAACCCTGGGATGAGTTCCTCACTTACAAATCTTTAGTTTCCTGAAAAAATTAGGCCAATATTAACATAGTTAGTGCTGAAAGAATTATCTTCTATTGGCCACTTTATGGAAATCAATAAAGGTCAACAGAAATAAGTTGCAGCCATAAAGATAAAAGTATGTTAAAAGTTATTCAATACACTAGGGAAGGAAAGGATCTGTGTTTCCATTTAGTTGCAGACCCAGAATGAAGATGACCATTATTGAATTCCTATTATATATCACACACTTGCCATGCATTGCTGTCATTTATTCCTCACAGCAGCCCATGCCAGATCTAACTGCAATTATCCCCACTTTACAGAAGAGGAAGTGAAGACAGAGGCTAAGAATTTCTCCAGGTGTCCCTTATTAGTAAATAAGAGCTATAGCCAGATACAAATCCAGATTTCCTGATTATTCCAGAGTCCACACTCTTGGATTAGAATAAAGACTTCAAAAGATGACTACGATTGTGGACCTATCCTAATGTGGCAACAGATAGGTACTTGGAAAAAGGGAAGGAGTCAGTTGTATGGATTGAGACCTGATCTAAATGCTTTAGCAGCATGATGTTGTTTCCCCTGTCCTACTTTTGGAGCATCTTCCTGTGGCTCCAGACACCTTTAACATTTTGAGATCTTCACTTCTGAAAAAATGTAGTGGAAGATCTAGTATCAAATGGAAATTCAGAAACCAAGGAAAACCTATGAACTTAACAAGCAGAGAGAAAGTGTACAAAATGATTAGCAGGTCATTGGAGTTGCTAAACTTGACTTCTATGCTAATTCTCTTTTTGTGAAAGTAACAAAATAGCTAAGGAAGATAGGAACCTAACATTTCAATTTACCACATGGCAGATGCTGGACTAGGCACTTTATTATTGTGTTGTTTTTAATAACAGAACTGATTAAAACTGAACATACACCGATAGGGGAATAGTTGACTATGGCATAGCCACACTACAGGTTATTTAGCACCCAAGAGAGGCAGTAGAGGAGGTAATGGGGAAGGAGGAAAGGAAAGAAAGAGCCCAGAGTCAGAGAAGGCTGCACAAGGCATTTCCCCTGGGTGCATCACTGTGTTAATTGCTTCCTACCCATTGCCTACCCTCGTAACGGCTGGACCCGTTTTTGAGGGCATCACCATCTAGTCCAATCTATGCCCATCTTATTTCCAATATATGATTCATTTCCTTTTAAAAATTGTAGGGAAGCAAATGTGGCTCAAGTTGTTGGGCTCCTGTTTACCATACGGGAGGCCCTGGGTTCAATTCCTGGGGCCTCCTGGTGAAGGCAAGCTGGCCCGTGCCATGCGCCTTGGTAAGCTGAGCTGGCGCAGCAAGATGCAACAAAGGGAGACAAGCAGACACGGAAAACCGCACAGCAAATGGACACAGCGAGCACAAGCAACAAGGGGGGGCGGAAGAATAAATAAATCTTTAAAAAAAAGTTGTAAAGTCTGGGCAAGTTCTGGTATTAAATATGGTTTCAGGTGAGGCAGTTTAAGATTGTATACACCTTGTTTGGTACCATTATTTTGGGCCTTGTCCCCAGCTTGGCCACTTAAAATGGACTACAAGCATGATGAGTGAGAATAGATGGGTGTCTCAGTGTAGCAAGAACATTGGCTAGAGATTTGGAAGGCTCGATACTGCCACACATCTCTTGTCCTCTCTGACCCTTAGTTTATCTGTCCATAAAATGGACCTGGGGTGGGATTAGGCTGGATAATTTATAAGATCCTTTTCTACATTATTACTCTATCATCCCAGTCAAACATATTGTGCTGCTTAGGTCAGATCCAAGACACTGGGGCATAGGTCACAAAAGAAAGACCTGGTCCCAGTGAGGTCGTCTTCCACATGCCCTTCCCTTCCCCATTGCCTTTGTGATCCAGTGAGGAGAGGACAAACATTACACTAATCCAGCCCACTGTTCTCAGCAAAGTGGAAAACTGCTTGCATAATTTTAGCGCTTGTAAGTAACATCCCTTTGTTACTCTATTTCTCCTCAAAACTGAACTGGGGAAAATCTTTCTTGTATAAGTGGCTGTCCCTTGGAGGTGTTTTCATATTGAAATTACATATCATTTATAACAGATAGGGTTTATTAGTAATTTTCAGTAGTGGTAAACCTAGTCTTCAACCCAACATTTAATCTTAAAAAAGGGTAATTAGTTGATATTATTAAAAACTTACTATCTTACAGATTTCTGAAAACTCATGCAGAGCTGCAGCAAACATTAATTCCCCTTTAAACTTTTTCTTCTGTGAAATAACCTAAGCAAATGAGATATTCCTTAGAAATAAGAGAAGTCCTATAAAAAGCGATGGAGATAATAAATTTTTAATGCACTGCATAATCTAACTCCCTATTCTCAGCCCTAAGTGGGGGATAGGATCTAAAGAAGACACATAAAAATTTGAAGAAAATGAAAGATATAATTACATCAATTTCTAGCTAGCTATAGAGAGAATGTAGGAATTTGAAGAGGAGCTTTTTACTATAAGAAAGTAGCCTAAGAAACAAAACCATTTGAAGAAAGTGTTTAAAAAATAAACTGTAAAGCAACTGAAAATTACTTTAATTAGTCAAAAAAACGCAACAACCCTAAAATCCTAAGTCAGATTCATATTCTATATAATGCCATGGAATGGTTCCCATCCAGGCTGGAACAATTTATGATCAGAAATTTTAGAAATAGAATTAAGTTTTCCTTACCATACATTGTGCCTTCTTTTAGTCTATTGGATGTTAACTGTCAAGTCACCCCTAAGTGGTCTAGTGTGAGTCAGAACTATTTACTTAAGGCTGATTAGATGAAGGGTGCTGAATGCGTCACTCAGGGCAAAAAGGACACAGGTACAGTCCCTGGCATTGAATAATTTATAACCCATATACTTAAGAACATGTGCACAGCCATGTCTTATGAAAACCATGCTGGTCTGATAGACGCCCAAGAGCAGGGTGATGGAGAGAAAGAAGGAAGAGAAGGGATAACTAGTGATCACCTCCTACTATCCTGACAGCTGGGGCAGGACAACCTCGGAAGGAGAAAGAGGCTGGGCCCTGGGTAGTTTCCCCTTTGTCTCCAGCACATCTAAAGGAAGAGCATGAGAAGGCTTGACCTTGGACTTATACCTGAGAATGGAGTCTTTCTAAATGAAAGGTGTTGCTTTCCAGGGGTGATGGTGAGGGGTTAGCTAGGAATTTGAAGCATGGTAGGATGGATAAAAGCTGGGATTACTGGCAATGAGCATAAGTTTAGAGCCAGAGAACAGATGGACCGAGTTCTGGTGTCTATTGAATCACTTGAAGGCATGTCAGTGAATAAATGTGTTGGAGTAGAGAAGACACGGGATCGAAATTTAAGATCTGGCTGTGGATCCAGGATGATGCCTCTTTGCTTCAGTTTTTTCCAACTGAATAATGAGAATGGTAAACGTAGTGGACTTCCACGGGTTTTGCTTAGCCAGCATCCATTCTCCCTTCTGCTAGTGAACAGCACCTGGTTTTCCTTTAAACCAGCTCTTAGGTCAGGTGGGTGGAAGGCGGTGACCACACCCAGGCCCAAGGGTGAACAAGTTGACAAAAGGCAGAGCCACAGGGATTGGTTCAGGGTTGGGAATGTGACCCAGGCTAGACAAAAGAGCCCCGGGACCAGAACTTCCATTGAAACAATGGTCAAAGAAGACTTTGCTTTCCAATGGGGTGCCAAACTGGTAGCATCTTAACATGGGAGTGATGTTCCTCTTTGCCACCTTTTGGGGGCCAGTTTGCCTGAGAATGAAGACAATGCAGAAGAAAGCAAAGCTGATGATGGGGGCGGGGGAGAGGGAGATAAAGATAATTGCTTAATGATACAGTTCAAGGTCCTCTGAATCCACCCCTTGAACTTCTTATATGAATCAACAAATTCCTCTTCTGGTGTGTTTGTTTAAGCTAGTGTGAACTGGGTTTTCTGGAACTTGGCAATAGAAGAGTTCTACTAAAAAGTACCCACCCTGCAGAACCAAACAATTGTGAAGTCCACACAAATATCAGTTTTTATTTTTCTATAAATCTAATCTTCCCTGATATGCAGACTGGAGATAAGACCTGCCATTCTTACCTAGTTCAGTTCTTGGGAGGATCAAATACAGTAGCTGGACAAGCCCCTTGAAAATCAAAACACCAGACAGCTGTATCATTAAATGAGTTTCGGTCAACTGTTCTCTCAAAGATTCTTTTCTTGAATTCTACATCAAGTGGAAATGTTGCCAAATCAAAGAAATTTCTTAATAAAATTGTGTTTTTTTTTTTTCAAAATAAGAAACCAAATTCCTTTTTAAAAATTGTCTTTTGTGCTAACCAGATCCTGTGGAGAGGAAAGCCAGTTGATTTTGGATTTCTAACGATTTCCTAATGATAGAGAAAACAGTGAGGTATTGAAGAGAGATAAGGCTTAAGTTGGATTAGAACTTACTAGTGCAGATTATATTATATATAATAAGATCTGCTGTTTTAACCATTTTCCAGTGTGCAATTCCATGGCATTAACTACACTCACTATGTTGTGCTGCCATCACCACCACCCATTACCCAAACTTCCCCTTATGCCATAAGTGAGACTCTGCACCCATTAAGCATTAACTCCTCATTCGCCATGCCCGGCCGCACCTCGGGTAACCTGCAATCTACTTTCTGCCTATGAATTTGCATATTCTAATTATTTTATATAAGTGAGATCATCCAATATTTGTCTTCTTGTGTCTGGCTTATTTCACCCAACAGGATGTCCTCAAGATTCATCCATGTTGTAGTATGTATCGGAACTTCATTCCTCTTTAACTGCCAAATAATACTCCATTGTATGGATATTTCTCATTTTGTTTATCCATTCATCTGCTGACAGGCATTGGGTTATGACATCACCATCTTTGTCCTCCTACTTTTGAGTCCTCTAACCATGTACCTCACACCTTTGAGCCCTCTAACAGTCTATGTTGGTTGAGATGCAAAATCTTTTGAACCTGAGCATGAGGCTGTCATGGGCAATGGGTGGAATATTAGGCAGTTCCATCCCGCCTGTGGGCAGATGTTCATTCCCTCTACATCGTAAGCACTGAATGTATTGCTTTTTGGTAGTCTTTTAAAAGCTTTTCTTTTTTAAAAACAACAACAACAACACAACAATATCACAATAAGGCCTTTCCCCATAATAGGGACTAAATCTATTTTGAAGGTCTTTGTCTCCTTTTTCATTGTTTCTGCTGTCAATTTCATAAGCCTCCCAAATTAACATTGATGGATTACTTTTTCAGGCTAATATATCTTCTTAAGACAGGATTTATATTCAGAATAAGACATTTTCCTGTAACATGCTAGACCTGAATATAAGGCAGCTCCCTTTTTTGGGGGGAAAATTTTTGGTAGAAATCTTGACTTACTTTTGTGTGAGTATGGTAATAGCTTGGCCACCAGGAGAACTTACACCTTGCATTATATTTACCTGCCAATAATGAATCCAACAGCTGTTATGTGATATGGCAAGATATCGCTTATGATTATGTTTATATTCTAGAAGCAAATAGTATAAAGATGCTCCCCACACTCTGACCCATGAGAGAATCCTTTGATCGTTTGGACAGTTTCTAGGCCTGGAGGTTGGTGTGCTAATTATGATGGCGATAGAACTGCCTAACTTTAAAGGGACACACCCTCCTGTCCTTAGTGGTACATAAAACAATGCTGTGCCTTAGAGGTAAGGAAATATGGATACACCACCCTCTGTCGTGGCTGTTACATGGGTTCAAAGTCACTTGTGTGTGACAGAAAAAGAATTCATCCATTATTTACGTCCTCTGCTGTCAGAGCAGGAGGGTGTGTCCTGACAATCAGGCCAAGGCCTATGACTTTGAAGTCAGTTTCAAGTCACGGAGCCACCTGAAGATCTAAGCTCACCCTGAACTCTCTCCAAACCGCTGGTTAACTAGGCTGTTGTGCTGGACTTGGGGTCTCCCTGTAGGGAAATTGTTGTGAGTTGAATAATGTCCCTCCAAAATTCATGTCCATCCCGAACCTCAGGATGTGATCTTATTTGGAAATAGAGTCTTTGCGTAGACTTAAGGTAAGGATAGAGATGAGATCATTCTGGATTAGGGCAGGCCCTAAATTCAAGGGGAAAAGACACACAGAGACACAAGGAGGAAGGTCAGGTGAAAACCGAGGCAGAGATGGGCCAGATGCTGCCACAAGCCAAGGAATGCCAGGAGCTGCTAGAAGCTGGAAGAGGCAAGGAAGAATCCTCTCCTAGAGCCTCTGGAGGGAGCTGGGCCCTCCCAAAACCTTGATTTAGCACTTCCTGTCTCCAGAACTGTGAGCGACAACATTTCTGTTTTAAGCCACCAAGTTTGTGGTTGTTTGTGGCAGGAGCCACAGGAAACAAATGCAGAGGCCATAAGGCAGCATCCCGAAGGTGCCTGGCTCCCTGTGCCCGGGAGGCTGCACTGGCCCAGGTCCGGGCAGAGGCCAGCAAGGCAGTGG
Organism: Tolypeutes matacus; assembly: GCA_026826555.1. NCBI lineage: Eukaryota > Metazoa > Chordata > Mammalia > Cingulata > Chlamyphoridae > Tolypeutes > Tolypeutes matacus. The sequence goes on from JAKSZT010053819.1 coordinate 11,342,719, forward strand.
GCATGGCCCCTTGCAGAGCCAGAAGGACACAGGATGTGGAGGAACCTGAGGGTTTCTAACCAAACAACCCAGGGAATCTGAAGTCAAACCTTCTCCTGCCCCACTGTGAGGGGAGGATTCGGACTCTTAAAGGCACTATGGAGGCAAACATGACTCACCCAGGAGGCTGTAGCCAAGGCTGACCCTGGCCTCAGAGCCGCTCTGTCTACCACCAGTGCTGGGGAATGTCAGTGCATGGACTTGGGAGGAAACTGCCCATTGCTGCTCTATGAGAGTCCTACAAATCAACCCTGCCTGCTGTTTCATTCCTGCATTCTTCATTCATTCATTCATTCACATTGAATTGTAACTGTCCCCCTGTAGGTGACAAGTTGGTATCTTTCTCCACTGTTGTTGCCTTCAAATCCAGTGGGAATTCCAAATCTATCTTTTCTCCTCAGTCCCCTCCCTTCACTCCAATTTGAATCCCAGTATCTCAAGATCATTTGAGCTAGGTGGGCTGCCAGGCCATTGACCCAGGGCTCTGGTTTTCCAGGTGAGAAAACAGAGGCCTCCCAGATGGGAGGGAAGCCCCAGGCCACAGGATGAGTGGCCGGGCAGGGACCCGGCAAGGTCTTGTTCCTTCTCATTCCCAGGCACGCCCCCTGCCCGTCCTCTGAGATCTGGTGCATGTGGGCTATAACTCAGCCATGCAGGGGGCCTGGGGGGAGGCAGGTGGGAGAGCCGGGCACCATCCCAAAGGCCATGACATTGCCTCCTCAGATGACTTCTCTAGCTCACAACTGACTCTTCCTGCCAATCCTTTCTAAAAATCCCAAACAACCAGTGCTCACTCTCAGCTAAAGGTGGCACCAGTTCTTTGCAGACAAGAGCTTAGAGCCACCGGTTGGAAGGTTGCCCTAATCCTGCTCTCTCCTGCTCTAATCCCCTGCAAATAATCTTCCCAGGCTGGCTTTAGCCTACTTACCAGGGGCTGGAAGGCAAACGGGGTAAGCTGCTTGGTTTAACCACAGTGTGGCGAGGCTCTGAACCCACAGCCTGTCTCTGGTACCACCACCCAGAGGGGTGGGTGCTAGTGCTCCTGTTTCACAGAGCAGGCAGCAGAGACTCTGCTTGGTCAGGTCACTGGTCCCAGGCCACACAGCTGTGGGACTTGAATTCTGACACTGCGCCTTGAGGATCTCACTTTGGGAAAGATCAGGCCCTGGCTGTGAGGCATTAATTATTAATGCTCCTTGCTTCTGGAGCCTATCCGCCTTCCTGGGGATGTGCTAACAAGAGCAGAGCCAACTTCACAGCAGCCCCTGAGGGGCGTGTCTGTCTATTTTTCTGGAAATGACAGGTGTCAGTGGCCTGCACATCACCACCAGCAGCAGAAGAGCTGACTCGATTTGACTCAATGTGTCAGTGGCTTGAGGTGGTGTCCATTCATTCATCAAACATGGGTATAACATCTGCTGTGAGCCAGGCACAGTCTGAGAAGCTCAGAAATGTTGGTTCCCAAAACCACTCTATGGGGAAGGGTCTATTATTAGGCCCAGTTCAAAGATGGGGAAACCAAGGCACAGAGAAGTTAAGTTACCTGTCCTAGGTCACACAGTTAGCAGGTTGGCAGGGCTGGGACTTGAACCCATGCCATCTGGCCCTCAAGACCATGCTCTTCACCACCACACTGTCCAGTCTCTGTTGAATGTCTGCTCCCCACATGGCCCTTACAGATGGCTAAGACATGGCCTATCCCCTGAAAGAAACCAATTGAAATATCAGCACCTGAAGCGTAAGGCAGAAAGGCAACAGGCCAAAAGCAAGGTGCAGATAAATCTCCTGAGACTTTGGAGAAAGGGGGATGACATTTTATTTATGTATTTAACTTATTTATATCTTCTTTTATTTAACTTTATTTATTTGCTAACTTGTCTATTATCTGTCTTCCCACACCAGACTATAAGCTTAATAAGAGCAGAACCTTTTTCTTGTCACCTCTTTTTTTCCCAGCACTTAGAAATAGCACTTGGCGTATAGTACATGCTCAATAAGTATTTATTATTTAAAGATGGCTGCAAAATTTTTTGCTAATTCTTCCATTGAAAATGGAGTCTAATTTTCCTGCCTTATAAACTAGGCTTGTCTTAGTGACTTGTTAATCCAATAGATGGCGGAAGTGAGGCCCTGGGTTCTCTGAAGCAAGGTCATAAGCATTGCAGCTTCTGCCCAGATTTCTTGTAAGATGTAACTCGTGGAGTGAGTTGCTAGACAGTATATCATGGGAACACAGGCATAGACACAACAGAGACTCCCAGAAAATGACTACTTCATTACTCACATAGCATAAAGCATCCGAAACAACAGAGGAAAAGATCCCACCTTGGCTGATACCTCGGGGAGGACAACTTCTAGGGTCAGGGTCAGTGGATGGCAGCTCTGCATACCTGACTTCGTGTCCGAGATGAGGGACACCTGCACTGACTCAGTGCTGAACTTTTATACATTCCAGGGGGAGGGGGTTCTGCCAATGAGCAACCTTTGTCCTGGCAAGCAGCTGGAGCTGGTTAAGATTTAATGTCTCCCCGGCTGCCTGTGGTCCCTTGAGAAATAGAAACATACCAAACACCTGCATTCAAACAAGAAAGAGGGAAAACATAAAAACCTGCACACAAACAAGGAAGAGGGGAAAAGGAGGGGGATAGGCAAGGGCTGGGAGCAGGCCGCTGAGTGTGTCCTTGATAGTTCCAACAAAGACCTTCAGCAAATGACTGTTTTATACATACTAACACAGCACAAAATGTCCAAAAGATGGGGAAGAGATCCCGTTGTGGCTGGTCTCCTGGGAAAGCCAACTGCCTGGGTCAGGGTGGCTGGCGGCTCTGCATCCCCTGCTTCTCGGTAGACATGAGAGATGCCTGTACTGCCAGGGAACTGAGTATTTATACAACCCCAGGGAGAGGGTCCCTGCCACTGAGCGTTCCCACCCTGATAAATAGATGGGACTGCTTGTTTCCAGTTCTGGGCTTAAGGTTTTTGCTCATTGTCTGCTCTGTTTTCTTTAGGAGGCACCAGGAACTGAACCTGTGACCTCCCATGTGGGAGGTGGACACCCAACTGCTTGAGCCATATTGGCTCCCCACAATAGATTTTTAAAATATTTTTTTTATTAGAGAAGTTGTAGGTTTACAGAGAAATCATACAGAAAGTACAGAGCTCCCATATATGCCCCTTCCATTACTAACATTTTACATTAGTGTGGTAACTTTGTTAAAGTTACTTTGTTGCATTTGTACATTCCTAAATTTTTTAAAAGATTTTATTCTAGCAACTTATACACAACCTAAATTTTCCCCTTTTATAACATTCAAATATATAATACAGTGCCGTTAATTATATTCACAATGTTGTGCTACCATCATCACATCCAGTGCCAAAACTTTTCCATCACCCTAAACAGAAATTCTATACTAACTAAGCATTAAATCCCCATTACCTATCTCCACCCTGTCCCCTGGTAACCTGTATTCTAGTTTCTGACTCTATGGATTTGATTACTCTAATTATTTCATATCAGTGAGATCATACAATATTTGTGTTTTTGTGTATGACTTATCTAATGCAACATGATGGCTTCAAGATTCATCCATGTTGTGGCATGTATCAGAACTTCAATCCTTTTCATGGCTGAATAATATTCCATACTATGTATATACCACATTTTGTTTATTCGTTCATCTGTTGATGGACACTAGGATTGCTTCCATCTTTTGGCAATTGTGAATAATGCCACTATGAACATCAGTGTGCAAATTTTGTTTGAGTCGCTGCTTTCAATTCTTTCAATCCTAGAAGGGGGATTGCTGGGTCATATGGTAATTCTATACTTAACTTTCTGAGGAACTGGCAAACTGTCTTCCCTAGCAACAGCACCATTTCACTTTTCCACAAACAATGAACAAGTTCCTATTTCTCCACATCCTCTCCAGAACTTGTTATTTTATTTTTTATTTTTTTAAATACCAGACATTTTAGTGGGTGTGAAATGGTATCTCATTGTGGCTCCGATTTGCATTTCCCTAATGACCAATGATTTGAGCATCCTTCACATGCTTTTAGACCATTTGTATATCTTCTATGGAGAAATGCTTATTCAAGTCTTTTGTCCATTTTATTTGGGTTGTTTGTTTTTTTGTTGGTGAGTTGTAGGAGTTCTTTACATATTCTGGATGTTAAACCCTTATCAGGTATGTGGCTTCCAAATAGTGCTTCCCATTCTGTAGTTTGTCTTTTTACCTTCTTGATGAAGTCCTTTGAGGAACAAAAGTTTTTAATTTTGACGAAGTTCCATTAATCTATCTATCTATCTATCTATATATTATTTTTTTGCTTATACTTTGGGTGTGAAGTCCAAGAAACCATTGCCTAATGCAAGGTCCTGAAGATGCTTCCCTATGTTTTCTTCTAGGGCTTTTATAGTCCTGGTTCTTATATTTAGGTCTTTGATCCATTGTGAGTTAATTTTTGTATATGGTGTGATATAGGGGTCTTCCTTCATTCTCTTTTTTCTTTTCTTTTTTGTTAGAGAAGTTATGGGTTTACAGAACCATCATGCGTAAAATGCAAGATTCCCGTATACCACCCCACCTCCAGCACCTTGCGTTGGTGTGGAACATTTGTTACAATTGATGATAGCACTTTTTAATAGTTGTACTTTTTAAAAAACAATAGTTACCTTTGCTAAAATTAATGAAAGATTATTAAGACTATCATCCATAGTTTACACTAGGTGTATTTTTCCCATATACCACCCTATTATTATTTTTTTGATACTTAAAAAAAATTTTTTTAATGCTTCAGATTACATAAATGTTACATTAAAAAAATAAGGGATCCCCATATGCCACCCTCCCACCCCCTCCCACACATTCCCACATTAACAACAGCCTTCATTAGTGTGGTACATCTGTTACAACTGATGAGCACATATTGGAGCCTTGCCACTAAGCATGGATTATAGTTTACATTATAGTTTACACTCTGTCCCACACAGTTTTGTAAGTTATAACAAAATATATAATGGCCTGTATCCATCATTGCAACATCATTCAGGACAATTCCAATGTCCCTAAAATGCCCCCATATCACACCTGTTTTTCCTTCTCCCTCCCCTCAGAACTTCCGATGGCCACTGCCTCCACATCAGTGATAAAAGTTCTTCCATTGCTAGAATCACAATAAGTCTATAGTCAAATTCATTCCCCAGTCCTGAGAATTCTGGGATGGTGATGTCCACTCCGCCTCTAATTGAGAGGGGTCTTAGATCCCATAGAGCAGATGGGCAGGACTATCTTGCCTGCAGTTGCAGACTCTCTGTGTTCCTTGGAATGGGTGTTGTCCATCATTATCTCCTTGTTACTTGTCCTGGGTAAGTCCAATGAACTGCAAAGTAGGTGTTACAACTCTGTTGAGATTCAGGGCCCAACTTACCACCCTATTATTAATACCTTGTATTTTGTCATACATTTGTTATAATTCATGAAACAACATTCTTATATTTCTATTATTAACTAGAGTCCATCATCCAAAATAGGGTTCACTAAGTTATACAGTCCTGTATTTTATATTTTAATTATTATTCTAGTAACACATGTGACCTAAACTTTCCCCTCTTAACCATATTCACCTATATATTTCAGTGCTGTTAATTATGTTCACAATGTCATGCTACCATCACCACCATTCATTTCCAAACCTTTATAATCAATGTAAAAGAAATTCTGTACAAATTAAGCAACAGTTTCCCATTCTCTATTCCCAGTCTATCCCCTGGTAACCAATATTCTAGATTCTAATGCTATGAGTTTGCTTATTATATAATTAGTTCATATCTGTGAGATCATACAATATTTGTCCTTTTGTGTCTGACTTATTTCACTCAGCATAATGTTTTCAAGGCTCACCCATGTTGCATGCATCAGGACTTCATTCCTTTTTACAGCTGAATAATATCCCATCGTTTATATGTTTTGTTTATCCATTCATCAGTTATTGGACAAGGGTTGCTTCCATATTTTGGCAATCATGAATAATGCTGCTATGAACATCAGTGTGCAAATACCTGTTTGAGTCCCTTCTTTCAATTCTTCTGGATTATACCTAGTAGCAGGATTGTTAGGTCATGTGGTAATTCTATACTTAGCTTCCTGAGGAACTGCCAACTGTCTCCCACAGTGCTGCACCATTTTACATTCCCACCAGCAATGAATGAGTGCTATTTCTCCACATCCTCTCCAACACTTGTAATTTTCTGTTTTATTTTTTTTAATAGCAGCCATTCTAGTAGGTGTGAAATGATATCTCTTTGTGGTTTTGATTTGTATTTCCCTAATAGCTAGTAATGTTGAGCATCTTTTCATGTGCTTTTTAGCCATTTGTATATCCTCTTTGGAGAAATGTCTATTCAAGTCTTTTGCCCATTTTTACTTGGGTTGTTTGTCTTTTTATGGCTGAGTTGTAGGATTTCTTTATATATTCTGGATATTAAACCCTCATTGGATATGTGGTTTCTAAATATTTTCTCCCATTGAGTAGGTTGTCTTTTCACTTTCATGACAAAGTCCTTTGAGGCACAAAAGTTTTTAATTTTGAGGAGGTCTCATTTCCATTTTTTCTTTTGTTGCTTGTGCTTTGGGTGTAAAGTCTAAGAAGCCATTGCCTAACACAAGATCCTAAAGATGCTTCCCTATATTTTCTTCTAGGAGTTTTATAGCCCGGTTCTTATATTTAGGTCTTTGATCCATTTTGAGTTAATTTTTGTACATAGTATGAGATAGGGGTCTTTTTTCATTTTTTGCATATGTATATCCAATTCTCCCAGCACCATTTGTTAAAGAGACTATTCTTTCCTAATTGAATTGACCTGGTAGTCTTGTCAAAATTCAATTGGCCAAGATGTGAGGGTCTATTTCTGAAATCTCAGTTCCATTTCATTGGTCAATATATCAATCCTTGTGCTAGAAATGTGCTGTTTTGACCACTTCAGCTTTGTAATATGTTTTAAGGTCAGGACATGTGAATCCTACAATTTTTTTCTTCTTTTTAAAGATCTTTTTGGCCATTTGGGGTCCTTTACCCTTCCAAATAAATTTTATGATTGACTTTTCCATTTCTGTAAAATAAGCTGTTGGAATTTTTATGGGATTGCATTGACTCTGTAAATCATTTTGGGTAGAACTGACATCTTAACGATATTTAATCTTCCAATTCATGAACAAGTAATGTACTTCCACTTATTTAGGTCTTCTTTGATTTCTTTTAGCAATGTTTTTTAGTTTTCTGTTTACAAGTCCTTTACATCCAAGGTTAAATTTATTCCTAGATATTTGATTCTTTTAGTTGCAACTATGTATGGAATTTTTTTCATGATTTCTTCCTCAGCTTGCTCATTACTCGTATATAGAAACACTACTGATTTTTGCATGTTGATCTTGTACCTGCCACATTGTTGAATTTGTTTATTAGCTCTAGTAGCTTTGTTATTGATATTTCATGTCATCTGCAAATGGGGAAAGTTTTACTTCTTCCTTTCCAATTGGGATGCCTTTTATTTCTTTTTCTTGCTTAACTGCTCTGGCTCGAACTTCCAGTATGATGCTGAGTAACAGTGGTTCCAGGTCTTGGAGGGAAAAGTTTCAGTCTTTCACCGTTGAGTATGATGTTAGCTGTGGGTTTTTCATATATGCCCTTTATCATGTTGAGGATATTACCTTTTATTTCTATTTTTCTAAGTTTTTTTTTTTTTTTTTAATCAAGAAAGGGTGCTGGATTTTGTCAAATACTTTTTATGCATCAATGGAGATGATCATGCGTTCTTTTCCTTTGTTTTGTTAATGTGGTGTATTACATAAATTGATTTTCTAATGTTGAACCACACTGGCATACTTGGGATAAATCCCACTTAATCATGGTATATAATTCTTTTAATGTGCTGTTGGATTCAGTTTGCTAATACGTTGTTGAAGATTTTTACATTGTATTTAAAATGTAAATGTAAATGGTATGTAATTTTCTTTTTTGTGGTATCTTTCTCTGGCTTTAGTGTTAGCATGATATTGGTCTCATAGAATGAGTTAGGGAGTGTTCCCTCCCCTTCAATATTTTGGAGGTATTTGAGAAGGATTGGTGTTAATCTTCTTGGAATGTTGGAAAACTCACTGGTCTGCATCAGTTGCCTGTGCTTAGTAGCAAGCAAGGGAGGGAGTGATGGCACCTGGCATTTGCAACTTCGATACTGGGAGGCAGGGTCTACCCTTTCACATGGGGAATTCTCAGAATACAGGCTTCAGATGCTAGAGGCCAAAAGGAATGACAGATGTCCGTGATGGCTAATAAGTATGAAAGTTGGGTTTCAAACTCTTACCTCTGAGTCCAGAGCCACGATCTTAATCCTGACGTGGCAGGTACCTAACACTGCTCCTAGGACCCACAACCACTCAGTGTGGAATGGGTTAAAAACTGTGGATTCACTGCCACACACACACACCACACACACACACACACAACCACACAGCACACACACACACCCTCCTCACCCTCTGGGCTTCCTGCTGGCTTCAGCTGGTCCTCTCAGCCCCACACAGACCCAGATCCATCTGGGCCCTTGGGCACCATGTGTGTCTTTGGTCTGGAATGTTCTTTTTTGGCTTGGAAGCAGACAGGTCCCGGGGAACAGGAGGAGGAACAGGAGGGCTGCTTCCTCCCTGAGCCACATGCCGGGAGGCTGGAACTTTGGGTGACATCAGGGTCCAGGAGGAGCAGCAAGGAGGAGAGGTCCGGGGGTGGGGTGGGGCAAGGAGGAGGAGGAGAGGTCAGACTGAACTTTTGAAATAAAAGTTCCTCCCTCCTCTCTGTCCACTTACCCTGTTCCCAGACAAGGTTGCCTCAAGGCAGCACAGGCTTCTTGCCTTCCTCAGGCCTCGGCCTTTGGTGAACCCCCGCCCGCTGCTTAGTGCTCCGCTTCTTCCCTCCTCCGGCGATTTCTTAATAACCCTCAGCTCACCCTCTCCATGCTCTCCGTCCTCTCCCGCACCTCAGCTTTTAAACACCCAAGCACTTACAAACCGACACCTGCAGGCTTCTCTTTTCACACAGCGGGTAAAGCAGCTGAGAGGATGCCACGGACTCCCCAGTTTAAAACCAGCAAAACCGGGAGGGCTCCTTGGGAGATGGGAACACAGCACGAGCCGAAGAAAGACGCTGAAGAAGGCTGCACAGAGTGGGCAAACGGAGTCTGGGTCCCTGATCACGTTGTTGAGAGACAGCCCTGGAACTTCCCTAATGCAGGTCTTCCAATTATGTGGCATTGTAAAGGCCCTTCTTGTTCCCTCTTGTAGCTGGGAGTTTTGCTCTGCACGGCTGAAAGCATTCTGACAGACACAGATCAACCCGCATTTGCCAGATCCCCTGCTGGGTAAGACTCTGTGCCAGGAGTTTTATTTAAGTCATGACTGCGTGCCCATTTTACATTTGAGGAGATGGCGGTTTAGAGAGGTTAAGTAACCTGCATAGGGTCACAGGACTCAGAGCTAAGCTATTGTGACTCTGAAACAAAAAGTATTGAGCACTTACTATATGTTAGGCACTCACCAGGCTCGGGATGCAATATAAAGGAGAAAGACAAATCCAGGTTGTCATGGAGCTTCTATTCTAGTTGGGGTGGCTGTCAGTAAATAAGTAAACAAATAGATAGGGTAATTGTAGATTAGCAATAATTGTTATAAAGGCAATAAACAGGGTGATATGATGGACAGTAGATGAAGCTTGTGGTGTATGTGTATTGGGGAGGCTTCATTTAGGAGTTGTCATTTGAACTAAGCCTTGACAGATGGCAAGGAGCCACCATTACTCTGTGAAGACCCATGGGATATGCCTTCTGGGCAGAGAGAGCAGTGAGTGCAAAGTCCCTGAGGCAGGAAAGGGCTGAGAATTGTTTGAGGAGCTAAAAGGAGGCCCTTATGATAAGCTTAATAAGTGATGGGGAGAGTGGAGGAGGCTAAGGTTGGAGAGAGGCCAGAGCTTGGTTCTGTGGGCTTGGTAAAGGGCATGGATATGATTCAGACTGAGATGAGAAGTCACCGACAGTTTTAGGGGTGACATAATCTGCTTTATATTTTAAATAGATTTCTATGCTATGTGGAAATGGGATCATATGAAGTAAATGTGGAGGCAGGGAGGCCAGTTGGGAGGCCAATGGTGTGGACCCAGACAGAGGTGATGGTGGCTTGGAATTGGTGGGTGGTCATGGAGCTGGAGAGAAGCGAACAGATTCCAACCACGTTCCCAAGGCACAAACACCTGACTTACCAATGGGTTAGATGTGTAGAATATGGAAAAGGGAGGGATCAAGATTGACTCCTAGGATGGGGCTTGGACAGCTGGGAAGATGGTGATGCCTCTTGGAAGAGGAAGAGGTTTGGGGCAAATCAGGAGTCTTTTAAGGAGTCCAGAACTGGTATTCTCTTTCCACTCTGCTCTATTACTTTCCTAATGTTAATAAAATAACTACCTTAAAACTGGAGCTATTACTGCCCTGTGGACAAATCTGACTGATTAGTGATGTGAGGAGGGAATGAGTAGCACGAAAGGATCACCGGGTATAGCAACAGCTCTACAAGAGCTGTGATCATTAGGTTAGCATGGCGCCTTAGAGAGAGGGCTCTCGCAGAAGCGGATCCTGAGACAAGGATATGAGACGAGTAGTTTGATTGGGAGGTGAGCTCAGGAAGCACTGCCAGGAGAGTGGGGACATGAGACAAGGCAGGGGAGGAGCCAAGGCAGGCTTTATTAATGAGCAGGTTGCCCTGGGGGCCACTGAGGACCTCGAGGAGAGCATATAGAGCATGCATCAGAATCGTCTTACCTGAGGGGCTAAGCCTGGCTGATCTAGCATGCAATTCCTGTTCATCATTGTTTTAGTTTGCTAGGCTGCTGAAAGCAGATACCATGACATGGGTTGGCTTAGCAATGGGAATTTATTAGCTTACAGTTTTGAGGCTGAGAAAAATGTCCAAATCAAGGCATCTTCAAGGCAATGCTTTCTCCCCAAAGACTGACCCCTGGCAATCCTTGACTCCTTCGCCACATGGCAAGGCACATGGCATCTGCTGGCTCTCCCTTCTCTTCCAGGTTTTGTCACTTTCAGTTTTTTTCTTTCGTGGCTTTCTCTCTCTGTCTGAACTTCATTCTCTTATAAAGGACTCCAACAGAGGATTAAGACCCACCCGGGGCCACACCTTAAATGAAGTAACCTCAGCAAAATGTCCTTCTTACATTAGGTTTACGTCCGCAGGAATGGACTAGCTTTAAGAACATGATTTTCTGGGATGCATACAGCTTCATTCCACCACAGTCACTGACTGAGGGGTGCTCCCAGCAGCGTCATCTCTCATAATGAACGTCGCAGGTGCTGGCAGGAGGAAACTGTCAACGTGCACTGGAATGGTGAGTGCCCAGGGGCTAAGGAGAGGGGGCACCAGCAGTTTCTGCTATCGTTATACCAGCAAAATGTTCTGCAGCTGCTGACCCAAGAGAGTTAATTCTCACAACCCCTAGGCAGTACTAGTCAGAGTCAAAGTGCAGCCACTACAGCAAGAGGTCACAAACTGCTTGTTACAGTTCACAATAAAGAATTTGTAAATCAGCACACTGCTTCCTTCACTGAGAAAGACCTGCTGTAAAACAACATCGGCTGCTCTGGACAGTGTGATTAGTGAGAATTCGATTTATATTCTGGCGCAAGTTGCTTCTCTTACTGCAAACTAGTGATGAGTAATTCACAGACCAGCATTTTGGGTGGCCCTGGACTGGGCTGTGAGCTCCTTGAGGACAGACACTGTGACGTTCATCTCCCTCTTCCCAGTGTCTCCCCAGTGTCTCCTGGCACAGTGTCTGGGATGCAGGAGGCACTTGGTGAATCTCTATTGCCCCATTTTACAGAAGCAGAAATACAGCACAGAGAGGTAGCTTCTCAGCTCTGCTGCTTTATCCCTCTAAACTCAGTGCTGCCTCCCGGCCTGCCGGTTTAGTATTGGCTGAGAGCTCCTCTAGGAGAGGGATACCAACTGGAGTCAAACCCATTGTCATCATCTCCCTGTTGTGGGTTGAATTGTGTGCCCCCAAAAGATATGTTCTAGTCCTAAGATCCAGTTCCTGTGAATGTGACCTTTTTTGGAAGCAGTGTCTTTGCAGATGTCTTCAAGGTAGGATGAGACCAGACTTGATGAGGTGGACCTGAATCCAATATGACTTATAACAGGATGCGCATTTGGGCAGAAGCAGGGAGAACACCTTGTGACGACGAGGCAGAGGTTGGGGTGATGTGTCTACAAGCCAAGGAGTGTTGGCAAGCACCAGAAGGTAGAAGAGACAAGGAGGATCTTCCCCTAGGGCCTTCAGAGACAGCATGGACTTTTGGACTTTTAGGCTCTCGAACTGTGTAAGCATCCACTTCTGTTGTGGGAAGCCACCCAGTCTGCGGCAGCCCTAGGACCCTATGATGCCCCCTTCAAGGACTGTGGTTGGGCTGAGTTGACCCCAAGGCGTCTCCCCGGACCAGGCTGATTTCTGTCCCCAGGGACTACGGGTACCGAGGTAACTACCACTGAACATTCTCTTGATGGGACTAAAGGTGATTCTTCGATTCTTCAATGAAATGGGAAAACTCAGGCTTGGGCGAGTTGCCTTTTTGTGGTTATTTTTAACCACATAAGGCTGGCAAAGGACCTAGAAACTCTTGAGAGTTCCTGATGAGATAAATCCCTTTGATCATTGTCAGAGTGACTTGTGGACAGAGTGAGAAGGAGAAAAGTTGTCACAGAGGGAGTGGTGAGAAGGAGGGGAGAAGGGGCAGGAGGAAAAGGAGAAAGAAGGAGGCAATTGCACTATTTTTTTGTAAGCTGTTTCTGTTAGACCCTTTTTGGTTCTCAGTTTCTGGGACTGTTATTTTACCAAAGCTGGGCCCATTGGCTGCAGAGTTTGCTTTCTCGCAGTTTCTAGGCAGGGGTGTTAAACTGGCACGGTGATGGGCTAAACTCCACAACAATCCTTTGTTTGACCTACACAGTGCCATCTTTTTTTCAAAGATTTTAAAAATTTATTTATCCCTACCTCTGGTTGTTTGCACTCACTATCTGCTCTCTGTGTCTGTTCTTTGTGTGTTCATCTTCTTTTTTAAGGAACACTGGACTGAACCCGGGCCCTCCCATGTGGGAGAGAGGCTCCCAATTGCTTGAGCCACCTCCCGCTCCCCACTTGTTGTGTCTTTCATTGTGTTTCCTCGTTGTGTCTCTTCATTGCATCATCTTATTGCATTATCTTGAGTCAGCTCACTACACCAGCCTGTCGCGTTGGCTCACTGTCTTGTTCATCTTATTTAGGAGGCACCGGGAACCGAACTCAGGACCTCCCATATGGTAGGCAGGCACCCAACTGCTTGAGCCACATCTGCTCCCTAGCCTGCAGTGTTTTAAAAGCATTTGGATTTCCATTGGCTAGGTTAGGCTGGGTTATGCTGCATTAACAAATGGCCCCAAAGTCTCCATGGTTTAGCACAACTACAGTTTATTTCTTGTTCGTGTTTCATGTCCACTGATGTGTCAGCAGGGGGTTCTGCTCAGGGTGCTCCCTCAGGGACTCAGGCTGGTGGAGGCTTCACCCCGACGTGCTTGCATGACCACCGCAGCAGTGAAGGGAAGGGAGCAGAGTGAGCTCTTTAAAGCTTCCTCCTGGAAGGATGCATGCCACTTCTGCCTGGATTTTATTGGCCAGAGCAAGTCACATGACCCTCCTAGGGTCTGTGTGCACTGAGAAGCAGAGTCAGCCAGGAACAGAGCCAAAGACAACCGCACAGATCCATCCTCTGCAGGTGACATTGTCCCCACCCGTCCCTGTTGTCTTACAGTATGCCTGCTCTGAAAGGCACTGAGGTCTGCTGACCTTAAGCAGGAGAGCTTGAAGCATTCCCTGCCCAACTCTCTGAAGCGTTAAATAACTCGACCCCAAACCTCAGGGATGATCACTGGACTTTGGTTCCTTTTAACTTGCCCAGTATCATCTGCCCACCTGTTGGGTTGTTAGCTCTTTCCTGATTTCCGATCAATACCACATGGACCCCCTTATGCCACCTCTTTCCCTGGACCAGGATCTGCTGTCAGTCACTGTACCCTTCAGGTGCCATGGTCTGCCGCAGTATATGTGGGCTTCCTTCTGGCACCTACCACTGACTCCTTCCATGGCCTCTCTGCTCTGTGGACTGGCCTCGAATCAGCCTGTGTCCACTCCCAGCTCATCTGTCCACTAACCTGCAGCATTCTCGGTGACATTAAATCTGCATCCAGAGAAGCTATGCAGCCCCCCTTTTTCCACACTCTTCAGCCCCCAGGAGGATATTTAGATGTGTATAGATACTTCCCCAGGTCTAAGCTTTCTGCTAGAGCCCAGGTAGCTGAGTTTAGGGCTGCTGTCTCTTCCTGGTTGTGGTTCTCTGCCTGGATCTGGAAATATTCTTATTTCCAGAACAAGAGTATGTCAGGACCAGGCTGGCATATACAGGGTGCGTTGGGGCGTGAGCCAGAAAATTGTTTCAAGGTCAAGGCCAGAAAGACAGTGCAAGTGCAAGAGGCAAAGGGTGGGTGGGGACACAGAGCACAAACGAGGCCTTGCCCAGGAGGATCAAGTGTAGCACCAAGTGAGGGGTGCGGCGTGGGAAGGACCAGAGGTTCTGAGCAGGGCTGCAACCACTTGCTGCTTCTGGGCTTCCTCGCTTGTCTTCTTGCTCCTCACAAGGCGTAAGCACTTCTAACCCAGTGTTGAGGAAAACTGGCTTAAAAAACAAAGAAACAGACAAAAACCAAAAATCCGTGTGTGTGTGAACCCGCAGGCAGGCCTGAGACCTGAGCAGCGGGAGGCTCGGCTGGAGGAGGGCTGTGCAGGGCTCCGGGGGTGAGGAGAGCCCAGGCTGGAGTCCCTGCTCAGGGCTCCCTTGGCCCAGCCCCACGGGACAGAACTGTGGACAGACACAGGGAAGGAGCTGCTGTGAGACACAGGGCGTCCTCGGGTGGGGGCGGGACCCTGGGTGAGGGGCGGAGGAGCATTCTGCCCCCTGCTGGCGGGCCCCCTGGAGGCTGTGCTCAGCAAGGACGCACAGAGGGCAGCTGGGCTCTGCGCTCCCGCGGACTGGGGCCAGCACCTTTGGCAACCCCCCCACACCCGCCCAGAGGGTGCCTGCAAGGACGGCTTCACAGGCAGGAAACCTCAGAGACAGGGCATCAGAGCCGATGGCCCCAAGAGGCTCAATCCTGAGAACCCTCTGGGGCTCCCAGAGCTGCTGGATGGGGAGGGAGATTGCGCAGGGGGTGCAGGTGTAAGGTGGGGGGCAGGGAATTGTAGGGGGTGCAGGTGTAATGGGGGAGGGACTGTGTAGAGGGTAAAGCTATAACGTGGGAGGATTGTGCAGGGGTTGTACAGGTGGTAAAGCTGTAACATGGGGGGACTTGCAGGTTGTGCAGGTGTAATGTGGGGGGACTGTGCAAGGGGTACAGGTGTAATGTGGGGGGACTGTGCAGGTGGTGCAAGTGTAATTCGGGGAGAGGCATTGTTCAGGGGCTACAGGTGTAACATGGGGGATTGTGCAGGGGCTGCAGGTGTCATGTGAGGTGGGCCGATGAGGTGAGAGCGCTCACATTGGCTGTGACAGTAGATGGGCCCCTAGGCGCTCCTCCCCCCCGCTGGGCAATCTCGGGTGACATTGGTGCCAAGCACGACTCTGTGATTTCCCTCCAGAGATGAGGACTCCTCAAGGGCAAATCTCAGTCCTCATGGGCCTTCTACATTTGTGTCTTTGGGGTTGGGGGATTTGGGAGAAGGTTTCTGTCCTAACGGTCGAGTCCCTCAGGCTCTATCCAGCACTGCGGAGCTGGATGTCATGCTGGGAATCCCCCCAGGGCTCAGGTTTGTGCTCTCTCGCCCCTCCTGGGGTGCAAGGTCTGATCATGGGTGCCTCCTGCTCTCTGCACCCCGGGGGCAGTGGGCGACACTCAGACACGCGGGTTTGGGGTGTGGAGGGGGCTGGCTGAGCAGCAATTGGGTTCTACTCTGTGTGCAGACATCGCCCCTTCTCTTGGGTCCCTCCTGCTGCACCCCTCCCTTCTTTGTATTCTTACCAAGACGGAGGAGAGCACAGAACTCCACATGCTTGTTGAAGCGATGTCTTTTAGCAGCAGACACAATGAAATCCATGAGAATTACTGTTATCCTTGCTCCCTCTGCCTCGTAGAACCAGAGCAGAGTGAAGCCATCCCTCACATGTCCTGTCCCACCCACCACATCCCAAACCTTGCACGGAACTGACCCACTGAGTTTCCAACTCACGTCAATGAAGCTTGAGCCACGTCCCAGAACACATCATTTGCAACCCCCCTTTGGGGGTATATGTCCTTGGGACTTTAACATGTAAAAATCCCAAACTCTTTCGGCAGCTCTCTTGCTTTTACAAAATATTAGATACAACAAGCCTGTTCAAACAAGGTTATTTTGTGTGCATAGATTTTTATCCCCCTTGGCTCATGCCTAGCTATATTTCCAGAATCCTGAGGGGAAGCCGCAAGAGAATCTCTGGTCAACTCCCCAGTCATTATGCCCTGTGAGATAACGTTGCATCTGTAGACCTGGTCTTGTCCTGGTCCTGATTAAGCAAGTTGAAGGTGAGAGCCTGCTAAGCTCATCCTAAACTGAAAGCAGGTGACTCAGAAGCTGAACTCATGGCCACATCACAGCGTCCTAAGCACTGTGATGCGCTTTACAGAGAAAATATATGTATTGGATACGTTTCATTCAGGCACAAGTCATAGTGCTGTTGGCCATGAGTTCATTGTCAACAAATCAACAATATATATTGGTGATAAGGTGCACTGAAACAGCATCAAGGGTTTGTATTGACCGGTTGCTGAAAGTCTTGTGAACTGAGAGTGGGCAAATTCATAAATACGAAATCTGTGAATAATGAGATCGACTGTACGATGTTTCTGCTTCTCAGGAAAGTGATGAGGACACATACCTACTACCTAATGTTTGTCGATATTTACAAACACCACGGGGACCAAGAAGCATCATCATCTACTTCAAAGTTAGTGGTTATTTTTAGGAGACTGCCAAAGAGGATGATTAACAGGTGCAGCTGCGGAAGAGCACATTTACACTCATTCTGTGAAACATGACTTTTCATTTATATCAAATGATCTTTAAATTAATCTTGCTCATTTTCGATTCCAGGTTTTCTTGTGCACGTACAAGGGAAATGATAACTGTTAAAGTGTTGGCTCCCCCCGCAGAAGACAACCTTGTAAACAGTGAAAGGATGCCAATTTGATATCAGTGTGATCAGAGGTTTCAAGTAGACCAGTTAATCCCAGTGATGGTTTGGTTTTTTCCAACCAATTCATGGATTCAAAAATAAAACTTTAGGAAGTTCATTCTGCCAAAGGTGAAACATCTGATATTGGTGTGAGCATGACTGTAAATTTCGTTTAAATGTCCAGCACTGAAAATAAAATTGTTTTTCTCTTCTAAATACAAATACATGTTTTGATGAAACACAGCTTCATGATAGAAATAATGCTTTTACAAAATTAAACCATCCTGTAGACTTGGAATGGGTTGTGATGCACAGATCACTTCTAATTCAGCCAAAACTGTCCTGATATTCTACCAATTGAAATAGAAGCTGCAGTTATGAAAAGTTACAAATATTTTTATACATACTCAGAGTAAATGTTATAAAGCTGAAATAGTATTTTAAAAAAATACTTCAGCATGATACTACATGCTTTTCTTTGTTCCAAGTCATTAATCGGATTCTAGAAATGTTGGAGCCTTTGAAGAACTGTTTTGTAAATCAGCCCAATTGAACCAAACTTTTATTTTTTTTAAATGGATTCTCTATGTTTTGGTTAAAAAATCAGTTGGAAATCTTCAAAGTCTTTAATGAATGAAGTGCTAAAATAAAACTTCAGCTTTTGAAACTTTTAGCAAATTGCAATGATTGAAAGCAAAGCTTGCAAGGAGGAAGAAATGGAAATTTCTCCCTAAAAAAAAGCAAGGGAGGAACCGAATGAATTCAAGGAATGAGAACACACGTGGTACCATCTGCAATTGTGCTTTGAAAAATCTTGACTTGAGAGGAGAATCTTTGATAGGATGTCTGTTTTTAATTGGATCAATTTATATTCTGTACCAGAATGGAATAAAATTTAGAAAAGGTCTGCAATCTAAATTTGACAAAACATTTTAAAAGACTCATAACTAGAGATCTCTTATTTGATGCTTTTTAATCTTATAACAATACTTAGCAAAGAAAGTTACTTTGAAAGGGGGCAAAAGACAGTGCTTGTGAAAATATTTGGGCTAAAATATTTATGTTTCAGGAAGCGGCTGTGGCTCAATTGGTAGGGCTCCCGTTTACCATATGGGAGGCCCCGGGTTCGATTCCCGCGGGCCTCCTGGTGAAGGCGAGCCAGCTGACGGCCTGTGCGGTGCAGTCAGCTGGCAGAGCGAGCTGGTGCAGCAAGATGATGCAAAAAAGGG
Organism: Tolypeutes matacus; assembly: GCA_026826555.1. NCBI lineage: Eukaryota > Metazoa > Chordata > Mammalia > Cingulata > Chlamyphoridae > Tolypeutes > Tolypeutes matacus. Next base: position 11,361,340 of record JAKSZT010053819.1, read on the forward strand.
AGACAAGCAGACACAGAAAAAAAAAGCAAAGCAAATGGACAAAGCGGGGGATAAAGAAATAAATAAAAATAAATCTTAAATTTTTTTTTATGTTTTTATATGAAACAAATAAAAAATGAGAATATCCTACATTTAGCAGATTTGAGTTTACCAAGTACATCAGCACCTTTAAAAAATATTTCCTCAATTAAAAATATTATGGTCTGTAAGAAGAGTCTTGAAAGTGTCAACATTTTCAAATTGAATAACCTTGAACGTACCTTTGAAAAAGACTTCAGGCTACTTTATAAAAATCTAAAAATAATGAGCCCAAACTGGAAAAACAAAACACATTCTTCAGAAAACTACCAGTGACATAGTAATAACATCAGATATAGTACACAATGGACAAAGGTAATTGACTGTGTTACCAAAAATATTCTGCTTGTATTTTTTTAAGTGTTCAAATAAACAATATACTTTTAAAGTTTTGCTCAAACCTACACAGACATTATTCTTACTTTGAGAAATTTTAGTTTTAAATAGAGTTTTTTTTTAACAGAACTAGTTTATGGGCCTACCAGTTTAATAAAAAACAGTTTGTTGATCAACATATAAATATGTCCGTACAATTTCAATGATTTTTAGTTCCCCCTAGCCCCATGGGAGAGACTCCAGCCTGGAACAATTTAAATCCTGCTCAAGAAAACACGAGGAAAGGCAAGAGGACTCCACAGGAACCGAGGGTAGGGAATTGGCTGCTGGGCAGGGGCAGGTGGGGGGTGGGTGCTGGCCGAAGAATAGAAGGCGTTGTCCACATCACAGTGTTTGCAACTGCAGCGCTTCCCAGGAGTCCCGGAAGGACCCAAGGAAATACCCGTGCGAGAAAGGTTGTGAAATTCCTACCAGGGCGTGAAGCCGTTTTACAATAGGACAAGTAGAGAGTCTGCCCCTTTTCCCTTCCTGGACTGCAATCCAGAGGGGCCAGAAAGCAGAAACTGAAGTTAGCGAACTAGGGAGAAGGGAGGCCAAGAAGGACTACATCCTCCCTTCCCTGACCGTGGCAGGAGGGATGAGAAGGCTCAGCATGGGACCCAGGCTTGAATGTTGACTGGACTGGATATGTGCATTTCTGGATTGAGACAACGGCCGCAAATTAAGTTTCTGCGGGACTTTTTAAAACCAAAGAGAAAGCGAAAATCAAGGGGTGGAATGTGGAGAACAACACACCTAATGTAAATAATGGACGATAGAACTATTTAATAATTTTTCATCAATTGTATCAAAGGTAACTACTGTTTTAAAAAGTAGTGGAAATTATTTTTAGAAGTTGTTACAAATGCTCCCCATCAGTGCAAGGTGTTGGTGGTGGGGTGGTGTATGGGAATCCTGTATTTTATTCATCATTGTTTTGTAAATTCACAACTTCTCTAATTAAAAAAAAAAAATCAAGGGGCTGCCCCAAATGTTCATCCAGGAGCAGGGGAAGGCGCCCCCTACCGGGCAGGTTTAAAGGACAGTGCCAGACAAAAAGAAAATTTTCATAAGGATTGCTCCCCATAAATTCTGCATGTAATACGTATTACTCAATGAGGTTGTGTGCACAAAGCCACATAAACCATACTTCCTGGGGGAATTTGAAGAACTTTCAAGGGCAAATTTTGACTCTATTGGAATTTCACCTACTGTGCTGACTTCAGAACATTAGTTCCACATACTCTGAACAGCAGTAAAGAATTAGGCAGGTGGTGGAAAAAGAGAAAGAAACACTCTGAGCTTGCCTCCCTGAGAGCTGAGTCTCATTAGTAGGAGAGTTATAAACTAGGGCGAAGTTCCTGCAAACTTCTGCTGCAGACCTTGGGTCACTTTGGACCCAGGATCAGCCATCATTCCCAGTTATCCTGAGACAAGCTCTTTGGCTTGTCCTGAGTTCCCCTGCCTGTGAATCCTGACATAAATCCCCTAATTCCTGAGAGAACTTCTGTTTCTAGCAATCAAAGTGGCTGGACAGCAGAGATTCAAAGAAGCCTGCTAACTTGGAAAAAGGCTGTTGCCCCAGGAGAGAAATGACTGGCAGCTGGCAGGCATCCCAGTTTCTGCCATGGCTATTGTGTGCCCAGGGGAAGGTGGGCAGACTATTTAAGAAGCAGGTAGGGCATAGCTAAGCTTTAAAATGATAGATGGTACCCACTCTTTAAATGTGTGTTAAAATTGGAAAATTTTTAAAAGATTTATTTATTTATTCATCCCCCCCCCCCCATCTCTTGCACTCGCTGTCTGCTCTCTGTGTCCATTTGCTGCACATTCTTCTGTGTCTGCTTGTCTTCTCTTCTCATCTTCTCTTTAGGAGGCACCGGGAACTGATCCCGGGACCTTCCAGCGTTGGAGAGAGGCACTCAATCGCTTGAGCCACCTTAGCTCCCTGGTCTTGTTGTGTCTCTCACTGTCTCTCCTCTGTGTCTCTTTTTGTTGTGTGATCTTGTTGTGACAGCTCTCCGTACCGTGCGGGCCAGCTCGCTTTCACCAGGAGGCCCTGGGAATCAAACCCGGGACCCTCCATATGGTAGACAGGAGCCCAATTGCTTGAGCCACATCCACTTCCCGAAATAGGAAATTATTAAACCAGCAAAGTATGGAAGTAATTAGGATCCAAACTCCTCTATTAACTCAGGTGAACAAATTAGTTGACCTGTCTGTGCTTCTCGTTTATAAAATGGTAGTGGTTATCCTTTTGATTTCACCAGGTGGGCTTATGGGAATAAAATAACATACCTATGGAAATGCTTCAAAAAGTACAGAGTGTAATGAAAAATGCAAGGGTTTTACCCAACTTGATTTATGTAGGAACTGATTCAGAAATATATCTAGGAGGGAGACTGAGGGCTCTCCATATTTAGGGATAAGGTGGCTTAGCTCTCACAAAGAGTTGGCAGCTCTATTTGGGCTGTGTATAGTCCTCCTATTCTGAAGTTATCGTTTATTAGAAAGAGAAAGCAAGCTAGGACGGGTAAACCTAAATGAAAAAAGTTAATCATCAAACCCTCATTGTAATTGGCTTTGTTTTTCAGATTAATAAGTCCTAGGTTATGAAAGTAATATAATGAGATTTTATATTTTGGGTATTAATTAGTATAAAGAAAAGTGTCAGCTGTTTCTTCTTTGTTACCCTTATGGGGAAGATGAAGGATTTGTATTTAGGCTGGATTACTTGGGATTGAGGAAGTCTGATCTCCAGGTTGCATTCTGTACCACTCAAGATGACATTCTACTTAGTGGATAGTTACTGCACCAAGCATTAGGCATCCCAAACAGGCTCCAAGTTGGGGCTACACGGGTGAATGGGACAGGATTTCTTATCCTTAAGTTGCATATAGGTTTTTCCAGCCTCTGCCCTGGAGTTTGGAGGAGATGGGTAGCCCAAACCTGCAGACATGCACACCCAACATGCTTCCCAATTTATTCTGGCCAGGGATTCCCATTGAATTAGCACCAGCAGAGGTGGGCACCCTCGTTTGAAACCATTCCTTTGAGTAGCTGCAAAACCCTCTGCTCTTGTAAGGATATCCTGAATCAAGAGTCTGGTATTTAAACTGACAGCTGCTCATAGCAATGGAAGAGCAGGCTCTGAAATTAGAAAGTCCAAAGATCAGGAAAGCAGAAGATGACATTTTGTATGCTTTCACAAGGCAGCACGTTTTAAGACACATGTTGGTTAAGGAGTTTTTTCTAAAACCACCACCAAAACCCCAAACCAATTTTCAGCCTGAGTTCTCCCTATGATTTTGTTCCAAATACTTAACAGATGGGCTCTGAGTTGAGCTTTCCATCTAAGCACCAGCAGCCTCACCCAGTTCAGAAATATACCATGTCGGACTCACCCCAAAGAGCAAGAACACTGATTTTTAAAGAAATATTTCCCCCAGCATCACAAAATACCTGCCCTGGGCTGCCTGCAAAGTGGGCTTTGAGTCATCCCTCTGCTAGATGAGAACAGCCAAAAGCCACAGGTTCTAATCAGGTGTTTGTTTCCCCAAACTGAATGCGAGTAGCACAGGCTGGAAGGAGGCTGAAGATTCAACTTTGCCATCTTGGTGAAGGAAACAAAGTCATCTCTTATTGTCCGCTAGTGCTAAGAGTCATAGAATTTCAGAGCTCGATGGTCCAATGTCCTCTCTTTTTACATATGAGGAAAATGGATCATAGAAAGGCTATCTGTGTCCAGCACCATTCAGCTGGATGGTGGCTGAGCCAGGACCAGAACCTAGGGCTTCTCATACCCCGCTGGGTTCTTTATCCCACTTCATCATCCACAGAGGAGGAAACTGAAGCAGAGAAGGTGAAGAGAATCCCTTGGGGCTGTCGCTTTTAGGGCACAGCCAACAGGCTCCACTTGCTTCATCTTGCAGAGTGACCAGAGCGTCATTTCTCCACACTTGATTCAGAAAGTTACCAGATGGAGAAGAGCTCAGAGAGAATCACCAGGGTGGGCAGTCAAATTGCAAGCTGGGACCCACAGGGCAGGCCCATGGTACGTTCTTCTGGACTCTCCTAGGCTTCAGTCTGATGTCCAAATAATCCCCTCCTGGCAGAACACAACTTCCTGAGGATAAGAATAAAGAGTTTGACAAAGCCTATTAAAATAATCCCAGAGGCTTCCTGGATATCAAATGGCTGGCATCAAAAAGTATGTTGATGATTCAAAAGTCCTAGGGATGTGCATATTAGATTTCACTACCAGTTCTCTCTTCTCTGAGATCCTGGGTGGTTTTTCTCCCACCAGATTTTCCTCTCTCGCATCCCTCTCAAGGACCCTTATTTCTGTAAGATCTTCTTCTAATTAAGAGAGTTTTGGCCATAAGGTAAGCTGCATCTAGCAAACGAAGGCCAATGGAAATAAGGACGAAACTAAGAGCAGCTGTAGATGGGGAATAGTTGGGTTGGAGGAGGAGACTGGTCATTGGGTCAGCTCCCAAGGATGGGGCTAGGGCAGGGGACTGGAATGTAAAGTCGGAAACGGAGGCAGAATCCTCCTCAAGCCATAGGAATGGAGTCATGGGAGCTGTCCAGCCCATGTGCAGTAGCCTGGTGTCTGCAGATTTAATTTTCTAAGCCACTAACTTCGTCCTTTCTGTCCCTCACTCTTTGCTCCATCTTCTTGGGTCAAGCCCCTGATCCAGTTGTTCTCAGTTTCATGTTAGGTAATTGTGCATCTCTTTTTCTTGACTACATCTGCTCCCTGAGGACTCTCAATAGAATGCCCCAGTCCCAGGATTTTTTTCAGGAGTAGTATCCCAACCAGAATTAGGGGCTGCCTGAGACTCAGCCTGTCTCAGCTTCTCAGAGTGAATCCTGGCACATGCTGCACAGGCTTGTGGCAACTTTTCACATTCCAAGGCTCTGAAGGTTTTATCTGGTGAGTCATGAACTGGGTGGGCTGAGAGTTCTAGGTGGAAGGTCTAGGAAAGGGTGAAGTTGAAATGTACACCCAGGAAGTGACTCCAAACCTTGGGTCAGTACTTCTCAAATTTCAGACTGCACCTGAGTCTTGTTAACATGCAGATTCTGAAGCAGATCAGGTGTGGGGCCCTGGATTCTATGGTTCTAAAATGCTTCCAGGTGATACCAATGCTGTTAGTCTACGCACTTTGAGTTTTAAAGCCCCGCTGCATCGCTTTAAGGGAGGGATACCCCTCCTGCAATTTTGGTGCCATGGCAGGATGGAACATTTCTGAGTACCATAAGGTTCTAGTGACATCTGGTAGGCACCACCTACCCCTCATCTACATCTCATCAGGCTTGGATTTGTAGAACCATGGTTCTCAAGCTTTAGCCTGCATTGGAATCACCTGGAGGGCTTGTAAAACTCAGACTGCTGGGTCCTGTTTCAGTAGGTCTGGAGTGGGGCCCAAGAATCTGCATTTCTAAGTTTCCAGCTGATGTTGATGCTACAGGTCTGGAGACTAGATTTTGAGAACCACTGCTGTAGAGTAGCTGAAAAAGGGTACCACGTGGGCCCCACAATAGGGGTAAAACTGCCCTGAGTTTGAATCTGACTGCTCCTTGCTAGCTGTATGATGATGGCCAAGTCATTCCTCTTTCCTGAGCTTCAGTTTTCCCATGTACAAAATGGTGATAATGCACCTCACTCTGCAGGCTTGCTGAGTGGATGAAAGATCATATTTGTCAAGTGCCTTCACATATGTTTGTTCTTAAGACAGATTTTCCAGATTGGGACTGAGATTCGGTCTGCTGCTGTCACACCTACTATAAACTTGTTTTCAGTTAATCAGTTGTTTTAGTTACTTGGCTTCTCCTTTTCATGGCATTGAGTAAATTAAGCAAATAATTAGTATATTTCTTTCTAGGACACTGTTTTGGACAATGAAGTCTAGAAGTCCACTTCAGAAGCAACCAGCGCAGCACTTCACAAATCACTTTGGGGTCTTGTTCAAATGTAGATTTTTTTATGGTAGGCCTGAGATGGGACCGAGAATTTGCATTTTTAACAAGCCTCTGTTGATGCTGATGCTGCTGGCCCCAGGACTGCACTTTAAGTAGCAAGAGTTCTAAAACAGTATTAACACAGATTCCTTGGCCCTGCCCATACCTACCCTCTAATTTCCTCAGGTTATTCTTTGGAAAACTGAAGTTTGAAAATGACTCTTTCAGTGATTGCCTTAATCTTTTGCCATTTAAAATTATGCTATAGCCCAACCAAACAGTGGGACACCAACATCACATAGCAGCCCTGCACCATTTCATGGGGGGTATAGAGAAAAGCAGAAGTGATGCCAGGTCCCACTTCTGCCACATGTTATCTGCTCGATGTTGGATAAATCATTTCACTTTCATTTAACTCTTCTGAAATAGTTTGTTCATCTGTAAAATGAGAAAAATAATATCTATCCCTTAATGGGTCATTGTGAACCTGGATGACCCACTGGGCCCAAAAGCACTTTGGAAATTGTAAATTTGCAAATGCAAATGATTATTTTTAAAAATGGAAAAGCTTAGGGCAAAAATTTCTGTCTCAACTAATGAAAAACTAATTTTACATGGCCCTTTGCAATAGGCACAGTGGGAAGAGTGCAGAGAGCAATGGGAAGAGTAAAATATTTTGATGTTGGCCCAAACTTAATCCAAACAAATAATAATTTTTAAAAACTTTGAATTTTGACCACCTTCAAAGAGACCCAGCTGGGTCTGAACATCTCTGACTTAAAAGTTGGTTAAATTGTTAAATGTACATCAGCACATGTAACAGCTAGAGAGTGATATGTAACAGTACAAGCCTTCTTCAACTTAAGTGCCAGTAGGTTTCCAAAAACAAATGAGTTGTTTAGATGTAGAGTGAATTTTTCAAAATAATCAATGTTATAAATATTGTTTGAATTTCCAAGCTAGCCCACAAACCTGCTTTCCTCCCAACACAGCTAAACTCTAACAACAAAAAAATAATAGCACAGGGGAGTGGATGTGGCTCAAGCGGTTGAGTGTTTCCACATGAGACGTCTTGGGTTTGGTTCCTGGTGCCTCCGAAAAACAAACAAAAAACAGCAAACAAACAAACAACAACAAAAAACAACTTAGGGGAGTCAATGTGGCTCAGTTGTTGAGCGCTGGCTTCCCACATACAAGGTCCCAGGTTCAATCCCTGGCCCCAGTACCTAAAAAAGCAATAATTTGTATAAAGCATAGTGGTTCACAAAGCATTTCTATCTCCCCTATCTAATTTGAAACCCTCAATTATCCTATGAGGATGGTTTTACTGCCTCTTCATTTTATAGACAAGGAAATTGAACTTAGAGAAGTTAAAAGAGTAAAGAAGATAGAATTAGTATATAACAGACCCAGAGCTTGAATCTGGTCTGCCAGTCTTAGGATTGGTGCATTTTTCTGTTCTTCCAGAACCAGTCCCAGTGAGTAGAGTGCCAGGCATTCTGTCTTGGATCCTCAGGTACACATCTGTCCCTGTATCCTCAAGATCTGGAGATCTGCCAGGAGAGTATTCAGTAGCACAGGGTCAAGGATGGAAGTTTCAGCCAGGAGAGAGAAACTGCCTTGGAGTTGTGGACGGATGTCTTTTACCCATTGGGCTCCTAGTTACACTTTCTTTAATTCCAAGGGGGCCTGTCTAGTTGGAAGCACAGTGATGACTGACTCTAACTTAAGCACAAAAATGGGTGGATGTGGCCCAAATAGTTGGGCATCGTCTTCCATATGGAAGGACCTTGGTTTGATCCCCAAGACCTTCTGGTAAAAATAAAAGAAAAATATAGAGGATGTGTGGGCCGCTAAGCCCTGTGAGCAGGTGAGACCCCAGGCCCTGTGCGCAGGTGCACATTCAGGTCCCGCCGAGCCATGCAGCAAGATGATGATGTGACAGGAAAGTGAGACAAGGGAGACGCACCGAAAAACCAGGAACTGAGGTGGCACAGGTGGTAGGATGCCTCTCTCCCACATCAGAGGTTCCCAGGATCTAATCCCGGTGAAGAAGGAGGAGAAGGATGAGAAGAGAGGGCAGGAAACAGACACAGAGAATTGCCCAGCGAATGGACACAAAAACAGCAAAAACGGGGGGGGGGGGGGGGCGGGGGGAAAAAAGTAAATAAATAAATAAATCTTTAAAAAAAAAATGCGTGTATTGCTTAGGATTAGTTCTGGCTGCTAATGGCTGAGACCTGAAATAACATTGGCCTATACAACACAGGAGATTGTTTCTTTCTCTCACCTAAAGTTTGGAGATAAGAAATACAGGGTTAGTATGGCAGCTTCAACAAACTCCTCAGGAACCCAGTTTCCTTCTATCTTTCTCTCCACCATCCTTAGTTCTGGTTTCCATAGTCAAGTCTACTTTCTGTCTGCAAGATGGTCACTGTAGTTCCAGCCATCATGGCATCATTCCAAGTAGAAAGAAGGAGGTAGGAAGATCGGACAGGAAAGTCATCTCCCAGCTGAGTTAGTACCTTCGAAGTTTCCCCGAAGCCCCATCCAATGATTTCTGCTTCCATCTCATTAGCTACTCTTATGTGCAAAGGGAATCTGCAAAATGTATAGGCAATCTCTCTCTTTCTCTCTCATGCAAACAGACTTCAGATGAAGCCCTCTCCACTGGTATCCCAGACATGTCCAGACACAGCCAAATCCCATGTAGAATCAAACTGGGACCCTCGTGACATGTGCAAAGTGCTTGGCACATAGAATGCATACAAGGATCCATGTAAACTAGTCCATGCCCTCTCCTTCCTTTATGTATTCATAGGTAGCCAATTACTCCTTCTACCTGTAAGGTCTGGGCTGTGAACCAGGGACCTGAGCCAGGGTGGAGGAAATCTATATAAGCAGTTATGAACTGATTTGGTCAGTTTCCATCTCTTGCTCCCCCTTTTGCTGGGCTAGACCCAGGCTCAGTGGGGCAGCTACCATCAGTCTCCAGTGCTTCCTGCCTGAGCCATGGAGGTTTCCTAAAGGAAGAAGGTGGTGCTCCTATCTTCAGTGGCATCACTGCCAAATGGCGGCTAATAATAACAAATGATTTAGGTTGGGATTGGGAGAGTCTCGGGAACACCATGCCAGCTTGAACCATCTGCTCCAACAATCCACTATAGCCCTCTGAAGTCAGGTTCATCCCAAACGTCCCACAAGTTTCCTAAGTTACCCACCCTTGACCTCTGGACTCAGGGATCAATCCCTCCTCCCAGTATTGACCGAAATCCAGGCAACTATTGAGGTAGAGGTGCTTTGTCATTATTGGGCTCTTGGGTGGTTAGAATGACTTTTATTGTTTTGATATATATATTTTTAAAGCAGGAAATCAGATTTCAGCCAATTGTAGAAATTCAGCTTATTAAATGAATTTAAACTAAGGAAAGGGAGAATAAAAAACATTCCCAAACAAATGGAATGAATGGGGCCAAGTCAAGTGATGGCTTCCTTCCATGCGTCTGCTCAACGCTGCAGTCAGCAGCCCAGTATTGCCAGGCTGGGGAGTTGTTATGCTCCCCTGGTCCCCTCATCTCCCTCTCCTGCCTTGTTCCAGGCCTGGAGACTAGGCTTTATTTTCCACCAGGGGCACCTGAGAAATGACGGTCCAGAGGACGCCAGCGAGCGCCTGGCTGTCTGGAGTCTCTGCGGCCCTTCTTCTTCCTGGAGTCTTAAGAGTTAAGGTCTGGGAGGGTCTTTTCCTCTGTGGGGATCTGGAGACAACAGTAGGGGGAGGCCCAGAGGAGGCTCCAGAAAGGGGCCCCAAACCTTTATTCCCAAAGAAATCGCTCCTGAGGTTGTATCTTGCCTTTCCCTTCCTGAGGTGTTCGGTTCTACTGCAATAGGCACAGTTACCCTCAAGCCCAGAGCTCCTTCCTCTGAGTGTGTGGGAGGTAGGCTGAAGCACTGAGAGCGTGGGATTTCCCGATGGTATCCCAAAGCTGGCTCGGGGAGACTTTATAGAGTGATCCACCCCTCTTGGAAAATTCCCTCATATTCAACTGCACACACTTTGTATAAAAGTACAAAATGAAATGCTATCTCAGGGGCAGCACTCCAGGATCTCTTGCACCACAGTCTAAGAGAGCTTGCAGGTTTCCTTTGTTACACATAGTACTAACCAGGCTAGATTTATTTTTACTGCACCTAGCTCTCCATTCAAATGTTCAATGCAAATCCAACTATAAATTATAATATCTCTCTGAAACTGTAATGTGAGATCTTCAGCATTTCTAATATACAAGGAATGATAAACAAGATATAATTGTAGGTATTCTTTATTACCAATTTATAAAGTGTAAACTGTCACTACTGTGTATTAGTTATCTAATGCTGCATAAGAAATTACCCCCCAAACATAGTGGCTTAAAACAACATTTCTTAGCTCATAGTTTCCGTGGGGCAGAAATCCAGGAGCGGCTTTGCTAGAGGGCTTCTCCTGAGGTTGCAGTCAATGGTCAGCCAGGGCTGCAGTTTATCTGAAGTCTCATCTGAGGTTGGGGATCTGCTGCCAAACTCACTCCCATGGTTGTCGGTAGTCTTTGGTCCCTTGCCATGTGGGCCTTTCCATAAGGACGCCTCCTGGTGTGACATCTGGCTTCCCCCAGACTCAGGAATCCGAGAGAGAGTGTCCAAGACAGAGACCACAGTCTTTTTCTAACCTAATCTCAAAAGCGACATCCCATTACTTATGCTATATTCTATTTGTGAGAAGCGAGTCGTTAGAGCCAGCCTGCTCTCAGGGGGAAGGGATTACACAAGGATATGAAAACCAGGAGCTGAGGATCATTGTGGGCCGACTGCCTTCTACAGTTTCTACTTATTTTATTTTTGAAAGCATCACAAATACTTCAGGGGTTCCTTTGGCTTATTCACTACCTTGGTGTCTCTACAACTAGTTTTCCTTTAAGGTTAGAAGTTCCTCAACCATAAACCTTTCTGCCAAGGGAGTTTTCAGGGATTTAACTCTTGGTGTTAGAAAGGGAATTCCATTCTACAGTTATAAAGTCTTTACCTTCCATGGTTTGGGAATAAATGTTCCGCCAAGGGACTTTTTCAGACAATTAAGTGTTTTCCCCTTTAAGCACCCAAGTTCTTTCAAATACTGTACAGGAGGGCCCTGTTATTCTGAAGATAATTCCCCAGACCGTTGAGAATACCTGCATTACAAAGGAGACGTGTGTGCCTGTGACTGGATATGTTAGCATCACAATTCCGTGGTATCATCTGTTTCCTATAAACATTCTCCCACATTGAGTTAAATATCTTCATGTTTTGCTAAAACCTTCTCTCATGCTTGATTAATGATACATGTGCTGGTTGAAGCAATTGCTCAAATAGCTTCAAGAATTGATTTTTCTTGTTTCTGCAGGACTTGATTTTATCCTAGCTATGACCACCATTTAATCAAACACTTCATTCTTTAAGTTATTCCAAACATCTTTTTATGCAAAAGACTCATCAACTTCTTAGTCATTCCTCGCTTCTCTTTACTTCTAGTAAAGAGAATTAGTTCTGGCTAATTTTAGTTCTGGTAGTTTTAGAAGTCAGTGTTGCTCTTTTCCATTTCTCAGGTTACTCTTGGAGGCAGTGCAGCCCAGTGGTTATGAAGGTAGGTTCTGGACCTCTACACCCTTAGGCTCCTCAGCTTACTTAAGCAAGGCACATACCCTCTCTGGCTTCATTTTCCTCACTTGTCAAATGGGGCTTATTATGGACCCTACCTGCAGGGTGTTTATGACGATTAAATGGAATGATCCGAGTAAAGCTCTTAAGAAAGTACCTGGAACATAGTGAGTGCTCAATTAATGTTAGATGTCATGATCACTAGTTCAGGGAGTAACAGACATCAACAAAGCCACGCTGAGGGGCAGATGCTGGTCATTGATTTGTCCCTGCGTGTCCCTGACCTTCTGGGTTGCTCGTGAGTAGAGTAGACACCAAGAGTCTTCTCTTCTGGGCACTTCCTGCTACCGCAAAGGGAGAGTCAGGAGATTGAAGCGACTTTTCTCTTTTGAGTAAGCTTCCTCATCAGGAACCTCCCGTCACCACTGCTCAGAGCTGAGATACAGGTGTGTCCTCACAAGTCAGGGGGATGCTAGTCCTTGATCAGAATGGCCCGGTGTGAATGGGTTTTGAGTTTTATGTTCGCATTTCATGGTTTCCTGCCTTCTTCTTGGCCAGTTGGTGCTTGTTGTTACTGTCAGTGTGCCTACTTCCAGCAGCTCCCCACCTTCTCCTTCTAATTTCTTGCTTCCAGGGGCTGGGGAGCCCTAAAGCAAAATTTATTCAAATTTGCTGTAGAAGACAAGGCCTTGAGTAAAGGCCTGCGGGCGATGCCATGAGCCCTTTTAGGGTGTGTACTCTTGGGGTGCCAGCAGAGGACAAGGTGTTAAACTGGTCCCAGATCACCAATTAAAAAAAAATAATCATACCATACAACTGACCCTTTTTTTGCTTTTGGCATAGGTTCTATGAATTTTAGCACATGTATAGATCCGGGTAACCACACCGCAATCAGGATACAGAACAGTTCCATCATCCCCCAAAAAAACTCCCTCTACAGACATGCTCTCCCTCCACCCATGAGCCCTGGCAACCACTGATCTGTTCCTCATCACTACAGTTTTGACTTTTTGAGAATGTTGTGTAAATGAAACCATATGGTATGTAATCTTTTGAAACTGCCTTCTCACTCAGCATAATGTATTTGAGATTCTTCTAAGTTGTGTGGCTCAACATTTGTTCCTTTTTACTGTTGAGTAGTATTCCATTATATTACTTAGCCATTCACCTGTTGAAGGACATCTGAGTTGTTTCCAGCTTTTGGCTATCACAAATAAAGCTGTGATTTATATATGTGTACAGGTTTTTGTGTGAACCTATGTGCATTAGTTTCCTAGGACTGCCATAACAAATTGACACAAACCAGGAGGTTTAAAACAACAGAAATTTATTCTCATATGATTCTGGGTGCTAGCTGTCTTCAGTCAAGGTGTTGGCAGGACCGTGCTCTCCCCAAAGGGTCTAAGGGAAGATGCCTCCCTGCCTCTTGCAGCTTCTGGTGGCTCTCGGTGATCCTTGGCTTGTGGCAGCATCACTCCAGTCTCCATCCTCACCTGGTTGTCTTCTCCATGCATCTGTGTCGCTGTGCCCAAATTCCCCTCTTCTTATAAGGACACCAGTCATTACAGGTTAAGGGCCCACCCTACTCTATCATGATCTCATCTTAACTAATTCCACTGGTACCAACACTATCTCCAAACAAGACAGTTTCTGAGGTACTCAGTATTAGGAATTCTGCATATTTTTGGGGGGGACTCAATATAACCTCTAACAGTAAGTTATCACTTTTCTAGGATAAACAGCCAGGAGTGGTTGATGGGTCATATAGAAAGTATAAATTTAACTTTGTAAGAACCTGTCAACCCATTTTCCAGAGTGACTGCATTCCTACTGGCAATGTATGAGAGTTCAAGTTGCTCTGTCTCCTTGTCAGCACTTGATATTATCTATCATTTTGAATATAGCCATCCTAGTGGGGATGAATTGGTATCTCATTGTAGTTTGGATTTGCACTGTCTTAACAGCTGACAAGCTTGCACTTTTACTGTCCATGTGCTTATTTGCCATCCTTATATCTTCTTTGATTTTGATTATGTGTTTATTCAAGTCCTTTGTCTGCTTTTTAAAATTGTGTTGTTGGTTTTCTTATTGTTGAGTTTTGAGAGTTCTTTAGATATTCTTTTTTTTTTTTTTTAAAGAGCAATTGAACCCAGGACGTCGCCTTTGTATGTGGGAAGCAGGCGCTCAACTGCTGAGCTACAGCCACTCCTTTTAGATATTCTGTTATATAGCTTTGTTGGATATGAGATTCACAAATCCTTAACTGGGTGATCTTGGACAAATTAAACCCTGAGCCTCAGTGGCTCCTCTCATAAAATGTGGATAATGCAGTGTTCCCTACCTGAATCACAATGCCACTCTACGTTTCAAATGAGAAAAGGCAATGAAGTGCTGCTAGAAACTGGTGAGAGATCACTGCTGCTTTGGGGATCACCCAGAGGTAGTGGGATTACATTTTGTTTGCTTATTGGTTCTTGGCTACATTTTTGACAGTGGAAGTTCTTGTGTGAATGGTCTGTGGCTAACCAGTGTTTCTTATTTGCATCCTAGGCCTCCCCTTCCAAGTAGATTCTTGACAGATAAAAAGGTGAAGATAAAGGGGAATCCTGTGGAGAAATGGCCTTTGCTGACAAGGCACAGCCTGGTGTCTCAGCCACAACCTGGACAAACTTCCTCTTAAATAGCCCTTGAAGACTCGGCCGGGAAGCTGCCAGAGGCCCACGGTGGCTGAGCACCTAGCATCAGGAGCTCTGGGCAGCCTTCAGAGAGCAGTTCTTGCTGCTGATGCTTGTGGGCAAAACCCAGCACTCCTGCCTAGAGGGGCTCAAGCACCACACCTGAGAATTCAAGAGAGAGGCGCTGAAGGATGGCTGTGCCTCTTCTGCAGCTGAAGGGACTGCTGGGCCCCTCCTCCAGTTCCTGTTGTTTTGCTCAGTCCCAAGCGAGACGGGGCCCTTGGACAGACAGTGGTGGAATGTGGTACCACGTAGTGGACATTGTGTTGGCCTCTCCACGGTCCATTCCACCCCTCCCACAGAAGGTAGCCCCAGTACGTTTGAAGAATTAAATTCAGCTCAAGGGGTGATGTGGGTGATTTGGGAGTTTCCCCTGCTACTGCCTGGTTCTGGAAGGGGCATGTGGCCTACTTCTGTCAATGAGACATGGAAGGGGTGTCCTGAAGTCTCTGGGAAAATCATCTTCCTTTTGTGGAAGGATGGGAAGCCAGCTTCTCTCTTTGCTGGGATGCTAGTAACCACGGCCAACCGGGGCCCAGCCTTGCCATGAGTTCAGTGCTGAGGATAGAAGAGCAGAGATGTAGAAAGAACCCGAGTCCTTGGCCACTTCCTTGAGCCATGAAGGTGACCAGCCCTGAAGCCCAGCCTGGAAGGTGTTCTCACAGGTGCCTGATGACCTTCCTTTTTCCGTCAGCTCCCTTGGAGTTGGGTTCTCTATTCTTCACAGCCCAAAACATAGTAACTGTTATAAACGATCCCCCTCACCAAACTTGGGAGCTGCCCTTAGTTAACTCGACTTCAGATATAACAGTCAGAGTGATTATGGGGGTAAAGGGCAAAAGAAGAAGAAAAAGACGATTTTTTTTTGGCCATCAAGACAGTTTTTGAAAATTTAAAAAATGAAATAAAATGAATGAATAGAAAAGATATTATTGGGAAATTTCAATAAGATTGCATATTAGATAGTATTATATCAATGTTAAATTTTCCAAGTGTGACAATTATATATTGGTTATGTTGAAGAATATCTTGTGCTTAGAAGATGAATGCTAAAGTATTTAGGGGGATTATATCCGCAACTAACTCTCAAAGAGTTCAGAAAAAAAAGATAAAGCAAAAAAAAAAAAAAAAAGACAGTTTTATGGACAAAGTCTTGTTTTTTTTTTTGTATTTTTAACATGGAAGCATTGAAAGTCACCCAAACCTTATTAACTTGGGTTAAATGGAGAAGAGGTCAGTTTAAATGAGTGGAGAGGCTAAAATATGGAAAATATTCAAAAGCATACGGCTTTATCGTATCTTAAAGAACAGAGGAACTGGGCCAACACAGATGACAGGTCCTGCTGGGCCTGCTTTAAGGAAGACACAATTAACATACTGTTGCTATGCCAACACCAACCATTTCTTCTGGGACTCTTTTCTTCACATATCCGGGCATGTGGCTGAGTCAATCGTGTAAACGAGGCAAATGGCGGTGGAGGTTTACCCTGCTTCAGGGAACACGCGGTTTTCAAGCCCCTGCGCAGTGGCCGTGGGCAGAGCAGCAGTGGGCTGGTTAGGCCTTCGTGAAAGCAGGCTTGGCAACGGCAGCCCTGCCGCTGCCCAGATGTTCACACATTTCAGATCTGAGGGCCGCGGGCGCGTGACGCTCTCGGCGTACGCACTCTGAGGCGGGTACACAGCCTTTGGACTTGGGCGTTCGCTGGCAGCCCCAAAGCAACGCACACAGAACACTCTGGAAGAAACCTGCGTGTGCCCTATGTCATTCCAGGGAAGTTCTCAGTTTAGGGGATGTTGCTGCACTGGGCCTTTTAGGAAGTACAGATTAGCAAGGCAGAGTGGTGTGTGTGTGTGTGTGTGTGTGTGTGTGTGTGTGTGTGTGTGTGTGTTTGAGAGGGACAGAGAGCTTGAGACTGAGACCAGCTGGAAAGAGCTCCGTTTGGTTTGTGGGGATTTCGCACAAGTCCTGGGGCCTGAGAGGAGGCTGTGAGTCCTCGGTCCCGACCCCAATCCAATTTTCCTTGGTGACTTCTCAGATTGTTGCCTGAAGTTGGAGGCAGGAGCAAACCAGGCTGCTGTTTTGCTCATTTTGAGAAATGCAGCCATCTAATATTGGTGCATATTTGAGAAACAGGTAGGAGGAAGCCCCCTTTGAATAGCTGAGGGCAGTCCCTCAGGACGTGCCTGTTGGTGGAAGCATTTCCCCGAGATCCATGGTTCTCTCCTTCTTCCTTTGTCAACTATGACTTGAACACCCACTATGTGTGTATTGTGGATGCAGAGATGAATGCAGTGTGGAACCTGCTCTGCAGGGGGCTCAGGGTCCAGTGAGGGAGTGACCAGGCACCCAGCTCTAATGTGCATTGAGATGTACAAGGAGTGGGGAGCACAATGGAGGGACCATTTGAGCTGGAACTTGAAGGCTAAGTTGGCATTCTAAGCACAGGAGAGAGAAGAGACAGCATACCCAAAGGCATGGCCGTGTGATCATCAGTGGCTTCTTTGGGGACCAGGGAAGACCCCAGCCTGAAGCCATTCGGTGCAGTGGATCAGCTGGGTTTGAATACTGCATGAGCTTCAGCACCTTATTTAACCTCTCTGTTTTCTTATTTGCAAATTGGAGTTAATCACACCTGTAAAGTGCTGTGATGATTAATTAAGATACGCAGGTAAAGCGCTTAGAACAGTGCCTGGCAGGTACTAAGCGCCTCATTCTTTCATATTTCCCATGGACATCACTTTGTCAGAGGACTTTGCTTGTGCTTTAGTCCTTTCTAAAGCCAATATATGCCCCCTAATTCTTCCCCAAGCCACTTTGGTCCTGCCTGGTAAGTGAAAGTCTTAGGGTCATGGAAACCACATACTGTTTTAAAAAGTGAGGTTCAGCAAGACATGCTAAATTGGAACTATCAATATAAATTCATAATCTCAAAAGAAATGTTTGATCAACAACCTAAATATAAGAGCTCAAACTTTGAAACTCTTAGAAGAAAATATAGGGAAATATCTTCAGGACCTTGCATTAAGCAGTGGATTCTTAGACTTTACTTCAAAATCACAAACAACAAAAGAAAAAATAGACAATCTGGACTTCTTCAAAGGACACTATCAAGAAAGTGAAAAGACAGCCTGCAGATTGGGTGAAAATATTTGGAAACCACATATCTGATAAGGGTTTAATATCCAGAATATATAAAGAAATCCTACAACTCAACAACAAAAAGACAGACAACCCAATTAAAAATTGGGCAAAGGAGTTGAATAGACATTTCTTGAAGGAAGACATACAAATAGCCAATAAACACTTGAAAAGATGCTTAACATCATTAGCCATTAGGGAAATGCAAATCAAAATCACAATGAGATACTACCTCATGCCCATTAGAATAACTATTATTTAAAAAAAAAAAAGTGCTGAGGAGCATGTGGAGAAAGAGGAATGCTTGTGCACTATTGGTGGAAATATATAATTTTGTAGCTGCTGTGGAGGGCAGTTTGGTATTTACTCAAAAAGTTAAACTTAGAATTGCCATATGACCCAGCAATCCCATTTGTAAGTATATAGTCAAAAGAATTGAAAGCAGGTACTTAAACAGATATCTGTACACCAATGTTCATAGCAGCATTATTCACAATAGCCAAAAGTTGGAAGCAACCTAGGTGTCCGCTGACAGAGAATGGATTAAAAAGATGTGGTATATCCATACAACGGAATATTATTCCACTGTAAAAAGGAATGAAGTTCTGAAACATGCTACAACATAGGCTTGAAGACATCATTTTGAGTGTAATAAACCAGATAACATAGGACGTAATGTATGACATCAGATATATGAAATAATTAGAATATGCAAATTCATAGATACAGAAAGTAGGTTACAGGTTCCTGGGGAAAGGGGGAATGGGGAGTCAATGCTTAATGAGTGCAGTGTTTCTGGTTGGGGTGATGGAAAAGGTTTGGTAATAGATGGTGGTGATGATAACACAACAGTGTGCATATAATTAATGCCACTGAATTTTATATGTGAAGTGGTTAGAATGGAATATTTTTTGTTGTATATATGTTATTACAGTAAATATAAAAAAAGAAACGTTTCCCACTTTGTCACTACCAAGAGTAATTTTCCCATGTGAACCTTTCACAGCCCAAATTTTGATCTTTAACACTTGTTCTTCACTAACAGAATCTAAACTCATGAAAGGTAGCTGATTCCATGTCTTGGGGCAGGAGAAAATCGGGATGGAAAGTTCTGGATCATCTTTTTGTTGCCAGTAAGGAAGAATGATTTCAAGGATGCCAGGAGCTTCCCATAGGTGCTCGCATGGGCAAGTTTGACAATTTGACCATCTAAATATTGTAGTTAATCAGAGCAAACTCATGAAAGGCCAAGAGTTTCATAATAATATGCAAAAAAGAAAATTAGTATCAAGTTGTTCAAAGAGTAATCAAATTACTTGAGGAGGATGACTAGTAGGAAATAGTTATGTTTTAATTTTAATAAACAAGGAGTGTTTATATATATGAGCATTTTGTTTCTTCTGCAGGGCACATGCCTGTTTAATGGACTTAATTAGAGACAGGTGTGTGGGCCCTCAGGTTTCTCCATTGCCCTTCTGCTCTGTGCATCCCTCAGGGATCACCCCACAGGCTTCTAGCTGGGCCTGGCCAGTGCCAGGGAGGGTGGGAGGAAGGCAGAGAAGCCAGGGTATTTCTCCCCTCCCTCTGCATTTTTGGCAAAGAGTCTGGCACCGGCTTCCTCCCCTCCACAGCACCTGTTGGCGCCAGCACCGTGGCTCCAGCTTCTTCTGGGTGATCCCAGCCCCTAGGCTCCAGCAGCGCCTTCTCCTTCATTCCTCCAGCCCAAGGGTGCTAGTGGCTACCTGCTGTTGCTAATATCTGGGCTACAATGCCATCCCCTGTTTGGCTTCTCAGCCATAACCAATTCCCTTTGGTCAATTCCCTGTGCATAAGCTATCAAAGTGGCCTCTGTTTTTCCAGTTAGTGTCTGATAGAATATATCATTGTTTCTATCTGTATAAGCAGGAAAGAATAAACACCAGGAACTGTGAGAAAACCAAATAATCCCCAAATAGATAGACAGGAAGGACTGATGGGTACTGGTGGCCACATCTAAAATCCAGGCAGAAAGAGTACCCGAAATCAAACAGGACACAGAGCAAGTAGAAGAGGGTTCAACGGAGTGTCCCCAGGTGACAGATCAGTCAAATGTCCCCAAGACAAGAGCTCACTTTTCTGATGCAATCCCTCATCAAATGGAAAAGAAATTTTTTAAGGGACTTAATTATAATAACACTTGAATAAAGGATACACAAGTTTTACATAATGCTGTCAGGCCAGGTCAACACATCATGATGACAGGACAGTGGGTTAGATGCTATCAAGCCAAGAGACACTTAAAAGCAGCGCCAGTTCTGGGAAAGACACCAAGGGTGGCAGGTGCCGTCAGCATCTTGTCTGCTCCCTCGACAGACATGATCCACCAGCCTGTCTACTGGATGGATTCTGACCACCAGCCCTTCAACTGTTTGCCTGAGGGCTCCCTCTGGACTCTGGAGCCCACTTGGCCCATGTGGGGCAGACTGGA
This sequence comes from Tolypeutes matacus, assembly GCA_026826555.1. Classification (NCBI taxonomy): domain Eukaryota; kingdom Metazoa; phylum Chordata; class Mammalia; order Cingulata; family Chlamyphoridae; genus Tolypeutes; species Tolypeutes matacus. The sequence goes on from JAKSZT010053819.1 coordinate 11,381,768, forward strand.
AGTGGCCATCCCCAGGACAGCCTCCTACCGATATCTGATGGCAGTGGTGGATAAGCATCCCAGCATCTCACCTCCCGCTTGGGATAACTTTAAGCTGTGTCCTACACTCTGTCCTGTATTTCCTTGTAGGCCTGTGCTCTGGTCACTCACAGCCGTAACCTGCTTGTCAACACAGCCGCTACTGATTTCTCCCTTTCCCTGTCTTACGTCCCCACTCCCTGCTAGTGATTTCCGGAATCACCTCCCAAAGAAAACTACTTGCACTCATATCCTTGTTTCAGCATCCACTTCTAGGTAGCCCAACCTAAGACACCATTTTAAAAAATAAACTCATTTTGGAATAATTTTAGATTTACAGAAAAGTTGCAAATATGATACAGAGAATGCTCGTACACCCTCATGGCTTTCTTCTAATATTGCCATCTTACATTACCAGGGTATGCTTGCCAAAAATTAAGAAATTAACCTTGGTATACTACCAGTAACTAAACTCCAGACTTCATTCAGATCTCATCAGTTTTTTTACTAATGTCCTTTTTCTGTTACAGGATCCAATCCAGGGTACTACATTGCATTTAATTGGCATGTCTCCTTAGGCCCTTCTGGCAGTTTTGAAGAGTACTGGCCAGCCAATTTGTAGAATGTCCTTTGATTTGGGTTTGTCTGCTGTTTTTCTCACGGTTGGACTAGAGTGACGGTTTTGAGAAGAATAACTCAGAGCAGTGCCCTTTCGTCACATCATATCAGGGAAATTTAAAAAGTTAAAACACATAAATAAAGACAAATGCTTAAAATTTCCAAGCCACAACAAGTAAAACTTTGTTATAAATAGGGACTCAGCCTGGACATGGGGGGGCTCATGTTTGAATCACCTTTCATTGGGCATTCAGGTCTTATGTCCCAGCCAAGAAACGATTGATAACCCACTTTCTATATCCTCAGCTTCTCTGAGAAAGAGTCTTACTTTTAGGTCTGGTAAGACTAATGAACTCCCCAGGAAGGAATAAAAATATTACTAAAACCCCTAGAGTGATATAAACACAAATGTAGCAACCATCCTGGGAAGGTTTGTATCAAGCACAAAATAATGGACTCTGGCTCTGGTGGGCTGTTTTAGAGTGGGCTTCTGTGGGAGTATAGTAATAAGTTTCGTAACCATTGTGTGTCTGAATGCTCTGTATGCTGTTTGAGGCATTTGAAGTATTCAAAAGAATCGCATGCACTAAGTTCGTAATTGCATTTTAAATAGTTGGAGAACACTTAATTCATCAAATTTATAATTGAGAAAAATTGGTTCTCCAAGTTTTGTTAATTAGATGTAAGTTGAACAAATTAAGCATTAAGGAAAGTCTACACAATTATGGGGCTTTCTTTCACCCATCAAAAAGCTCCTTGGACACTAAATCGTCTATTAGTGGGATACACTGGGACTAACGGCTTCCCCCACCCCACCTTTAAAGCTGTTAGATTTCAGGACACTGAAGTACCAAGGCACTCTCATGGAGGCTTTAGCCATTTTCAAATCATTTTCACATCATTCATATCATTTTATCCTCACAATAACCTGGTGGTATTATCCTGATTTGATAAATAAGGAAACTAAACGTATAATTTAGAATGCATTTGGCTATAATAAAGGAAAAGCTGGACCCAAAGTGACTTAAACAGCAAGAGGTTTTATTATTTCCTCTGAAAGTAGTCCTGTCTGCAGGGCTGGTTAATCCAGGGGTTCCACCACACCAGGCCCCAGCTTCTCTGCAATTCTCTTGGTTACTCCTCATGGTCACAGGGTGGCTGCAACAGTTCCGGGCATCCATGCTGTCCTCACACAACAACCTTATGAGATAGGAAGGTAGGTTCTCCTGTGGGGCTGTGGTAACTGGGAGGAAATCCTTTCTCAGAAGGCCCTTTGTGACTTCCCCTCACGTCTCACTGGCCAGGATTGAATCCTGAACTAATGTCTAAAGCAATCTCAGGTAGAGGGATGGAGTTACTGTGAATGACTTGGAGTAGTCAACTTCATCCCTGGGGTTGGTAGAATGACCCTCCCCCCCCCCAACCAAATCAGGAAGGAAGAAGGGCAGAGGCAGCAGTGGCGTGGGGAAGGCACCAGCAGTGAACGCATCCAGGGCCCGGAGAGGGGGGCCCTCCTGCCAGGCCAGGGCTGGAATCTCAGCTTCTGTCCTGTGCTCTTGATATTTTCCACCAGACACCCTGCTCACGCCTTTAAATGGTCTTCAACTTGGAAGGAGCCTCCAGGGACTTCGGGTCCAGCCTCCCTCTGAAGGTAGGCTTAAACTATCCAGAACAAAGATTTGCCTCACCCCCCTCCCCCTGCCAATTCTCCTGGCTCCTGAGTCGATATCTTCCATTGCACAGATGGGAACACTGGGGCGTGGCAGGGGAAGGGGCTCCAGGTCACGAAGCAAGGTCACCGGAGCCAGGCCCTTCAACTCTCAGTTCTTTCTACTATACCTGGCTGTTCTTCAAGTGAACACTAACAAAAGCTGACACAGATGGGGAGGCACTTTAAGGTAGCGTTTCATAGCATGGGCGCTGGAGCTAGACTTCTGGGTGTGTGTCCTGGCTCAGTCATCCACCAGGTAGTGACCTTGGGTGAGTTACATGACCTTTCTGTTCCTCAATTTCCTCATCTGCAACCTGGGCATAATATCAGGGCTGCTTCCTAGGCTTGTTGTGAGGAGCAAATACTTAAGGCCATGCAAAGACCTTAGAGCCCTTAGTAAGCGTCTCAGTTATTGCTGAGCTCCTACTGCATGCCCAGCACCAGGCCATTTGTTTTGCTACCACCTAGTCTTCAGGACCTTTCTCTGATTAGCAGACTTATTTTACAGATGAGGAAATTAAAGCACAGAAATGGGAAGTCCCTGGAACAGAACCTGTTAGCTGAAGCCATGCTGTGTCTCAAGCCTGCTCCTGGTGGGCTCCAGATACCTGAGCTCCTAACTACCTCACTCTTCTGTCCTCTTGGTTCCTCAATTGCCAATGAAAGAAGCTCCATGCAGCCAGGGCAAGCCCCTGTTCACCACCACCCACCTAGTAAAGGAAACAGGAAAGAGGTTGTTTCTGGAGCGGGGACCCTGCCACTAGCCCACACTTTCTCTGCAGGGACAGAGATTCTACATCATCCTACAGCAGGATTTATCTCAGCCATCCTGACCCGTCGAGCCGTTCTTCCTTGTGTCAGACTAAAATCTTTCCTGCTTTCATGTACGCCCATTTTCTTTCGCTGAGTTCTCCAAAGAAATCTTTCTCAGGTCCTGTTTGAATCCTTAGCGTGTAAGTCAACAGGCCCAGATCTGCCCTGTCTGTCCCCAGGAACCCCCAACCCCATGTCCACTTCAGCAGCTCTCCTTGAGGACGTGGCCCAGGTCTTCGTAGGTCACCTCCAGAGACAAGAGGACCAAGGGTCTCTGGGGAGTGTCCATTTCTGCAGCAGTCTGAGCTTCTGAGGAGTCTCGTTTCTCCCTGGGGCCTGGCCACAAAGCGTCCTCCTTCCTCATGTCTCCTTTCCTCCACTCTTCCCCAGACTCCCCCACTTCTCAGGTTGCTGGTGATAGCTGTGACAGTCTCTAATGTGGGAACTGTATTCCCGGAGGCCTGGAGGCTGAGGGAGCGTGTCCTCAAGACCTGAGCTGTCCAGTAAGGTAGCCAGTGGCCACGGTGGCTAGTTAAATTGATGAAAAGTAATACAATTTAAAGTCCCTTTCGTCAGCCGCCTTATTCATGTCTCAAGTGCCCAGCAGCCCCTACCGTACTGGGTAGCGCCGATACAGAACTTTCCCATCCTTGCCATAGTGGACAGCACTACCAGGGGTTCTCAAACGCAGAAGCACCAGGAGGGCTTGTTAAAACCCTAATGCTGGGCCCCACCCTTAGAGTCCCAGACTGGTAGGTCTGGGGTGGAGCCAGAGGGTTTTTATTTCTAACAATTTCCTGGGTGATGCTACTGGGGCTGGGACCACACTTTGAGAAACGCTGCTTTTCCTCCATCAGCAGGAGAGCTTCCCATGTGCTGAGCCTGAGCCCACAGTGCTGAGATTGGAGAAGGCACCTGAGACCAGCTTTATAAGAAATCAAACACTGGCAGGACAGCAGGGTGCTTATCTTGACTTGCCAAAACAAACCAACCAACCAGAATGATCCTGCACCCCTCCAAGCTGCCTGGGCTTCCTTTCTACTTGTCTGTAACTTCTGAGAAGGAGCTACTGCGGTTCCAACCACCGATCACTGTCCCTCTCCAGTGACAAATGAAGGTACACTCCAATGTCACCTAAGATTTTGGTCCTTGGCTCCAGTTTGCTTTCCACCATGACCTGCTGGCTCCTGGTACATTCTCTTTTGGAGAGTCTGGGTGGGGTATGGGAAAGAGCACTGGATTTGGGGGTAGATTTTTGGATTCAAGTCCCTGGGGGACCTTTGACTTGGCCCCTCTGCATTCTATTTCTGCAGGAGTAATAATAGATTACCTACTTGAGAAAGCTATTGTATACAGAAATGATATCATGTGTGAATTTTGTTTGTAAATCACAAAGTGCTTTCTAAATATCAGGGCTGGTGGCTTTGGGTGTAACTCTTAAAGCACAGACAATATTGGATCAGAGTGTTTTGTTTATCTGCACATCGCTTCAGAGCTTGAGAGCTCTTTGAGGCAGGGCTCTGTCTTATTTGTCTATTAATCTTAAGACCCCTAGTGCCTGACCTGAGGTCCAGCAAATAGTTATCATAATAATGGTAATAATTTTGTTATTTTAGTGCTCTCACAGAGAGCATTTAGCATTTGCAGACACTGTTCTAATGTATTAACTCCTTTCTTTTCTTTCATTCTGTCTGCCAACGAGGTATGTATTACTATTACGAAATTACACATAGCAAGTGCCCAGGAAATAGCTATGGAAGGGTCTAGAATAGGACTTCTTCAACTTTAGTGTGCACAGAAACCAGGATCTTGTGAAAATGCAGATTCTGAGTCAGCAAGTCTGGATTCTGCATTTCAGCAGACCACACTTTGAGTAGCAAAGATCAAGATCATTCAATACATCATCAAATAAAA
>JAKSZT010053819.1:11391841-11401551 GCA_026826555.1 Tolypeutes matacus
CGTGAAGTCAGTTTTATTCTTCTTTTCCAATTTTATATCTTTTATCTCTTTTCCCCATAATTGCACTAGCTAGGGCCTCCTGTACAGTGTGGACAGGAGCGTGAGAGGGGACATCCTTACCTTGTTCTTCACCTTAGGGGGAAAGTGTCCGGTCTCTCACTATTAAGTGTGATGCTAATTGTAGATTTTTTGCACACGTTCTTTATGAAATTGAGGAAACTCTTCTTTATTCCTAGTTTCCCAAGAGTTTTTATGATGAATAGGTGTGGAATGGAATTTATCAAATGCTTTTTCTGCATCTGCATTCTTCTTCTTTAGACTGCTTATATAGTGATTAGTGATATAGTTGGATTAGTATTAATGATTTTTTTTTTAACTGTTTCTATTTATTGCATTTGTTTTTTTTCTCCCACTCCCCCCACCCCCATCTGCTTTTTCTGGTTTTAACTGAGCAATTTATTGATTCCATTTTATCTCCTCTCTTAGTGTGCCCATTATAATTCTTTAAAGAATATTTTAGCAATTGCCCTAGAGAGTTTACGAAAACCATTTTTAACTAATGTAAGTCCACTTTCAAATCGCATTGTACGATTTCACATTTAGTGCAGGGATCTTTAACAGAGTATTCCCAATACTTCCTGTCCCTTCTAACATTGCTGTCATTCATTTCACTTATCTATAGGCTACCATCATTCAATACTTGTTACTATTATTGTGTTAAGCAAAAACTATCTTTTAGATCAATTAAGAATAAGAAAAATAAAAGGTTTAATTTACCTTCATTTATTTCTTCTCTAGTTCTCTTCCACTTTTTAATGTAGATCCAAGTCTCCATCCTGTATCATTTTCCTTCTACCTGGAGAACTTCTTTTAACATTTCTTGAAGGGAAGGTCTACTGACAGTGAATTCCCTGACTTTTTCTTTATCTGAGAAACTATTTTTTCTTCACTTTTTTTTTTTTTAAGATTATTTATTTATTCCGCCCCTCCCCACACACATTGTTTTGCACTCACTGTTTGCTCTCTGTGTGTTCTTCTGTGTCTGCTTGTCTTCTCTTTAGGCGGCACCAGGAACCGATCCTGGGACCTTCCAGAGTGGAGAGAGGTGCTCAATCTCTTGTGCCACCTCAGCTCCCTGATTTGTTGCATCTCTCATTGTTTCTCTTCTGTGTCTCCTTTTGTTGTGTCATCTTGCTGCGCCAGCTCTCCACATGGGCCAGCACTCCGTGTAGGCCAGCACTCCACGTGGGCTATCACTCTGCGTGGGCCAGCTCTCCGCAAGTGCCAGCTCGCCACACGGGCCAGCTTGCTTTTCACCAGGAGGCCCCGGGAATCGAACCCTGGACCTCCTATATGGTAGACAGGAGCCCAATCACTTGAGCCACATCCACTTCCCTCTCATTCACTTTTGAAAGATAATTTAACTGGATATAGAATTCTAGGTTGGTAGGTTTTTCCCTTTCAACACTTAAACTATTTCACTGCATTCTCTTCTCGCTTGCATGGTTTATGTTAGGAAGTCCACTGTAATTTTTATCCTTGTTCCTCTGTAGGTAAGGTTTTTTTTTTTTTTCCATCTGGATTCTTTCAAGAGTTTCTCTTTGTCTTTGATTTGCTATACTTTGAAAATGATATGCCTAGATGTGTTTGTTTTGTTTTGTTCTTGGTATTTACCCTGCTTGGTGTTCTCTGAACTTCTGGGATCTATGGTTTGGTGTCTCTCCTTAATTTTGGAAAGTTCTCAGCCATTATTATTTCAAATACTTCTTCTGCTTCATTCCTTCTGGCTTGCCCTTCTGATATTCCAGTTATGTGTTTGTTATACCTCCAACATCTGTGTCATATCTGTATCTGGTTCCAATGATTGCTTTGTCTCTTCAGAATGTGTATTTTTTGCATTTTGATATGACTGTCATTTTTTTTGCTGGACATGTTGTCTTGGGTATTAGGAATTGTTGTAAACAGCCAAAAGTTGGGCTCTCTTTAATGTTTGTTGTAGCTGAAGGTGCCAGGGGTGTCAGATTCCTCTAGTGTTTTTGTCTTCTCTTAACTTTGGGTTCCCTAAGTATTTCTACTCAGAGAGAGTCTCTGACTGGCAGCTCTTTCAGTTGTAATTCACTGTTATACTGGAGCCCTCTTGGTGTGGGGTTTTGCTACCCATTGCTTTGTAACTTTTTTTTCAAAGGTGGTCCTAGGATTGAACCCAAGACCTCATACGTGGGAAGCAGGTGCTCAACCGCTGAGCTACATCTGTTCTGAGCTTTGTAACTTTTGCAGGTTTCTTCACTGAGTTTGTTTCCTAATCTATAAAATAATAATAATAATAATACCCCCTTGTAGGGCTGCACTGAAAGATTAAATGAAATTTTAAATGAAAACTCTGGGCACCATGCCTGAGATAGAATCAATTCTTGGTGAAATAGGTAGGACTATTTGGCCTTGAATCATCACTGGCTACTTGGTCAGTTGAATGGTGACCCAGAGCATGGCTTTACCTCCCTCAAGAATATTGTTAAAATCAGAACTCATCTCTCAGCAACCCAGAGGCTCATCTGCGTGAACGTTGCAATAGACAAGTTTCTTAAAAATGAATGGAAAAAAAAAAAAAATGAATGAAGGGTGCCTGCCAGGTACCCTCAATGCTTGAAGCAGCACTTAATGACATATTTTAGTGCACAGCCTGCCGGAACCACTACCATCCCTTGAGGAAATAATAACCTCCTTAATTGCACACTGACCCAAGATACATTCTCCCAAGTAAATAATACACTGTTCAGAAGTACCTTAATTAGGTATTTACCTCAGAGATTGCAATGGCTTCACTCTGCTCCCCAGGGAAGTATTAAGCATCGTATCAGGGCCGACAGGACTGAAAAACAAACCAGCATCAAGAAAATAAGCCAAGTCAATGATTTTCCATGAGAAAGTGCAGGGATGGAACTCTGGGGAGGGGGATCAGTTGGCAGTCCCTGAGTTAGGCAGCCTCCCTGTGTGCATGGTCAAGCTGGCAGGCAGGTCCCCCTTGTCCACCTTCCCAGAGTTAGGAATTTTGACTCTGTAGGGAAATTCCTTTTGGTCTGGTCACAGATTGCTGAGACCTGCCAGCCCAGGAGCTGGGACACCAACCACCAGGACTCACATGCTTGGGAGGGGATGTGGAAGGGGTCCTCTCTGTGTCCTTCTCCCAGTTCTTATTGTCACTGGGTCACTGGCAGTTCCTGGAGAGGCAAAGTTGCCTGGAACAGCCTTTCCTGAAGACAGAGAAGGTTACCTGCCCCCTCCGCCCCACTTGCCTCCTCTCTCTCTCTCCATCTCTCTCTCCTCTGTCTTCCATTTCTCACTGTCTCTTCCTCTTCTGTCTTTCCTCTCTCTTCTCCCTTGCCTTTCTTCATCCTCCACTCTTTCCCACTTCCCTACTCCTCCTCTGCACACTGGCTCAACCAGCAACCATGTCAAGGAAAGGGCCTTTAGCGCTTGGGTTTCCCTCTCATCTTGGCTTGTTTTGCAATGGTCCAAGAAATATTCTTTCATCTTCATCCACAGAGCCCTTCTTTCCAGCATAGAAAGAACTAGTCAGCATGGGCGGAGCCAAAGAGAACTAAGAGAGTGCCTAGTTCTGGGATTCTTCACTGGGGTCTGCAGACTGGGGAGTTGTGGAGAGAATTTGAATGGAAAAATGGATGGGAAGATTATATCTTTGTTTCACTAACTTCTGAATGAAATGTGGCTTTTCTTTCTATATTATGAATGTAGCCAACAAACCATCTTAGTCATAGGCAGTAACTGGGACATCGACACCAATAGGAAACATAAATATTTTCACTTCAAATTATGCTTGTCACAGACATCTTGAAATTTTGTTTATGCTCGTAACAACTGTGAAATTACAGTTGTTATACCTACTGCTGGGATCTTGCTATTTGTTGCATTTGTTAAGAAGCAAATATATCAATACATACCGCATTTGTGTTTTTCACAAATATAATGTGATATATATAATTGGTTTCCCTTGTAAATTCTATTTTATTTTATGCATTTCAAAACATTAGCCTGAGAAGTCACACACAGGCTTCCCCAAACTGCCAAACAGGTCCAAGGCATGGAAAAGACCTTCCTTTCTACAAGGGAAGAACATGGGGTCCTGAGAGGATAATTCACTTGTCCACAGTCACATGGCTGCTTCGTGGAAGGGCTGAGACTAGAGCTGAGGTCTGATGATTTCTAGTCTACTTCTTGGTCCATTCTCTCACATTTGCTGGTCGTTTTCCCCCGATGAAGGTTTTGTCTGGGATAAAATCCACTAACCATGATATGAATTTTCAAAACACCTGAGATTACTAGTCAGTCCCATATGTCCACCCAGTGTCCAGGCTTCAGGGTCACCCTTCCCTTTAATAGCCAGCGAGCCTGGTTCCTCTTCGGAGAGATGAGAGGAAGGCCAGCCTTTTAACCGCTTGCCCTGCTGATGTATTAGTAACACCTTGGAGGAAGGCTTCAACATTCCACAAATGGGACCTGGTTTTTCCCAATCGCCCTAGCCAAGAGGGCAACCAAGTCGTCCCGGTCCAGCTGGGACTTTCCCGGTGTGTACTGAAAGTCCATGTCCCGGGAACCCCTTCAACCCGCCTTGAGCTATCTCTCACTGTCTCCCTTTCGGCTTCTCCAGGCTGCCTCCTCGTTGCCCACCCTGCGTGGTTCTCCAAAGCCCATCTAGGACCCAGGCTGTCCCCAGCTTCATATCTTCTCTGCCGACTTGGGGACTACAAAAACAACCCCATGTCCAAGGTTGCCAGTTGCCCGAGACCCCGGCCCATGCTGGCTCTGTCCCCACGGCCCCCAGCCTGCTGCTGCTTGGCATGGGGCAAGGTATGCTGTACCCTGAGGGTACCCCCAGCCCCTGCTCCTTCCCCTCAGAGGACCGTGACCGAGGTCCTCTGTCCTCCTGGAGCCTTGGTCCCTCCTTCCGCCTCCACATCGACATCCTGCTCTTTCTCCAGTGAAGCCTGGCCCCGACTTTGTCACGCGGAGTAACTGGGCTCCTAATTCTCACGCCCCCCAGCTTGGCTTTGCCTCTGAACAGATTCGTTAGGATGGTGTTCTCAAAACAAGGAGTTTCCTTTTCCTCCAAAGATGATTTCTGCAGCCATTCCTGGAGCAAGACGGCATTCCCACAGCAGTTTGTCCTGCGCCTCACCCCCGGGGCAGTAGAAAATAGATTTGCATCGAGTTGCAGGCGTTCACTGACTTAGTCAAGCAGCATTTTCGGAGGCCTGCCGTGCGCCTGGCACGGAGCTGAGACACGCGGCACGAGGCTCAGCAAGACCAGCCCTTGCTCTCCAGCAGCTCTCAGCTAGTGAGGGAGAGAGACCATCAGGAGCAGCTAGCCAGGGCTCCATGGCACGACCTGCCACGAGCTGCGCGAGGACGTGGTTGTTCCTGTCCTGGTGGGGGGCGGAAGCCGGGCAGACGTCGAAAGCAGTGGTTCTCAAAGCGTGGTCCCCGGACCAGCAGCATCGGCACTGCCTGGGAACTTGCTGGAAATGCACCTCCCTGCCCAAAGCCAGACACGCTGACTCAGAATTTCTGGGGGTGCCCAGCCATCCGTGTGCTAACAAACCCTCTGGAGAGTTTTGGTGCCGCTCAAGTCCGAGCCACCAGAGCCTGGGATGCTGTTGGTGCCCTCTCTGCAGCCCTTGCAAGGCCGGTGCCAGCACCCCCAGGTGCTGCGAGTCTTGGCTGCTGCCCTCATGGCTGCCCCCTTCTCTGGAGATTTGCCCGCTGCCAGGAAGCTGCCTCACCCACAGATTACCTCCCACCCCTCAGACCATGGATAGCGACTGCCACAGGCTACCAAGAGCCACCCCCTCCCCAATTCGAGGGGTGGGGTTAACTCTGGGGTGCAAGGTATGGTCCAGAGCTCCCAGTACCCTCAGACCAAAGCTCACCCTCAGCTGAGGCCACCTCCATTCTTGCTCAGCGTGTTCCCCTCTTCTATCTTGTTTCTCTCCCACCCCGTCTCCTCAGACCACCCAGAGTGAGTCACCTGAACCAGAATTCCTGCCTCAGGTTGTTTCTGGAGACCAGAATCAGCGTTATCACCAAGGAAGGACTGGAGGACAAACGTAAGTCCCCAATCAGAAAAGCAAAGGAAGGACAGTCTGGCAGAGGGAACGGAATGTGCAAAGGCCTGAAAGTGTGGAGAATCACGGTGGGGCTGTCTGCCTGCAGGTCATTTTGTCTGCCTGGAGTGGGGGCTGCTGGGGGAGTGGGGAGCTGGGTGTGGAAAGTCAGGCAGGGGACAGAGCCTGGACTTTTTTTTTTTTTAAGATTTATTTTATTTATTTATTCTCCCCTCCATCCCCCCGCCTTGTTGTCTGTGTTTGCTGTCTGCTCTCTGTATGCATTTGCTGTGTGCTCTATGTGTCTGCTTGTCTTCTCTTTAGGAGGCACCGGGAACTGAACCCGGGGCCTTCCATGTGGGAGAGAGGTGCTCAATCACTGAGCCACCTCAGCTCCTGAGCCTGGATTTTTATGAGTCTTACAAAAGAATATGGGTTTGTGTTTCCTGGGCAGTGGGATGCCACTGACAGATAATGCAGGTTGGGGTGTGATTCTATGTGCAGACAAATTACTCTGGCAACAGTGGGGAGCTGAGTTAGAGAGAGGGGAGAAAGAGGAAGCAGGTGGACCATTTAGGAGGAAATTTCCATAGTCCCATCATAAACGATGAGGAGAGGCCTAAGGTATTGGTGGAGGAGGGCTGAGAGGAGAAGGTCTATAGGTGGGAGATGCAGAATGTAGAATTACTGTGCCTGGGCTCACACCTGCCTAGGTAGAAGGTGGTTGACATACTAGGCAGAAGGCACTAAGACCAATCCCACCCGGCCCACGGAGACACAGAGACCATGTGGTGCTAGAGAGGGGGACTATGGGAAGACATGTTTTCTGTGAGGACATGTTGAATGGTGGCGTCCGTGGGACACATGGGTGTTTGAAGAAGCCGGTTCAGGGCTAATGGGCACAGAGGTGATGCTTGAGTTTCTAGGGGCAGAGTGAGAAGGGTGGGCCAAGTCAGACTTGTAAGAGCACTGTTAGGGACTGAATTGTGGTCCCGTGAATTTGACTCTCTTTGGAAACAGGGTCTGCAGATGTAATTCATTTTTTAAGATGAGTCCTTATCAGAAGAGGGACATTTGGACACAGAGACACACGCAGAGGAGGAGGCCACGTGACAACCGAGGCAGAGAAGGCAGTGCTGCAGCTTCAAGCCAAGGAGTCCCAAGGATTGCAGTGAATGCCGGATGCCAGGAAGAGGCAAGGAGAGGGCCTCCCCTACAGACTTGGGAGGGAGCACGGCCCTGCTTCCGACTGACTTCGAAGCCTCCAGAGCGGTGAGAAATAATAAATGTCTGTTGTTTCCAAGTAAGCCACCTGCTCTGTGGTATTTTGTTACTGGAGCTCTAGGAAACGAAGACAAGCACCAAGACTTAAGCAGCCAGTGGAGCACGAGCCGGAGCCTGGAAAGCAGCGGGCCGGGTTGGAGAACACAGAGCAGAGAGAGAGGGGAGAGTGGCCCTTCCCAGGTGCGCAGGCCGCGGGCTTCCGTGTTCAGCAACCTGGGGGTGAGGAGTGGGGGAGTGCCGCCCTGGCTGGGGAGGGGACGAAGGTGGGGGAGTGAGGCAGGGAGGGTGAAAGCAGTGTCTGGAAGCTTGGCTGTGAAGGGAAGGAGACAGCCAGGCAGCCCCCACACTCCCACCTCTCGCAGGACTTCCTTGGAACTAGTGGCCGGGCAGTGACACTCAGGACAACCGCTGCAGCTGGCTCAGGCTGTCTGAGCAACCCAAGGCCGAGCCACCGGCCACAGGGAGAGTGTGAGACCTCAGCCTCAGGCATTCCCAGCCTTTACCACCCGAGCTACCTGCCAGAACAGAGCGAGACGACAGAGCGAAGAGTGTACCCAAACACCTTCCTAAGAGTCTCAGCTCCACACGTTGGCCCAGGATGAGCAGGTCGCTTTGTGCATACCTGCAGAGAAGGGCGATAATGTCACACGGCTGACATTACTTGAACGTGCATTTTCCACTCGCGGAGCGGCAGGTACGCTCTACGCGGCAGTTTGTGGCAACACTTTAAAGAGAAGGCCTCGTCAATCACGTCTGATTCCCCGGGTTTTATTGGAGCCGTTGATCATGATGAGTCTCCTGGTGAGAATGGGAATGTCCCCAGTGCTTCTGCAGGATTCTCCTTGCAACTCAGCTTTAAATAGCAAGATGGTTATGTTTGACATTATCCTCACTGGGCTTCCCCCTGCCCATTGCTTCATATCTAGGAGACCTTCACCTTGAGACCATGTCTCCTTCTGGTTCACCAGAGGAGGGGCCATTTGCCTCAGACTTGGGGTGGCACTAAGCCAAGATGCCTTTACACAGACTAATTAGGGGTTGGGCTTAATTACAGGGATTTCCAAATTTTTGCAAAGGCTGCAGCCTGTCTCTCCTGATGTTGACTATTTATCTTCTTCTTGAGGTCAGGTTGGCTGTGTGGCTGGGTTTCCCCAGGGGTCTGACCAGTTGCTGGGGCTCCTGGGATTTTTATGTGGGTATCCTTGTGTTCTTGGTAATCCACTAAGTGATCTTCTCAAATCGGAGAGAGGCTGTGAAAATAGCACCCAGCGTTTCAGTTTTTACCTCACTGTGATGATTGTTCTCTTTCACTGAGAAAATCTGTAAATCAGAAGAGCCAGTGTGTGTGCAAACCCTGTGCCCTAAAATGAGCCTTCCTGGAGGACTAATGAGCTCGAGGAGCACTACAGAAGCTTGAGGGAGGAAGGGGCGCACGAATGGATGGAGGGGTGAAGAAAGAGCGAAACCCGGGCACCCTGGGTGGGGGTGCAGGCCAGAGACTCTCAGCATGGAGGGGTCTGGTGTCAGTTTCCAGAGCCGCGGTTTCCCCTAGCCAGTCTCCAGCCTGAGCTTGGGTTCAAAATCTCCTCCCTGCCGACCTCCCTGGCAGCCGCCATTATTGCTGGCCTGTCTAACCAGCTGGGGCATTACTGAGCCCATTACGTTCCTACTTGTGGCTCACTCTCCCCCTGAGCAGTGACCGGTGACGCGTGTCTGGCCCCGTGCCCAACCTTGGCTAGGAGATCATGAGAAGGCAGGGGCTGTCGTTGTTGACAACACGGTTTGGGATGACAGTATCTACTGCTGTTTCCTCATTTTCACTATCTCCATCCCCACTGCCACATCCAAGGGAAGCCTTCTGGAATCACCTTCTCCTGGTCCCTGAGGCAACCCTGTTTATACCTCTAGCACGCAGCCTCTGTGAAGTATTCCTGACCCCCACCCCCCTCCTCTGGCCTCCTCCCTCATTTTGCCTGGGCCTCTATTTTAGCACAAATTACCCTAAGCAGTGTTTCTCAAGTCAGGGGAAACCTGCATCAGAACAACCTGGAGTGGTTGCTAGAAACAGATTCCTAGGCCCTATCTCACACCTGTCCAGCTCTCAGGGGTGGAGCCCAGGGATCGCCTGAGGCAGGTGATCCTTCCATTTCCTGGGCATACTGAAGTTTATGCATGGCAGGATCTGCTTGAGGCTATGGTCAAATAGTCAACTGGTAGCATAGCTGGTTCCTACCCCCTACCCCCTGCCAGGTCCGTCCTTCCTTCCTTCCTTCCTTCCTTCCTTCCTTCCTTCCTTCCTTCCTTCCT